>OU612094.1:161920439-162636185 GCA_914767995.1 Thecocarcelia acutangulata | reverse complement strand
TCTAGAAATTGCAAATGACGAAATGTGAAAATGTAAACAATAACTTGTCATTAATTTAACTTCATAAATCAGCCGCAGCTAAGTGTGTAAAAACGGCTATATAGCATTGCCAGAACAAACTTTATTATAAACCGGCAATTCAAACATTTGAAAAAATTTTGTATAAATGATACAGTGAAGGTCATGTCAGCTAACACTTTGTCGCTTTGCGTGACGTTTAAAACTTAACAGAAAAGCTCAGAGCCAAAGGTGTAATCACACAGTAAAAACTTTGGCATCGCTCACGTTTTGTTTTTATATCTAAAAAAATGGATATTAATTTTTATACATAATTATTTCTTATTATCATATAAGTTTAATGTGGACCGTTCATGTCCATGTTTTTCGTTCATGCTCTGACATATCGGTGCTAAAGCATATGGCTGAGCTTCGATGTTCGCCATGAAGTTGGCCCTTACCCAGGTTCAAAAATAGAATCTGGTCGTGAAGAAAGCTTAGCGCAATGACGCTAATTACCGGTAATAAACTTAGTTACCACACCTGCGATAATATCTTTTGTCAAATTCAATCGCAGGGAGAATTCTGTTACGTGTAGGCTTAAAATCAGTGTTATCACAATATTATAATAATTTTTATGAGATAATTCTTATGGGAAATTTCATGGCAACGGTCTTATAGTAGGAGCTGTCAAAAAAGCGAATTTGTATGTGTTTGTTTACAAAAAGACTCCATTGCATCGATAAAACCCAATTATTAGTTTTAAAAAATATCTTTTAAAAACCCATTTTCAATTGAAAATAATTTGCTTTAATGCATTCAATATATACTATAAGTGATAACTTTTGTACAAAATGTGCACATAGACAAAATTCATATAATATTACATTGATCGCAAGGAAGTGTTTTCTTTTTTGGGCTTTCAATGATTTATTAATTCTTTTATAAGTTTGACAAAACCACGTTAGATATTTAAGATGGGCATCGAATAATTCTTTCTCTATTCTACCGACGTTTTCTCACATATATTATATCAGACAGAGCTAATCGCAGACATTAGGAAGAGGTATCTTTAATCAATGTTAGCAGAAGTGAGCGATAAACTGACCGTTTGTATTATTTTTAGTTTTTTTTTTTTTTATTAGCTTTTTAATAGTTTTAACATATATAAAATAAAAAACAATAATTTTTTCTTTTTATAATTTAAAAAAAAAAGTTTCGTGGTGTTAGTCCCCTTTCACAGTTGAGAAACTGATGGACAGACAGATGAAGTTTGTAGGCGATGTATTAAAGAGGAAGAGTGTGCGGTAAACCTCTACTGTACTGGACATTTTAAGACATTTTTTGTTTGAAGTTGCCTCTCTTCGCATATTTTCATGTTGTTGCTTCATATTATTATTCTCATATCAACATCAACTTCATATCGCTCCTTTATTGCAAGATAGTCATAGCGCAAAAAAGCTTGTTTCGAGATAAACACATTTCAAATTTTTAGTTTCAATAGAAGCCTTTTTTTTTAGAAAACCCCTCCTTAAGGAAACAGTTTAAAAGTAATTTGAATAAATTTTTGGCACAATATAAAAGTTAGTACTGTTAACAATTCTGCACTGTTAACTCGAAAAGCTCATTTTTTGAGATATGCCTACATTGCAATAAAGGAGCGATATAAACACACTGGCTGTGCTTAAAAAACAACAACAAAAAAGAAAGAAAAGAGAAACGAAAAATTTCTGTCTGTCTATTAATTTAGCAACTCTAAAAGGTTTCGGCAAGTTCAAAGCAGAATGAGAAAAATGTCTGTTTTTCAATTTCTAAGCCCTAAAAGCGTACTTACCATTAAACGAAACGAGTAAAACGTTAAAACGATAAAAATTTGTATGAAAAAATATATATTGAAAAAAGACTCCAAAGCGCGTGGGATAATTTTTTTTTGACATTTTTGACTCACCTTGGTAACTCAGCTTTTACATTTAGACAGACGATGGGCAGACATTTTTTCATTTCTCTTTTGGTCTTGCCTAAACCTTTTACATTTAAGAAATTAATAGACAGACAGAAATTTTCGTTTCTCTTTTCTTTCTTTTTTGTTGTTGTTGTTTTTTTAAGCACAGCTAGTGTGTTTATATGAAGTTGATGTTGAGATGAGAATAATGATATGAAGCAACAACATAAAAAATGCGAAAAGTTAAAAAGAGAAAGAAAAAATGTCCACAAATGTCTAGTACAGAGAGTCGTGTACTACACACTCTCCCCCACCGAAAATTTTCGTTACAGCACCCTCAAATTTCGTCTGTCTGCCCATCGTCTGTCCAAATGTAAAAGCGCTCTAAGATTTTGGTTTAGTGAAGCCACCTATTATCACCAAGTTATGTGTAATAGTCTGGTAGCACTATTAGCTAGTTTTTTAACCTTTTAGTATCACAATACACCATACATACAGGTATGTAAAGAAAACAGCTACAGTTAAAAAATACCGTTGTTTTTAGCACGACTGAAAATTATTGTGAAGGAAATTAAAATACTGAGATAAATGTAATAAATAAATAACATTAAGTTTATTTTCCTAAATTTAAAAATATCGGTTAAAAATTTGGTTTTAAAAATGTTGCTGTAATAAATTTTTATCTAAATTTATTCCTCATTGGATGTTGTGTCTTGTTGTTGTCGTTGTTTCTCATTGGAGACTTCAACTGAGGAAGAGACTTCGTATAATTCATCTTGGGACTGTTCTTCCTCGGCACCCACCGTGTTATCAACATCCTCAATAGTACCTTTTAAAATGTTGTCCGACCGTTTCTGCAGGCGGGCCTTAGCATAAATAAATAGACAATTTTAGGAGATTGAAAAAACAAAAATATAGGTAGGTATTTAAGGTTTTATTACTTCTTCTTCATCAGGCACAAAGATTCTGAGTGGTGTGTCGGCGCCCAATTGTTGTTGAACTAAGCGTTGATGTTCCTCAAATGCAGTTGCGGCAGGATCGCTGTTTACCTTTTGGGGTCTAGCTGGTTTCACCAGAGCCTGGTGTTGGGGTTGCTGAGGCGCATACTGTTGTTGATATTGCTGCTGCTGTTGATGGAACTGCTGCAGTTGTTGGAATTCCAATTGTTGCTGTTGCAACTGCTGCAGTTCTAGTTGTTGCTTGTGCAGCTGTTGTTCATATTGCTGCCGCTGGGACTCAGCTTGTTCTTCTTCGGCATAAGCCTGCAATAATTGTGAAGAATCTTGATGGGCATTTCCATAATAGTTAGAAACAACAAAACCTGCCTCTGTTGTTCCAGTAATGGCCGATGGCGGACTAGCTAAATTTTGCAAGTGAAATGGAGCAGTTTCAATCGACTGTTCTTCATCCAAAGAAGGAGCAGCGATCAAAGGAGCAAAATGTGGTGCCACATCTAAAACTGGGTGTATATTGTTATGAGGATCTTTGGCCGCCTGTAAAATCTGACCATTACTGGCCACTTGTTGTGTTAAATCGGCATTAACGTATCCGGCTTCAATTACTGGCACGGCAACTGCTGGTTTAAACAATTGTTGTTGGTGTTGGCTATAAAGGTTGTTCGATTGTTGTACCAAATAGGTGGGATTATAGATGGGAATGGGAGCTGCTGCTTGCACAGCTGCAAACGGTTGTGCATATTGTATAGGATAAATTTCTGGTGCTATTTGTTGGGCAGCTTGGGCACCTACGATTTGCACTAAAGGTTGGGCTACCGACAAGTGATTGGTTTGTATGTCTACGGGCAACGGTTTGCCGTTGCTGGGCGTGTTAAATGGTTCTTTAGCTGGACGAACGGGAGCGGTTGGCAATGAAGGATCTGGGTCTGGTGCAATTAGTTTCTGAGATCCTGATAAAGGGTCGACAAATGTTTGGTCATTTGTGGTTTCTTCATTTACTTGGTAGTTGTTCTTGTTTTGATGATAGACTTGTGGTTTGGGGGAAGAGGGTGGCAGATAAGTTTCTTCTGGATGCAAATGATTGTCTTGTATAGATAAATTAGGAGCAGGGATAGTATGAATGGGCGCAAAGTGGTCGGAGATAAAATCAATATGATGATCCATCTTTTATTAAAGACAAAAAATACACATTTTAGAAATAGTTTTGCAATAAATATAATTAACTTACTGGCAATTGATGCAATTCACTAAAGGATTGGGTATGCAGATTTGGAATTTCATATTTAAAAGGTACATCGTAACTATTTGCTGGCTTGTGAATGGGAGTCAACTTGGTTTTCGTATTCGTTAGCTTAATTTTTAAAGGCTTTCTTTGGAATGTTGGATTTTTCATGTACGATGTCGCAGCTGCTGTCAGCTTCATTGGCCTCTGGACTCCTCTCAGATGTACAGGCCCAGCATTAATATGATGATGTACATGAGAATGAGCCAAGTGATGAGGATGCAAATGCGTATGAGCGTGAGTGTGTGCATGCGTGAGGGCATGTGCATGGGGACGTCCTTTTAAAACTAATGGAACCGGCTGGTCACTGCGAATTTGCACAACTAAAGTTTTTTGTTTGCTGTTAGGGCCACGAGCAAATGCTACCTGTTTGGCGTTTTTAGGTGCATTATAAATGTAGGGTAAAGGCTCTCCACATGTTAAAGTCAAGAGGGGAGAAAATAACAAGATGAAATAAAGAAGCTGCAAGGAAAAGATATAATACATTTTAATAAATATACACACAAAATATATATGTATGTAAATATGAGTTAATCTAAAATAACTTACTGAGAAGATGTGAAGAGTTTGAGTGAAAATAAAAAAAGTGTCTGAGAATATTGAATTAAATAAAGGTCAAAGCAAATAGGATCAAGTAGAATAAAAAGTGTATGAACGAGAAAATGTGTATCTGACCTACCTACACTTATGTAAATATTTTACACTGTAAGTACCTACTTATGTATTGAATTTTTGAAAATATTTTTACCATTTGTGCACAATGCCATGCAACGAAGTTTAAAATTTTTGTACTGGTTTATTTTATCCTCCCATAAATCGGCGTCTGTGCATATCAGAAGCAGTTCAGAAAGATGAAATTTCTGTAAATGTGCGGAGTTATTCATGAGTTATAATTATCGAGTATGTACCTATATCGACTAGAATTCGTTCTGTGGTCGAAAATCGACCAAATTTATAATTATACCAAAGTAGGTATATGAACAAATCGTTTTTATTTTGTTATAAATTAGCTTACAGATCAACCCACTAATGACCACGAAAACTTCACATTACAGTAAACTTTCTTCCAAGACAAGCACTTTACTGATTATAAAATTACAACCAAGGTGAATTCATAATTCAAAATAATGTATTCGGCTTGATTACAATCATATATTCAGACAGTTTCGTATCTGCAGAATATTAATTGGAGGTGATTTACAATTACAATAGGCTCATTCGTTTATTTTAGGTTTATTTAGTAGAATGGAGTTAATAAGTAATTTTTCAGCAAATTGTAAAAATGGTAAAAATTCGTAGAATTTAGTAAATAACTGATAAAATTACAGCCATATGTAACAGTGCACATAGGGATAATTTTAGATCTGACTAGCCAAAAGTTAAGTTTGTCAAACATCCTTTAGTCATACCCCTTCTTAACTCTCCGCTATCACCCATGCTTGTAGTAACCAATCAAAACTTATCCATCTCGTACCGTGCATACGTCAATTACCGTTATTGACTGTGATCATTAAACTTGTGATGAAATAAAAATTTCAGATTATTATTAGGTATATACATATCACAGAATTGCAACGAGTGCTGTTTTGATGATTCGAGTATACTCGCTTAAAAACGAGTTGAGATGTGTTTAACACTGCAATTTGTTTCGTATCTACTCGTGACACCCGCAAGAATTTGAGTTTTTAATGCACGAGCCTTTAACAGACTAGAGTTGGGTTCACGAGCTGTTTTAAAAGAATGCTCTTTTTTGTTCAGCTTTCTTCAATGAAATATGGTTTCCTTTTAGTTCAATAGTTCAGTGCTCCGTATATAAAATTATTTGAATGAACGGGTCTGTTTCAGCTTTCATGAAATAAAAAGAAAAGCAAAACAAAATCGGTATAAACGAAAGAATTATAAATTCAACAAAAAAATTTTAAAGTGAGATTAAACATATTTAGGTGTCATAAAAAATAATTGTACTGAAAAGAAAAAATGATTTAGTTGTGATGAATTTCGATTGTTTACATATTTTTTTTTTCGTTTCATATCAAATCATCTACTTTAATACTACAAAAAAAAAAAAAAAAAAAAAAAAAAAAAAAAAAAAAAAAAAACAACAAAATTTGTGTTAAACAAAAATTTTCTTGTCTAATTTTGCATTTTCTACGTCAAATTGAGCTACAACTTTTCGGTACATACAACTTTACATACAAGAAAAAAGAAACAAACGAAAAGAAAACAAAGACAAAAGAAAGAAACTTGAACCACGGAGCTCAACGAGCTCACAGAATTGATCGGCTCACTTAGCTCCCTCAAGCGAATAGTTCAGTTGTACTAGTTCGTTCGCGAACTACCCAATTACATATCAAAAATAATCAAATTTTAATAAGTTGTTTCTTAATCACTGTTTCGTTTGTATTTTCTTTTTAACATACAACGAGTGCATTCGTGTTTCAAATAAACAAAGAAAAAATGTTTGTGTAAAAATTTGAATCTACTCATTTACACTGGCAGTTTGAGTTTTAAGTTTTCAGAGTTTATTTGTTTTTACTCTGAGCATTCGTATAAAGTTATTACAACGCTGTTTGGGTGAATGTGAATGGAGTAAATTTTGAAAAACTCTTTAATAACGTTAAACTCCAACTGAAATTCGAGTTATTAGCCCGCCACAAGTGCTGTAAAAATATGAAAAGTATGCAAAAACAAAACAAAAAATCTTCGCTGCTAATTACTGCCAACCGCCAAAAGAATGATAAATAATTTACACCTGGCAGCCGTTGCTATTAAAAAGCATATACTTTGTTCTGCTCTTACTTAAACTCTATTAAAAAAATATGCAAGTAAAAATATTACTGTGTTCATTTTCATTCGTTAGGCTCGCTACATTCGAAAAACTAGTGGGCAAAAATAACGCATCTGTGTGAGCGAGAGTTTTTAGTACTGAAGTGTTAAAATGACATACTAAAAAGTAAGTGCACCCGCGAGTGTAACGTCTTGCCGCAGATCTCTGATATACGAGTATATATACAAATTAATTCCCAAATGTATGTAAGCGCATAACTTGAGAACGGTTGGAGAGATTTGACTAATTTTTTTCTTATAAGATTAGAAATTTTAAGAAGATGGTTTGTAAGAAAAAACTTTTATAAAAATGCAACGCCCATACAAAATAAATGTTGATTTGTTTATATCTTAAACACGGTATCAGTAAGATTTTCTGACCTGATCCCGATTGCTTAAAGTCCGAATTAAATCATCAGTCAAAAAAGAGGCGGAATAAGATAAGTGGGCGTGATACCTTCCATACAAATTACATATTGATTTTTGTATATCTTGAGAACGGATAAACCTAAAGGTTAAAATTTTGGTACGAATGAAATGATGATCGATACAAATTATCAGTCATAAAGTGGGTGTAGTAGTGTAGAAAGTGGCCATGGTATCTCCCATTAAAAGTAAATATTGATTTATGTATATATTGACAATAGTTAAAGCTAAGGTTTCTAAATTTAATACGAATGACATGATGGTCGATACAAACTATCAAACAAAAAGTGGATAGGGTTGGGAAAGTGGGCACGGTACCTCCCATACAAAGTAAATATTGATTTTTATATATATTGAGAACGGTTAAGGCTAAATGTTCTTAATTTGGTATAAATGACGTGATGGTCGATACAAACTATTAAACAAAAAGTGAGTGGGTTTGGGAAAGAGGCATGCCCTCTACCTATGTATTTTTTCTGAAGAAGATACACAAAGAAGAATCGAAGTTTTGGATAAATACATTAGCATAAATTGTTACAAACCTAAACTGACACCAAGCTCGAACAATCAATAGCAGAAATTAGTTTAAAAATGTCGAACCAAGCTCGAACAATCAATAGCAGATTTTTTTTTGTAACTTGGACTCAGGGGATTACCCCTACATACGCAGTACATTGTAGCAGAAGTAGGAAAATAGGAGGAGGGGGGAAGAAGGAGTAATGTTTATGAACATTTGACTTTAACTTTCCAACGTTATTAGAGGGAGGAAGCATAGGTTGATCCTATAACTAAAAGAGTACGAATGGCTAATGCTGCGGTTATCCGCGAAAGATTGGATAGGGTTGGACGTTTGATATACGTCGTTGAGGAAAATAAGAAATAGGGTGGGAGAAAGAACGGAGCCTTGCGGTACGCCTGAATTAATCTTGAACTCGTTTGATTGGACCCCCATCTATAACAACTCGTATAGTGCGGTCCCTGAGGAAGCTTGATATAAACCGAAAGTCGTCACCGACACCAAAAGCAGTAAGTTTTGCCAGATGTGCAGCATGCCACACTCTGTGAAACGCTTTGGAAATATCCAGAGCCACTAATTTACTTTCACCGAAATAATGGATTGATTGGAAGTTTTTTCGAGAGATATGCCAAAAGATCAGACGGTCAGAAAGTAATTTGTACGACTCTAGATACCTCTAGATAGAAGATGGTAGTTAACAATACTTTGAAAAGCGCAGAGCAAATTGCAATTGGACGGTAATCTTCAGGGTTATTTGCCTTACCCTTTTTGGGGATTGGCGTTACGTTAGCAACCTTCCAGTCCGTTGGAAACTCACCAACATGGTAAAGTATGCTGAAGATGCGTGATAATGGACGCGCGAGCGTAGAATAACACTGCTTCAAGACTAGTGCTGGAATGCCATCCAGTCCAGGAGTCTTATTTATGTCGAGGTCGGCTAAGACCCTTTTAACTGCTTTAGCCCGGAAAAATATCTTTGGCATAATTTCATAGTTGACTGCTTTCCGGCAAGTAAGAATTGCTTCCAAAAATTTCAGCCGGTAGATTAGCCTTGTCAACCTTGTGAATGCTTGGTCATTCCTTAAGAGAGTTGGGATTGATGGACTAGCACTGTTCTTTACTCTCTTAACGAAAGACCAAAAGGTCTTACTGCACCGGGGAGCTGCAAGGACCTTGGCGCGAAGACGTTGTTCGTGAAGAAACTTTTTACGCCTAAGTACCCTGCACACGAAGACCTTGCTTTCTTCCGTAGCAAATCAGTGTCTGGGGTTATCTTAAAAAAGGTAAAAAATCATCATTAAAAATAATTTAATTTTTAGTTTTTGCTGCACCCAATTGCTTAATCGTTATTATTTTGGTTCAAAATTCCTTTTGCCCATTTTTTTATTTACCTTGTTTTTAAATTCAACACTTTCAAAAAAACACGTGTTTTTTTAAAATTACAAATGCTACTGAAGTTTGTTTTAGCAAAGTTAATGTTATGATCCTAAAGTTTTTGTTGTTTTAATAACGAGAGCTTTGCATTAACATAATTGCTCTTAGTGACGAACATTAAATGCACCGTAGAAAAATATGTGTGTTATGCATTATCTAGTGATAACGTATTAGCTATCGAATAGTGGGTAGCAACTATTAAGAATACTGGTGAATAGGCACAGATATACTAGCCAGTGGTATATCCTTTCGTTAGCGATTTGAGGTACAGAACACACCTACCACTTTGCTAGCCACATTTGGCAATGCTTTCTGCATGCACCACAGGGATACAAAAACACTACTACATATAAAATGCTGTGTATACGTACACATGTTACGGCAGATAAATGAGTATCGAGCAGTAGTCCTAGAAAATTTTTTCGATAAATCTTCAATTTGCCAAGGAACAACCTTAATTTAAAGAAAAATATCTTAAAATGTTTTTCTCTTGCTATTTTTTTTTATTGTTTAACGTAAAGATAATGCTTGTTAATTATTACAAAAGGATGACTATGATTCCAACAAAGAAGTTAAAATCTACAAGATCTGGAACCTAGGGATAAAAAATCATTATACGAGTAAATCTCATTCTATGAAAGATGACAAAGTTCGTTGAATATTTGAATATGGGTCAAAGATTTATCAGAATACTAATTTTCAAAAATCTTAATTTAGGGAAAAAAAGATCTTTAAATCTTATTTTACTTGTAAAATCTTCAAAATTAAGGTAAAATCTTTATTGTGGCAACGCTGGTCTCGTGTGTGATGAAAAAAACAAAAATTGTTCGGAATAAAAATTGTTTTTGTATGTTCTAGCACACTCTGACTAATCCGAATTTGTCCGAGATATTACATGTAGGTACAAAGAAACTTATTTCAGTGCTGGAAGCTTCTGACAGTTTTAAATATCTTTCCATAGTCTTGAGTGTGCCAATGTTCAGATTATGAAAGCTTTCTTGCAACAATTTATAGATAACAGTGATAGAATTCGTTTTGTTGTATATTTTAAAAACAACAGATATGTACACACAAAGTCAAGTTTCGAAGAACAGCAAGAAAAATTGTTGCCAGAAAATGTTCATAATGTAAACACATACTTTTTAATTTGGTTTTTTTTTTATATTTTTACACTAAACTTGTTGTTTATCACTTTCTTTTACTACATTTTTTAAATCTTATATGACAATTGAATTGTTCACACATACTCGTAAGCACATACATATGTACAGTAAAATGTATGCAATAAAATAATTAATAATTTAAAAATTTAAAAACTTAATTCTTTTTCACTTTTGCTTTTCTTTATTTTGTTGTCCACTTTCTAAAAGCCATAAGAGACAAGTTTTATTTATTTATTTTTCATTTTTGATAAAAAGTAAAATAAATCTTTAACAACATAAACGGTAACAACAACAATACAATGCAAGTAATTAAATCAATAAATTTCTTGATTACGGCAAAAATACCTCTTCAAAACATAAATTCATTCATAAATAAAATCATGTTTATTTCCAACTTCTGCACATAAAATCACGTTTTAAACGTTAATGTGGTTTGTTTTTTTTTCTTTTGTCAAAAGAAAACCATTGTTTCTTCTTTAAAGCTTGTTTTATCAGTTTATAATTGAGGAATTTACTCGAGTCAAATGAAAACAAAACTCATTTCAACAAGCTGTTTGCCTGTCTGTCTGTCTGTACGTACGTCTGTTAGTTGGTTTGACTTAGTATGGCATTGTCTGTTAGTTTAATTGTCAAGTGTTCGTAAATGAGGATTAACTACATGTTGTTTTTATGTTGTCCAAATTTAAGTTTCAGTTTAGATTTTTTTTGCAATCTCTTACACTGTTAACACTTTTACTTTAAACTGAAAACCCCAAAAAAAGTTTTAATTTTTACTTGTGGTCATCGTCAGTCAGTCAATGTGTTAAAGAAATTAAACTTCCTATGAAAATTTAAACATTTAGGGTAAGGTTTGAAACGTGACTGCTTTGTCTGTCGTGCGTCGTTAGCTTATTCCCTTAACTTAAGCTGCGTTTTTCTTTTCATCGGAGCTTAGGTGAAATTTTAATTTTATAAATTTTGATAAAACGTTTTTTGCATTTTTAATAAGACCAATGCTTTTCCTACTTTCGTACATACACACGCGTACATACTTAAAAAGGTATTGACAAATATTTGAATTATAATTAAATTGTTTCATAATAAAATGCTTCATTATTTTTGTTTATTCAAAGCCCTTTATTTCATAGCTGTTCCCCCCAGTGCCTATTTTTGTTTAACTATAAAAGAAATTCAGTATACAATACATATGTTCTTGGAAGGATGGATAAAAAATTAATTTGCTTCAATTTTTAGCCACAGAAGGAATTCAAATTTATGTGTATTTAATTATTTGATCTTGTTTAAGTAAATATTTCTGATTTTTGCAGCTAAAGATCGTTTTATTTTTTATAAAAAATTCAAAAGTATTTATTTTCAATATTTCGATAACAATTTGTTATCATCGTCAGGAAAATTAATGTTATTGAATTTTTTATAAAAAAATAAAACGATCTTTAGCTGCAAAAATAAGAAATATTTATGTTAAAGATCTTTATTAGTTTTGCATAAAAAATTCAACAGTATTTATTTTCAATATTTCGCTAACAATTTGTTGGCATCTTCAAGAAATAAAATATTTAATCCTGAAGATGATAACAAACTGTTAGCGAAACATTGAAAAATGTAACTTTTTATATAAAACTGACAATAATCTTTAGCTGCAAAAATAAGAATCGATTACGTAAACAAGATCAAATAAGTTGTTTGTATAATGTAAACTTTCAAATTTTCTCGGTTTATTTGTCTTAACCT
Source organism: Thecocarcelia acutangulata (assembly GCA_914767995.1). Classification (NCBI taxonomy): domain Eukaryota; kingdom Metazoa; phylum Arthropoda; class Insecta; order Diptera; family Tachinidae; genus Thecocarcelia; species Thecocarcelia acutangulata. The sequence continues at coordinate 162,623,911 of OU612094.1, read as the reverse complement.
ACATCCTTTAATTAATGTTCTTCTATATCAAACTTCCAACACCGTCCACTCTTTTGTGGATGAGCAGCATTTGTTATTCGTAATTATTCAGCTATAAGCCCATCCCGAAGCAAATTTTTCGAAGCTCTGGCCGTGTGTGCAGTCGCCCCATGCTGTTGAAACTATGTGCTTGAAGAGTGAAATGGAAGAGCTTGCATGTTTGACAAAAAGAAATCCATAATCATGTGTCGATAATTTTCAAAGTTGAAATTCGTCACCTGTCGTCGCGAATTAAAAAAAAAATGGTACAGTTATCTCATGCGTAGATAAGGCATACTAAACAGTTACCTTGGGGCAATACCATGGTTTTTGATGTTTCAGACTAGTAACAGCAGTTTTGCTTGTTGACGAGGCCGTTTATGTAAAAATTAGCCTACTCGCTTGCGTGCGAAAACGCACTAACATCGTTTCACAAAAAATTTTGCGTAAATTAAAGTCACTTTCTTTCAGTTCTTGAACGATTTGAATTTTAAAAAGATGGAACTTCAGAACCTTTTTTAAAATTTTATGAATAATCGCTCTTGGAAGTCCCAATGAGACTGCTGTTTTCCCTATTGGAAATCGTGAATTTTTACTTAAACTGCTTTCAATAAGTTCAGTGTTTTCGGGAGTACTTGAATATCGGCCGGTCCCTGTCCGTGGAACATTCATAGCCAAAGCAGTTGAGCAGAATATCTGCACCCACGAACGAATTAAATTTACACTCGGTCCATGACGTATTCGCCGAATACCGAACAAAATTGTCGACGAGCAATTACGTAAGAATCATTACTCTTAAAAAATGTCTCTACAGCGATCCTCACTCGAACACTACGACATCGTGGCTGAAAAATCCGCACAATTCCAACGGCGCCAACCTTCGCCTGCACTGTTTATTTCTTTTTGAAATAATCGTATTTAAAAATATAAATTTGCCACCAGACCACCAGTATTTCTGATTTACTCAAGTTAAAAATGAAGCTGAAAGCAACAGAAGTATTCCAAATCATATTTAAACAATAAAAGGAAGGGAAATTTCCACGCTAGAGTTTGAAAAGAAGGAATTGCTAAACTAGCAAATATTTCAATTTATGATAAAAAGATTAGAAGAACTTTGATTTTCGAAGGGTTTGTGCAACCTTTCGAACAAGTTATTAAACAAAAAACTTTTCCGCTATGCATGACTAAATATTTCCGGAATTCCTGTAAAAAATTAGGTAATTTTTTTTCTCATTAAAAATGCCACTGAATAGTATAAATATATGTAAAAATTAATATTTTTGGCTTAAACTAAAATGAAAATATGTAAAAAATTTGTTTTAAAGTATCAAGCTGTTCAACACTTCAAGTCGTTGGTTTGTTTTGTTAAAATTAACTTTGAATTGCCTTATAATTTCTAAAACTGTAATATATATTTGTGTTTTGTATTATTAAATATTAATAAATTTATTTTGATGAGTAAATGTTGCGTGAGTAAATTTTACGTTTCCATCTGGTTTAATGTACTTGTTCACTCGATTGTTCATGCATCAGTGCATAAGTTCACTTACTGCATTAATTGGTGCACGTAATCATATATGTATGTAGTTAGTTAGGCTTTAAACTAATAGCTGTTATTGAAATTTGTTTTTGATTTATATTTGCAAAAAGAAAATAAAAGAGCAAACTGTTTTGCTGTTCTTCAAATGCCGTTTAGTGAAATAATCATAAAGTCCGGATTGTCAATAATTTTAAAATAAAATTAATTAATTTTCAATTGGAAGTCCAAACAAGAATTTGTTACACTGCGTTTGGAAACTATTTACGCCAGCCCCTGGTAAAATTAATTGGCTTTTTAAGTCTGCTTTTTATTTACTTCAGCTTATTTAGGGGTCCTTTTTATTTTAAGGTTCACAAGTTATGCCCTAATTTTCAGAGAAAACAATTTTTAAAAATAAAATTGAGAAATCTTTTGCATATTAATTCGAAGAATAAAAACTATTTTATATTATGCTTTAATAAAAGAAATGCAATGACTTTATCACATGCAGTGTGCTCTTATACTATGAAGCATGCGATTTGAATTTCTTTCATCTATTTAGAATGTCTTCGGATATATGCGTAGCCATTCCAATTAGACAATACCCCGATAGGTGCTAATGATAGAATTGTTAATCAATGTATTTGAAGCCAGAATATAAATATTTTGGAGTCGCCACCATACTCTTCAGCACAAAATATATGAGTATTGCTTTCTTGTTAAATGTGGGAGATGTCCATGAAATAGGAATTAAAAAAGTTTGAGTTTACCACGCTTAAGGATTGTGCTCACGTGACTATTTAGCTATAACATTTTTCAAATATTTTTGTTCTTCCAAATAATAGGTTTTCTCAAAATCCTCAACATAGGCGTTTATGTCGATAATGATCTCTTCATTCGGCCTAAATCTCTTGCCAACGAGACACTTCCTCAGGTTTTTAAAAAGAAAATAGTCGCAGGGGTCTAGATCTGGTGAATATGTAGGGTGAGGTAGAAGTTCGAGGCCCAGTTTTTGAATTTTTGCCATAGTAACTACACACATGTATACTCGTGCATTGTTTGAATCTAGCTAAAAGCTTTTCGCCGGCGAACGTTCTCTAGGAATTTATGTGAATGATATCACGAGCATTAAAAAAAAACTGCGTCCATGACCATGTTGGGTCACAGGTTCACTTTGGTCTGCTTTGGTGCACGTACAACCGCTGAAACCCACTGTTTTGTCCGTTCCTTGATCTTGAGGTATTGTTATGGATTCATTTTCTTCTACGACTATGTAACGGCGTAAAAATTCGTACCAGTTGAAGTTAAACATTGCAAAACATTCCTTTGAAGTGGTGATAGGATTGTGCTTACATCGAATGAGAACAATCGCGTCACTCATTTTTCGGATAGCTTTGCCTTGTGCACGTATTCATATAAAATGTAATATCAAGAGTTCGATCTTAAACGAAATTGAACGGATCATCTAATCGGTCATTAAACTGACCACTTTTCGTTCAATAGTGTACCGTCCGATTTCGATAGCTTTCGTTAAATTTTTTTCTTGTTATTTTTATGTCATGTTTTTTTGTAGAAACATAAGTATGTATGTACATAAAGTGTACAACTTCACTTCCGCCGTTTTTTCCCGAAATTTGGGGCTTTATTGTAAAAAACTGGTTATACATTTATGATTCAAAGTATTGACCATCGCTGGCCACTACTTTCTTTCGGGCAACGTAATAATTTCGCGTTAAAAAAATTAGTCAGCTTTTGAAGCGATTCATGAATCGATCAAATTGTTTACTTATTAATAAGATCGGAAGTGCTGGTCAGCCAGGCCGTGTGCCATTGATCGAAACAAGTGATAGTTCGAGGGAGCAACGTCGTGTGAATACGGCCAGTGGGGTAGGACTTCCCATTTCAATGTTTCTAAGTATGTCCTGACCACTTTCGCAACATGGGGTGGAGCATTGTCATGGTGTAAAATCACTTTATCATGTCTCTCGTTGTATTGTAGCCGTTTATCTTTCAGTGCTCGGCTAAAACGTATTAATTGCGTTCAATAACGATCGCCTTTGATTGTTTCAGTCGGTTTTAACAACACCATAATACACAACGCCGAGCTGGTGCCACCAAATACTGAGCATAATCCTGAAATCGTGAATACTCGGTTTGGCCCTCGAGGTGGAAGCATTGTCGGGATATCCCCATGGTATTCTGCGCTTGGCATTATCGTCTCCAATCATAATGTAATGCAGAAATCTCTTCCGTTTTTGCCTTGCAAGCAGCTGGCCACAAGCAAACTCGTCCGGCACCCAATCTGTTTGTTTCTGAATCATATTTGCATGATCTTCAGTCGTTTTGAAATGACTTGCAGCGTCACTCCCAATGATCCCGCTACTATCGGCACCTTCTTTTACTAATAGAGCACTCGATGAGCTGCAGATTTCTTCACATTAAAGCAGAAAATTAAAACCTCCCGCAAATGACGAGAATTTGGCTCGTAAACTAACATGTTTAATCGAGAAGAACTTTATGATGCAGACACAAATCGGCTAATATTCCTAAATACATAAGCTTATTGTATGACATATACGATCTATTTATTTCGACTACTTATCGATACAGCCATATGCAAATTTGTACACCTAATAACTACATTCCTTTTTAGCTTTATATTAGATGTGTAACTTGACCTTAAATCGCGTGAAGCATACAGCAATTGGTAAAAAAAAAAACTTTTATTAAATTTTTGGGGCTTTAGTATTTATCACTTCAACATTAAACTTTACAGAAACTCACGCTAATTTTTTAAATTAGCTGCCTAGCCCACGATGTCACTCGACATCGCTCGCTCGCATAACTACGTGCAAACCAAAAACAACATTTTAAAATTTGATTTTGCTTCAAACTTATTTATGCTAGCGAGCGATGTCGAATGACATCGTTTTCTTTTATTTTGATCAAAGACCGGCATATGATCTAGCAATAAGAATGGATGACGTGTTGTCCGTCAAAAGTAAACGACTGAACGAAAAATGACCAGCCGCTAAAATTAAGGATCTGTCACAGCTAGGTGAGATGCCTACAACCTCACTCAGCCTCCTCACGTATTTTCATTCTCCAATCATGCAATATTATTCCTTGAATTTATAGACGATTTCTGGCGTAACGTCCTCTTTGTGGTGACCTGAACGTACGATATCACTTGTGTTGGCGCAAACACAACGGAACTTAGTAAACCACTTCTTAACCATTGAAATTGAAAGTGCAGAGTTTCGATAGTATTTATAAAAGTATTATTGGTATCAGTTTTTCACTTTTTAAATTTTTGTTTGCTTGTCGGCTTTTAATGGCTATCAAACACAAATTAAATCATGCAGCTTGTTCAAATTTTTCAGTAGATGGTGGATGATGATATCAGTTACTTCGCAGTATATTGAAAATGTCACAGAGCTATCAAACAACTCTCGATTAACAAACACTGGCTTTGTTTACTAAAGAATGGTAAGCGGAACCCATAGTTGTAAGCTGGTGAGAAGAAGCCTCTTGCGCACGGTCGAAGGAACTTTACAGCTTTTTCAAAGCTTGAGATTCTATCTAGCATTAGCTGTATAAATCTAAATTTCCTTTCCATTTTTGAAAGAAAGGTAAAATTTATGCACTTACTAGTGGAGGTGTAAAGCCATAAACTGTTAGTAATCTGTTTGGATGTGAAAGCAAATCAGATTTTATTATTAAATATATGGCAAAAAAAATTTATTATTAAATGTATAAAAATAAAAATGTATAATAATGATATTGACATTTCACCTTGAATTTTGAAAGTGTTGGTTAAACAGCGGTGGATACGTAACTTTGCTCAATTTAAACTACATTTCTAACTGACTAACTGCATTTGGTCAATTATTTAAAAATATGAATTCGTACAACTTTCAGGTGTGAGGTTAGTAATTTCAAACTTCTTTACAAATTTGTACTTGCTCCCCTAATTTTTCCCCCTTTTGGACCTCGAAATATCTTTATAACACCAATAGACTGAATTACTTTCACCTTCAGATATTTCTCAAATTTAAAATTTGGTTATGTTTTTTTAACTCAATGTGATGGGTGCAGCTTCACACTTCTATTGACAAAATAATAAGAACACGTGAAAAATTCTTCGGAGATGAAATGCATATAATATATAGATGGCTCCATTAGGTACCTTTATAAAGGGCAACTTCTGAAACAGTAATATTAGCCACATGTTTTAAGGAAATTGTAAAACTCTTTAGCCTTTGCAATGATAAAAATAAAAAAAATAAAGATATACACACCAAAAGTATGCTTTAATATTTACATAAACTTACAGGCGAAAGAGTCCTGTGACCTGTTGCGCACTTTTAGAATAATTTTTAAATAAAATAGAAACAAAAAAATTTAACTATTAATTGTATAATCTTGCAAATACTTTCTTTTCATTGAAAAGAAGATGAAAGTTGTTTACTTACTTATATGGAACATTTACTTTTTCTGCAGATGAAAACTTAACGAACGACAACTTATTAGCAAGTTTTTAAAACTTTTATTTTAATGCATTTTCTAACATACTTGTACATGTTGTATTGAAAGCAATAAATTATTTTAAAATTAATTCACAATGAATGTTTGTAATATATGTTTTCTTATTTTTCACAAGAAACTTTAATTAATGTTGTTTTTGCACCTCTTATTAGTAGCGATACCAAGTGAAAACTTGGCATTGTACTTTTGAAAGAATTTCACCCAAATAAAGTAAATGTATTCCAATTATAATCAATTCATGACTTTCATTTTACACTTACCTTCATGATGTATTCGTATTTGGTGTGTTGTAAATTAAAATTAAATTAAAATTAAATAATATTTATAAAGTTTTCAGGTTTAAAGTTAGGTTTTTTCGATTTTTGTTTTGCTTTTGGTAAACAATTTAAAAAGTAGAATAGGAAATTTGATTTTTTTATATGAATTGAAATGGAGCGCGATTAATCTAACAATAAGTAAAGAAATATTAAAATTGCTATTAAATATATAATCACATCAATAAGCTTCATGACACTTGATGTTATAATTCCGTAAGTAAAACACAAATAAAGTAAATAACGCTGTATGAAAAAATTTTGCAACGTTTTGGTTTTTAAACAGTTAAATAGTTTTCTTTATTTTTGCAACTCCGGCTTACAACAGTCTATTAAGAAATTTCAAAGTCAACTGAAAGAAATATTAACAGCAGAATACAGCAAAACCTCCAAACAATATAAATTGTATTGAAATAGTTTTTTTTTTACTTTTAAATAGCTTATCGTAATGGCAAAAGTTTGTGATAATAACAATAATTAAAGTTGTTGTAATATAGTTGCTTCTGCTTTTAGACTGGGCTGTCCGTCCATGTCAGTTGTAAATATGCAAACATACCATATTGCTCTAAACCATACGAGCATGTAAGTATTTGTCTTAGGAAACTTGACATAACACATTTGCACTTGCTCTCTCGCTGTCTCTCTCTCTCTCTCTTTCTCAATTTTCGAAACATTTACCAAACATGTACGATTGTTCAGTTTAGCTTCAAAGCTGGTGTAACTGCTGATGGAAAGTGCTGGTCAAGCATGGAATTTGAGTAACGCGGTTCGTTTCTTGTGGCACGCAGACGTGCTTCATACACAAAAGAAACGTATGATTAAAGAAAATCAAAGCAATCACACTACTAAGTAGATAATACAACAAGTGGAAACATTTTGCAAACAAGACAACAAATAAATTGCAATTTGGTTTTTGTGATAGTGGCCCATAATTGGCAAAAAAGAAAAAAAAGCACGAAGAAAAGACGACAACTTCAATAACTAATTGTTTGCTTTGTTTCGCTTGAATAACAAAGTGAGTTTATTTTCTGGAAAACTAAAATTAATTTTGGTTTTGTCTTCGCGATAAGCACAATGGGCACAAATATAGCAAAATAGTTTGTAGCTCAAAGTAATTTCATTTGATACCAATTTAGATTTCGGGGTTTTTTTTAAATTAAGATATCATATAATTTTCGCAGAAGTTAAGGCCTAAATTAGTAATAATTAATGGCTGATAGTTGCTTTTTGTTTAGTGTAGTTTGAGATTTCATTGTGGATAAATTTACACTATAGAAACAAATGCCTGCAAATTGTTGAAATTTGTTGCCAAAATAATGGTCCTGTTCATAAAGTATTATTGCTATAGAACTTTCATTCAATATTTTGTTCTTCGGTGGTGCCCATAGGCAGGGCTGGGCAGTATTTGAAATACTTGTATTTGAAATACGTATTTGAAATACAAATACGTATTTTGTATCTGTATTTCAAATACACGACCTGAAAGTATTTAGTATTTTGTATTTCAAATACATGTGGATCAAAAATACATTTTTATAAAATACATTTATTTATTATAGTAAATTCAAAATAAGTTATTTCACACAAAAACTAAAATTGCTAGAAACTGTGACCATTAAAATGTTTATTATTTTGCAAAACTGCAATTCAGCTTTCAATTGTTTTGTCCAGAGCAAATAGATTTGACACCAATAAGCTGATATCAATAAGTATTTCCACATATTCATGAAGTAAATAGATCCATAATGGCATCATATTTCCACCCCGGTTTCAAAATGTGCTAGTTACCAGAAAACATCTCAAGGAATTGAAACCCTTGCAATAGATACCTTGGAGAAAAATTACAAAAAACATGAAACCAAACGTGTATGCAGCAGAAGAAGTAGTAATTGCAGTAAAGATTATGAGGACTTTATTGTTTTTATGCATTTATAGAATTTTGCAGCAGCTTATGTTCAGGACTTGTAGGTTTTATTCACTCCTCAACAAGAGGTTGTTTGTCGGATGAATCATCTTGTTGTTATTAAAGGAAATGCTTGTTTTACTCAAACTTTTAATAGGCTTTCAATATTTTGACAGTTACGTCCTTTTAAGTTTTAGGTGACTATACACAACTTAGTTTACGTGTATATATAAAATACAATATGTATCTAAAACCAGAGAGGTATATTCTTATGAGATCGAAATACAAAAAAGTATATGTATTTTGTAGTTGTATTTTGTATTTGAAATACGCAGCTTGAAAGTATTTTGTATCTTGTATTTGAAATACACAACTTGAAAGTATTTTGCATCTTGTATTTGAAATACGCAGCTGGGAAGTATTTTGTATCTTGTATTTGAAATACATTAGGTGAGTATTTTGCCCAGCCCTGCCCATAGGTACGTAGTCAAGCACAGTTATCACATTTGCAGTGAGGATAATCCAGAAGTTTTTGCCCAAACAGCATTAAATCCACAGAAAATTACTGCTTAGTGTGCTTTATAGGCTGATGGAATAATTAGGCCATATTACATGCCACACATTACGCGCTACAACTGATTTTTATTTTTATTGAAAGAATAATTTCATGCAATGGTTCAATTCATTTGCCACCAAGATTATATAATTTAACCTCATTGGAAACTCTTTGTAAAGCCGTTAGTAAAGTCACTACGTTGCTAAACCGGAGACAGTAGTGGAATTGGCTTTTTTTATCTTGGACTAATACTTAGGGGATGACCCCTACATATGCGGTGCATTGTACTAGAGCTAGGAGGAAAGAGGGAGTAGTGTTTGTGGAAGAATAACAACACGAAAGACCAAAACAACCTCTATTACAACATTTGAAATCTTAGAATTAAATTAGTTAAAACTAATCAGTACCCAGTGTATATACTATCGGCATTGCTCAGACTGACAAAATTTAGTCCAACATCTTGCACACTAAAAGGAAGTACATTCAAAAGAAGTTAATAATCAGCATATACAGAAAACATGCAAAACGGTAAAAAAGAGAGAAAAAAACATGTTCACAGCTTGCTACATATTCCGGTGCAATTTGGTTTCATACGAAACTAATAATGAATATACATAGAAGATACGTGCAGCAGTATGAAAAGACGTGTGCACAGGCCGGAAGAAAAACTACGTTGCATTAGGGATGAAAAGATACTTCTATAGTATCGATACTCGATACGGTATCGATCGCAAAAAATCGATACCTACTCAGTATGGAAGAAAAAGTATCGATACATACTTGTATCGGCCGGCTTCTTCATACGATAGCGGCAGGGAAGAATCCATGGAGCAAAAATCAAAATCTTCGTTAGGTATTTCATCTTCTGATCCACTAACTGAAATTGAAGTGTCTTTATTAGTATCCCGGAAATGAAAACTTTTAAAACGCTTGAATTCGATTTCCTGCATTTACCTAATAGTTTGCGTAGTAATCGGCGTTTACGGCCTAATCTGATGGACCACATCCACAGGGTGAATTATTTATGATTCACCAGCGCCCCCGTGTGGCTTACCACACAGGTTGCAACTTGAACTGCAAGCAGATCTACCAATTTATACCTTTGGTAAGGTTTTCGGAAATCCTTAGCACAACATAAATCATGCGACTTCCTGGAGTTTTGTTTGCTACAACAAACGAACGAGTCCCTCGTTCTCCTCTATACGCCAAAGAACAGAATGCCCTGGTTCGGTCTAAGCCAAGGTAAAACATGTTCCCCGTGGGAGTAGATAGGGATAGAGAGAATCTTCGTTAATCCTTTCATGCGCGTCACTATTTAGATGACGAGGCATTTAACCAATAAACCTGAGGCAATTGAATTTGGAAATCAATATTCCAAGAGTTATTGGGGAATTATCGCCATAAATACAGCAAAAGTTTCTGAAAATAAGTTTTCCAGTTTTTCATATTAAAACATTAATGTTACATAATTATGTATCTAATAAAGTCCATTTTGTTGATACTAAAAATATATTTCTTTGCTTTATTATGATTTAAAGTCCAGAAATTTTCCTTAAAGTTAGGAAAAAATATGTGTGGAGTTAAAAAAATTTATTGTAAACTTTTAGCAATTTCTTAGCTGCATAAGAAATAGAACATTAATTTAGGTAGTATAATTGAAAGGCTTCAATAAAGTGTTACATTGTTCATAGCCACAATAGAACAAAAATGTAAAAGTTTTTGTCATATTTAATTTTGAACAAAATTAAGTGCAACACTATAGTGTTTTGTCTCTCGTCGTGTGCACATGTCTTTTGTTACTGCTGTCTGTATTTTCTATATATGTACGTTCATTTATTAAATTCATATAAAACCAAATTGCACCGGAATAGGTAGCAAGATGTGTACATGTGTTTATTTTCTTTCCGTATATTCTATATACATACATACATATGTTCATTATTAATTTCATATGACATCAAAGTGCACCGGAATAGGTAGCAGTATGTGTACACGTGTTTTTTTTTTTCTTTTTTTTCACTGTTCTCCGTGTTCTCTATATATGTTCAATATTAATTTCTTCTGAATGTACTTCATTACCTTGTAGTGTGGAAGGTGTTGGACTAAATTTTGCTAATCTGAGCAGTGTCGAAGGTATATACACTGGGCACTGATCAGTTTTATCTAATTTAATTCCAACATTTTAAATGCTGCAATAGAGTTTGTTTTAGTCTTTCGTGTTGTTATTGTTCCTTCACGAGCACTACTCCCTCTTTCCTACCTCATCTCAACCTATTTTCCTAGTTCCAGTACAATGCGCTGCATATGTAGGGGTCATCCCCTGAGTACCAGTCCAAGATAAAAAAAAAAAATATTGTTACATATAAATTGCATGTACAACATGTAATGTTTTTTAATCTTACTCATAGAAAGGTTTTTTTTTTGTTGAACATGGCTTATTAGTTCAAAATCTGTATGTTTTTTCAAAATAAATATTATCGGATGTATCAACAAATGTGCCAAAAATTCGACTTGGGAATTGTTTTAGAGCGCCATATCTTACGTCCAAACAAGAATTACTTCCAGACATAAAGCTTTTATTTGCAGTTTGCTACTCAGAAAATGTCGTTTTTGAAAAAAAAAACCTACGTTCACTTCAAAGCAAAATTTATGCATCTGTTTTGAACTGATTGCATTCTTCGATACGGCGTAATCAGAAGTCGGTGGTGCGAGCACCTTTCAAGTTGTGCTTCTTCAAAAATGTTCAAAAAAGGGGCACCAGCCACTAAAAACTTCAAATACTGTTGCTGACTAAATTACTGTTTAATATCTTGATTTTACATGTAATTTTCATCAGCGAACTGAGTTAACACATGATACATTCATATTCTTTACTCCACGCCATTGAAAAAAGTATAAGAAAGAAAAAATCAAAAAAGTGAGTAGACTACTGATGGCTTCAAAAGATTTAACCCATTGTGCTACAATTTGTTTGCAATCAAACAGTTTCTTACAATGGATAAAAGCACATCTGAAAACAAGGCTGAAAACGTTAATAAAACAAAAGACTCAAGACGCAAACTCTTAATACTTTGTTTTGAAAAACGAACGCGTGCTTGTGTTGTCATTGTCGTTTTTATTGTTTTTGCTCAGATTGGGCAAAGCTCTTTTTTTAAACAGTTTTTTTTTTTAAGATTTTGATTGCGTTTAAACAAAATATAGCACCTGTTGCACTTGAAATTTTGTAACCACGATTTCTGTTAGCCATTTTTCAGTTTATGGCAAATGGTTTTTACCATATAAAGTCATTTATACCAGGCGAACATGCTCAACAACAGATGTCCATTCAATGTTTTTTTCTTCTTAATTTGCAGAATATTTTTTCTTCTTTCATGTGGCGCCTCTTTTTACAGGAATATATAAATAAGTTGGCATGTTGGTATGAATAAATGTTGGTATCAATGTATTAAACTTGTTGGGAATTCTTGGCACTTGGATTGTAACCAATCAACAGAGAATATTACAAAGAGCAACCAACATTAACCCAACCTGTAGGCCATATGCAGCTAACAACAACAATAATAATAATAACAACAACGAACGACAGCAACACTTAACGTGATAAACATGCATAAATATAACTTGTTTTACATACTCACAGCCAAACCTTTGCTTTATTTTAATAAAATATTTTTGTGGTATTTATGCAAAATATTCGCCCGTCTGTTACTCTCTTTCAATTCGTATCTAGATAATTGCAAATAAATATCGCTGCATATCTAAGCGTGTGTCTGTAAATGTATGTTAATTAAAAGCGCTTGTGTAAATGTGTGAAGTGTGCTCGTAGAAATATCACGCAAATAAGTTATGAAAACCGAATTGGAAAAATCGGCTTAATTGGTCACAAGCTACCATCTACCAATTTTAATTTCAGTATTAAGTATAATGCTGCTAACAAAACAACAACATAACAGAGGTGGCAATGTGTGTCAAGAATTTTAATAATTTTTTCTTTAATATTTCTGGTACATAAATACAAACATAAATATTTATTTGTTATGCACACATGTATTTTATTGAAATGAAAAATTACACAATTTTTATTTGTGTCAATAATTTGTTGTTTTCAATAAATTAACGGGAGTATTGATTGCATTAGCTGAGGTCTGTAAATTGTGCTACCTACTCGTGATTTTGTTGCTTTATTTACTATCCATTTCCATTATTCATAATCGCAAATTAATGTTAGTTTTTATGTTGTTGTAAACTATTGTATAATTATAATTTACTTAAAAACATCAAAATATGTATTTAACAAGCATATTTCAGTTTCACCTATATGCTTTTTAGGAATTTACATTTCAAAGTTTAAAATAGAAATTTTTAAAAAGTATTTTGTATGGAAAGTTTAGTAATATTTATTTATAACCGGTAAGCCAGTGGTATGGGAATTCCATGTTTTAAATAATTTTTCCAAATCAATATAATTTGTTTATTGTATGACACCGGCTAATGATCAAGTAAAAATGAAGGAAAATACCAAATAGTTAATTTTTTTATGTGATATAAAAAACAACCCACAAGACCAGCATTTTTTTTTTTTTTTTTAATAACAAAACGTTTATGCGATGGTTCGATGGTTGTTAATCGCAAAACTGTGTCGTTTTATTAAATAAAAATATTATAAAGAATTTAGTTTAATTTCCTGAATAATTGAAAGCAATTGACCTTTTAGTAAAGTGCTTAATCCATTTTATATGTACATTTTCTTTAAAAAAATTATCTTTAAAAACTTGCTTTAAGGAGCTCAAGCGATTATGCAATAATAGGACTGTTGTTAAAACATTATAAGTGTGTTAAACTCAGATTTGTTGTCGTAAGTCTAAGACAAAAACTAAATATCCTTTCGAACTAATAAATTTCCGGCAAAATTGTTTTGTTTGTCTTACAGAAACAACAAAACAATTTTCAAAATTCCATATCTTAAGGCCAGTACGCAGTTTTTACGGAAATTCAGGTTCCCATAAGAACTGTGTGTAAACAAAATTACGGAATTTCAGGTTTGTAAATTAATTATGTAAATTTCCTCATACCAGTACGGAGTTCGTAAAGAAAAGTAAACTGAATTTTTGATTTGTTAATAAAATGGTGTAGGAATTGTTTGCCGTATATTTGGACGGTAAACATAGCATGAGGTAAGTATTTTCATATATACATCTAGCTTTTCTACACCAATCTACACAATCATTTTTCCGTGTAGAAATAAATGTATATTTTCAAACGTGAATTTTTGTAAGAACTCCGTACCGGCCTTTACCAAAAAATCTAATTTTATGTAAAAATTATAATTATTATTATTCAAATCAAAAACATACTCGATAATATCGGGTGGCTAAATTTTAAGGGCCAATGCTGAATGTGAACCACATCTAAACGTCAGGTTTTTTCTGCTTTTCATTTGATATTTCCCAATTTCAAACTAATTTAAATTGAACCATGGCAAGATACGCAATGAGGCAACGTGTTAAAGTTATTCGGGCTTGCTATGAAAATAGACATTCAAATCAAAATGCATATCGTGTACTTCGTGATTTTTTCATTCAATTCAACCGTCCACATGTACGCACGATCGGAAAAATCATGCAAAAATTTGGGCAAACCGGGCCTGTAGGAGATGTGAAAACATCAGTGCACGCTCGTATAGTTTATTATGTAGAAAATATTGCCGCTGTTCACGATAGTGTGGGTGAAGAGCGATCCATCTCAACTCGTCGTCGTGCCCAACAATTGTGCATGAAGACTTGCATTTACACGGTGCAATTGACTCAAGAAACAATCTTGACCATTCCTGTCGTAAGATGATAATGAACTTTTTATGGCCTGAATCGGAAGATATGAGTGTGGGCGATATGTGGTTTCTACAGGACGGTACCACTTGCCACACAGCTAATGAAACATGGCTCTTACGCGATAAATTCAACGGCCTTGTTATCTCACCTTGTGGCGATGTGAATTGACCGCCAAGATCATGCGATTTATCATCGTTGGACTTCTTTCTTTGATATTATTTGAAAGAAAAGGTGTACGTCAATAAGCCAGTAACAGCTCAAGAGCTAAAGGATGGGATAATTCATAACATTAACGGCATAGAAACTCAATTATGCCACAGCGTCATCGAAAATTTGGATAATCGAAAGGAAGTGTGCCGTCGAAATTGCGGCAGCTATTTGGCTGGTATTTTGTTCCATACATAATCGAACCATACGACAATAATTCCTAATTAATTTGTGTTTTATTCAAAATAACTATCGTCGATTAAAATTTAATCCTCTTTATATAAAAACTTTATTTAAGAAAAGAGAAAATCAATCCAAACGCAATTAGTGCACATGTGGAAATAACAAGAATTTGTTTATGATAAAGTTTCACCAATCTGGATACAAGTCATTACGACATACAAGGGTGGATTGGTGTTGAAGCTACCTAAGTAGGAAAAAAAAATGTTTTTTCAAAAACTATTTACCAGCATTTCTCAACATAGTCTCCATTTGGTTGTGCTGCCATCTAGTGCTAGTGGTAGGTAGCTTCAACATAAATGCGCCCTTGTACGAGTACATACGTGGATAAATAAGAACGGATGGCCATTTAGAGATAATAGAGCCCTGTATAATGTAAGCAAAATTTCATATATGATAAATATAGATAGAATAGTATTGAGATCGGTAGCTTAATGGTTAATTCAGCCATTCAAAGACAACATGCATAAAGGTATATAAAAAATGTATATTTTTTCATTGTAAATTTTTTTTTATTAAAATTTATGAAAATTATACCTTTTTTTTTATTAAAATATATAAAAGCAAGTTCTAGTTCCCACGGGTTGACTATTAGATTTCATAGTATAAGCAAGTTCACTTAGAATTAATTAACTTCATCAACTTCAACTTGCGGGTTGAAACAGCAAATTTTGTGACTTCAAATCGTAATAACATTTTTATTGTGAAATGTTTAGCACATGTCTGTCAGCTTGTCAGACATGTTTGATCACGGCAATATATCAGAAATCATGAAATTTTACTTCATAAACTGCAATATTATGGTGTTCGCGCAGTGAAATTCAATTTTTTCGTTCTTACTTACAAAATAGGCAACAATTTGTTCGAATTCACAAAAGAAAGAGCAGTTGTCGCCAAGTGATATATAGAGTGCCGCAAGGTAGTGTATTAGGACCATTGTTATTCAATATTTACCTAAATGATTTTCAAAACTTAGCATTGTCGAGGAAAATTTTTATTTATGCTGATGGCATATCAATTTTTTTTATATTTTTTTTATTTTGGACCAGTACTCAGGGGATAGCCCCTACTTATACAGTGCATTGTACTGGAACTAGAAAAATAGAGTATGAGAAGGAGGAAAGGGGGAGTAATGTTTGTTAACTTAACATACGGAACGACCAATACAAACATTATCACAGCACTTAAAATGTTGAAATTAAATTAGTTAAAACTGATCAGTGCCCAGTGTATATACCTTCGACACTGTTCACAAAAATTAATTCAACACCGTAGGATAATAAAATACATAGGAGAAACATAAAACAGAATTTAATAATTACAAATAGAGAAAAAACAAATGACAGTAAAAAAAATAATATAATAAAAAAATCACGTGCACACATGATGCAAAACTCTACCTATTACGGTTAAATTTTGCTTATTACAAATTAATAATAAACATATGTATGTGTAGGTATAGAAAACACGGACGACAATGAAAAACACGTGTTTACGGAACGAAAGACAAAACACTACCCTTCCCTATAAGTACGAAGAAGCTGTAAAACCGTATATGAAACATGATTCAGCAGTAATATCTGAATATACGCGGTTGAACAAGTTGTTTATCAACTCGAAAAAAACAAAACTTATAAGATTTGGTTTCAATTGTCGTTCAGAACCGAGATTCAACTTACATGTTGATGGGCAAGAGATTCAAGAGTTATCTTCAGTTAAATATTTGGGCTTTCATCTGCAGTCAAATTTGTCATGCACATAAATTATCTCAAGACAAAGATCTCGCCAGCTATTGGGCTTTTATACAAGTTTAAATTTAAATTCGATGTCAACACAGAAATGCTTATAATTATATGAAAAAGTAGTACAATTACTTGGCACTGATTTATGCCAGTAAAAAAACTACAAAGTTGAAATCTCTGCAAAGACTTCAAAACAAAGCCCTGAAAACAGTGGGAAACCTGCCAATAACATATCAAACAAATATGCCAATCCTTTTTCTTCAATTTTACTAATTTATGGTACCTACAAATTGCAAATCTGTTCATATGTGTATAAATGTCTACATGATATAGGTCATCACACGATACTCTTTATGCAAAATCAAAACACTTTTAACACTCGCAACAATGAACAATTACGAATAGCATTTTGCCGTACGGAGACAACAAAACAACGAATAGAACACTCAGGGAGTAAAGAATTTAACAATCTCTCAATATAAAATTATGTCTTACACTTCCAAGATTTAAAATATTACTTAAAGATTTTTTGAAGAGTAATTTACTAGAACTTTTATAAACAATATCGCTTTTAATATTTAAATATGTATTTAATTATTGAAAAACTAACTAGCCTCTCTAATGCCTTACTGGCGCTGAGACACCAAACTAAAATTGTAATATTTATAAGATAATAAATGAATTAAAAAAATAAGCTAACCAGAATACGAGTAAATGAACAAAAATATATAAAACAAGCAAGAGTGTAGTATATTCAGCTGGGCCGTGAAGATTCGATATAGTATATAGTATAGTAAATATATATATATAGCATTATATTATAATAATGATAATTCATGAAATTCTTAGACATAAACTAATAATTTCCATAATATGGCAATAAGAAACATTAACGCAATGAAAATATTTCTTTCGATGGTGTAAACATCTATATGTGTAGCATTTACATTTTTGTGACCAAATTTATTTTATTTTTAAATTATTGCTTTTTCAAACGCGACATTTTCATTTGGACCGATATCCCGAAATGTTCGCTTTTTATATATTAATAACTTTCTGCTATTACAAAAAAGCCAAAAAAAAAACGTTTTAAGTTGCCATAGCAAAATCGGTTTAGGCTATATCTCGGTTACTAGGTCTAATAAAAAATAACCTTTATTTTTAAATTTCGTTAGTTACGTTTGATTGATTTTAGCATTTTTTTTTTCATTTGTTGGTACACATGTCTTTTATATATGTTGGCAATATCAGCCATTTTGGATTGTCAGTTTGTTTTTGACAGATAGAAAGGTTAGTCGTGCTTTGGTGTGCTCTTCGATTTTTTACTATTCGAAAAAATGGATCAAAGAAACTGTATTAAGTTTTGTGTGCGTTTGGCGAGTCTACTATGAGCAGAACACAACTTCAATTGTGGTATAAACGGTTTGAGGAAGGCGAAGAAGATGTTTATGACGATGCTCGTCCTGACAATTTTTATGGATGTTTAAGGCATGAAACGTGCGGTAGCGAAGATTGTTCCAAAATTGCTAAATTTTGAGCAAAAACAACGTCGCTCAGGAGCTGTTGAACATCGTCAACGACGATCCAGATTTCCTCAAAAAGGTTATAACTGGTGACGAATCAAGGGTCAAAATCGAAAAAAGCACGTCAACTTTGGTCAAATGTGAAGGTTTTTTTTCACTTTTTTCTCCACGCTGACTTTTTCCTCTTTCCAAAACTGAAGACACCGATGAAGGTAAAGCGTTTTGCTACGATTGAGGAGATAAAAGAAAAATAGAAACAGGAGCTGTTGGCGATACTAAAAAGCGCGTTTCAGAAGTGTTTCGAGCTTTGGAAAAAAACGCTAGCATAAGTGTATTACATCTGAGGGAGATTACTTTGAAGGGGACAAGATACATCAATGGATAAATAAATACTCTTTGAAAAATTGAAAATAACGGTTATTTTTTGATCAGCTCTCGTATATGTACCGATGTCGGAAGTGTTCACTTTTTTTATTTTAATTACTTTCTTCTAGTACCAGAACGAGTTTTAAGCAAAAAAAAAAAAATTGTTTAAGTTCGCTTATGCGACATTTTCATGGAGAAATCAGCTTAAGCAATATCTCGGATATATAAGGACCGCTATCAGAAATTTTCATTTTTTGTATTTTAGTAACCTCCTTTTATTACCAGAATTGCTTTTCAGAAAAAAAAATAAAATATATAGTTGCAGTAAAATTAGGCTATATCTCCGATATGTGTATGTATATGGGCCGATATCGGGGAAACGTTTTTTTCCCTTCCATGGCCATCGCCATGCCAGATAATACTATTATTAATATTAATTTTTTTTCAAAATTTCATACAAAATTGCCCAAAAAATGGCTTTGTTTGGAATTTTGGATATATCTCAGCTATACGTGAACCGATTTTACTGAATTTCAATCGAAAACGCATGAATCGATTGAGTAATCGAATGGTGGAAGAAAAAAGTTTCTAAGTCTAATGGTTTTCCCAGGAACGGTATTTCAACGGGCGACAGACAGACATCACTTAATCGACTTTTCTATCATTACTGATTAAGAATATACATACATACATATATACTTTATAGGGTCGAAAATGAAAATTGTGCAAATTACAAACGAGATCACAAACTTATATATATCCTTTACATTTTTGTGAAGGGTATAAAACTGAAACTGAAATTACAATAATAGTAAGTTTACTTATTAACCATGTAATTTATATAGCCAAATACATTAGTCAAAAGTTAGTGTCTAATATAAATTACGAGTATAATATTGATTGTGCTTCTACTGCTGAATTATTAGAAGGAAATCAAAAACCTTTCTGTGGCAATGAAAGCTAGCTTTTTTTATCTTGGACCAGTACTCCGGTGATGGCCTCTAGATATGCAGTGAATTGTACTGGAACTAGAAAAATAGGTTATGATGAGCAGGAAAGAGGGAGTAGTGTTCGAGAAGATTTAACTTTAACAATAACAACACGAAAGACTAAAACAAACTCTATTGCAGCATTTAAAATGTTGTAGTAGCGGAAACAAACAGTACAATACATGATACAAAAAACAAGGTAGCCGCTTCGCTACAACAATAAAAAGCACAACAGGTATTTTGTTTGTGTAAAAAGGCGAATTCACACTTAAGCTGTCAAAAGTAATTGATAACGAACATGTAAAAAAATTTAAATGGCGCCGAAAAAGGAAAACAAAACTTGACAGAGAAAGTGCCGCCATAGTAATCGAATTCGCCTGAATTCACCGATGCATCCAACAATAATTAATTCGCCTTGGTACAATAGATAACATTATATTGTTGCCATAAAATGTTTCCAAATAATGCCTAACTACATGCAAAAGTCATAAAAACTTTCACGGTTTAAATGTTTTCTAAAACTCAATAATTATTTTATCGCTGGACTAGTTCTTTTCCCCATTGTGCAATGCTCCAAATTAAAACAATTTTGGACAATCTTTTGCATATTTTTATTTGAAATATTACTTTTAACAAAGTTTTTATTTTTTTATTTTTAAACATTAACAATTTATTTCTGTTTTAAATTATCAGCATTCGTATATTAATTTTTTTTCCATTTTTATTATGTTAAATCAGTATTTATTAGACAAATTTCGAAATACTATTATAATAATTATTTTATTCTTAAATATCTTGTGATTTTGTTTTTCTTTTATTTTTGCTATTTTTTTATTTTTGTATATTTAATAAAAATTTTATTAATATTAACATTAAACTACTCTGTATATTTTTGTGAGTTGTTTAATTTAATTAATATTTTCATGTAAATGGAAATAATAATTAGTAATTGAGTTATGACGAGCTACATACAATTTGAATTTGTTGATTTTAATGCGAAATTTGAATTTGAATAGTAATGATTGCATTATTTGAAATTCAAAATAGAAACTAAGAAATTAAGTATGAGCGTATTATCTAAATGTTTGAGTTCTGTTGTCGTACGTTTTAGGTTCTTGTTGTTTTAGGCTGTGAAAGTTCTTGTTGGTTTAAAGTGCAGCAAAATTAATAAAATTACAAAGCTTTTTTCAAATCTTTTTTTTTTTTTTGTTTTTGTCCTGTAACTTTAAATCTAAGTTGTTTTTTTATTATAATAATAATAAAAAAGTATTTAATCTATCTAAACAGTTAAAACGTTTTGCCTAATGAATTTATTTTTGTTTTTCCTTACGTTTTTTTTTCAGACTACGTTCTGAACGATTTAAGGGTATTTTCTTCAATTGTGTGTATGTATGTGTAGTTGCTGTGTTTGTATGTATTATTTGTGAAAGATATTTATTTGTTATTATTATATCAAACGAGTAAACATGATTTCATCAAGGTTCACAACATCCAGAGTTTTCTAATATGAATTTTGTTTTTTGAGTTGCGTTTTTGTTTTAATGTAAATGTGTATTTATGTAAAAGTTTATTAATTGCATATGCATGTTGTTTTTTACGTATTCGCTTAGAAAAAATATTTTTTATCGAAGTTTTTTTAATAACGGATTTTTGGCAGATTTTTTCAGATACAATTTTTATATTTTTGTTTAGTTTTTTTTTTATCATATTTGTTTTTTGTTTTACTTTTAAATATTTAATATTCGTTGGCATATTATACAGCAATATTTTTATTATAGTTTGCAAAGTTATAAAATGAGCCCGTTTTTGTTCATTTAATAAATCTCCAATTTGCACGAATTGAAATTTATTCTGTTTTATAAGAATAATATTGAAAAAGCCACAACATTATGTTTAAAGAATATTAAAGTTTTTACTACGTTACAAATTCAGTAAAAAGCAAATTATTTTTTTGCATCCAACGTTTCTGTGAAGTCAGCTGAAGGGTACGGGCAGCATATAGCTTAGCTCATATAGCTTCTTAGAAAATTAACAAAATATATTTCTATAATTTTTGAAAGAAGTGGGGAGAGTAATATTCTTTTTCCTCCATCCTAAAATGCGCACCTGCTTCATATGACCTTTGGATTTTATAAAAACTTACAAAACTCATTCAATATTTTGTTGTTTTTATAAGTATTTCCAAAGAAATTATCTAAATGAAAACCAAATACAATGCGACCGCGATAACCTTAAAATATAAACACCCCAAAAATATGAACATATCTTTTCGTTTGTTGACTACTCTAAAATATGAACTTAATGCAAAAGCTTTACGGTGCAACCTAATGTAAGGCGTAAAGCGCAAGGAGGCACAACGCCTCGATTTTAAGCTGCCATAGTAGATAAAAATTCGCCACCTTTGACAAGAAATCGCCATATCTGACAACCTTTCTAACAACGTCCTAGCACTCTTTCCTAAGAAAAAAGACTTAGCGTCATAACAGATACTCTGTTAGAAGTCAGCACTGCATGAATTTGTCTGCGATAAGTCTCTGTCATTCAATAATAAAACTAAATACCATCGCCTGTAGGACTGACAAAAACATGTACGCCTGTTAGACGAAATCAACTTGGGCCAATTATGATAGTTTGTACAAATACGAGTACTTAAAAAATTCACAGATGGTACCACACAAAAGTAAAACAAGCGTTTGTCACATTGATTCACTATTACTTTCGCCACTTAGCTATATACTCAGGCTTAAAGAGGTAAAAGTTATTTCAGGATCAATGTTATTAAATAAGTCAATTGGATGTTTGGAAATAAGTCTCATTGTTTATTACAATATAATATCTCAAAAATCTTATTTCTGGAAGAAAATTCTTTAAATCTTATTTTGCTGAAAAATCTTCATAATTAAGGTAAAAACTCCATTCTGGTATAGCTGGCACGTACGCTTTTTACTGATATGTACGAGTATGTGCAACAAATTAATGGATATGATAAAGTATTTTTGAATCTCCTTCAGAATTGTTATATCGAACTTTAACTGCATTTATACGCAGTACTCCTACGTACACATATTTTTATTATAAAACAGCCAAAGAAATTTTAAATTTATCCTTTTTTTACAGATTTTTTTAATAAAAAATGTTTCATTAGAACTTTTAATTTCACTTTTTTGTAGTAACTGGGCAGTTCATCAAGTGTTAAATTAAATAAATGCGAATTCTATCTACAAGTAGCTTACATGTTTTTTTTATAAATTTCGTTCTTTTATTTTTATGTTTAGAAATATGTAAAATTTTGTCAATTTATGAACTCTTGACTGACTTGAAATGTTAAGCTGTTGCGTACAAACTGAAAAATACAACAAGGGTTTTCACGATGGTCCTTGTGCAAATTTGAAACTTGTAAATTTGCAGTGCATATTATGGTTAATCGTGAGCATACTGTGTTTTTTTTTGTGCAAATGTGCTCTATTTCTAAAAAATTTTTTTGGCAATACAAAAACCTTTTGGCAGCACTAGCAGAAATTGTCAAAAATCTGGATTTCTTTATAATTATACACAAACATAATACAATACATTTTTTAAGAAATTGGCATTATGTCAAGCAAGAACGAGCGAAAAAGAAAAGATTATAAACTTTTTGGCAAATAATTGTCTTTATGAAGTTGAGTTGGCAGAATATGAAGGTGGCATTAATTGCAAATTCATTTTAAAGATTTGAACGATAAGTTTATTGGGAACATTTTGGACGAAACAATAGAAAAGATTCTTATAGTTCTGTCATGCCGCCGTGGATGTACAAGTTACGTCCCAAAATCTACCCACTGGTCCAAAACATCTTAACAGAACTGGATGATAGTAGAATTTTGGAGATGTTAAGAGTGAACACTTGCGTCACTTGTGTTTGATGATCCGGTTTTTAATAATTTACTGCAAAATAGTTTTCACTTCATCGTCAGTACATCTTTCATTTGGTTTGCATTTTCTTATTGACTTTGGTTGTTGAAAGTTCACTTAAACTCATTGCACTTGATTTTAATGTTTTTTTCTTTAAATAGTTTGTTAGATTTCTAGTCTTTTTTAAAGACCACCAAACATTTCGATTTATACATTTTTTCAATAAATAACAATATGCCGCTAAAATATTATTGTTTACATTTGTTTGCAACTGAGTATTTTTACACACTTGTTTTTGCTCAAGGTTTTTTAAATGCAAATGAAAAGAACTGAAGCAAACTGCAAATACAAATATTTTGTTGCTGCATGAAAAAAACAAAGTATTTTTGCTCGCATTTGCATTGTTTGCATCACCCATGTTGAAAACCCTCAATGAATAAATGTAAAAGCTTGAATTTTTGTGTTGAAGAACTTTTATGTAGGTGAAAAATGTGAAAAAAGCCTCCAATTTTGGACAAAAATGGTTTCATATTGAATTAATAGCTGAAAATAATAGTTGTTTGTTTAACATTGCACATTTTGGACCATATTTAGAAAAATAAAAATAAATTTGAAATGAACTGTAATACAATTTCTCCACACAAATTCTTGTTAAAATTAATTTTATACATACCTAGGTGCCAAAAGTCTACACTATTCAAAAATTACAAATCCTAAGCATGAAAACCCTCAAGAAAATTTTTATTTAATGTTTTTTGCGTTAATGGTTGATCGAAAAGTACTGTGCATTTTCAATGCGCAATTTCGCATGTATGTTTACTTTGCGATAAATAACGGTACAATTTTTACCGCATCAAAAGTGAAAAATGTGAAGATTCAATAAATAAATAAAAGATATAAAAAAAAGTGTACTCTCCTATCGTTTAAACCATTGATGCGTGCTAAACGTGATATAGTTCCAATAATTTTATCTCTAATATTAAAGTTGAGTTCTTAATTATCGTCAAATAAGCAGAACTGTTGGCAAGGCATGGAAATCAGTTAAAAATTTCAAAAAAAAAAAAAAAAAAAAACTGGCGTAATTACTTCAAAACCATGATCTGCCGAAGTGTTTTGTTTATTGTAAAGAAACTTCTGTAAACAACAGCGCTTCAAGTAACAGCAGACGTCAAAGAAAGGTTTAAAAAACAAATAACTCAATCCACTGCTAGAAGCATATTAATAAGAGCCGGCTCGTACGAAAGCCTTAGTCCTTAGTCAATAGAAAAAACGTATTGAACTTGCCAACAAATATGTAAACATGGGCTTGGACTTCTGGAAAAGGACTTTTTCCGGCAAAAGTAAGTTTTTTTTTTGTTTTTGTAAAGTAAAAATATGCTCCACTATTTTGCAAATGCAATGATGCAAGGCCATTTGCACAAGATCGTGAATAGGAAAGATCGTGTAGGAAAACGTAGATAGGAAGATCGTGTAGGAAAACATAGCAAGTAATGTATCAATTCATAAGAAGAAAAAAAATTAACGTTAACGTTCGAAATCGTGAAACAGACATAGTACAGGAGTATGCAATATAGCGGAGTAGGAAATATAGAATTTATAGATTCGAAAATGGATAGGTTTGTTTATCTTGTTATCGTGAAAAGAAATTTAAAGCAGGATGCTGAGAAATTGGGATTGGCTAATGATTTTTGTATCCAAAAAAAAGGACACTCCTGGAATTGTTAAGCTTTGCCAAAAATGGTACCTACTATTCCGCAATCTCCAGGCATTAACCCAATAGAATACCTATGGGCTTTGCTAGAGAGAAAAATTCGTCAGCGAGCAATAACAACTAAAACTATGCTCAAGAACGTCATGAAGGAATAATGAGAAAATATTACGTCCGAAGAAACTACCTCGGCAATTCTATGCAAAACAGGCTCAGAGAGGTTCTTAACCGTCGAAGCTATCCTACCCGATACTAAATTTAGTTTTTTCAATTAATTTATCCTAATCCTAAATTTTAGTTTTTCAATTAATTTTTTATAGACTTTTGGCGCACATGATCTCAATGTGAATTTATATTTTTAGTTGTTGTTGTTCAACTAGAAATAATTTAGAAGATAATGTTCTCTTTTATAAGAGCTTTTGAAATAAAGTATTTAATTTTGTAAAAATCTAATTTTAAAAAAATATTAATTCTCAAAATAAGAGCGTAGAGTTATGGCACTTAGCGTATTTTATAAATTTGTAAATATAATTTTTTGTGTGTAATATTGTTCATGGAAAAAATAATTGCTTCCGTTGTTCAACCGGTGTTCAATTTAAAAATTTTATAAAATTTAATAGTTTTTAAATTGATACGAAATTTTCTAAAATTTGCTTATATTAAAGTAACAACGCGTTTTTCAATGGAAGCAAATATTTTTAAATGACACGTGCCAAGTTCACTTTTTTAAATTGAGCTTACATTTTTAGCTCTTATTTTAGTATGTTACAGTGTTTAAACTATTTGAAATAGTTTGTTTTTTGTTTTAAATTTGTCCTGGCTAAAAATCATTATCGTGTTATGTTGATTTATCTTCGAGGTCTCATTTTATAATTCTTTGGTGGTATTCTTTCCAGACTTTAGCTGTATATGGTATTAAACATTTACATTTAAATAAAATAATTCAAATGGTTGTGATTTGGAATTGTTGAAAAATTTGGATTTAAACACTTATTAGTATTGTGTTCACCTAAAAACCCTTTAGCTGCTCCAAACATATTTTTTTATAATTTTTTTTTTTATTATGAATATTGCTTTTTTATCAATGAATATTCCTGCTTTGAGTTTGTTTCCATTATTCAAATTTATGCACTGAAAAAAAAACTTTGCTTTTTTTATAAAATTGGTGTTAAGCTTTGTGTTTTTTTATTTAATTTTTTATTTTTATTTTTTTAATATTAAGATTTAATGAATGTTTGTAGATTAATTTATGCTTTTGAAATATTTCTGCTTTTAATTTATTTAAGCTTGATTGGCATGTGTTTATTTAAGTTTATTTCTAATGCTAATCCTTTAATTGTTATGTTATTGTAAGTTTGAATTGTAATTGATGTTAAAGATAAAAATGTGTGTGGTTTTTGAAGTTGCAATCTATGTTTAAACTGTTTTCAAAAAACTAAATATTTGAACTCATTTTTTATGGTTACATTGCTTTAAGTAAATTGGCGTAGTGATTGTTTCGAAAATTAACGAAAATATATTTGACATTTGTTGACATTTAATAGATACTATCATAATTATTAGTAGACGTGGAAACCTTTGAAAAATATTTTCAAACCTATATTCCATTATTTTCAATAAAATAATGAGAATTTAGAAATACTTACAGTGCGTCATCAATAAAGCTGATAAAGAAAAGCTACGCCGTGACCTTGGTTTAAATTTTTGTCAAACATTTTTGCCAATTGTACTATCGAGAAAAATTTGCTGAATTATTATTATATGTCACCAAATAATCAGTTTTAATTATAAAGCAATTAAACCATAAAATTGTTGAAATTTTAATTTATATCTTTGTGTTTAAGAAAAGGAAGAAAGGAAAGGTCTTTGTAAGTGAAATGTATCCATAATGTTGTGTTGCTCTGTGTGTATTAAAATGCTTTTTATGTTCTTATGAAATATTATTTATGTTTCATAATATATTTTATTGCTGTTTTTTTTTTAATATTTTGCTATTTCACCCTTTAAGTAAATGTTTTTATTTAATTTAATTTTGTTCGTGATTTCTATACGCTTTGGCAGTGTTTTTATTGAACAAATATTCAAAAACTTTAAGCTGTTTCATATCTCGGTTTTCATTTTCTATTGCTGTTGTTAAGTGTATTGACAGGATTTTAAATGTATGCATTCATTCATTTTAAATAGTTAGTTAACATATAAAAACGTTGTTATTAAATAGTAGTAATTTAAATAAATATATATGTAAACTTATGTTGTATTTTGTTGTTTCTTTTTTTTTTAAATTTAATGCCATAAAAATTGAACTCATATTTAAATTTTTTTTAATAATAAGTAAGTTTTTCGTGTTTTACGATTTCATTATTTACAAATTATTTACATTAACATTTTCCTAAAAATAGTATGAATGTTTTTAACTGTTTTAATCATGAAAATAAAAATAAATTTTTCTTTTAAAATTTTTTTGTTGGAATGCTTATTACTCTGGTTAAAAGATTGCAGCTGTAATTCACTTGAAAATGTATAAGATTCTTTTTTTTATTTATTTAAAATTGCCGTTGTCCACATTGACATTTTAAGCCTTATTTTGAACACTTAAATAACAAAGAAAAATAAATTTATTAAAAAAAGATAAAACATTTCTGGAATACAATTTCTTAATATGTAAAGAACTAGAGTAGTTAAAAGACATTCTATTATAGCGCCGAAAATGATTTATAAAAGGTTGTTCATTTAGAGGTTGCAAAAACGCCGCTATGGCAAGGCTGTCAGCTGTTAAATAGCTGCCATAATAAATGTCACATTTCAGTGAAAAGTTTCCTTTTTCCGAATAGAGGTTGTTTAACATCGAAAAATGTGTAAAATTTTACTAAAATGTGATAATTTAAATTTGGCCCGTTTTTGAGTATTCTGGGCTTATTATGGTTGTCACAGTCGACCTAATGTGCAAGGAATTGACAATATTATAAAGAAATATGAAAAACTGGAATTATTGTAGATATGGCTAGGCCTTCGTAATATCGGAATGCGCGCACTGGCGAAAATATATCTTCTGTTAATTAAAATAAGGCGAGTAATCCGAACTAACCGGTTCCACGGTGTACTCAGCAATTAGGCTGACCTGGTGGCTCAATATAGTATATTATGAACTGAGCGTTATGAGGTCTCAACAAGTAGAATTCTTGTAGTTTTTGATTAAAGACATTCTGCTGCAGCCAAAAAATTATCTTTTGATTTTAATTTAGACTAAAAGAAAAACATTTTGTTACGGGAATGAAACCACTACGTTGACTTCATTAGTGAGATGAACATTTTGCATGGCACCACTTTATTATATTTTACAAATTCATTAATGTTACGAAAATTGTTTCATTCGTGTTATGAAAATCTTTTGCATGAAGATGGAAGAATTTCATTATATCTAAAAAACAGGGTTGGTTAAGCGACCGTATTAAATAATATATTATGTTTACCGGATCCCTAGTTCGAGTCGTAGTGGGTGCTGATGAGTAGTGTAGTGGTTACAAAACGACTAGTTGTTCCCACAGCTTTCTTTTTTCTGTCTTCTTTGATCAAGAGCCATTATTATTATAGCAAAAAATCTTTCTTGGCAGAAAAAGAAAGCGAATTCATAAACATCAAGCATTTTTTTCATAAACGAACAAATTTTATTCTATTTACATTGTTATTTCTTTAATAAACCAATTTTCATAGCCCGAATGAAGCTTCATATTGGCCCGAAAACAACGACGAAATTCTAACATTAATGTAAAATATCTTTATATCTGCTAAAGTTTTTCTATCAGTGTAATTTTGAAGTACATCTTAAAGACTTGAAAATTGTTTATGTGTATACCGGTTGCATATACATATATTTTTGTTCGCAACACTGGAGAACACCATTAGTTTTTTTTTACCTGGTATCACGTAACAACTACAATATAGCGCTATTGCGTTTATTTTTATTTGAATATAAGTTTTTGTTTTTAAAAACGTAACTGAGTTAAAATCCTTTTATTTTAAATAATTCTCAACCTCTTCAGATAGCAAGGCATATTAAATCAATTATAGGCAAGCAAAAGAATATTCTGTAAAAACATTTCAATATGTCAATTTTTGTCTTAATTCTGCATAAATTCAGTTTAGTTGGCCTTAGGATAGATAAATCATATAAGTATATTTGTTTCCTTATGGAAAAAAGCACCTTCATATCAATGACAGCGGGTCATCACAATTGTGACATCAATATTATGTAAATAGTCATCAGTAATGTGAAAGCTGACATCAATATCAAAGACAAAAGTCAGCAGAGGATTTTGTTATATATTGAGCATTATCAATACTACAACTGTGGTGATCTCAATTCCATGATACATTTTATTAATAATTATATTACGAGTACATCTATTTTGTTTTTTATTATTATAATTTTTATTATTTATTGTTGCAAAGGAATTTTGTTGGTTATTATTATTTTGAAATTGAAACTAATTTTTTAGAAGTAAATTTGTAATCATAAATTTGTAATCATAATTTGTAATTTACCAAAGGTAAATACCGAATATATAAATGCACGATAATATTATCATATTGATGACACTTAGTCATCATATGCAGCGTTAGTTAAATAACGAATATAATGACAGCGTAGAGAGTGAAATACAAAAAGCGACTACGAGGCAAAGAAAGCGGGTAGTTTCTCGTGCACAGCATACGCACAATTAAAATATTATAATGTGACACACACCCATTATATTGATGACAGTGGTCATCAAAAGTATTAGAACATTTTTAATTCTCGTTGATTTCTTAAAAATGGTAAAATATAAAGTTACATGTTTAAACATATTTAATTGGAACTTAAGTTTAGTTGGTGATTCCATATTGATGCTATTTTGTCATAAGTCAAGTAAATTACTTCACTTAGTAATTTTTCAAATGTTAATGAGGTATCACATTAACGGGATTTTTACATCAAATTCTGTTGGTCTGATGTCAGTGTGACATTCTATTGATAATATTTTATCACTACATTAACTTCATTTAGTCATTTCTTCAGTATTAGAGTGTCATTGATTGATCACATTCTCACTTCAAATGTAATCCGATAAAACATTCCCATGATGTCAGTAGGACCTTTCATTGATGAAATAATTGTCGCTAGTGATAATCAGAGCAACTGATGTAATGGTTTACATCACAGCGACGAAAAGTATCATGGATTCAAAAATGAGGACATTTGACAATGCATTGATGTTAAAATACATGACAGTTACGATGGGTCCAAACTTGTATAAGTGCTTATTATTTTAAATTGGTTCCCAATATATCGCTCCTTTATTGCATCATAGTCATAACTCAAAAAAGCTTGTTTCGAGAAAAACAAATTTCAAAATTATAGTTTCCATATAAGTCTTAGAATTTTTTTTTTAGAAAATATCTTCTAAAGGAAACAATTTAAAAGTAATTTGAATTATTTTGAATTCTGCATTGTCAACTCGAAAAGCTCAATTTTTGAGATATGACTATGTTGCAATAAAGGAGCGATGTGTCTATGTTATGTAACACACTAAAGTTGTGAAATCCGGCAAGAAAAAAATTTTGAGATAAGCGAATGGAAATATCGTGTATTTAATTAAATATTCAGGCAAGTACAGATTTGTGTTTTGACGTACGAGTATCATTGGGTAGTAAATAAGAAATCATCCATAAAAGTGTGACTATCTGAGTCACTGGTTTTGGTATATTTCAGGCAGTCTCACTGTAATATTGAAATTGGTAAAAAGTAACTATTGGTGTTGTGTGAATGTCTTTTAATGAGGCATGTCTTTTAAGAAGCGGTATATTGACATAGAAGAATTTGTAGAAAGCATGGACCACGTCGACAGACCTTTTTATTTCAATGACAGCACAATGGAACTTTATTACTTTGTATCGAAAGTTTATTTTCATTCAGACAATTTCCCATCAGGTAAATAAAATAAGAGCATGAAAACTAGTTGCATGCTAATATATGTATATATTAATATACTTGAATTGTTTTCCAGCTTCATTTTTCTATAAAAACAAGTTAAACTATCTAAAGCAGTCTAAACTATCAAAAATGCTAAATAAAATAATAAAGATTTCAAAAGAAAGACTAAAATATTCAAAATTTGCTTTCCAATTTAGTCACGGTGGCAGTAATCGTTCTTTAGACTTGTATTTTTACTATTGCTTTATAAAGAATTTGACGCAAAAAAAATTTTTTTTCTTAATTTTTCGAGAAATTAAAACTGCAGTCTTAAAACACTTATTTTTTATTATGTCTCTTCTAAAATCTACAATTTTAATGAGTACAGTTGCGTGAAATAAAGCTGGTAAGTCACTAGTCAGTAAAGATTTTTTTGAATTGACAAATTATTTTTAAATATTCACATTTTATAAACTAATTTTGAAATATGTTCGAAGAACTGAGAGCAATTCTCTTCTTTTACTTTGGAAAATATTTTAACACTCCAAGAAATTGTGTGTGGAATATTTTGAAGCATTTGGTCTTTAAAAAAGAATTTGAAGATACAGCGAAACTGAAGTGTTAAGCTGTTTCAAGGCAATGAAATATGAGATTAAAAAATTAGACTGTTCTATCAGCTTTGTCTATATTACTCTTCTAATTTTTCACACTACTGTGGAGACTTTTGGCTCTTTGTCTTCCATTCTTACGAATTTTTGTGATTTCCTATTAAAGATTTTAAACAAACTGAACTCAACATTTGTGTGTGGTTGTATGTTACAAATTTTCAAATGAATTGTGAGATTTTTACAGTTTTTAGTGTTTTTCAATATATTTTCTTTTATATAAAGTTATATTTTTAGTGAAGTATCAATTTAGTTAAGAAATAGTTTAGTTTAAATTTGTTCAATTAAATAAAGTTAAATTTAATTTTAAAAAGTTACTAAATCACACGCATCATTGCAAAAATTTTAGAATTTCTGTTAATAATACTTTACTTTATTTGATTAAAAAAAAAGCTGATTTTGATATTGAGTTTTGAATGGGAGTTTTAAGCCATTTAATAAAAATTAAAAGTTTGAACAGATGAAAAAATTATTCTTTCTTTTATTTGCAAAAAATAGAAATCAATAAAAAAAAACAGGCTTTAAATATGAGTTTGTATGTGGTTTTGTTGTTCGTGAGTGTAAAATTTAGTTTATTTTTTTTTTACGAGAAGCTGTAACATTTTCATAGTTGCTGTAAAGCATTAAAAAAGTAGTACAATAGGTATATTCTTTTGTTGGAGATAAGCCTGTCTTTCTTGCTGCTATTTTTGTTTTGTTTTCCATTTTTTTAATTAAATTTTAAGCAAGATTTGTTTTTATTTTTAGAATTTTTGTTGTTTATAAATGCCTGTTTACATTCTTGCTAGATATCAGTTTTGTATTTAAGCTTCTAGACTATCGTTTTCTTTCTTGTAAAATTTAATTCATTTAATTAAATTTTTTCACCAGTTCTTTGTTCTACTTTCGAACTGTTTTGATTCACATTTTATTTTCATATTTCATATATCTTCTTTACTTAATTTAAATAAATTAAATTTTCTTGTTTAATGTGTAGCTTACCTTACTAATGGTTCCCAATTGCTTATATCACACCATCTTAGTTTTGTATCAGGAATTTTGTTTCAAAAAAGAGTTTTATTACATTTTGTTTATAAGAGGATCATAAATTTAGTATCATCAATTAGTTGAATTAATTCCCAATTTAACACAACATATTAAATTAAAAAGAGGAATAAATGAAAAATTGGAAAATTTTAAAGTTAATAATAATAGTAAAAAAAATATTTAAAAAATAACTTTTGAAATATTAAAGAACATACCTTCTCTTCGTAGTCGTCCCACTAATAAAAAGAAATAAAAAAAAGAAAAGAAAGTTTTAAAATTTCTGTTTTTGCAAATTTATATCCTTTGTTCACAGTGGCACATTTTTAGCAATACTTTTTGAGAAAAGATTATGCTGATCGCTGTTTAACAACTCAGTAAAATGTTATATGTAAAACGACATTTTAGTCTAACTTAGCCATGAGCCAAATGGGATTCATGTTTTTATGATAGACCTAAGAACGAATTTCTTTGAATAGTCAACATATTGTAAATATTTATGTATTATTATTAACTAGAAACTATACTGAATGTTGAAAATTTTATTCAAAAAGACGGGCATAAAGGATTCTTTCAGTTGTAACTAAAAAAAAACTGCACCGTGCTTATATAGTGTGATGAAACTCCGAAATGGTTTTATTATTTTAAGTCCAGAACTAACGGTCCAAAATATTTATATATAAAGTTAAACCACTAAACGATTTTTTTATGCAATAACAAACCTAGTGTTTAATCTCTTTTTTTAATTTTATCAGTCATAAAGTAGTTGTTATTTTTCAACCAAATTATTAGACTGTTCCACGATCTGAAAAGTGATCATTTATACAGATTTAGAACAAATCAATTCAGATATTTGTTTGTCTTTTTTGCGGTAAAAGTGAAAAGTGTATTACAAACTGTGACGTAGTCCCAATTTTCACGAGGCAACTTTAGTTGCCCAAGTCTTGAGTTTGTGCACAAATAAGTGAGGAAAGAGTGGGGAGTGTAAAAATGTGTGGAGACTTGCTTGTATTCGAAAAGTTGTTTTGTGGTGTCATTCGTAATGTCAGAAATTTGTGTTTCTTTTATGTATTGATATTTGTCCATTAAAATATGGCAAAGAAGTGAAACAGAAAATTTAATATGCCTTGTTCAACAACACAACTGTATTATTAATGTAAAATCGTTGGAGTATATAGAATGCAGTACATGCAAGATTAAGAAAGCAATAGAAAACGAAAGTTGCAATTGCTGTGTCTGAACATGAAATTCGATAAGACTTGCCTCGTGAAAATTGGGACTTAGTAGAGTGGGGTAGTCTAGTTATTTTCATCAACGATGCACTTGACTCATTAGTTGTCATATTTCTAGCACAAGTTGCTGTTGGGTGCTACAGACAAAAGTTTTTAATTTGCAAAAAAAAAAAAAAATTACTGTTACCTCACAAAAATTCAATTCCACTGATTTATTACTCTATTTAAATTTTTCGCTACTACTCGATTGGTTTTCGTTTTCAATAAAGTGGTATGTATTATAAATGTTGAACAGGGTTTAGGTGTATACTTTAAATTTTCTGCAGTAAAAATTTTAAAGTTCGAATTTGAATTTTTATTTTGTTATATCTTGTTTTCTCTCCAGTGTTTCATATAAAAATTCAAGTAATGAAATTTTATTATATATTACCATATAGAAGAGAATAAAAAATCTTTATACAGTACAGACCCAACGTTAAAATTTTATCTGGCTTGTTAATGCACTGCTTTTGCTGTTAATATTTTAGGGAGTTTCTTGTGGTATTTTTGTGGTTTGCCAACCAAAATGTTTGATGTAGTAATGTTTTCTGAAAAAGTGATCTTTAACAGGAATATGATAACTGCACTTACATGATGTTTTTGCACCACTGTGTTGCTTACAATTTTTGTTTACAATTATAAAACAAAAATTTAAAGAAAAAATAAAAAAAAACCAAAATACTCAATGATAAAAATAAAATCTTTATTACTTAATATAACATCCAAAAGATGAAAAAAAAAATTAAAAATATTATTTTAAATTTCATGTGAAACAATTGTTCAAATAGTAAAACTACAATTAAAATTCGAAGTAAAATAGAAAATTAATATATATGTACTAAAATTCAGTTTTTTTTTTCAAATAAGATGAAATATATACTCGTAAATTCAAATAAGCATTCAAAAATTTGTTGGGATACTGAATATAAAGAACTTAATGATAGTTATAAATTATTACGATGGGAGGTTAAAAGAAACTAAAATGTCATGTTAGTTGAGGTTCTAAATAGGGCTAACGGAATGGTGTGGGAAGCAATAATTTTAGCAATTGAACGTTGGTTGGTTTTGAGTTTTTTTTTCCTAAAGAGAATTTCAATTAGTTTTCTAATGTATGATATATTTAGTTAAACATGATTTTTGTTTGTTTGAAGAATGTGATTTATACAATTCTTTTTACTTTTTATTTTTTGGAAAATAAGTGACTAAACCAAGTTTTCCCATTGTTGTTTGCGTTTGTTGCGTTTTCTTAATAGATCATGTTTAAATAAATATAAAATGCACAAAAAGACACATTTTTGGCAGCAATAAAAAATTTTATATAATTTGTTTTTTTGTTTGTTCTTTTTTGTCAAAGAGTGAAAAATTTAGTTCTGCTTAATAAGATGCAGCATCTGCCTAATTTGTAAAAATAAATTTCTTAGGGTAATTTGCCAAAATTGTGTCAATTTGTGCATAAAAGAAATCTCCAACGTTCAAATGTACGAGTAAGGACCATCAGTTAAGGCGCTACACAGTAACAATCAGGAATTATCATCTTTATTTGAACCGCCCCCACCAACCCCGGATCCTTGTGTTGTGGTACTGCGGCCGCCAGTTGGTGCACGCACCGCAGGTGGTTTATACTCCAGACCAGGATCAAACTGCATCAAAACGAACACCTTATACACAGAAAAAAGAAAAAAATATATTAATGAATATATATTCTTTAATTTATTTTACCTTTTTTGATTTGTATAAATTTTCTGTAGATTTTCTCTATTCGGGCTTCTATGGTCAGGACTTTTTACTTTTATTGTAAATTTTAATATATTTTTTGAATCCAAATACAAATAAAAATCATTTTTTTAAGGTTTTATACTGCAAAGTTTCCTTGAGATTTTTCCAGCATCTTCTGGGAGTTTTTTTTATTGTATTTTTATCTCTTCGATACATTACATTATTAATAAATGTAGCTATATTTACATATATTTAAATTTAATTTAAAGTACTAATGCAACAAAAAGAAAAAAAGTATAAATAAAAAAACTCCCTGAAGATGTTGGAAAAGCCCCAACGAAACGTCGAAGTATAAAACATTAAAAAACATAGTTTTTATTTCTATTTGGATTCAAAAAAAAAATATAAGAATTGACAGTAAAAGTAAAAAGTCCTGGACTTAGAAGCCCGAATAGAGAAAGTCTATAGAAAATTTATGTGGTGTTTATGGGACACGAATGAGTGATACGCCTAGAAATTTTGTATGAAATACTCTAAATTTTGAGTGCATTTCATACAAATTACACCACATTAGAAAAAATAATCTAAAAACTAGGTAAAATTTTGCACACCTGATCTGTTGGCAGTAGTGAAAAGTCATCGGGTGGGTTTGTTATGACATAACGTTTGCTACTGGCATCACAGCTTGAGCTCGTGTCACGAAATCTGTATAGGCCGATACATAACATGCCATACGATTTCAATGCTGCCACAAATAAATCACCATATTTGCCACATTCGCCAAATTGAGCTAAAGGACCATCATACAATGAAATCTGACCCACTCGGCATCTTTATTAGGGGGCGAAAAAACATTTTGCTTAAAATTACAGATCTCTTATATGTATGGTTTTTTCAAACTTACCTATCTCTGTTACTTAAACTTTCTGGCGTACTATAACCGCCCCTTAAGCCGGCTCCTTCGGCTAATATCAGTTCTAGTTCCGGTGTAGCTCCTCCTGTTATTAACGATCTTATTAAGGTCAAGGCATTTTGATTAAAATACGTCTATTTTCAAAAAGTTTGGCAAAGAAAATTATTTATTTAGTAAAAATCAATAGATTTTTTTTTCTGTTAATTACCGTAGACATTAACGAATCCAAGACACTGACGGCAAACGCTGTGCCGCAAGCAAATGGCTGTGTTAAGTAAAGTTCGGTGTCGGGATCATCGTCATCGTCTTGATCGAGAAACTGCACGTTACTATCGTTGACAAGTTCTTTAAACAACAACCAAAACGATAGTTTTATAAAACCATTAAAAAAAGATTGATAAACAGAAATTTTCTTTTTTGCTAAATATTTCCAAATGTTTAAGTAACAATTGCTTTACAGCATGGATATAACGAATAAAATGGAGATCGGAATTTCCAGAGCTAAACGTACTTATTAAAGTCAAATATTTTTATATGAATACTATGTGATTTTCCAAACGCAAGAATATCATAAACAGTATGAACAAAAATTTTACTTGAGACTACCAATAAAGACGGAGGGATGTCTACTAAACATTTGTATCACTAATCAATATCCCACTATCTGCATCTATATTGTTTAAATAGTGTAAAAATGAATTGATTATTAGTACTGTTCATGTCACAGGTGTAAAGAAGTTTCAGGTTATAACCTTATAACAACTTAAATGAGTTTAAATCTTTTATTTATTTAGGCTGGATATAGATTTTTTTTGTGTATTAAAATAATGTAAAAATAACGAGGTACGCTATGTCAAGACTAACACGTGCGAAATTTTAGAAAAATTTGCGCTTGCGATTACCACGAACATAGAGTAGTGAAAATAGAACATAAAAATTACGTGCACTACCAATGAGGATATCATCCATGTTCAAGTAAGTTCTGTTAATCCCTTTATGCCCAAGTTAGACGATGCGATGTTTCTGATGTAATATAAATGTGATCATATACGAGGTCGGATTGATATTGAAGCTACCAAACTATGAAAAAACATTTTTTTTCTATCCGTCTATTTCTCAACATAGTTTCCTTTTAGCTCACTACACTTAGTACTCGTAAGACGATATTTCCACTTTTTTATACCATCTGAATAATACGATTTTGGGAACGCTTTAAAACATGCGTTATTTTCGTTAATCACTTATTTGTTTGAGATGTATGTTTTACCTGAGAGCCATTTTTTCAAGTTTGGAAACAGGAAAAAATTACTAGGAGCTAAATCTGAACCAATTCGAAGTGTATTTCACGTAATTTTAGCATCGTATCTAATACTGTATGAACCGGTGTGTTGCCTTGAAGAAATGGCACTCTTTTCTTCTTTAAATGTGGTTGTTTTTTTTTTTTTTTTGATTGCATCAATCAACTGATCCAATAATGCACGATAATACTTTCCTCTGATTGTGGAGCCTTTTTCAAGATAATTGATGAGCAAAATATAGCAATATATAGCAATATAAAAAATATAGTACCGTTAACCTTGCCACCCGATTTCACTGTATCCGCCTTCTTCGGTTTCAGGTGTGTAATGGTGGGGCCACGTTTCATCAACAGTTATTAATCGACGCCAAAAATCAACAGGTTTACGCTTTATCATGCCCAAACACCGCTGTGAAGTGGTCTGTGGAACTCGTTTTTGTTCCACGCTGAACAAACGCGGCGCCCATCTTGGATAGCTGATAGCTTTTTCATATGCAAATGTTTATGCGAAATGTTGAACACACATTCATATGATTTATTTACCATTTCAACAATCTCATGTAATATGATTCGGCCATCATTCATAACCATATCAAGAATTTTCTTGATACTTTCTTCAGTTACCACCTCTTTTGATGGTATTGTTGCAGTGCTTGTTCGGCTGCGTTTAAATTCAGCAATCCAATATTTTACCATGTAATCTGAC
The DNA here is from genome assembly GCA_914767995.1 of Thecocarcelia acutangulata. Taxonomy (NCBI): domain Eukaryota; kingdom Metazoa; phylum Arthropoda; class Insecta; order Diptera; family Tachinidae; genus Thecocarcelia; species Thecocarcelia acutangulata. The sequence continues at coordinate 162,585,018 of OU612094.1, read as the reverse complement.
AGAGTAGACTAATCGTAATGTTTATCGAGCTTTTCTTTTGTCCCTTTTGCCGTTTTCCCTTTCAAATAACACTGCTTAATCACTGCATGAAATTCACTTTTTTCCATTTTTCAAGAAACACAGAAATTGCTTATTTCAAACAACTGCAACAAATAACTTAATCGATGAATTTGGGTGAAATTCTAACAGCTGATGTTTGACAGATGGCAATTTCAAGAAAAAAATAATGATTTTTGTTTTTGTGCTACCATCTAGCATTAGGTCAATATCAATCCTCCCTCGTATAAATTTCAGTGTCCTACGCGCTTGTGTTCACGCGTAGTAAAATATTTCTGATTTCCTTTGTCTTACTAAGTAGTTTCCAAATTAGCAATAAAATCTAAGAGGAAATCTTTTCATGAAAAATATCTTAAGCTGATGCTAGCTAGTGTGTATTAACCATCACTAGGTTTATCCAGTGGCAATTTGAATTTGTGGAGTTTCTTAAGATTTTCTCTATTATTGTTCTGTTTATCAATCACAATGTTATTAAGACACATTTGCTTTGCAATTTTTTGTTAGTAAATGTGGGGCTTCTGCAATATCAACACTGCATTAAGGGTCAAAGTCAGAGAATAATATATTTCCAATAATAATGAAATAAAATAAAATTTTAAAAATTACTTTTAATATATTAAATTTAAGAAGATAAAAAATAAAAAATATTTTATTCCCTGCAATTGTATTTTTGAATAATTAAACACTTGAAAAATATTAAGAAAACTAAATAGTCAATTGTTGCAAAATTTAGTAATATACTCTAAATTTAAACATTTAAACAAAATTTTGAGGTGATAATACTCGTATACAATAAAATCAGTTGGAAAATGTGAATCTAAGATTGTGAAATCGTTCTTAATTTTAAGTCCGAAATAACTTATTCTTAAGTTAGATTTTTATATTTGCTTCTATTTATTGCTGGAAAACTATTGCGCAGAAGTGCTTAAAATAATTCTCGTATTCTTTTTATTATTCTTAATGATTGCTTTCCAAAACAAAGGGTGTAAAATACTTACACAGAAAAGTGCTCGCTTCCAATATTGCGACCACTACTGATATTGATTTAAGATGGCATTGCCATCTTATCTTAATTTTGAAGATTTTATAAGTAAACTAAGATTTGAAGATATTTCTTTTAAAATTAAGATTTTCCAAGTTTAGTATTTTAATAAATATGTTGACAATTTTCAAATGTATACATCTGTGCATAATATATACGTATACTACCAATTTTAGCAAGAACTTTTATTGAAAGAAACTATGTTCTTTAAGTTTTTTAATTTTGTTTAATGTTCTTGTTATGTCTGAATAACAATGAAGAAACATTATTTTTGCAGTGAACACTGAAATAAAATTACACATTTTAAGATTTTTTTTTTTTTTCTAAAATTAAGATTTTTTTATGGAACATGAAAATTGTTCGACCAAAATTTCTGGCATCACAGAGTCTGCTTAAACACTTAAAGCTTATCTGCTTAAACACTTAAAGCTTATGCGAGCGCCTATATAGTCATTGACTAACTAAAAGCCACTAGATATTAAAATAATAAATAATGAAAATAAAAGTCTTAACACAACATATAAAATCTTTAATTTATCTTTTCGGTTAAACTAACCATCTGAGTAAGTTATTTTCTATTAAGAATATAACTATTTAATTATTGCTAAAATGCGATTATGTTATTAGACCAGGAAACTGTGGTTTACAAAAGTTAAAAAATAATAATAAATTATAATATATCATTCTCTGCCGTTTCAACCGTTTCTACTTTATGTTAACGCAAGTAGAAACTCTGCTCACATTGCAAGAAGCTCCTTAGCTTATATGATATATTAGTAACACTTTTTAGTGTTTTGCTTCGCTACGAAACAAAAATATTTATTAAAAGCTCTGTAAGCTTTGGTCGTTTTGCAAACACAGCCAACTTAGTGCAATGCAGTTTACCTGTTATCATTGGTACATTTGCCCCATAAACTGAACCACGCCGCTGCAATACTATCGGGCTGCCTGCCGCAGCTGTAAGATTGTCAAATTCCGGACCCCGTTGACTCAGCACTCCGATGGTATCGTCGAAAGTCATGGCTTTAATATTTAATGATGCCAAAATAGCCTCTTTGTCGGCCAATGTAGGATCATCATTGCTAGGAACTTTGGCCGATAGAATGCAACACATGTCGCATAGGTTGACATTTACGGCTCTTAAATCAGCTCTACTTAACGGAGAACCATTTAATACCGAAATTTTCGGCAGATTTTGTAACATCTTCCATTCCCGCCTTATGTAATCTACTGATCCCACAATGACCACATGCTTCAATTCATGATAATGAAAATTTGAAGCACGCAGAGGCATGACTAAATTACGTAAACCAATCAGAGGTGAGTCAGGATCGGCGAAAAGGCATACAACGACATGACCATTTAAAACTGTCATTGCCGCTTGATTACGATCCTGTATGAAATTCAAAAAAAGTTTTGCATAAAGAATTAAAAGCAAAAAGAAATATTAATGGCAATAGAGTGTTTGTTTTAGAAAGGAAAACATATTTTACCAGTATACAGTCTTCTAGACTCTTCGCGGGGCTCCAGTGGAACATACCCGTTGAATCATATTTCATTTCTGTCTTCTCAAAATCAAAATCTTTTGATTGATCATCCGCTATACCGGCCGGCAGTGTTACACCTCCATTTTGATTTTGCGATGTGCCCGTACTACGACTCGTGGGCCTACGAAATTTTATGCAAAGAAAAATGAAAAAAGAAAATTACAATTCGGCAACTCAACTGTTTTGCGGAAAAGTGTCCATTGACACATTTATTTTTCAATTATTTGTACTTTAATGAGTGCTAGACATCAAAATGCAAAAATTTATATCAAATAAAGCTTTAAGTTTAAATTTAGCATTTTTTTTGATATTTATAGTAAAATATACAATATTTGCTGAACGTAATTTTAAATAAAGTTAAAAAAAGAGATGCTAAACATTTATTTATGTGTTTTTAATAATTGAAATAGACTGTTTTTAAAGCTACTAGAAGAGAAATTTGTGAACAGAAATGTTTGTTTGATAAATGTTTGGCTGTGATTTATTTGCTATTTTTGAGCATTGTGTTGCTTTTTTGAGTAATGTGGATTAAATGATGATGCATTTTTTGTTTTTGCCGTTAAACGTAAGCAGCGACGTCACAAAATTTAAGCGCCCAGCGCTGAAACTGAGTAGACAGACTCTAAAGAAGCGTGTCTTCTGTTAGAAATGGAGTGTAAAAGTGTTGAGTTCTTCCGCACCCTGGTACATTTGTAACTGACAACTATAATTTATTTATATATGTTGGTAACCAAAGAGTAAAAATGAATCCCATTGTTTTCGCTATAGTTTAATTTCTATCCGGCCGCTTAATTTGGGGCTTTCGACTATATGACCAGCCATATTGGATATAAATTAGGACTTATTTGCAAAGATTTTTTTTTTTACAAAATCTGTAGTTACTTGGCTATTACAATGCTAACATCTAAAGCCACAAAAAATATGACGTATATCAAACTATTATTTTAGCTGCTAGTAAAACACATCTTAAAATTAAGCTACGTCAGAAAACAGAATATGGGAACACATATTTTTAAATATAACTTTTCTTTAAATATAATTGCTTTTAGAATAAAATCGATTTCAAAGATATTTGGAATATACTTAGCTTGAGCTAAAAATTATTATTTTTATATTTCGGGCGGTTAAATTTTAAGGGCCGATGTTGAATGTGAACCACATTCATTTGATATTTCTCGATTTCAGACTAACTCAATTTGAATCATGGGAAGATACACAATCGAGCATTGGTCAGAATAGTGGTAAGAAATGGCAAAAGAGGATGATAAATTTTCAAAAAAAAAAAATCATCTTCAGTGTGGAGGCACATTTTCACCTCAGTAGATTCGTTAATAAGCAGGCAGTTACGGTGATTGGTGTTCGCTATCGTGAGATCACAACGAACTTTTTATGGGCCGAGGATATGGATGTGGACGAAATGTGGTTTTAACACGACGGTGCCACTTGTCGAAACAATGTTTCTCTTGCGCGACATATCCAATTTCCGTATTATCTCACGTGGTGGCGATGTCAATTGGCCTCCAAAACCATGTGATTTGACACCATTGGACTTCTTTTCTTGTGGTTATTTCAAAGAAAAGGTATACGTCGATAAGCCAGCAACAATTCAAGAGCTAAATGAAGAGATAATTCGGATGGACATGTGCCGCCAAAGGCGCAGCGGCAATTTGGCTGATATTTTGTTGTTTAAAATTTAAGCATCTGTTATATATATATATATATATATATATATATATATATATATATATATATATATATATATATATATATATATATATATATATATATATATATATATATATATATATATATATATATATATATATATATATATATATATATATATATATATATATATATATATATATATATATATATATATATATATATATATATATATATATATATATATATATATATTTATATATATATATATATATATATATATATATATATATATATATATATATATATATATACAGGGTGGCCCAGAAAGACCGAAGTGGTGTGAATTGCTTATAACTTTTTATTTAAGAGATATTTTTTTAATTTTTTTTTTTTAAATACATTAAATTTATGGGGAATATTTTTGGATTAGTTATTAAAAATGATATCCCGCAAGTGGTGGCCATATTCTGCTTCGCACAAATGTGCTCTTTCCAACACATTTTCCATGACCTTTCGCAAAACTTCCGGTGGTATGTTGTTAATTTCTTCTCGAATATTGGTTTTTAACTCCTCAATAGTCCTAGGCTTATTAACATAAACTTTTCCTTTTAAATAGCCCCAAAGAAAACAGTCTGGAGCGGTTAAATCCGGGGAACGCGGAGGCCAATTAAAATTGCTGTTACGAGAAATTATTCTTTCACCAAAGATTGTGGCCCTCGCAGTGTATGGAAACAATCCTATGGTGTGCAAAATTCGCTGCAGCGACGTCCTTGAGAGGCCCAGTTGTGACGAACGTCTCCTGGTTGATGTTTCTGGATCCTCCCGAATACTCTCCTGTACCACTTGAATATTGTCAGCCGTGTGGACAGTTCGGTGTCTGCCGGGACCAGGAAGGTTCCTTACTGCTCCTTGTTCTCGAAAATTTGCAACCAGAAGGTTTATTGTTGACTGAGAGGGTGCAACCCGCACATTAAATTGACGACGGTATGCACGCTGAGTCAACACAATGGACCGTTGATTTGAAAAGTAAATTTCAACAATTTGGGCACGTTGTTCAATTGTGTATTGCTCCATTATAAATTATCCAAGTCTTCTTTACAAAATACTGAAAAGAAAAGAAAAAAAAATTATAATAAAAAAGTTATAAGGAATTCACACCACTTCGGTCTTTCTGGGCCACCCAGTATATATATATATATATATATATATATATATATATATATATATATATATATATATATATATATATATATATATATATATATATATATATATATATATATATATTTATGGTAATTAATTCTTATTTATGGTAATTAATTCTTATTTTTGCAGCTATTTTTTTTTAATAAAAGCTTAACAGTGTGTATTTTCAAACCGTTCAGTTTTATTTAGGCTTCTAATATTGATACTAAACAATTAAATATAAACAGCTTGTTTTCTATGTCTTTTGCCTAATCATCAGTAGACTTGGAAATTTTTGAAAGATATTTTCAAACACTAAACTTTATACACCTAGATTTTAAAGAAATTATTGAGAATTAAAAAAAAACTGTTTTAATAATACCTGTCAAAACACAAAAAAAGCTTTTTATTTTGCACACGTCTTTACTTTTCTTTACACCTTTCAAACAAAACAAATCGTAGCAAAAATTGTAGATGTGTGCAAAAGAAAAAGCTTGGTTTTTGTGCTTTGACAGTATTATGAAAACATTTTCTTTTCAAGTGCTCAATAATTTATTTAGATTGTTGGGATATAAAGATGAATGTTTGAGAACATTTTTCAGCTACCCTAGTCCTCAGCTACTGAGGACTAGGGTAGCTCTTATGAAATGTCGAAACAAAGAAAACAAGCTGTTTATAATTTTTTGATTAGTGTGTATTTTCAATATTTCGCTAACAACTTGTCTAAACTTTTTATTTTGCTGAAGATGCTAACAAATTGTTAATGAAATATTTAAAATAAACATTGTTAAACTTTTTTAAAAAATAAGAATTAATTAACTAACTTATTTTAATGAGACTTGGAAGACCAGTTAATACAAGTAAGTAAGTCGAGCAAACCGCGAAATTTATAGCCTTTTAAAGGAGAACAATAGTTTATGCTGGTTTTTGAAAGAACAACCCAGAAAAAGTAAGAAAGAGGTCGAACATAAATTTGAACTCCACTCCACAGGAAAGCCAAAATTTCAGGAAAATGAAAGAAGATAGGCGACAAAAATTTGGTGGAACTGGTGAAGATTAGCTCTGTTTTAATGAGTTAATGACCAAAAACCGCCACGGATCTCGAAAAATTGGAAAATTTCAGCAACAGTAAAATTTAAACTTCATGTTCTCCAAAGGATAAAATCTAAGAAAAGGGCGAAAGATCAGTGGACATAAGTTGATGGGTCTATTGTATATTAGCTTCTTTAATACGTTATTAACCAAAACTAAACAAAGCCTGAAAAGCTAGAAGCTTGAATAACGGTGAAAAATAACGGTGAAATTTAAAATTTTTCTAAAATGTATTACATATTGTAAACATTTTCTGGTTAAAGTTCAAATCTCGCTTTCGCCAAGAAGAATTTTTATTTTTAATTATAACTATAATTGGCGCGAGAGTAACTTCTGATCCAAGAGAACAACAATTTTTATTTTTCTAAAGGATAAACATCTGCAATATGAAAAATCATGGGTGAACAAATATTGGTCAAACAAATATTTTGGAACAATTCTGATCTGTTGTAATAAATAAATGTTGAGAGCACTTAACAGAGCTCGAAACCAAAAACCTGAGAAAATTTAACACATAATAGGAAAAAGTTTTCTTTTTTTATAAATAAATTTCTATTCCAACTAGTATTGCTTTCTTAATGATTTTGTAAAAAATTTTGGTTAGCATTGTTTTATAATGGGGTACATTAAAAAAAACCAGAAGAGTTCGGTGCGACATTCACTGGAAAATAAATTTTTCCGTGCTTTTGAAACAACCCAAAACAAACATTATTTTCTCAGAAAGCAGATCGTTTATATACATTTACTTTAAAAATCATTAAAAATTATACTACTGCTCATTGTATAAAATCCCCCCCTTATCATAGAAGCAAGATAACTCTTTTACTGCTTCCAAAAATGGCAGACAAATTTATTCTTTGGTTTTAATTTAGATAGTGCTAAATTAAATGTCTACAACCTTCTAGCAGCAATCTTTTCACAACCGTTCTTCAAAGCTTATTTAAAGCTTTAAAAACAATTTTCTTATTTCCAAGCAAGCTAAGAAGGAGACAATGTTCGCAGATGTTTTGAAATGATCCTGAAAAATGTTGTAATGAAAATCCTTATGAGCGACTGAATGATTGTTTCTATTAAAGTGTTTAAGCCAACAGAGAAGCTACAGAGAAAAATGTTGAATAGCTTCATAAAATGTAAAGAGAGCTGTTTATCGTTTATTAAAAAAAAAAAAAAATATTTTTACAAAAAAATCTATAAAAAGATGAATAAAGTAGTGTTTTAAATTATTGTATTGCAAAAAGTGCAAAAACTTAAATTGGATTTTACATACAACAACAGTGTAATGTACAGATAGTGTAATTTAAAAAAATATATATAACATACAAAAATGTGTTGACTGATAATTTGGTATTTAATAATAAAATCGATTGCATTTACATAAATTACACACACATTTACATAAGTATTTATATAGTTAAGACACAAGACACAGAGGAAAGAGCGAAAGAAATTGTTCTTTTTTATTTGTTCTTATATACAACAATAAATTTAATCAAAATTAAAGAAAATTATACTAAAAACTAAAAATCGATAATAAATCTTTTAAATACAATAAATAAAAGGACATTCACACGATGAACACCAAACAAAAAATTGACACAAGAATAACAACAATAACAATAACAGTCATTAACTTTTTTTTTTTTCTTAATAATGGAAGAAATTATTGTTATTGTTATTTTCTATGTAATTATAATTAATAACTTTTTATTTATTATAAATGAATTAGTTGAATGAAAATCAAAGAACCAAATGTAAAATTAAGTCGAACGTATAAACAAAGTGGTACGCAATTACGAGATTAAAGTGTATTTACGAAACGAATTACGATACTTAATTAACGATAACTCTTTGGTTTTATTAATTAAGTTTTTTGAAATGAGTTTTTTAATTTAAAGAATATAAGTATTTATTTGAAAATGGGTTTAAATGTTGTTGTAGTAGTGGCGTTAAGTAGTTGTAGTAGTAGTAGTATTAAAAAGTATTTAGTAAGTAGAAGTAATTAAAGTATGTATGTATGAAAATATAGAAAGTTAGAAAAAGTTAATAATGAACGCATACATGAGCTTTTTAACTTCGTAAGCAAGTTGATAGCCCGCATAAGGATTAGCTTCATTTTCGGGAGGCCTGAAACAAAACCGTTAAATTAAAGAGAAAAAATACGTTTTTAAGCACTGCTAACAAAGTTGTTAGATTTTTAGTTTGTATTGTTTTATTTCAACTAAGATTTTATTGTTTTTGTTTATTAACCTTTTTTTAATCAGAGTTTAATAAAAATAAGCAAAGTAGACTATTGCAGAAATGTTTCATTACAAGAAAATTATATGCCCGTCTTTGCTATGGGATAATCATAGAAAAGTTTTTGGCTGGAATAAGATACGATCACGATCGCGTTTGAAAAAATTAAAAAATTTGTTAAATGAAAATTGCTGTTTCTTCGAGTACAGTGAAAATACCTTAAAACATCATAAAAATCCTCTCACAAGCACATTAAAAAACTAAAAACAATATATTTTTTATCTCTCAAAATAGCAATTTTCTCCAAAAATACATTTAAAGTACTGCTTGGAAAAGTAACTTTCAAAAAGCATCTTTGAAGACATAAATTAAATTAAAAAATTCTTTGTACTATAAAGAACTAGTTTTTTTCTTGCGATATAAGCTCTTTAAGTTTAAAATTTTCAAATCTACGTTTTAAAAACTTTTCAATAAAAAAATTTGGGAAACTTTTTAAAAAGAGTTAATTTTTAAAAATCTTGCTTTTATTTGATATATAATTATTTGATCTTGTTTAAGTAATTATTTCTTATTTTTTAAGCTAAAGATTGGTTTGATTTTATATAAAAAATTCAACAGTATTTTTTTTCGATATTTCGACAACAATTTGTTATCATCGTCAGGAAAATGAATATGTTATTAAAAAATTTTCAATAACATATTAATTTTCCTGACGATGATAACAAATTGTTATCGAATATAAATATTGTTGAATTTTTTATATAAAATCAAAACGATCTGTAGCTGCTAAAATAAGAAATAGATCTTGCTTTTGTGAGATTACCATTAAAATTTTGAAAAACAAAACATAAAAGTTGTTTAAAAAAATATTTAATATCTGTTATTGTTTGTTGCTAGTGATCCCTGCTAATTATTGTTGATTTGTTCTTTTCAATATTTCAGCACTCTGTTGTCTGTCTTCTTCAAAAAGATTTTACTGAAGAAGACACAACGGAGTGTCGAATAGAATAAAACAATAATAATTAACAGCGGCCACTAGCACAAGCAACAAACAATAACAAAAATAAAAAAGGTCGAAAGCAGCAAGAAATTTTAAAATATTTTATATAAAAAAAGTATCGAAATTATCTTGGTACAAATAGTTTATAAAAAGTACCGTTTTAAAATCTACATCATAAAAAATACTTTTTAAAAAGTACTTTCAAGGTAATTTTATTTTTAAGGAAGCACCTATTTTCTTTTTTAAAAAGGAACATTGTAAAATAGCATATTTTAGAAAAGATACCTTTTAACCAACCAACTTCCGAAAAATATTTTTTTTATAAGTAGGTACATTTTAAAAAGTATTTCCTAAAAGAAATATCTTTTAAAAGCTTACTATTAAACGAAATAACAAGCTCTTACCTGTTAAAAATATACTTTTAAAAAATATAGTTTTGAAAGAAGAACCGTGTAAGAAAAAAACTTATATTAAGCAACTACATATCCTTTTAGAGCATTACTTGTAATAAAGTCCTCTTTAAAAAACGCTTCTTAAGAAAAGTATTTAAAAAAAGAACTTTTAAAAATTTTCATTTTGCAAGATGTAGCTTGTTAGAAACTATCATAAGAAAAAACGAATTTTGAAAGAGTAAATAGTACGTCTTAAAAGAAGAACCATGTAAGAAAAAAACTTATATTAAGCAACTACATATCCTTTTAGAGCATTACTTGTAATAAAGTCCTCTTTAAAAAACGCTTCTTAAGAAAAGTATTTAAAAAAAGAACTTTTAAAAATGTTCATTTTGCAAGATGTAGCTTGTTAGAAACTATCATAAGAAAAAACGAATTTTGAAAGAGTAAATAGTACGTCTTAAAAGAACTTTGTTTAAAAACTGACATTTAGAAAAGTACCTTTTACAAAAGCTGCCTTTCAATCAAATTTGAAAGTATATTTTTAAAATATTATCTTTTAAAAAAAAAAGTACATACAAAGAGAAGTACATAAAAAAAAATATTTTAGTAAAAGTACAATACTGTTTAAAGGGATTGCTTTATGAAAGATATCGTTTACAAAAGTACGTGTTAAAGATATTACCATTTGAAAACAATATAAGAACTTACTTTCTTATACAACAAAAAAAACTGTTCCTTAAGAAAAGATTAAAAAACTGATTTTTTAAAATTAGTTTTGATTGAAAAAATACCGAGATTTATGCGTAACTATTTTTAGTTCAACTTTTGAATTACAACTTTTCTTGTTGATGACACACTTCTGCTTTTTTTATTTATATTTTTACAATATTATTAACATTAACATAAAAAATTAAAAAAATATATAAATAAATAAATAAGAAAAACAAAATTTTTAAGAATAAACACATCATCAGTTACATTCATTTTATTTATTCATAATTATTGTTATTTATTTGGTTTTAATATTGAAAGAAATCTTGTTTAGTTTTTGATTTAATGAAATTTTTGTTAATGTTGTATATAACATGGTGGTATTTATATGAGACATTATATGACAACAGTGTTTTTTTTTTAGGTTTATTTTATTAATAAAGAATGAAATCTTTTTTTCATTTAGACGGTATTTGAACCACATTAATTTTTTTAGTTTAAAAAATAATAGGAGAGAGAAAAAACATTTAAGCATTTTCTTTGTACAAGTGCTTTCTTCTTAATTTTTTTTTAATAACCATTTACACAGCAGTTTTATTTATTTGTAATTGTTGAAGTTTTACATCTTTGAATAGGTATTTTAGGTTTCAAACTCACCGGTTGTACTGGGATGGTGAAACAGCTTGTCCGTCAAGTTGTCTATTTACAGTTGGTTTCACTTTGTTGACTTGCTTTACGGCACTGGCAGCATGTAAACCAGTTGTACCATTTCCAGGACCCATGCTCGTTGAGCCATTCGGCCTACGGGTATGGCGGTTGAGTACTGAAAGGGAAGATTTGGCTTGAAGAATTTGTTTTTAATATAAGGAAAGGAAAATAGAAATAGAAAAGACTGCGCTATTCTTTGTGTTCTTTTTTTAGTATTATTTGAATAGTTTTCTTTTAATTCTCTTTTGAAAAATAATTCAATATAATGTTGAATGTTTGAACATTTTTTTCAAAGCTTTTAAGTCTACTAGGACTGGGTTAGCGGCTATCAAATGTCTACGTATAGACAGCAAGGAAGCACACAAAAAACAAGTATATTTTTTGATTTGTATTAATGTAATGCTACACATTTAAGAAATTAAAAGTACTTACAATTCATGTCTTCTCGATCTCTGGTTATATCACCTTTTGTTGTGTTAAAAGAAAGAAAAACGAAAAAATACAATAAAAAATCATATCAATTTTTGACAAGATCAAAGAGTATATAATTTCTCTAGAAAAATTAGTTTTAGCTAAGAGAAAGGTATATTTTTTAAACATTTTGGTTTCAGTGTAATTGGAGATTTAGTTCAACAAACTAATTTGAAACTGTTAAACAAGTGTTAGTTATTAAGGCTGATTTATCACGCAATGGAATCAACCAACAAATTATTAGGTCTGTTAGATAGCTTACGAATACGAAGGCGGTCATATATTTACTCGATTTCTGAATAAGTATATCAATTGTTTAACCTTATAGCAGGGATTTAAAATACCAGTTAAGTTTTTCAATTTAAATGAAAGAAAAATGGTAAAGATCCCTGCAGACAATATTGTACCACATACAACAACCGGTTGTTTATCCAAACATTTTCACTTCCAAGTATTTTAAATACTCTTAAACGTTAATGCGGTCGTATTTATACTTGTCGTTCGTTTGCGAAATCTTCATACATCAGTCACTTTCATACTCGTATCTTGATTATTCTTTTAAGAGTAAAAAGAACGGATGCAAACTCGCACTCAGTAAGAGTCAACATTATCAGTATTTTCGTATAATCGTTTTTTTTTTTTGATAATACATACGTGACGTAGTCATACAATTAACTTGTAAAAACTACACTCTCAACAAATTTTTTTTGTTGTGTATATGTGTCATCTTTTATTTGACATTTACTGAAATCGCAGTTGCCAGATTTAATGATTTACAACCATTTTAACGATTTTGAAAGTAGCATACTGAACAAGGCAACTTTAATAGGTAGTGGCAGAATTACAATAAATACAACACCAACAAACATCAACATGCATTTTGTTGGTAGAATATACGAACAGTTGTCAAAATTTTGTTTGAAAAAGCAAGGAAGTCTATGTGTTCTTGATAAATTTACGCAAAGGAATAGAATTCAATTCAAACAAATTTCTTTCCACAAATAGGTTTAAGTACATGTAGCTATGCATTTATTGTGGTTATAAGTTAAAACCAAAAACGAATTATTATAAATGAAGGAACATAAAATAAAAGAAGTTTAATGAAGATGTGCTTCATAAAAAAATCTATTTTTTAAACGTAAATATTATAGTTTTTACCGATTTCGTACTAAAAATGTTTAAATAAAGTATGTGTACATATTTTCTTGAAAACACGATTGCCAGAACATTCAAACATTCCAAGCTTCGGCCAACGCCGCCCTTAGTACGAACACGTTTACCGTAGGTGAGTGAGTAATGGGCTTATTCATAAACGTGCAATATTTTTTATGAATACGGCCGTAAATACTTAAAACTGAACACACAAATATTTATTAAATATTTGACTGCAATTTCTTACATATACAAGTAAATATTAATTTCGTTGTTCAACTGTTTGTCGAATGTGTAAAACTGATTTAGAAGCCAAATCAAGCAGCCACTGCATACAAACTTGATTGGGTATGTTATATACTCTAATTTACAGACGCAAGCTCTAACGAGTAGAAAACATACTTGTGCAAAGAATATGCAGCAACTCGATTTTAGACGGGTGTACTTAAATCATTCAAAAGGCACCGGTTGTAGATCTCTCTCTCCCAAGTAGGTCCATTTTAGCAAGACTGAAATAGTTAGAACATGATTCTATGTAATTCTGACAAGGACAATGTCATTGTTAAGCAGAATTATGGTTTTAGACTGGAATTTTATTATAACCGCTTGTTTTTTTTTTTTTGTGACGGGAGTGAACATAATTATTCTAAGAAAAAAATTAAACCCATATTTTACTGTTACATATTTAGAGCCTGTTTAACGATCACAAATGTTATGGCCGGTATGCACTCTGACCGACAACAATCTGCTTTGTCATCCATTATCATCATTTCTTTTGATAAATTGTTACAGCATTCTCATTGCTCTCTATCGATAATATTAATGCTAGCACGTTGAAATTTTTTAACAAAATTTCGTGCCGATTCGTTCTGATATGTTTCTTTGCTTTCTGAGTAAGTTTTGTGCAAATGAGAGCTAGATAAGTTTCTCTCAAAAAGAGATAAAATTTACCGAAAGTACGAGGACGCAGAATAATCATGCAGTATTTTGGTGTTGTACTAACAATTGGTATTTATTTTTATGAACAACTACTAGTGATTTTTCACTATGTTGGGATTTAAATATTTTTTTTACACATTTCTTATTTAATATTAATTTAAAAGTGATAAATGATTTGAAATCAATTGTTTTTCTTTGTCATCATTTATTTGCTAAACAGCTGATTGCTTAACTACTTGCAGTTATAGATGCCAGATAAATCTGGCTTAAAATCGTCAAATTCAACAGGAAAACATCGTCAAAGTCGTCAATATGCTTATTGCAAATCGTCAAAAAACCGTCAGATGGTAAAATTAATTATTTGTGAATAAACGATTCTTTCTTTAGTATACAACTTTTTTCCGAAAATGGTCTTTTCAACTTATTTCTCGCTTTGGTTTTGTTAAGTTTCATGTAACTAGATGCAAACTCACACACGATAAGACTAATATTTTTGCTATAAACTTAGTCATAGAAGAATACTCTATTCCAAAAATCTAGCATTATCATATTACTCGTATTAAATTTCTCGTCTTTCGAATTCTATGATGAAATATGAAAATTCTATTATTGTGTTAGAGAAAAGATACTTTCTTCTTTTATAATATTGTAAGGGTTGATAAAAGTTAAGGTTTTAAATTCACCTTCAAATTTAGTTAAGGTTTTAAATTCATCTTCAAATTTAAAATAAGAGCACACGCTTCTACATACAAATTCATACAAATTTTATCTTATAAATTTTTAAGCGCTATTCACATACGATATTTTAAATTCAGTTCTAACATATACAATATATGAATACTCTAAAATAACTATCACATAATATTTAAGTATTGTAAATATACACATGTGTATACTTACGTCAAAGAAATACTCGTATTACTTTCATTTCCTACATAATTTAACTTAAAAAAAGGAAGTATGCATGTAGTTGCTTCAAAAATATGACAATAGAAATGTGAGCTACAAAAATCGTCAAAAACAGACCTAAAATCGTCAAATCGTCAAAGTGCTATTTTTGCCACTCAAAATCGTCAAAATCAGGATAAATCGTCAAATATGGCAACCATGATTGCAGTAATAACACGAATAAAAATTACGATTAAAATCGGGAACACTTGTCTTACAAATTGAGATCAAAGTGAAGAAACAGTCCTAATATTTAGAATTATCTAAAGTTATCCTTTGGGAGTAGAGACATGAAGTATTTTCGGTACTAATCTTCTGGAATGTTGCATATATTACAATATGGATAAGTTCTAAGATTACTTCAATGTAATGCAAAGCTGTGTTATGTGTATAGGCTAGCCCCATATAGATGTCCTATATCATAATGTTAACAAAAGGCGTTTTTTTTTCTTTCTATTAGGATTACTTATGAACTACTCCTCTATTCCATTGTGGACTATATGTATAGACTAGTCGCAGAGAGGTGTAATGTTCATTCATTTTGATAAAATTCATTTCAAACAATTGCTTTAACATACGCTTAGCACTTAACAAAAACAAGGGATGGTGATCAACCATATAAGATGTATAGAAAGTGATATTTTTTAATTTTAATATTATTTTCACAAGTTAAAGTGAAAATTTTTACTTCTAAGAATTTATAGAACCTCTCACTTTTTTAAAACAGCTAAACAAAAAATTATATATCTACAAAATCTGTACTGTTTACAACATTATCCCTTGGAAAGATATTTCATGTTAAAAATATGTTTTGTTGTTTTAAAATGATATTGTAACCAAATCGTATATATTGTTAATATAAAATATTTTGTAATAATATTTAACGTCAACTAAATAATTTGTTAAAACAACCATTTAAAATCGGTATATGTTTTTGTATACAGTTTCTATTTGTTTTTATATGTAATCAGATATATACTGTAATCAGATATATACATCAGACATATGCTGTCAAAATTTTGTGTATTAAGTGTGTCAAACGGTTCGTAAATCATTTATGAAAACTCTGTACTCTCGTCATATCAATGTTGCATTTACATTTACTGGTACCACGGTTGCCATATTTGACGTTTTATCCGTTTTATTTTCGTTTTGACGATTTATAGTGCTACGAATATGTACGCATATGTGACGATTTTAAGTACAATTTTGATGATTTTTGTAGATCGTATTTTCACTTTCATATCTTTCAAACACCTTTAGTTTTATAACTATATAAGTATGTGATTCCTATCTTTGAGTTAATTTATGTAGGGAATGAAAGTAATATTTATGGCATAGAGAAAAATATATGTAATAATATATGTAAATATCATATCAAAAAAATTATAAGTTTAAGATTGTAAAAATTTTTATACAAAAGTTTTAATCACACAGAAAAAACTGTAGTAAAAATAATATCAACAAAATTTTTGTCTGAAAAAATAGTTTGTATACATATACATTAATTTCAAAAAAATAACCTTGGATATCGTATTTTGTTGTTGTTTAAAAAAATAGTTGTTTTCGATCAATAATTATTTTTACTAAACTTTTGTTTGAATCCACGAATTCCTTCACAGATCCCCATTCAAATAATTTATTAATTGATTCAACGAATTTCGTTATTGAACACGAAAAAAAAATTTTCTGTGCATATTTTAAAAGGATTTCATTTCAAAGATAAATTCAAAACTTTAAGACAAAAATCCTAACAATATTATAAGAGACAAAAATGATTTTTTCTGATATAGTCTAGAGAGTTTTTTTTTACTTAATCGTAGAATTCGAAAGATGAGATATCCAGGCCAAATTAAATCACCTTAACATATTAAGCTTGAAAAGTTTATGTTATTATACAGATATGAGGATGTTAGATTTAAAAGTATTATAATTGATTAATCACAAATTTTTTCAGTTTTGGCCAAAAAGAAATATTATGCGCTAAACATATGCCCAATTTAAGAAAAGTGTTTAGAAAAATAATGCGTACACGACTCTTAAATATACTCGTAGTATATAAAAGAATCTTTTGAAATACGTTTTATTAAATGAAATGTTATTTTAAAAAGTTTTACTTAGAATATATTTTTATGAAATTATCTACATGTTTGTTCAGTCTTTAAATGCTGTAGATTTTTATTAAAGACAATCATGAAAATGTTGTGCTTTATTTTACCCTATTAAAATATCAGGTGGTTAAATTTTAAGGGCCGATATTGAATGTGAGCCACACCTAAACGTTAAGCTTTTTTCTGCATTGTATCGCATATTTCTTAATTTCGACTAATTTAATTTGAACCATGGAAAGATACATCATTGACGAACGCGTTATAGTTATTCAGACTTATTATGAAAATAAGCGTTCAAATCAAAATGCGCATATAGTGTACTTCGTTGTTTTTGCGGTCAATTAATCGTCCAAATGTGCGCACAATCGGGAAAATCGTGCAAATATTAGAGCAGCCCGGATCTGTAGGAGATGTGAAAGCACCAGTACATGCTCGAATAGTTTGTTCTGCAGAAAATATTGCTGCTGTTTGCGATAGTGTTGCTTGAAGAACAGTCAGAAGAACCTCAGCTTGTCGTCGTGCAACAATTGCACCTCTCACGCTCGTCGTTGATGAACATTATGCACAAATACTTGCATTTACACGCTTACAAGGTGCATTTGACACAAGAACTAAAGCTTCTTAACCATTCTAAGTGTCCTCAATGGTCAGAAAGATGGCAAGAAATGGCAACAGTGGATGATAAGTTTTCGAAGAAAATCATCTTCAGTGATGAGCCACATTTTCACCACAGTGGATTTGTCAATAAGCAGAATTGCCGCATTTGGGCGAATGATTATCATCAAGAGGGCGAATGATTATCAAGAGTGATTGTCGAAAAACTAATACATCCACAAAGAGTGATTGGTGTGGTTTATGGGCTGGCGGCATCATCGGACCGTATTTTTTCCAAAACGATACCGTTCAGGCAGTTATTATGATTGGTGTTCGCTATCGTGAGATGACAACGAACTTTTTATGACCCGAATTGGAAGATATGGATATGAACAATATTTGGTTTCAACAGTACGATGCACTTGCCACACAGCTAACCAAGCAATGGTTCTTTTGCGCGACAAATTCAATCGCCGTATTATCTCACGTAATGGCGATGTAAATTGGCCACCAAGATCATGTGATTTTACTCCGTTGGAATTCTTCCTTTAGGGTTATTTGAAAGAAGTAGTCGATTGTTGAATTTTTGCTGGTCGATAAACCAGCAACGATTCAATAGCAACTCGATGAGCTAATTCGGCACATTAACGACATGGAAGCTAAATTTTGAGCATCAGATGGAGGAGTGCCGCAAAAGTCGTGGCGGCCATTTGGCCGATATATTGTTCCACACATAATTCGTAATAAAAAGAAATGACAATAATTCATAAATAATTCGCGTTTTATTCGAAATCAACATCGGCTCTTAAATTTTAACCACTTTATATTTATTTTATTTAAAAACGATTAATGTTATATGCTGACAATTTTCGGTGATCATATTGACGATTTTGCTCCCCGAATTTATGACTGGTATCAATTTGAGTGTTTACTGAAGGTGGTAAAACCATAAGGAAGCTGACAAATTACAACATTTAAAAATATGTCAAGGTTGTAGAGCAGTAACCATTAGTAATTTTATTACGCTGTCATATTATATATTTGTTTTATTTTACTCACAGGTGTAAATATGGTAAATACTTACAACACACTTGTGTTTTTTTAAGTACGGACAGGATTTGGTAACATTTTGTTCCCAAAATGTCGTACGTCATCCGCGAGCGTTGTCGATCAAGGTCATAAAACAGGTTTCTAATAATTTTATATAAGAATATTATACGAGTATATTAATATACATAAAAAGGAAACATTTTCAGCCCTCAACCAATAGTGGTGAATTTTTGTAGAACGAAACTTACCCAAATGTTTAGTAGAAACGATTTTAAAATACGAAATTCACACTAAAACGTTTAAAACAATAAAATATATTTTTGTTGAAACAAACATAAGAAGTCACGAGAACATTTTTATAGTGCACCTGACAGCTTTTTATTTTATTTTTATTTTGTTATATACTTTCGGAGTAATTATATGATCGCCTTGGTATTTACAATTTTTAACAAAGTTAGAACTCGCGGAGCGACGGGAATTTTGAAAGTTGTACGTTTTTTTTAGTAGTTAAAATGGGGTTTTTGTTGTTGTATTGTTTGTAAGAATTCAACAAATCTCTTAAAAATTAAAGGTAGAAAAAATTAAAATACTTTTAAACAAGCCATTTATAATATATGCAAATTATTTTTAAAATACTTTATGTATTAGCTTCGATAAAATAATACTTTAATAATTTTTACATTATCGTAATAGCAAAATATGTGACATAAATAAAACTAAATTAAAAGATTTTTTTTTTGTTTTTTTGCAAAAAAAAAAAAAAAAGATGAAAAACACAAAGATAACTTAAAACTTTGTTTAAAGGAAACACAAATAAATGCAAGCCAGAAAAGATGAAATTTTATATGAACAGTTTCTATATAACAATAGAATTAGTTAACAAGTTATTCAATATATGATTCTTTTTACAATTTGAGCTATTCCGGTTTACATTAGCTTAATTAAAAATTATTGTTTAAAAATTACATGCTTTTCAAAATACACACGTAGATTTTTTAAATATCTTTAAATTGAATAAATTATTTATGATATATATTTTAAGAGACAGAGAGAGAGAGAGAGAGAGAGAGAGAGAGAGTCAGAAAAAGAATTAGATGGAAATATATAATAGAGAGAATCTTTTCAGGATGTTTGGTATTCACTGAAGAAAACAATATAAAATTGAAAGAAGATTTAAAAAAAGACTATAACAAAATCTAAGAAAATTAATTTTTAATTTTTCTTTTAAAAAGCCAACAAAAATTCAAAAAATAAAGCAGAAGTTTATTTTGTTTATTCCTTATTAAATACATGTTTACTCTTATTTCGGATGTATACTTGACGGCGAAAGAAACTTTGTTCGGTATCTCAAATAAAGTTCTTGGGATAATTAAAACTGTATTGGTCGTCTTGAAAAAACCTTTTACGATTTTTTTCATTATTTTACAATTTTATCACATTTAACTTCTTTTTAATTTTTCAAAAAAACTTGAAATTTTTCCCTTATAGTTGTTTTTGTGATTATTCCTAACACTTTTTCTTTGTATTTAAAATGTCTAAAAAATTTCCTTTCTTATGGTGATGAATTTGATTTAAGGAAATATTTGTAATTGTATTAATATTTTACCCGATATTGATCGACGAACATGCACCCGTTTTGGTAGTTCTGGTGGTGTAAATGTGGGTGCAGGATGGTGATCATCTGTAAGTTTAATTTCTATTAAACATCATGTTCATTTAAAGATTCTTGTTTTAATAAGAAAAACAAAAAATTTTATTAAATATTTGTATATAAATTTTCTCTTGTTTAATTGTTTTTCATTCAAATGAAAAAGGAAAATAATAATTTTTGAAAACAAAATTTTGTTTGTGAAAAAACTGAATAACTCAAAATGGGAATCTTTGTAAGGAAACTGAAATGTAATTGTAAAAAGTTAACTTTGTTATACGAGTAATATAAATAACAACAGACATTTGACATTTGCCCAAGAAAATTTTTCATTTACGGTGTAAAACTTTAGACAGTTAAATTGAACTAATCACTAATAATTAAAACATAATTTGTACATTATTGTTTTTAGTGTCATACATTTAAATTATTCTTGAAAATTTTGTTACAAACCTATTTTAACGGCCATGGTTTTCAGGCGATTGCTATCAGTTTTTTGTAGGGCGATATTAAATATGTTAAAGCTGCACGAATGACAAAATCAATTGCCCGTAAATGAATACTTCAGTTTAATAAGGAAATATGTATTACAATTGAATTTTACTAATTTTGCTGTTTATTTTATTTAAACTTTGTTTAACTAATTGCATTTTTTTTTTAACAAAAATATTAGAATTATTCCGCCCTTTGCCCGTTTTTATGTTCTTTTCTAATAAGTAGGCAACAGTATAAATAAAAAAACGTGTTCTTTTATAAACATGTTGCATGAAGAAGCGCAATATATGTAGCGTATTTTGTCCTCAACTTCAAGTCCAAGGTGAGATATTGCCCTTTTTACCAATCCTAGGGATGAAAACATTCATCCCCTCCAAGCAAATTTCGATTAAACCAAGAATGAAGTCTTGGTTTAATCAGACGTGCAAAAACGCAGTCAGATCCAGAGAGGAAGCGTTCAATTACCACCTTGTGAGGTATCTAGAGTCGCACAAATTACGATCGTCAATATGGGTTTCGTAAGAGTCGCTCTACTGGAGATCTTTTGGCATATCTCTCTGAGAAATGGTGCCAATCAATCCATCATTTTGGCGAAAGCAAGGTGGTAGCTCTGGATATCTCCAAAGCGTTTGACAGAGTGTGGCATGCTGCACTACTGGCAAAACTTACTGCTTTTTGTGTCGGTAATGACTTTTCGCGATTTATATCGAGCTTTCTTAGAGACCGCACTATACGAGTTGTTATAGATGGGGTCTCATCAAACGAGTTCAAGATTAATTCAGGGGTACCGCAAGGCTCCGTTCTCTCTCCTACCCTATTTCTTATCTTCCTCAACGACCTGCTCTATCAAACTTCCAATCCTATCCACTCTTTTGCAGATGACAGCAGCATTTGCTATTCATACTCTTTCAGTTATAGGCCCAGCCTATCAGAGATCGCTGCCAAGAGGCTAAATATGAATGATTCACTGAACAGTGATCTTCTATTAATCTCCGATTGGGGTCGCAAAAACAGGGTCGACTTCAATGCTCGTAAGACCCAGTGCTGTTTATTAACGCACAAACAAATGACCGCTAATGCTGCTTCATCTGTACTCATGGATGGTATAAATATTGAGGAATCGGGTGCTCTTGATGTTCTTGGAATGAAAGTATAGTGTGATGTTCGCTGGAATGATCACATTTTTCATGTCTCTAAAGAAGCATTCAAGTGCCTCGGTTTTTTGAAACGGTGTAAGATGTACTTCACTCCATCCGATCTCCTTACTATTTATACCATCTATATCCGACCGAAAATGGAATACAACTCTCATGTTTGGGCCGGTGTCTATTTTGGGGTTACTCGACCGTGTGCAGGAGAGGGCGAAGAAGCTTATCGGTGACAGTAGGGTATCCAACTCTATTGACTCACTGGAGCATCGGCCCAGTGTGGGGTGCGTTACTCTGTTCTATCGTTACTACAATGGATTTTGCTCTGACGAGATTAGGGATCTCGTTCCTGAAACTCGCACATTTCTACGTAACACGCGTTCATCGTCCAGAGCTCATCCATTTGTGGTCGATTGTCCGGGGAATCGTACTACGCATTACAGAGAGAATTCGTTTTTCAGCCGCACGCTTCGTCTGTGGAATAAGTTGCCTGCAGACGTGTTTCCTATCTGTTATAACGTTGGAAAGTTCAAGTCAAATGTTCACAAGCACTACTCCCTCTTTCCCCCTCCTCATAACCTATTTTCCTAGTTCCGGTACAATGCACTGCATATGTAGGGGTCATCCCCTGAGTACTGGTCCAAGACAAAAAAAAAAAAAATCCGCATGCTGACTTATAGTGACCTATATTTATGTTTTATGTCAAAATATATGTTATAGTTTTCATAGTTTTGTGACAATTATTTTAAAAACAAACATAAAAGAGAAAAAAGACTGTAAAATTGTTAATATGTAATGCAAGGCGAATTCACAACAGGTGCAATTGACAGCACCACTGATAACTTTTTTTTTTAATTTCAATCTGTTTCAGATGTCAAGGAAATAATTAAAAGAAATTTGAAAAAAATTTTCATTTTTTAAATAATATATTGTAGCTGTCCGGCTGACCATTTTCACCATTGCAAGCTTTATGATCGAAATAATTAAAAGTTTTACAAAATAATTGAAAGTTTTTAATTTTTTGTAAATATTTTCTTATACTTTTTTTTTGTATGCCATTTTGTTGTATACATTTTGGTCTAAAAACATTTCAAAACTGAAACGCTAGTTGCATTTTATTATTTTATACAATATTTTCCGTTCTTTTGTAAAAGTAAAATATGTAACACTTCTTAAAAATCAGGTTAGCAGTTAAAAATATTGCCTAGTCACATGTAACATGTTATTTTTAAGAAAAGAAAACGCCATAAATCTGAAATATTTTTATAAAGGTTATGCTCACACAAGAACAAAATTTGCTGCCAGAAATTGGTAAGCAATTTTGTTTTTTGTTTGTGTTAATTGTGCTGTACTCACTTAGTGCTATATTGTGACCACCCTTTGACTAATTATTTTTATCGAAGTCAAGCCAGCTTTACCAGATAGTATTAGAGCTACAATAAACACAGCGCTAAAAGACATCACATATACACTGCCTGCCACTTGAGTGAAAAACCAAATTTTTTTTAACTTTAATTAAGTATATCTTCTAAACTAAAGTTTAGAAAAAATTATTTTTTGCACAAGCAAATTTCAAGGTGTTGGCTTTAGTTTGATAAGTGCATAAAAAGTATATGTACTCGTATATTGTTATACTTGTATTAGTGTGGTACTCCTTCGTATGTTAATTGAATAAGGAATTCCTTTAATATTAGCCAGGAAGGCTATGGTTTGAATTTCTTTCTAATCAAATGGCTAGAGAATTTTTAATTGGAGAGCTTTTATTCAAAATGAAAAGTGGTAAGTCTCTTAATATCTCTGGAAGAGACAAAATTCTGATTTTGAAATCTCGGGGTGAGAATCCAGTACAAATAGCCAAAAACATTAATAGAGAAAAGACAGTTGTGTACAAATATTTAAACTAATGGGAATCACCGGTCGGCGAAATCGACCACATTCATATAAAATCCAATGTTCAAACGAATAAAACCGTGACAACCCACATACATACAAATATGTTCTTGACTAATATTTGGTCACACTGTTTTTGTTTCTTAGAGTTAGTAACAAATTAATAGTCGTATTACTCTTAAAATGCTGAACCGTCCAAAATAAAATTAAGCGCCTTCACTTCTGTGCAGAAACAGCTTTAAAACAATAATATAGTTTTTTTTTAAATCGGTGCAGTAGTACGGCTATAAAAGGGATTTTAAAAAACATGTTTGCCTATTAAATATAGAGATAACTTAGAAAGATATGGAAGAAAAACATGAAAGGCGGAAGAAATTGGCAAAAACTCCAAAAGAAAGACGATAAATTCTTAAAATTGCATCAAATTCTGCTATTTCGGTATCAAAAATACTTGAAAAAATGGGGTCACTGCCAATCTAAGAAAAGTGCATCCAATTTTAAGGTCCAATTTTAAATCCGACAGTCCGTCGGAAACTGAATAGAATTATCTACAGTTTACCAAAAATACAGCCAACAAATGGTTTAAAGTTGTATATTCCGATAGAAAATTTAATATTGATGGTCCCGACGAGTATAACTATTGCTTCCTTGGTCTAAGTAAAGAGGAATTATTTTTGAGCCGCAGACACAGCCGATAAGGCGAAATAATGATATAGGGTGCCATTTCGTACCATAGACTTGGATTTTGTATAACACAAAATGACTTCAACGACTTACAAAAAAATTCTGGGGGAAGCATTTCCAAAATTTAATGATTTCTTTGGACCCATACCTTGGACGTACCAACACGACAACGCGCTGTCAAAGCAGTAAGCAACCAAGTATTCAACTTTCGGATTGGTCCCTATATTCACCAGACCTGAATCCAATGGAAAATGTCTGGGGTTGGCTTGCAAGAAAATTTTATAAATGATGAAAACAATTTGATACCATAGAATGCTTAAAGGATGCAATAAGGGAAGCATGGAGTTCAATTATACAAGTCGATGCGAAATCACATTTTTGAGGTTATTTCTAAAAATTATTGAATGATAGAAGATAATAACTTTCATTTTTATAGCTAAAATTTAAAAATAAATTACAGTTTGTTTAATTTTTTTTTTTTTCAAGTTTTAATTTAAGTGACACACGAAGAAGTATCACAAAAGTACTACATGTACTGAAAAGTCCCGGGCTTAAGACATAGATAGCGCTAGTGTTATTGCAGTCACTTTTTTTTAGGCAATACTAACCCTCAAGAAACAGCTGTTAGAATTTCATGATATTCTATTCATTAGTTTGTGAGCTAATTTTGTTATTTTCAAAACAATGGATCAAAAACAATTTCGTGTTTTAGTTTTACGCTGCTTCTTGGTGGGAAAAAATACCGTTCAAACGAAGCAATGGCTTGAAAACTGTTATGGAGACTGCGTTCCATTAGAAACAACAATAAAACGTTGGTTTGCTGACTTCAAACGTGGTCGTAGAGACGCCGATAATGCAGAACGCAGTGGACGTCCAAATGAGGCGGTAACATCTGAAAACATACAAAAAATCCACATAATCGTTTTGAATGGTCAAAAAGTGAAGTTGCGTGAGTTAGCTAACATCGTAAAGATATCAAAAGAACGTGTTGACTTTATATTGCATGACTGTGCATTTGACTGTGAAAAAGCTGTGTTAGTCGGTGCCGCGGTTGCTCACTGTTGACTAAAAACGAGAACGTGTTGATGATTCCGAGCAGTGTTTGGCGATGTTTAAACGTAACAAACCGGAATTTTTGCGTCGATATGTGACAATGGATGAAACATGAATTCGTCACTTCACCTTGGAATTAAATCGATTGTTATTTGAGTGGACAGTAAGTGGTGAACATCGTTCAAAGCGCCCGAAAGCACAACAATCGGCTAGAAAGGATATGGCCTTGGTATTTTGGGATGTGCGTGGGGTAATATTCATAGACTATCTTGAGAGACAAAATATCATTAACAGTGAATATTATCTAGCGTTCTTGGAGCATTTGAAGGACGAAATTGCAAAGAAACGACCGCATATGGCAAAGAAAACAATTTTGTTTCATCAAGACAACGCACCATCACAGTCAAAACAATGGCAAAACTACATGAATTAAACTTCAAACTGCTATCATATCCACCGTATTCCCCAGATTTGGCTCCCAGTGACTACTGGCAGTTCACAGACCTGAAAAAATGCTCGCCGATAAGAAATTTCGCACGAATGAAGCAGTTATCGCTGAAACCGAGGCCTATTTTGAGGCAAAAAATAAATCTTTTTACAAAAGTTGCATTGAAATGTGAGAGCGATACTGGATAGCTTGCGTTGCTCTTGATGGAGATTACGTTGATGAAGTTAATTTTGAACCAACAAAACTGTGTTTTCTTTGTTAGATCCGGGACTTTTCAACCCATGTGTTACATGTCTTTAAATAAATACATAATTTTAGTGTAACAAAATATGTATATTTTTTATTTCTTCAGGAGAATAAAGCTAACACCTTGAAATTGGGTTCAGCAAAAAAATATTTATTTTTTAATTTGTTTTTTTTTTTTTTTTGAGATATTTTTAATTAAATTTAATATTTAGTTATTTGATCCTGTTTAAGCAATTAATTAATTATTCTTATTTTTGCAGCTAAAGATCTTTTTGGTTTTATATAAAAAATTCAACAGTCTTTATTTTCGATATTTGGATAACAATTTGTTATCATCGTCAGGAAAAGTAATTTTTCTGACGTTGAAAATAAATTCAAACAATTATATTGCTGGGATATAAAGTTGAATGTTTGAGAATATCTTTCAAAAATTTCCAAAGTCTACTGATGATTAGGGTAGTTCCTATGAAATGTCGACATATAGATAGCTGGGAAACATAAAAAACAAGCTATTTATAATTTTTATTGTTGAAAATAAATTGTAATCATAATATTGAAACTAAAGACTGTTGAATTTTTTATATAAAATCAAAAAGAATTAATTCTTAATTAAAGTTAAAAAGTGTGATTCTTTACTCAATTGGCCGGCAGTGTATTTTGTTAGAAGAAATGATTAAAAACTGCTAAATTTTTGTTTCTTTTTTGCTTCAGAAAGCAACAAAGTCTGTGTATATTTTCCGAACTATGTAAATTGGCCTTCCTATTTTGTGTCACATGGCAACCGAACAAAACCTAAAGATGCTAAGAAATTAAAACTGTACTATTACTACTGTATTATAACGAGTGATTTTTTTGCTATTATCTTTTTGGCAACACTAGTTTTGACAGCTCACGTACGTTTTGTATCTTGCTTCACTGTCAAACATCTTCAGTTTGGTCTATAATTTAATCATGAATCGTCTTACAAACGAACAACGCTTGCAAATTATTGAATTTTATTACCAAAATGCGTGCTCTGTTAAGAAAGTTCATCGCGCGCTTCTTCCATTTTATGGTCAGACACACACAGCACGCGAAACAATGGACCAATTGAGAGGCGAGTTCGGTGAACAGTTTATATCACGCTTGGGACCAGTCAATTGGCCGCCCAGATCGTGCGATTTAACGCCTCCAGACTAGTTTTTGTGGGGCTATGTTAAGGCTAATGTCTATAGCGACAAGCCCGCTTCGATTGACGCACTGGAAGCCAACATTGCCAACATTATTCGTGAGATACCGGCCGAAATGTTGGAAAGAGTATGCCAAAATTGGACTAAGCGGATGGACCATTTGAGGCGCAGCCGCGGCCAACATTTGCATCAAATAATCCCCAAACATTAAATTATATCGATCCAAATAAATATTTCATGCATTTTTCTGAATTTTATGTGTTTTTTTTTTTTTTAATTTCCGATAGTTCTTATAAAATCACCCATTATTTACGCTGGTTGTAACATGTTCGCATGCGTACGAGTACGTATTTTTTTTTTTAATAAAATTTTCTATATTTGTAGATTTTTTTAACGGACTGCTGTTGCGTTCGTTTTAAGTGTGAATTTATTTAAAGTCTATTATTTTTGCATGCACAATAGCTCTTATTGAATAACAAAATGAAGAATCTGTAACAAATTGTAGCTGTACTCGTATAAAGCATTTCTTTTGAATTAAATTTGTATACTTTTATTTACTTATTTATTTTAGTTTTTATTTCATATTCACGGTCTTATTTTTTCATCCCATCATTTAAATATTGAAAAATGTCAAATATCAGTGTATTTCTTTTCCTTTTTTTTAAATCATGATTTACAAAACGAAAAACAAACTAAAAAGGTTAGAGGGGGAGTGAAGGATTTTGTTTGGAGAAGGTTGAACGAGTACTGAAAAAAATTAAAGGATATTTGAGAAGAGTAAATTAACGAGCATGCATTCATTTCACTATTCTAAACACTCATACATATGAATGTATGTGTAGTAAAAACATTCGTTCTTTTTTTTTTTAAAAAGAAAGGATAAAATATCTTTACGCTTACACATTCACGTTATTCTATATACAATCTATGGATACAAACAGATGTTTTAACATTTGTAGCCAAGCAGAAGTATCACAAAAAGGAAATTATAAAAAAGAGCAAGCACAGTGCGACTACAAGAAATTTTTTTTTAATATTTTACATATATTTACATGTATAGCTATAAAAAATATACTATTTACACTGTAAAACGTAAAAGAAGTATAATACACTAAATACGTTTAACAAAACTTCATTTCTTTTTTTAATTCTAACACTAAATTTATACAACCTACAACTCAAAGCTTTTTAAATACTTTCAATTAAAATAATTAATTGATTGGTTAGCAATCAATCATTCTGTTCATTTTCAATTTTGCTACTACTCGTATTCAATATTGTTCGTTAAGTTGTTTGTTTCCACTGTTTCCACAAAATGTTGAATTCTACTTAAATATTATTTGTAGCAGCGTAAACATATTTAAGAATAAGTTTGTTTTTATAATTATATGAATCAGAAAGGTGTGTAAAAAAATCTATAAAATATTTTTCTTTTCAAAACTTATAATATAAAACTTGTTCTAGGACTTAAGCAGTATTGCGACTCTGAAATTGTTTTTTTTTTCTTTTCTTCTATTTCTTATTGCTACAAAAACTATTTCACGCTTTTATAAGTTTGTATATTTTTAACATAAGCACGACAATTCCTTAAGTTTTTCTTTTATTTTAATTTTTTTTTTGATATGTTGAAAAAAAATATCTAAAAATGAAGGTAGAAAATTCTCATGTTTGTGTTCGTATTGCATTTGTTTTAAACAAGCCAAACTTGACACCAAATAAACGTAGTTTTGTTTTTATTTTTTTAACTTAAAACTAAAGGAATCGAAAAAGCCAAAAATTAAAAAAACGGAAATCAATACATTTTTATATTCAACACTATGAATGTAATGAAATTTTAACGTAAATAATAATTGAAAATGTCAGAGATAAAAATCTAATTACGTTTCGATTGGAAAACTTGTTTAGGAATTAAGTTATGAAAATCAAAATCAAGAAATATGAGAAGACAATATAAAAAGACATAAAGAACGGAACAGAATTGAATTGAATAAAAATCAGCACACGTGACTTACTTGTCTGGTAGTAATCTTCATCTTCTATACATTTTTCATTGATTGATTCATTCATTTACACGGCAGTTTGTTTTAGAGTTTGGTTTTTTTGGTTTATGAAGATGATTTTTGAATACAAATATTTTAAAATTGTAGAGGAGTTACAGATATAATTGTAAGTGATGTGTTTGTTGGTAACGTTAGAGTTTGTTAATTTTTTTTTACAAAAGTACAATTTAAAGAAAGATAATATAATTTTAGTAAACATTTTTGTTTATAAATGATTACAGCTATTCTAATAAATGAGCATAAAAAGAAATTTGAAATAAAAAATTGATGTATGCGCAAGATGGGAAGTAATATGCAAACTGTATTTTCTGGTGGTTGTCGGAAAGCGCTGAAACTCCATTAACATTTTGTGTAAGTTTAAGTAGGCATTTTTTATATTCTTATATTGAAATTTTAAAGATTAGGCGGACGTTTTAACGTGGTTCTTTGTATGGTAACCAGAGAAATTAAAAAGTTGATTCACTTTCACTGTCTAATCACATGATTAATGCTTTTGTTTTTTAACATCAATATGTACTTGCAGTATTCTACAATAACTGACTGTCATTAACTGATTCTCACAGTCTTATTGTACTTTGAGTGTTTTGTATACCAATCAAATAACTCACAAAAACATGTTGAAAAGATGAGCCTTTAGTTAATAAAGAAGTTCGTTAGTATATACTATATAACGTTATGTTAAATTTTTTCAAAAAGTATTTATTTATTCATCAATAACTATCTTATCCCCCTCTCAGATATAATACTCTTATACCAGCGTGTTTTCGAACCCATGAAACATTTCTTAAACGTGCTTTTTGGTATCGCCAACAGCTCCTGTTTAGATTTTTCTTTTATCTCCTTAATCGCAGCAAAACGCTTTCATCGGTGTCTTCAGTTTTGCGAAGAGGAAAGAGTCAGTGGGTATCAAGTCCGGTGAATACGGACAAGAAAACAGTGAGCAAAAACTTCACATTCGTCCAAACTTGACGTGCTTTTTGCGGTCTTGGCTCTTCTACATTGGGATGATTGGGCTTTGGTTTCAATGTCATAGCCATAAACCCATGATTCGTCACCAGTTATCAATTTTTTTTTTTTTTTTGTGGAAATCTGTATCGTCGTTACGAAGTTCAACGGCTCCTGAGCGATGTCCGTGCGACGTTGTTTTTGCTCAAAATTTTGCAATTTTGGAATAATCCTCGCTTCATGCCTAAAACCTCCGTAAAAATTGCTTGGCATGAGCCGAACGATATGCCAACATCATCAGCAACCTCTCTGATAGTGTTGCGACGATTTTCCAAAATCATTTTCTTCACTGCTTCAATGTTTTCATCGGTTGTGGACGTGCTCGGGCGACCAGAACGAGCATCGTCATTGACATCTTTTCGGCCTTCCTTAAACCGGTTATACCACAATTGAACTTGTGTTCTACTTATAGTAGACTCCTCAAACGATACAGTCAACATTTCAAATGTCCTTGCGCATTTAAATTCATTTTTTGGACAAAACGTAATACAGTTTCTTGGATCCATTTTTCCGAATAGTAAAAAACTGAAGAGCACACCAAAACACGACTAACCTTTTTATCTGTCAAAAACAAACTGTCAATCGAAAATGGCCGATATTGCCAACATCTACTTATAACAGACATGTATACCAATATAACAGAAAAAAAATGCGAAAATCGAACATACGTAACTTACGAAATTTTAAAATAACGGTTATTTTTTGTCAGACCTCGTATGTACATATATATTATTAAATTGGTTAAAACGCTTTAAATCAACTAACGGCAACAAAGTTCCATCCTTGTGATTAATTGTGAGTGGAAATATTAAGAATTGATTGCACTTTTCCGCCTCAAGTTTTACAATTTATTAATTTTTGTTTTTTATTATGGTCATTGTTATCGCGGATTGGCAACAAAATGTTCTTCTGGCGCCAAATCTTAAAATTTTTCTGATTATAGTAAAAGTTTGGTTTGTAAATAAATTTACACGAATGTACTCGTATATTGGAAATACGTTTGTAGATTTATTTGAGAAAATTAATAATAAAATCAGAAATCCCCTCCTGTCCATAGTCATCATTTCCTAGACTAATTCTATTCTTCTACATTTTCCATAGTGTGAATTTTTTATTAGACTTATAATTAAACACAAACCATTTTAAAACACGATTACAATTATGCTTCAGCGTTATCGAAAATTTGGACAATCGGATGGAGGTGTGCCGCCGAGGTTACAATGGCTATTTGGCCGATATTTTGTTTTCTGCATGATTAACCAGAAATGAGAATAATTCCTAAATAATTTGTGTTTTATTCAAATCAATATTGGCCTTTAAAATTTAACTACCCTTTGTTATTAGTGTTGAGTAAAAATGCACTCGTTCAGTTTGTAAATGCTATGTTGCGAAGCCATTTAGTTATTTTTGAAATTTTTTTTAGAAAGAATAAATAAAGAGATGAACTGAATTGCGAGAAATGCTTTTCTGAATTTAATTTTTCAACTATAATGTTTGCATGTGCCAGCTGTAATTTTAATTGCAAAAAGATTATCATAGTTATTTAAAAGACAGTTGCAAATGCAAATAGTCGCACTATGAAACGCATAGAACACGGAGTACCACCTCTTGTTATTGTTAGTTAACTAGCATAGACAATCGTATCTGCTGATACATTTTTTTAAGTCTGTCACTTACTGTTTATCGTATACAATAATAATTTGATAATGGATTTCTTTTACACAAAAATGTTTAATGGTGTTCCAGCTAGTATAGAATATTAGTGTTAGAAATATGATATTTTAGACGCCTAATAGAAAGATTCGAATGAACATAGCGCAATATTATTTTCTTTTACTAGGAATCTTAAAAATTTAGTATTTATTTAAAAACTTTATAAAAAAACTTCAACAGAATTATTTCGAATTTTAGGGTCAAAATTTTAATCACTTTTCATGGACCCTACATATTATTAAATCAATAGCAATTAAAATTTGTGAAAATAAAATATTTCATTTCATATATGAAAATTATATATATTCTCATTAAAAACACAGACACAATATTCAAAAGGTATAAATAAAAACAATTAATTACAAAAAAACATGATTTATTTAAAAAATCAAAAGTTTGTTTGCTATTAAACAAATATATGTATAAAAAAACACTGAAAAAATTTCATGTTGACGATAATAATATTACGAATATATTTAAATAAAATAGAATCAGATAGATATTTACGAGACTTGTAAAAAAGTATGTATGTATATTTCAACTGAAAACACATGAAAAAATAAAGAAATTATAATTAAAAATATATTAAAAGACTACAACAGTATACATTGAAGATTAATTTGATTTAATATACGAGTTAATAACAGACATGATTTGTTTTAGAACAGAGTTTAAAATAGTTTCCTCTTTTCATGTATGTTTAGTAGAGAAAACGAGAAAAGAGAGAGACTTATATGGTGTTTATGGTACACGACACAGTGATAGTCTAGAAAATTTTTATGAAATATACTCAGTATTTTGAGTGTATTTCATAAAAATTTTCTAGACGTACCACTCATTCGAGTTCCATTAACATCACATTAAAAAGTAAGGAATCTGTTTTTCGACAGCTCAATAATTTATTAAATGTTGTTTGTTGTATGATGTTTATTTGCGATAGACAGACACGGATGTAAACTGAGAGATAAATGTTTGTGTGGTGACTAAAACATTTACAGTTACATTGAGAGTGAGTGTATTATGGAAAGCGTGTTTTAATTTTTTTGTTTTTATTTTTGTTAGTAAAAACATTTTCTCTAGAATTGGCTTTTTAATTTTCTTTTATTTTAATTAAAAATAAATTTTGATTTTGGAATTTATACGTACTTGCACGTCCTACCATTTGTACGGCTCGGACGCCTTTCCTGAATGTGGCCACTGTGGTTGAGTTGTAGTAGTAGTAGTAGTTGGAAGGTTGGTGGGTAGTAGGTGGGGTCATTAAATAAAATAAATGTTATAGAGGATTTGTGTGAATAGGTAAATGAGAAAATTCATTAGCATGATATTTTTTTCATTAAATTGATCAAGTAACTATGTATGTTTAAGTCAAAAATGTATTTGAAATGAATAAATAAATAAAACTTAAAAAAACAGAATCATAAATGTTTAAAAAACAAACAAAAAATTGCAAAAATTACTTTATATGGACATACTTTTTTAAACCTACATACTTTATACATAAATAACTTAACGAATTAACGAATACTTTTTCAAAACAGAAATTTATATTTAATTTATTTTTTGGTGGTTTAGTTGGCTGGCTAATTTAATCGTGAGTTTTTGACGTTTCTCTATTCTGTAACTGCAAAATAGCTGTTCCTATTAAAATCTTAAAAATAAATATCTTTTTTGTATATCATACACCAGCAATTATTAAAAAAATTCGTTATACATAATATAATTTGTGTTCATTCATAACAGTGAAAATACATGTTTATACTCGTATTTTTATGTTTATCTAAAAAAACTTTTTTTAAAATGTGTAAACTCGTATAAAATTTTCAATAAAAAACGACTTGTTGAAATAAATCTTGTGATCGCGATCCTTTAAAATGTTTTCTAAATCGCTGTATGGCATTATTTACTA
This sequence comes from Thecocarcelia acutangulata, assembly GCA_914767995.1. NCBI lineage: Eukaryota > Metazoa > Arthropoda > Insecta > Diptera > Tachinidae > Thecocarcelia > Thecocarcelia acutangulata. The sequence goes on along the minus strand of OU612094.1, from coordinate 162,550,648 downwards.
TAAATTTTTTTGCATCTTCGAGCTGTCTTTGTTGAAAAATTCGCCAATTTTTGTTTGCCCCGACTTCTTGAATGTGTACAAGGTAGATTTAGTATTTACAAAAGATAATCTCAGAAAATTTAATTAAAGCCTCGAATTTTATGTTAGAACTATTACTTTAAAAATAGAACTGTTATTTTCGTATGAAGGTTGACATTTATTATTTGAAAACATCATATGATATAACAACATTGTAGCAAAAATAATGTTGAAGAAACCATTACTTATGATATTGGTAATTGTCTAAGCAGGGCAGAAGTTCCTCATTTGTTGTGGCAAATAAAAGTTTAGGAAACCGCATGACTTATGCTGTGTTGTACTTACGATCTTGCCAACAGTAATTAGTTTCCGCACCTATGGTGCATGCCGGGGGCTAATAACCCCCGAAGTCCCGTTGTCTTGCAACAGGTGCCCATGATGTAGAGGAAACAGTAGTTATGGGTGGGTTGTACTTATGAGTGGATTGGCTAAGGGCTACTGCTCTCAATAGACTTCGGCCTACCAACTTACTTATAAGCCTTATCTTCGGAGGCATTGGATACAAGAGGGATTAGGAGGCTGGAGCTCTTTAGCAAGGGGTTTGTCCATTTGGTTATAAAATTATGGCAAAAGTTGCGACCTTGTGTGAACCTTGCAAGCCTCACAGCGGCGTTGGTGAATCGTGAATAACACACCCCGTGGAGTTGGACCCTTATCAGTTAAGACTGTCAAGATGATGATGTAAGTTAATGACATATATTCTGCAAACTAGACTTTAGAATAAATTTTGTATACTTTGTTAATTTGAAAGGACTCTTAACTAGCTTCCAAACTTTTAAGGATTGCTCGGTCACGATTGAATGATGCGTCTAGCAAATTTGTATGATATAGACCTTTATATTATTTAATATTATAAGTGCATTTCACACAAATTTTCTAGACGTATCACTCATTCGTGTCCCATAAAATCACGTTATAAAGTTACCATACCATATTACGGGTAAAATGGGTTGCTAAAAAAAAGTATGGCTCTTCCGTTTTTTAATTTTTTCGAAAAGCTTTTTATCAACCTTTAGCTGTAAATTTTATTGTTAGTAGACGTTTCTTGACATATTTACTGTCCATTTGCGACAACATAAATGCAAAACAAGCCATGCTGTCTTGCTGAGTTTGATCGTCTAACAGCCGTTTATCGAGTTGGCTTTTTGTGTACCATTTTTTCAAATTGTTGGGAGAGCACAAATAAAACGGATAACAAAAATCGTGAGATCATAACCATCTTTAAAAAATGGACTATACAAGAGAGATAATCAATTGCAGGCCAATTTGTGATTGTTTTTTTTTTATTACTAAATATCACAAGTATGCAACTTGAAATTTTTTTAATTTTGGAAGGTTTTGACTATAAATACCATTAAAGTTTTTATAAATTAGGCGGACAAATCGTTGGCAATTACTTCAAAATTTGGTTCTACTCTAAAGTGTTTTTTAAGATCTTGTGATGAAAAAACTTTCAAGATTTCATGAAGGCAATATATACAATGTACTACATATGTAGAGGTCATCCCCTAAGTACAGGTCCCGGATAAAATATCTAGATTTTTTAAAAATATTTTCAGTAAATAATTTACTGCATCAGCAAAATTTTTATTTCGTCGCGAATATCCAGAGATTTTTTAGTTTTAAATGTTTGCTGAATTAGTTTTTTTTTTATTATAGTTTGTCTCAAAAAATGTTTTTCCACAATTTTCCCCACCCACTTGGTCAAAAAGTATATGCAATTTTAAACTCTGTGCAAATCTGGTTCTAGCCAAGCTGACTTATTTATATTGGAAAGTATTTTATATTTTAATATCGGATAAGCATTGCGATCACAGTTTAAAAGTCGTTTTTCTCTGTTTGTCGAGTAAAGTCGTAAATGAGCAAAATCCAGCTGGTGGATGATAACAAAAATTCTTCTTAACCGAATAAACCCTCTTACTCTGGAATAACCCTTGAGTTGTAGCAATAATTCTGTATCATATATCAAAGAAATTACACTTTCTTCTTCACTTACTTTTATAATATATTTTAGCAACGAAATAAATTTAAATGGCTTAACTATTATTTTAACTAATTAGCAGTTTTCAAGTTAGCAGCAACAAATAAGTTTGATTGAGCAGCATTGTTAGCACTTTAAATACATATATAGATACATAATACATATTTTGCTTTAAATAATTTTTAATACAATTTGTTTGAATTTTTTATGGGGAATCAGGAAAAAATAGTTTTATATTAATTTTAGCAAATAGTTATTAGTAATAATTATTTTGTTTTTGTTTTTTTTAATGTACTTTGTAATTATTTTATATGTATTTGTATGTTTAATATCGAATTTCATTTAATAATCGTACCCTCCATTTGATTTATAACTGAGGATATGCCTTGATTCACCATTCCGGTCTGCATCATTATCATGCCCACATCTGCAAAATTTTTTTATAAACATTTTCAAACTGGTGCTTAGTTAAAAAATATTAATTGTTTGGTGAATTTTGATAGTTGGACATTTTTATGATTAGTTGGGAAGATTTTATTACAATTATAATAACAATATCAATTATCAGTTACAGTTGAATTTACATATAATCAAAAATTTGTTTGCAAAACACAGTGAAATGTTCAGCAGCCGTAAACTAAAGCAAGTAGATCCATCACTTTGTGCAAAAAGTTTATACATATTGATTAGTTCACTCCAACATTTTTCTTTTCTTTGTCCCACTGTGGTATTTTGTTAAGTGCTTTGCTTTTCTAACTAAATTAACAGTGAAGCCATTGTCAGCGGCAAACACAAACACATACACATATAAAAAAGGATTGTTCCCTAAAACAATTCGCTTTGAATCTTAATTTAAATATTTTAGTTACAAGTTTTCTAACTACTCTAGAAAAAAGTAATTGGTAAAGTTAATATAAAAAGGATATTATACTTTTATCAAATGACTTATATAGAAACTACATTGGAAATCGTTGAAATGGCATCTATTTACACAATGCGTTTTCGGTGACACGAGGAGGAAGATTTTGTGGGGGTGGTTAATTCTGAAAACGTTTTGTCATATTTACATCGTTTTTATTTATACTTGGAAATGTACGTGTTATATTGGTTAAGTATGTGTTATATTGTTTAAGTAATTTTAAATGAGTTTAAAAATTTTAACTTAGAACCTGCTTAAACATTTCATAAAATTTACCGGTTTATAAAATTACTTTTAAGTTACAAACTTTTAAATACATATGTAATTCAAAAATATACTATTGTCTTAAGGATTTACATACATAATATGATACATAATAATAAAATACAGAAAGAAAATATTATAATATTGTAAATAAACTTACTTTTTCAACAATGAATTTAAATTGATCAATTTAGAGAAGAGTGTTTCAAATGTGTAACAAACAACCTATCTAATAAAATAACTTTCGAAACAACTTTTCAAAAAGAAAGCGCCTTTAAAAAAGTATTTTAAACAAATATATTTTAATAAAAGAAATACCTTTCAAGGAGACAAAAACCTTTGATTTTTTGTCGAACTTTTTATAATTATAAATTAGATTTAGATTTTTTGTATATATGCATATCGGGTTTTAGTTTAACTTTTTCTTCTCTTAAGTTTCTTAAGAAGAATTTTTTACAATACGAATTTGCTGTGATCAATAATTTTTGACAATCGAACTTTTTTTTTGCTGGGGGGACAATTAGCTGTTTCGTAGCTTCATAAACGGCCGACTTAATCACTCAGCCACCGAGCTGAGTGGTTAAGGCGGCTTATTTTTTGTCTGTATTCAATACACATTATATCACATTGCCCGCATTGTTATTTGTACAGTATTTACTGTATCTGAACAACCGGTAGTTTATTTTTCGTTATTAATATACATATCACTCCTTTATTGCAACATAGGCATAACTTGTTTCTAGAAAAACACTTCAAATTTTTAGTTTCCATACAAGTCTTAAAAGATTTTTTTAAGAAAATTATATCGTAAAGAAAACAGTTTAAACGTGATTTGAATAAATTTTTAGCACATTGTAAAAGATAGTACTGTTAACAATCCTGCATCGTTAACTCGAAAAGCTAATTTTTTGAAATATTACTATGTTGCAATCCAGATCCAGAGAGGTAGTTGTAAATATTAATTTATTGATTTTTGTCGAACTTTTTACTCTGTAAACACTGTACAAATAACAATGCGGGCAATTAACAAAAATGCACACATATCAGATGAATATATACAAAGAATAATTCAATGGCTCGGTGGCTGCGTGGCTAAAGCAGCCGTTCATGGGGCGTGATGACAAATCCAAAAATGGATGCTGATGAGTAGTGTAGTGGCTACGAAACAGCTAGTTATCCTCTAGCTAAGGAAGTTTGATTATTTTTTCTGGTCATCTTCAATTATTTAAATTATGGGTTAAAAATATCTTTTAAATATAGTTTCTTTTAAAAATATTATCTTTTCATTTCAGAAAAATATGTTTTAAAATAATATTTTTAATAAAACTATATTATTGATAGTTCCGTAACTTTTAAAAACTTAGTTTTTTAAAAATATTCCATTTGAAAAAATCTAGATATAAAAAAGAAGCACCTTTGAAGGAAAACACCTTTTGAAGAAAGTCCTCTAAAAAAAGTAGCTTTTTTTAAAAACCGCATCTTTTAAAATAAATAATATTAAAAAACTTATGGTTAAAAATAATATGTTTTACAAAATATGCCTTTGAAGAAATGCGTTTTCAAAAGTACTTTTGAAAAAAAATTTTTTTCTCTTTTATAAATGGGTTTTTAAGATACATAGAATCAAATTTTTAGAAAACTATGTTTAAAAAAAGTACTCCTCAAAAAGTGCGTTTTTAAAAATTAACTTCGCGTCTTGAAAGGAGTATATATTTTTAAAAGACTTTTTTAACGTTTCAAAGGTAAAGAAAAAATTGCCTTTAATAAGGTAACTCTGAAACAACTATCCGTTTAGAAATACATTTTTAAAGAATATTATTAAAACTATATACTGTTGTAATAATCCCCTCAGTTCGAAGAGTCGTGACAACAAGTCGTCAAGAAACCCCGCTAACTTTTACACCAGTATTTGATACCATTTTCTAATATTTATAGACCTAAAAACAAATATTTGCAAAATAAACGTAACCACTATTCTTGTATTTTTGATTCAAATAAAATAAAGAAGAAAATGATTGATACTTGTGCTTGTGTTTTGTACTGGTTTTTTTGTTAGTCAGACTTTACACAGTGGGGTCAAACCAAGAAAAGGGTAATAAATCTGTATCTTTGAAACGCGCGATTTGATCATAAAACAATGTATAAAGAATCAATGAGGAAGAAATAGGCTTTAAGAATAATGAAATTTGAACCACCTTGTTGTATCACATGGTGACCTACAGGGTGTCAAAGTTGACTACCTCGGGTATGGAAAAGTTAGTTCACCTCATAACTTTTGTACATATCCGATTTAAATAAACTTAAGCTTGTTGGAAGGCTACTAAGAAGATAATGAAGAATCATTTTATTTTATTTAGATTTCGGTAATAGTTTGAAATTTTCGTTTGGACCGTTTTAAAGGCACAAAAGCGGTGATTACGCTTATCTCGCCAAATATTTGTTCAATGTGAACGTACTTTATTTCATGGAGCCTGTGAATTGCATTGAAATGTTTTCGACACCATGTATGTAACTGGCAATTTTTTTTAAGCGAGTGAATGTAACTGTCATAACGACTCTTAGAATGAGGATGAATATCCTGTATATTAATATTCCTTTAATACAATTCTACCAAAAAATATACATAAAATTGAGAATACAAAAATTTTTTCGAATATAAAATTTTGTTTAGGCAATTAGTTTGTTTTATACTACAATTTAATTAATTCAGAACAAATTTTTTTTGAAATGGGAATAAATACAAATATGAGTATTTTTTAGGATCAAATCAATACCTATTGAAATAAATTTAATCTAACTGAAGTGATCACAAATAATTAAAATATTTGATATAAGTACAAGTAAGTCCCCAATAAATTTGTTTGATTGTATTTAATTACAAGTGTATGCGTGTTTGTATGATACTTATTAAACTACGAAGGACTTTTTTGCAATAAACACTTTTTAAAGTTTTTATATATGTATAAGCAAATGCTTTTAATAATCATTTTTCATGAATGATGACTTTAAAATGATCACGGTTATTTGTTTGTATGTACATATATAAATATTTATAAAAGTATAAAATGTAATTATTTGAAACACTTTAATTTATATGTATTTGTTATGCGATTATAAATGTATGTATCTGGTGCAACAAATCGTTTCCATGCACTCATTTTAAATACAGTTAGGTTTTATATATATTTTTTTATTTTTATTTAAATTTTAATTCGTATTGAACTTCGGAAGACATTGACTGAGAGGAAAAACAGAGATTGTGAGAGAGATAGAGAGAGTATTATATAAAGTTTAGGTTAGTTTTAATATCAAAATAAAAAATAATACATTTGGGTTATGGTGCAACAAAAAAAAAAAAAAATAATTGTTTCTCATTTTTATTAATAATTTTTAATTTGTTGTGTGATGCTAATTTTTAAAATGATTGCAGCGTGTTTATAAAACTATGCTTTTAATGGGGAGGGGGCATACGGTTCTGAAAACTGATTAATAAGAAACTTTTAAAGCAAAAGTTTAAATGGCGAATTAATTTTGGAGAATTAAAAAAGAGATAAAGAGAGTGAAAGTCAAACATTTTTAGGAAAAAATTTACAGGCTTCATAACATTCTGCAAATTAAAAAAAAAATAATAATAATAATAAAAAGTTAAACAAAATGTTTTTCAAAATGATTTTTTCTTTTATTCAAGAAAGATAACTACGGAGTTGAACGAAAGTATATTAAACATTTTTTCGATCAAAGGAAGTAAAATTTTGAGGAGAAACATCGAGAGATTTATTACGTCTTAGTGCAACGTTGACTGCCATGAGATCATCACGTAAAAATCTGTGTCGCTTCAAAGAAAACACTATATTCTTTTCACATTCTTATTACAGAAATAGTTCTTCAGACAATTTTAAGAAGAGACAATTTAATGTAATAAATATGTAATCAAACATTTTACTTTTATTTTATGTCAACATAGCGTCGATAGCGTCAAGGCCCACTATACTAGACAAACATTTTCAGCAATTCTTCTGGGCTAATGAATATTTGTGCTTACTCGTATTTGAAGGCCATGCATAAATAATGTAAGAAGTGGTATAAGAACGTAAACTATTTTTTGTTATAATTTTTATAACATTTAATATAATTTCTTAACAAACTTGTGTTGCTGACGAAAATGAAGTTTAAAAATATTTTTATCGCATGTTTCTTCTAAAAAATTATGTTAAACATTCTATTTTTTGCGGCAAAAAGCCATGTAATATTGAAAAGAAGATATTGCTTAAAAATTTATGGCATCGCTCAAACTAAACAACCTAAGCGGTTGAAAAACGTTCGACGTATAACACAATATTTTTTACAAATTACATAGCTGTTCATGCTAAATGCTTTGGTGTTTGTCATAAAAAATATTACGCAAAAAATATTTTTATTTTAAGTACAAATACATAAACCAAGTTTGTTTTTCAATTCTTTTAGAGGAAGAGAGGGTCTTATTAAAACATTCTATTCTTGAATAAGTAAGCAAATTAGTTAATAAATATATAATTTTATAGGGCGCTACTACACCCCCAAAGAAATAAATAGGCTTTCCTAAAGCCCATAAATTGTATTTCTCATAAAAAAATGGAAATGAATTATATTAAATTCATTATTGATGGAATTAGATTCCATGTTGCTTAGGACAGCGGCATATGCCGATGATATTGGGGTTGCTGTATCGAGTAAGTACCCTGATATAATATCACAGTAGCTGAGCTCAGCGCTAAAGCTTATAGAAGAATGGTGCATAAATAGTGGTCTAAGTGTGAATCCACAGAAAACGGAGCTTGTACTCTTCACTCGGAAATTCAAGACTCCGTCGTTTGCCCTACCAACCATCGGATAGTGCAAAATATCTGGGTATCTACCCGGATTCCCAACTATCCTCGTAGCGGAATGCCCAGTCAAGGGCGGAAAAGGCGGCTATCGCCTTATTCTTGTACAAGTTCTCGTGGAAGACCTAGGAAATAACTTGTTGGAATTCCTGCTAGCTATTCGACAGGGTAGTTAAGCCTATTATAATGTATGGGGTGCTTATGTGGAGGAAGTCATTGGAGAAAACCATCTACTACAAAATCATAGAAAAGATAATACGTGCTTCCACTTTGATGGTGGTTGGTTCTTCCCGCACTACGCCATCAAAAGCACTTTTCACTAAGCTGAAGTGGATGCCGGCTGATTTCTTGATGAACGAAATAGCCATGAATTCTAATATCAGGCTATGGTCAAGCAGGTCGTGGAAGAAGACGACGTATGGTCATGCCTCAATAATAGGAAGAATAGTGAACCTTCCGGAGAACATTCATTACTGTTCACCAGCTCTACTGGCCGACAAGTGATTTGATTAAAAATCTTTACAGATGAATTTAAGTCTGACTCTGGATTTGGTGGGGGTATCTATATTCCCTTGTATTAGAGGAGCATTAGTTTCAGGCTGCAAAATGAGTGTAGCGTAGCGCAGGTGGAAACCGCGGCTATAATTAGGGCAGCTAACTGATTAAGGTACTGCAGGATGTATGGGGAGGATATCGGAATATGTACTGATAGTAAGGTTGCGCTGAATGCACTAACTGGAGGATATATGACATCCAGGTTGGTTCGTGAAAGCTGGATATCTCTAAACCAAGTAGCGACTTTCGAACCTGGAGCTTTCTGGCGTCTTGGGTACGAAGGCACAACATTGAAATGTTGTAGCGGACAAACTGGAAAATGCCAGTGTAAGTAAGGATCTATAAGAAACAAGTAAAGCGCCAACTGAGACCACTGAAGACAGATTGTCAAGTGAGATTACCTGTCGAATTTCAAGGCTGACATGGATCAGACATAAAAACAAGAGGGCTATCATCCTTAGGAGCCCCGAAGGAGATAGCGTTCTGCTGTGGTCGTCACTGCCACATAGGAACGCAGGCGAGAAGGTTAAATCTTTCATTTAATGGCTTCTGTAGAAGTTGCAGAGACGAGGAGGAGGTAGATATTATTCAGCACTTTCTCTATCGGTGTCCAGCTATTTCTTATATAAGGGCTTTGTATCTAAGCAGATTGAACTCTTTTATCCGATCCTCGGGGTGGTTCTGACCCGGTGATATGTAGATCAGTTGAAATACATATCATACCCAAGTAACACAATGGAACCGAATTGGACCCAAGTGGGCTGGCTTTTCAATGTCTGGCAGCCTGTTAAACTTAACTAACCTAACTTATATTCACTTATTAATGAAAAACACACCATTAAACAAGTTTACGTTCAATGCATATGCCTGGACATTTTGCGGTAGTTTTTTTTTTAACCTATTGACAATTAGTGAAAGTATACCTTTCCATGCATGTAATGGTTTGTTAAACGGTGCAGTGATATTGCTCTATTATTTATATACATAGAAACATATGTATATAGATAAACACGATGTAATGCCTGACAAATTTAAAAGGAATGTATTAGTTTGTCAAAAAATCACTAATAAATTGATTAACTATAATATTGCTTCATAGTACGGGTACTATGCCATTGTTTTCTCCTTTGCGTTAAGTTTTTGATAGGTGATCTAAATCAAAAGTATTCTGGTATTCTATATTTTCTAAAATATAGAATACCTAGAGAAACGGAGCAGCGCACATCTCTGTAATTTTTTTAAGTTTTATTGTTCATAAATTGACTTAAAATCCGCAAGAAAAAATAAGTTTTAAATGTTTAACTCCCTAAACGCAACGTAAGTTCTTAATAGATTAAGAAATGCTCTGGCAAATGCATCATCCTACAAAATTTTCCTTCTGTTTACTTTCTTATACAATGTTTTTTTTTTTTTTTGTTATAAATTATAATAAAAGGTTTATAGTGAAAAAACTAAAACAATTCATAACGCTCAAACTTATTTACAGAACTTGCAACATTCTAAACATGTTGAAGGTTCGTGGACATTTTGACAGTTAGTGAAAGTTATTTCAGTGAAAATAAGAGGGAAAAAATTATAAAAAATAAACTAAAAAAAAAATGTGTGTTAAAGAAAACTTAAACTTAACAAAACTATAATTTAAAAAAAAATAATGAGTTTACAAAAATTATACACATATAACCAAAATAATCAGTTTTATAAAGCACTGGAGGTGCAAAAAGTTTTATTAGTAATTAAAAAAATTCAAACAATTATTGGTTATTTATATTCGGAAAACAAGGCATTAAAAACGAGAAAATTAAAATTTTCTTTCTTATTGTAAAAAAAAAGTTTTTAATATTCAAGGGGGTGTGGTTTTGGTAGGTAAAAGATTTTTGGATACCGAAAATAAATGAAATATTTAATTTTGTTAAAAACTGGTTAGTTGTTGTTAAAATTGGATTTAAATTTGTTTGTTTTTGGTAAAAAAAATAATTTAAGTTTAAGTTTTTATTTTATTTTATCTGTTGCTGATTTACCTAAATCATCAAACTTGTTCCTGGGCTGAACTGCCACTGTTAACGTTACGTTCGTTTCGTTTTATTCGAAACGATAAACGAACGATTCAATTCGAGTTGTTCAAATGAAATTGAATTAAAGGAGTAGAATTAAACAATAATTTGAATTGTGTTTTAGAGATTGATTGTTTGTTTTTATTTTAGATTTAAATTTCAATTATTATATTGTAACGGTTTTATTTTGTAACGGGACAAAAGTAGTAGTAGTAGTAGAATAGTAGTAGTTGAAACGTAGTTGTAAATTGTTGTTAGAAGGTAAGGCCACGCCAACATGTTTTATATATAAGATAATAAAAATTTATAAAAAATTTATTTGTTTAAAAAATGCTGTAATACCTTAAAAATCCTTATTTAAATTAATATTATATATTAAATTTATGTTGTTTGGTTGCTTAAATTTTCTTATAATTACTTAAATATAGTTAAGGAAAATAAGTATTTTCTTGTTTAATTTTTTAAAGAGCTTAAAGATTAAATTATAAGTTTTTTTAAAGTAAAATTAAACATGAAACTTTTGTAAAGAGTATTTTTATCTTTGAAAGAACGTAAAAAGAGCAAAAATTTTGAAAATTGTGTACTTACAGTTTTTACATTTGCATTTCTTTATTAGAGTCTCATCTTTAATGTCCTCGTGACAAGCTTTGCAATAGAACCACGCTCTGAAAAAAAATAATTTTTTTACATGTATGAAATTATTATCCTCACGCCGTTTTATAGTACTAGAACTAAAAATTAAAAAAAACAAACAAGAGTGTGGTATATTCGGCTGGACCGAATCTATAATACCCTTCAGGATAATCACCTAAATATATTACAAATTTGAATTAAATATGCTCGAGTATATATGAATCGATGTCGGAAAGGTTCAATTTCTGTATTTTAGCAACTTCTTTTTATTACCACAACTGCTTTTAAGCAAAAAAAAGTTTCATGAAAAAATCGGTTTAGACTATATCTCGGGTGTATATGGACCGATATCGGAAATTTCCATTTTCTGTATTTATATAAACTTCTTTTATTACCGCAGATGCTTTTAGGAAAAAAGGTTGTTTAAGTTCGCTTGTGCGATATTTTCATGTAAAAATCGGTCTCGGGTATATATGGGCCGATATCAGAAATTTTCATTTTCCATATTTAAATAACCTCATTTTATTACCAGAAATGCTTTTAAGCAAGAAAAGTTGTTTAAGTTCGCTTATGCGACATTTTCATTAAAAAATTGGTTTAGGCTATATGTCGAATATATGTATATGGACCGATAAAGGTGCCTTTTAATCGCTATATTTATGTGTGAAATTTGAAGTTAAACAAAAAAATGTTTTTTCAAAAATTTTAATACAAAACTGCAAAAAAGGAATGGCTCTTTTCAGAATTTTGGATATATCCCTGCTATATGTGAACCGAGTTTACTGAATTTCAATAGCAAACCCATGAATCGAGGGGGTAAAAGAATGGTGAGAGAAAAAGTTTCTAAGTCTAATGGTTTTCTTAAAAACGGTATTTCAACGACAGACAGACGGATATCGCTTAATCGAATTTTCTATCAATGCTGATTCTGAACATGTATAAAGTATACATGTTCATAGGGTCGGAAATGAAAATTGTAAACAATACAAGCGGAATCACAAACTTATATGTACTTACAAAAATATGAAAGGTAAAAAAATAATAAAAAAAAATTATAAATAGCTTGTTTTACATGCTTCGACATTTCATAGGAGCTATCCTAATTTTATATATAATTTTTTGGTATCAATATTAGAAGCTAATATAGTGAATAAAACTCAATTGTTTGAAAAAAATAATAATAATAATTTTTCATATTCATCAAAACTTGAATCGTAAGTTGTCCTGAAATAATCAAAGGGGTTGAATTCTGTACAACTGCTTTTTTTTAATTTCTTTTCAGTGTTTCGTAAAGAAGAATTAGGATATTTAAAATAGCATTGTACACAATTGAACAATGTGTCAAAACTATCGAACCTCATAATTTAAACAATCACAAAGCTCATTTTCCATAACCTTTCGCAAGATTTTATCTTGTTGATTTCGTTGCATACTTTATTTTTTATGGTCGTAGGCTTGTTAATATAGACTTTTAAATAAGCAGTTTAATCCGATAAATACGGAGGTCAATCAAAATTGATTGCACGTCGACTATTTTGTTGTCGCGAAAAAGAGCATATTAGCTGTAAAAAAGAGAGTATGCACTGTATCTCAATCCTGTTGTAACCATACTTGCGAATGGCTTTCCATGGCTGGTCTTAAAAAACTTTCCTTGTAGTCCTAGTAGTAGGAATGTCAACACCGAAGAAAAATATGGGTAAATTAGTCTTTCCGACGAAACACCGTACCAAACACTACACTCAAAAGAATTTAGTGCTCACATTAGGACATTACGTAGTCCATATTCTGCTTCTATTTATAGTGAAATCGGAACAATTAACCGTTGAATTGAGAAATAATGGTTATCGATGTGGTCACATTGTTCAGTTGTAATAAAGAAGTTATAAGCAATTCAAACTCATTCGTTAATTTTGAACGACCCTTCTTAATAATACCGTTTAGTTTAACAGGTGAAATTTAAATTGCTTATCAATTAGTTTGTTTAATTAAAAATTTTTGAAACAAATCACCTTACCAATAAATATATGAGATCAAAAATATTGAATACTTGTTATATAGACAAATTATTATTATATTTTTTTTTTTTCTTAAAAATAACGCTGTTTGTTACTATTAATTAAAAAAGTGTAAGTGAAATTTTTTAATTAATAACAACATGTTGCCTTCCATCTTATTTACTCTTTTCGTGAAAAAATCGCAATGCATGGTTTCTTATTGCGAGTTTTTCACAGAACAAACTGTAAATATGTGGTATCGTCAATGTTTTCTGGGAATTGTTAAATAATTATTAATTATTGTTAAATAATAATTAAGTGTCAATGGAAACGAAAAGTCCTACTCCGACTATTTAGTTCCATTTTCTCTTTTATTGAGGGAGTACAAGTGTCGATTTAAATCATAAATTTTAAACAATTTTACCTCTTTCAAACTTTCTACACGTTTTATGCGCATTTAATGCGCTTTTGATGCACATTTTTTATTATCGTGATTTGTGAACATTATTATGAAAGGTTCTTTTATTAAGAACATTTTTTTATACAGAAAAACATAATAAAAATATTCACGTGGTTGGTAACATTAAAAATTGAATATTAATTCTAATTTTTGACTATCAAAACAATTGATATTTTTATGGGGCTGCTGTAAAAAAGTAAACCCACTTTTTGCGTCGTACGCATTAATGCATTTTCCGCTTTTAGTTATGTATGTATAGATTTTCAACTTATAGTCGAATCTTGTGAAAACAATACGCTAGAATCCTGTCCGAAAATTAGGAGAAATACGTCACTGAGCGGTTCTGGGTTGTGCACTAAATCTACTACACAGTGCAGAATAGAAAGATAGGAGCAAGTAACTGCGTTACTGGCAGCTGCATTGTTAGAAATACCAGGTGTCCGCCGGAAAGATATACTACTTCATTTTGCCGCCATTTTGGTAAACATTAGTCTTGACAGTTCATATTTGGCAGTTGTGGACTAGACACGTGACAAATTTATTATGGCAAAAAAAATCGTTAAAACATATTATAATCGACTGCTGTGGCGATAAGAAAGTTACGTGAAATTTTTGGGAGAAACGACGTGCCAACAAAGCGTACTATTTATCGTGCAGTGAATGATTTCGAGGAAAGAGGGTCTGTAGGTGATAAGCATGAAAGTGGACCACAACGTACAGCAAAATCGGCTGAAAACATTACTGTTGCTCAAGAAAGTGTTCAAAACAATCCATCAACCCCAATTCGACGCTGTACTCAGGAGCTAGGTCTTAAAAGAAAAACTTTTTCCACAATTTTGCACAAAGATTTACATTTGTTCCCATTTAAGACACAGTTGATACAAGAGCTTCCACCACAAGATCATTTACGCCGCCGTATATATGCCAATTGGATGTTGCAGCTCGCCCATAACAACCCCGTTTTTTATGAAAAAAAAAAAAAACATAATGAGTGACGAGGACCTTTCCAATTAAATAAATAGAATAGTCGGTTCTGGGCAATGAAAAACCCTTAAATTATTCATCCTTTGCAACCACTAACCGTGACAGCCTGTTGTGCAATTTCATTGGACCTTACTTTTTTGAAAATGAAAACGGCGTAACAGTAACTGTGAATGGGGAGCGATATCGTGATATGAGTTCAAACTTTTTAACGCCACAACTGCATAATTTGGACTTGATTAACATGTGTTATTAACAGGACGGTGCCACATCGCATAAAGCCAGGATTACAATGGAAATACTGCGAGATCTTTTTCCACAACAAGTTATTTCAAGAAGTTGCAATCCTACTCCGCACTTCTCTTTGTGGGGATAAGCAAGCTTTATGCAAACAAACCGAAAATGCTTGAGCAGTTCAAACTAAATATTCGTGTAGAAATGAATGAAATACCACGTAAGAATTTAATGAAAAATGTGCTTATGGTAGCTCGCATTTGTGAGGCTACCAGACACTGATATTTTATTCCATACAAAATTTCCTACATTAAATAAAATATTTATCAATATTAGATTCATTCTCTTTCAGTTCATCAAAAATTATAAACAAACAAAGTAGTATAACTTCCCAGCGGACACCCTGTGTTACAAGATAAAAATTAATGGAAAAATTGCTTCCAATGAGATCATTATTGTTTTTGCGTTTTATTAATGATTTTTCATACTTAAATCATCCTGATTTTATACTGAAATTAAATTAAACGTTATTAAGTCGCAATATCCACTACGAAAGTCTTTATGGCTGAGCTGCTTAACTTTTAGAGAACGGGGTGAGGTATTTTATTTCATGAGGTGCGAGTAAACGTCGAAAATTAAACGAAGGCAATTCTAGTTATGATAATGTTATGCAGTATTAAATGTTTTATTTTTTTTTTTACTTTTCGGTTTTAAGTCACATATATCGCTACATACCTTTTTACTTCATCTGCACTTTGTGCTATGAAAAATCCTTGTGTATTTGCTTGAATTTTAGCCCCTCTGGGATTTATAGAGATTTTGCTATCAGCTCCATCTTCATTGCCCTTGATTTCGATTGCCAGCAGTAATAACTTTAGTTTTGAAAAGCATAATCTAAATAAACCACCGTCGAGTAGAGAGAGCAAAAAGAAGACACAAACAAACAAATTTATATTAAAATCAGATAAGAATATTGGACAAATAAATAAAAAACTAAGCTTAACATATGAACTTATTAGATAATTAGATTTGTACGTTTGTATTTGTATGTTCAAATTATATATAAAATATAATATTTGCAATACAATCTCTAAGCATGCAACATGCCAAAAAAATATGGTAAAAAAACAAAAGTGAGTTGTTTGAAAAAAAGAAAAACTGAAAAAATCATGCAGTGCTTTATTTTTGACTGTTCACAAATATATAATAAATTCTTGTTACAAGTTAAGATACATATTTACAAACTATTTTATGTATAATATACATATATACATATTTTATTTTGTTGAAATGGAGGAAAAAAGTGTAAAGAAAATAAATTCGTTTGCAATCATTCAAAACATGCTTTTTTCTAATATTCATGTACATATTTTGCCAAATGGTGATTGAAAGGGTGGTTGCTTCGGTTGTAAAGGTTGCCTTTAAGTTGTTACTAAAACATGGATCGAAAGTGTTGTTTTGAGGAGAAAAAGAAAACTGACATAACATTTGTTAAATTAAATACTGTGTTATTTTATATTCAAAAACATATTTATAAATAAATAATGCATTCCATTCCATCTACATTTTCGAAGTACAGTATGTCAAGTAAGTCTTTCGACGATAGAATTTTTTATTGTGCGTGATACTCGTGGTACTTTAAAGTATAAAACTTAATACTAATTCCACGAAAAAGACAAATCTCAAAATCTTTTTGTCACTTACATGAGTGTAAAATATTGTATTATGTATTATTATTATTATTATTTTTTTTTTTTTGTGTATTTATATAACAAAGGAATTTAGTTGAGTTAAAGTGCATTATCAAGTTCTTTTATATTTATATAAAGAAATATTTTATGTTATAATATTGGTCGCTTATTATTTTTGCATTAATGGGACTTATTTTTATATCTACATTTTTTACTAATTACATAATCATTGCCATAATACAACGAAATAATTAGCAATGCTGAATTCTCCTGTTACGTAACAGAGGTTGCGAACCCAGCAGCAGCTAAAGGCCCGTTTACATGGTAATATAAAATATTTAGACTTTGTGGGAGCAAAATATTATGAAATTCTCTCCTTACTTCAAGAAAACTGAACAAAAATGTGTTCTATGTATTTTTCACGTTTACGTTTGTGGGATGAGTAAAATTAAAGTATAAATTTGAAAGTGTAATGAAATTACTGATGGTTACAATTCTACAACATTTACAAAAACAACATGCAATGATCTTCACCTGCAACTGTTTGAGTTTGTAAATGTTGTAATACCTTCAATAAATACTTGAAAACTCAATAATTTTCTGTGCCACCCTTAGAGCTCAGTGATAATTTTTAGTTTATAAGATATTCTGGTAAAATAAACAATTCTAAATCGCTGTATCTGTAATATATAAATTTAAATATATTTTTTTAAGTAGAGTGTCTGCCAATAAGAACTCCCAAACTTTGATTTTAATAGGGGGCATATTAATGTTTTTTCATCAGTTAAATTACTCAAAAAGACCAATAAAAGAACCGGTTTCTTGTGATATCATGAGTGGTCTGCTGTTTATCGTTCTATGAGAGGCGTTGCACTGAGATGAATGAATAATGAACCAATGCTCGTAGGACAATAAAACTTGAGTCAGCTCGACGATTTTCGCATTTTCGATTGAGATCTTTTCACGTGCAAAATTTAACTGATGCTGAAGTTCAGCCTTGGAGGTGCTAAAAACTTAGCATTATTTTCACTGAATTGGAATGCCGTCAACAAACGAAAAAGTCAAATATGAAAAGGAATTCATTTTAAGATTGCGACATCATCGGCTCATATTCCTTTGAGAAGGACCAAGCCATTAGTGGTCCATGGTTACCAACTTCTTTAGACTTAAAAAAAAAAAAACGAAAAAATTTGCTAAACCACTCAAGCTACCTTAGATATTGGGAATAGGGTGTGAGTGCTAAATGAAAAAAAATGAAAAAATAAAACTTTTCCGCTTTATTTGAACATAAGAACATAATATTTTGTGTACTACCTTGTAGCTGATTTCGAGATACAGCAAAAGGTAATTTTAAGTAATTTTAACAATGAATGTTTTTTGATCTAAAATGCTCTCCACATTTGCCACATTTGTATATTGCTAGCACCAAAATTAAGAAGACCATTTTTGGCTTAAACAATATTCTATATTTTGTCAAAAGACTTCTTCACATACTGTACGTGCTACCAGTTAATATACATTTATGAAAATAAATAAATTCATTCATTAGTAGTTAAAAATTCAAAATATGTAATTCTACACAAACTATTGAATTGTGTTATTAAAAAAATAAGACTTTGTTTATTGGAAGTTTGTTTAAAAAATTGTATTTATTTACACTAAGTTGTAAACAAAATAAAAAAAGTTTTGGTTAATGTACGATATTTAAAAATCTTGTTTAATTGTTTTGCTATTAATCGATTTTTAATTGGTTTGAGTTTTTGTTTTTATTAAAAAAGAGGAACAATGTATGCATATATAGAAGGATAAAAAACAAGATAAAAAAGAAGTACAAATCATCTCTAAAGGGTCTTACTCGCTGGCTTGCGGAAATGTCATGCCGGTAAATGAAGGTGATAGGGTTTCTGTATACATCTCACACCCTGTACCTTGAAGATAATCATTTTGCCAGGCCTGAGTATCTGG
The DNA here is from genome assembly GCA_914767995.1 of Thecocarcelia acutangulata. Taxonomy (NCBI): domain Eukaryota; kingdom Metazoa; phylum Arthropoda; class Insecta; order Diptera; family Tachinidae; genus Thecocarcelia; species Thecocarcelia acutangulata. Next base: position 162,531,980 of record OU612094.1, on the reverse strand, counting down.
TGACTGAAATTTTAAATATACAAAATTTTGTCATGATTTCAAAAAGGTTACAAGGTTTGTGGGGTTTTATGTTTTTTTAAGGTTTGATGAAATTTCATAATTGTTCATGTTTTTGTTTCTAGAGGTAAAAAGAAAAGTCCTTCATAAATAGTTCTAAAGACATGTTTAAATTTTAAACAGGCGCCTCTAGTGATAGCACAAGTTCAATTTGGCGGCAGCAGTGCTGGTGATTTTCAAATACCTGCAGGTAATTTTGCGGTTGGTTTGGTGTTGTTGCATGTTAATTGTAACCATATATGTATGTTAAAGACCATTTTTCTTTTTATTTTGGCATGCTTAGTTTGAAATGATTGGCTTTTTCAAGTTTGTTTTTGTCGGTGGGTACACTTGGTTTTTTCCCATTTAATACTTAATTTTAGCATATACAAGTTAAATAGCATTTTATTTTCGTTTTTCTTAAAAAAAAGCTTTAGGCTTACTTAACGTTTCTATTAAGCTTTAAACGCTAATGCTATGATAGCCATTTTATAGTTAATTAAGCTTTATGTAATTTTCAATAGAATTAAGAATTTTATAATAATGATTTATTGGGATTGTTTTTGTTGTTCGTTTTTAAATACATACATATATTAACAATAATTAAAATTAAAATAAAAAAGCATAAAAACTATAAAGGTATTCACAAGTGCTTAGTTACTTAGAAAATTTATTAGAAAACGAAAAAGTGAGAAATGTCTTAAATCACAAAGGGAACGACCGTCAGGACCCAAGTGAGGTGGAAATAACCAGGTACTTTTAGGAGAATCCAGCGGCCTGCCTACCTAGAAATGTCTTAATAGTCCGAACGATTTGCTGGTTTTAATCATAACTTTTATACAGCGTGGCTTAAAAATACCGAAGGTTAATATCGATTACATATGCGAGTATTTTTTGTTTTTTAGGTCATAAAATATAAAAAATGGAAATTATTTTACAGATAAATAATCTAATTTATATAATTCCGCTTTTAGCCACAATCATGCGTTCGTTTTACAATATTTTTTTAAAATTTTTTGTTGGTGGAGTTTTAATTTATGCATCAATGTTGTTACGTTGCTTCGGGCTTCCGTCAAATAACCCCAAAGAAAAGAGTCGGGATTTGACAAATCTAGCAGAAGCCCTGGATAATCAGTTTTCGAATATCTGAAATTATGCGCTCTCAGTCGAAAACAAGTGTCATTTAATTGGCAGTATTTTCCATACATAAAATAAAAAATTCCATTTCAATATATATAAGTGAAAAAATTATTAATTTTTTAAGCTCCACTTGGGCCGTGCAGTATATTTTTGAAAATAAATTTTTTTCAAAATATGTATAAATTTCGTAACTGTAACGTTTACGTAGCCGTAAAACGGCACTTAGAAATGGCATCGTAATTTAGTTCCTAGACGCTTAGTAGAAAATCAAATAAATCAATATAACAGAGATATTCAAAATTGGGCTACTCTGATCTCTGCCAATATAAGACACCGCGACGGTCACTTAAGCGATGTCATACAATACATACAATGTCAGACGTTGGTCTTTCAATTTAAAAGAGAAGTTGGCTAATACCTAACACTTTTGCTACATGCAAAAGACACATTCCTCAGGTGTGACAGATGCGGAGAGGAAAGACATTACGTTGAGCAAAATGCTGGCAAGATATCTACGGAAAACATTAAAAAAGGATATGGAATTAGTAGCGACATATGTCCAATAGGTGTTACGATACAAAAAGCAGGATTTAGAAGGATGTATAACGGGTGCAATGCAGTAGGAACAATTCTAGGGCTGTACCGGATCTAAGAAATGGCTCTAATGAATAAGGATTAATTTTTGATTTTTTACTAGAGGGCCGATCAAGCACAAGAAAAATGTCTTACAAGACATTGTAATATTTTCCATATACATCCTCTTTTTTCACATTTCCAAACAAACACTTCAGTGCCGAAATATTCTAAACATATAAACGAATACTGTATTATAAGCATTTAGAACAAACAGAACCAAACACAAGTAGAATCAAATGAAATAGAACAAAATTGAAGTAGAACTGCAAGCATTGAAGTAAAGTTCTACTTCAGTTTTGTTAAAAAAAATTTTTGTTGTTGTTTTTGGTCTTTGTACTAGTGCACAAGTGCTGTGTAGAAAACACACTCATATGTCAATGTGTTAATGCCAATGTTTTGATGCATTCGCTATGTTATGCTATGAGTCATCGTATATTTGCTTCAGTCTGATGTTTTGTTTTGGTTTTTGCTATGAAACAGAATTCAAGTACAGTCAAGTACTCTCGTGTATGTGTTTCAAAACTATGTGTTTTAGCTGTTTCCAAATGTTCTACAGCTTGTTTGTTTTGTTTTAAAGATTGTTCTAAAATACAGTGCTTGGAATTACTGCGTAGTAGTGAGAGATGTTCTTTATACAGCCTTTTAGTAGGTACAACTCCATATACCAGTAGTGCAATTTACTAACTTTTAACGATTTTAAAAGAGCATAACTTAGCGCGAGCTATTGTGGTTTGCTCTAACGCTTATGTGATTCACTAACTTATTCGTGACACCTCTGGTTGTATGTTAAAAAAATTTTAAATAATGTGCCAGCTTTGTTAAAGATAAAGAAAACCACAAAGAGGAACAGAAAAAAAACAAACAAATTTGCAAATAATTCCATGTTTATGGTAAGTAAAACTATTTATATGTTTATTATTTAAAATATTTTTTGATAAATAAGATACGTTTTTTCACGGCGAACACGCCGACCGACTGTTAGAGTCTTCCGACAAGTCGTATGCCAAATACTGTGAAGTTATTCTAGTAGAAATTTTAACGACATTGCTGTTAAGATAAACACCACAAAAATAATTGGTGTTTAATTAACGCTAATCAGTCAGGCTATAAAAACAGCTGATTTAAAATGAAGACAAATAGTGTTAAAAACTGTTATAGAATCGCGAAAACACCAAGTCTAGTGTTAATTTCTCTAAACGAATTTTATTAGCGTTAAAACAGGTTAGTGAATTGCACTACAGAACTGTACCGACAGTATCTGAGTTGCGTAAGATATTTTCCCCTCCCCACCCGAAAAAAAGTGCTCTGCAACATATATATATATATATATATATATATATATATATATATATATATATATATATATATATATATATATATATATATATATATATATATATATATATATATATATATATATATATATATATATATATATTCTATAGCTGTAAATTTGGCGATGATTTTTAGTACCTTTTATCTTTTCATTGCAAAAATCAAATCGAAGATAGTTTTAACCAAACTTACGTATAAAATATGTCAAATGTTTACTCCGCCCATGCTGTGCATCCTATACTTTGCAAATTTATTTGCAACTGTATAGTTACAAATATGTCAAATAGTTTCTACAGTTTAAACGAATCACAAAAATCGAATCGAAGAAAGTTTTAACAAAAGCTAAATTTTTTTCGATTATAAAAATTTAACAAAAATAATAAATATATTTTCATGGTTAAATTGGAATACACATAAAATAAAACTTCTTGTGAATACCTTTACAGAAAACTTGTATCAAACTTGTTCGAAGTCTCGCTTTACGGTGAACTTCTGAATGAGTTCGGGCACAAGTTTATTTTCCAGCAATGAATCCTGTTTGAGCAGTTTGATTCTTTGATTAAGTAAACAAGTTTCATTACTGTTACTTTCTGTATTTACAATAATAAAAGTTTATATTATATAATGATGTGTTAAAGATGAATGTTTTTGTTGAATGTTAGAAAGTGAGTTGTATGAATTTTAAAAGAAACAACGAAACACAAGTTTAAAACAAATACATTAATAGAATTTTGAGCAATAATAACAAAAAGCTGATTTCACAACATCGAAGGCAATCAATTTTGTTTAAAAACACTTATAATAAAGGAAACAAATACGTATAAAATATATTTTTCTCTCTTTTTCTTATTCTGGCAAAAATAAATTTTTTAAAAAGGAATATAATGGAAATAAAAACCAACCAATTTTTACAAAAAAAAAAAGTGAATTTACTTAAATTAAAGAAACTTAAAGTAAAAACAGGGTTCTTAAACAAAAACTGGTAAACATGTTTCAAACGTGTTTTTCGTTTTAAATCATAATAAAATAAGTGAAATACGAATTCATTAAACTTAAAAAATACAAGTAACAAATAATAAGAAACACAACTTAATTGAAACAGTGTATTCAGTGAGTGTTTAAACTAAATACATATGTGTAAATACAATACTCAATTATTTGATCATTTGATTTTCTTATTTCACAGAAAAAGTAACGTATGTTTCTGTTTGATTTTAAAGGAAAACAAAATTAACATCCTTTTTTTTTAAACTTACTCAGTGGCCTGAGCAAATGGTATTCCAATAAAAGTAGGACTCAAAGTTTCAGTGTACATTTCCATGCCTGTACCGCGCAGATAATCATTTGTCCAAGACTGCATGTCTGGCGACTAATTAAAATTAATCACAATATTACATCACGGTGTTGCAAAAGAAGTTTAAAATTTTACATACAACAACAAAAACTATGTTAATAGTAATACTTATTTTTAAACATTGAATTATTCTTAATGTTATTCATTAAATTCCTTTTTATCTCTTGAATGTTGTTGAACTGTGTTTTTTTGGGGACCTCTATTTGAAGTCCGTATGATTTCATCTTACTGTAATCTCTTATATCAATCGCTTGTGTATTTTCTTAAGGTAAGAAAGGTAAATGATAACAACTTACGGTTTTGAAAGAGCGCATAGCAAACAGATTTGCCATCATTGTAGAAAATCCGGGAGCCAAGCAACTTTGTGCGATAAAACCCAATTTTAATTCAGCCAAACAAATGACATCATCACCCTGTTTCCAGTCCCATGAAGGAATATTTAAAAGATAAGCCTACACAAAATATTTCAATTAAAAAAACATAACCAAAAAATATATATAATAAATAATATATACATATATATTTATTCTTTTTAAAAGTATTATAAATTTTATACAAAAAAAGTCATTGGTCTACATAGTCAGGACTCAGCTACATTCGCTTTTACAGGTTGCTCTACAAAATTTTTAATAAATAAGATTTCAAGTTAGTGGCAATTTATACTAATTTACTAATTACTTTTATTTTTCATATATTGTATAATAAGAATTAATTGCAGTGTTTCTTAAAATTAATTAAGAGAAAAATCATTCCAAAATTACTTAAAAGTACTTACTTGGATGTCAGTTAGAAATTACAAAAACTAATAAATTATAAAGATACAATAGAAAAAAAAAAATTTAATAAATTCAATATATAGAGAATATAAAAAAAAAATATTTCAAAACTCTCCCTTAAAGAAAACACATGCTTATATAAGAAATAGCATAACAAAGTTCCTTAAAAATAATTTAAAATTGCAGACGATGCAGAAAATTTTGTGCAAAAAAAAACTAGTTTTATTTTACTTATTATGAAAGAATGATTGAGGAGCCGCAGAACAAAGCAGGCAATTTTGCGTTATTTGGCAAAGCGATTTTGTATTATTTGCAAAACTATGTATTGAGTTTTAACCTAATAAAATGCTTTTTGGAGTGGTTGATTTCACCTTCAGAAAATTTAAATTTTAATGAATTAAAATAAGGTATCTCTAAGCCTTAGTCACTTTTAATTCAAAAAAAGTAAACTAATGTTGGAGGCGTTACAAATTTAATATAAGGAATTCGAGTAATAATCGAGAAAAATATAATTAAGTTGAGAAAATTCAAAATTCTATTTATTATATTTTGTTTCGGTTGCTATTCCTTTCAACTGTGACATAAATATACATCATGGCTGATTAGGCAGCACAGGGATGTAGAATAAACAGGGGCGTCAAAAAAATTGTGGTTTAAGAAAATTAATATTCTTATTCTTGTTTATACATACGTATATTTATTTTGGATTCATTTTAATTTTCTTTGGTCACAATAAACAGTCTTATTATAATTCATTGTAAAACTCCTTCTTAGGAATACAAATCCGTATTTAAATACAAAGTTAGTTAATTTTCATTTAAATTTAATAATTGCTCTTATTTAAAAACAATGGAAGTATGGCAGCTTCACTTAAATTCAAAACATTATGGAAAGTGGTCCATCGAACAGCTGTTTGTTGTTGAAAAAGTAGATAAATTTTTAAAGAAAAATATTAAATATATGAACAGCATAAAAAAATTAGCAACTAATTTTAAAATATTTTCTACAGGTAATAGCTTATTCATATATATGTCCACCATTGTCGCTCTAATACAAAAGTAAGAGCACAAAAACCAGCCTTGTCAAATCGGTGCGTTTCGCACCATTTTTGGTGCTTTTCAAAATCTTTTGAGCAAAAAATTGGTTAGTCGGTGCGCGGGGTGTTTTTTATAATTTTCGGTGCGCGAAAGAAAAAATTTGTAGAGCACTATCGAAGCAGGAAGTAATAATGTAAAAAAGATATAATCTACACAAAGTAAGGCAACTATGCTGTTGTCTATTATACATATTCTTTAAAAAATAAAAATTTGCAGTTTTTAGATAGTTTTTCGATATTAGGTGATCAGGCAAGCTTGTCAAATATCACAATAAAAGTGAAGTTGGTGCGTTTTTGTTGAAATAACGCGTTTTTTCCCCATTTCGGTGCGTTTTAAAATTTCAAAATTGACAACGCTCACAGAACCCATATGATATATGAACTAAACTTCAATACAACTTAAATTTATATGACTGGGCGCTAAAGTTTGATTCAAATTTGTAGTGAAAAGTAGAACTTAGAGCTAAATGACATTTAAATATGAATTGATGCACTAGGCCTTGATTTAAGAAAAACAAAACAACCAACTTGTGCTCAAAACACACATTTTAAGGATTAATATGTAATAAAATATTTGAATAATAAAACATAATTATTATTTCGAAAAAGTCCCAGTAACACTGGTGTCTTTTTTTATTTGCTTAGGTAAATCCCTTTCAGATGAAAGCAAACCTAGGTTTCTCTCAAAAAGAAGGAAAATTTACCAGAAATATGGAAACCTGGAAAGCGCGCAAAGCTTTTTATTTTATGAAAATTGTTAGATATTTTTTTAACACTTTGTTAAGGTCTTTTATAAAAGTACTGAAATGTTTGTATATGTGCTGATGCTCTTTACTCAAACAGCTCTCTTAGCAACTTGTTCAAACTAGACCGAACAAAAGGTACGAAATGTTTCGTGCAAAAAAATATCCACTCAAAATCGCTCTTATTTGTTCAAGTATCGAGAATAGAAACGCTTTTGGTGCAAATTGTGGTCCTGTGGAACCACAAAGTAGAATAAGGAAACAGAGCTATTAATAGTCAAATGAAAATTCAATTGTTTGTCACTATTCTTTTTCGTTAATATAGATTTTCTCACTTGGTATTTCTCATTATTCAATTGATTATATTATTTTGGCACTATTATTAGATTTTTGTTTTCTCATTGTTAGCTTAGATTTCTTTGAATTTTTATTAATTTATCTCTAATTGATTTTGTCATTTTTTATTTCCATGATTTGAAAAATTAGCATCTAATAACTTTTAATAGCTTTTAGAGCTATAAACTTAAAATAAGTTTTTCTAAAAACCTGAGTTTTTTATGAACGGAAAACGTATGCGAAAGAAGCAGAGCGGCTTTCTTAATTAATGCATTTCACTTGTAAATATAACACTCCCCTTAGCTCAAGATTTCTATAAGATCGTCAATACGAGTGGAAATTTGTTAGGCCTGTTTCATAATCTCGAAACAAAACATTCGCACGCAAATTAACAGTCGGACAAACTGATTTTAGGATAACTTATTACTCAAAAGGTGCCAAATTGTAAAAGAATGTAAATGAGACAATGTTCTGGCAAATCAGTTCACTTCTTTGTCAAATTGCATGCGAACGTTAACGTTCGATATCGTGAATTATTTAATTGATATTATTTTAAGTGAAAGAATTAACTATTTTCAACAAAAAAAAATGTCTTGCTATTCAAAGAAACTATTTAAATTCTGCCTGTTATTTTGACATTTTTTACGTCAAGGCAAAATTTAGTAGATTTGAATGAAAATCTTCAACAAAATCTTGAGTGTTTACACTTCCGTTTGTTTGTTTTTTTTTTCATTGCAAGAATTCATTTTCATAAAGTGCGGTCTTCACCTGACATGAAAACACTAACTTTAACGCCAACTTCAAATTAAAGTTAAATGTGGATCGCTCATGTTGAAGTTTGGTTAAAGTTATAACTTGGTTGTTAAAACATTTATTTGGAAACTCTGTTATAATTTAAATTGACAACAGCGTGCTATTTGTAGTTGGTTTTCGGCATTTTTTATTTTTAACTATGAGAACATATAACTCTAACATTACTACATGTACGCCGCCTTTAACAGGCAGATATATAAACAGCAAGTTTTAACTTCACGTTTTAACTGCATTTTAAGTTAGGCGTAGACTGCATTTAACTATAATATTTCATTTTCATCAAAAAAGGAGTTGACAGGGTAAACTATATCACAATGAATTCATTTTGTAAAAATATAGTTCCTTTTATTGGACCGTATTATTTTCAAATACTGTTATGAACAAAGTGACAGTTGTGTATTAGAATATTTGCATAAACATAAAAAAGAAAATCTAAAACTAAAAGAATATCTAGTCGCAAATTAAACTTCAATTTGAATGGGAAACCCACCAGTACTGGTTCCAAGTGGTGTGCCACTGGCATAGGTGGGTCGGCCCTCGAAAGTTAGAGGGGTTAGGTCATACAGTTGGCCTCGATTGGGGTCGAAGTGAGATTTTTCAAAATTTGCCATTTCGGGTGAAAAGTCAGGATATTAAAATTCATTTAAAAGGTATGGTTCCTTCGGCAAAATTTCTTATTTTGATCGGTAGAATACGATTTTTCTTGTACGTTGAAGGACTTTTAAATTTAAAGTCCAATGTCTCCAATTAACACGCTTACATTATTAAAAGTATTTTTGAATAGAATCGTAAGGTATGTTTACAAACTAAAGGTTTAGGAACATGTGTCTGTTTATGTCAGAGACTTCTTGGGTAGCTTCTTTGATGTTTTCTTGAGATTTAAAATAAGGTAGGTTACTGTTTTATAAAGTTTTTAAAAATGGTTATCCTAAATACTTTCTATCCAAATTTTAATTTGGACATTTTTTCAGGTCGCATACATTGCTTTGTCCTTTCTTCAACTCTCAAACAATGCAGCGTTCTTTTGTGGTAAGAATATGTTGAATTCGGAATACATTTCTGCCCTATAGTGGAAGACACTTTGCTCATACGTCTCAAGAATTTAAAAATGTTTTATTGTTAAATCTATAAACTATTACTGCATATTATCATTTACTGATGGTGGTTAAACTTCAATATTTCATTCCTTGTGTTTTATCCAGTTATCCAGATCCAAGACATATTTAAATATTCAAGTGCTTCAGAATGTATTAAGAATGATGTATGTTAAAAAATACGTATATTAAAATTTTTAACATTATTTAAATTGATAGTTTAAGAACATATTACTGTGCCATGTTCAATTACTATGCAATCACTTTGGCCATACCACTGGCTTCCCGATTATAAATAAATATTTGAATTGAAGTGATAAAAATGAGCATCAAAATTACATTCTATGTGATTATTTTTGTATTGATAAAGTATTTCTGAATTTATTTTTAACACAAAAATCAATTTTTTGTTCTGCAACTCCCCTGTTATGCTTTATTTACACTATACACTCTATTTGTGTAAAAATTTTGCTTAACTTTTATAGAGTTTTGTCTAATTTTCTTATATAATATTTTCTACATTAATGTTTGTCAAGAATATTTGTCATAAAAATAGCAAGAGATTGACTAGCAAGTTGTTGCAGCTGTTTTAAAATATTAGAATAGCAAAAATACATTAAAATTTTACAATATTTAATAAATGTAAGATCCCAAAACTACTTCTTAATTAGCTGCTTAATTGGCAATATATTTATATGCTTGAAAATTTAAAATAAAATATGTTCAATAAAAAAGAAACAAAATGATGGATATATCATTCAATTGTGTAAGATATTTTCTAAGAACAAGATCAGCCTGGCGTTAGGTGCATCTTTATTAATACTAGTATTTGTTTATGATCTCCTAGTTCACAAGCCTAGAATTTCCAATATCCTCTCAAAAGGGAATGTTATCGATATTATTAGCGAATCAATTGTTTCATTTGAACAGAGATGAAATTGAAGTTTCATATGAAATGTAAGTCAATGCTCTTACAAAAATTTCTATCTCTCAACACTATAGCTTTTTCTTGTGCATTGTGGAAAAAAGCACAAGCGGGTTTGTGATGTGGATTTTCGCGATTTAATAATAGCTTTTGACACTCCCAATCGATTTAAAGTGTTAAAACTAAAAATATATATATAATAAAACCAATTTGTCTTATACTAGCGGTAATTCATAGCGATTTCAAAGTAATTAATGACATTTTTTAAAGTTTTTATATTTCCAACATTATTCAAGTATAGAAAAATGTGGATATTTATTCAGGACCAATTCGTTCCTCTGCTCGCTCATTGGTATGTGAGACTAGCTAACAACGGAACCTAAATTATCGCGTAAGTCATAATTTATCTGTCAAAAATCCACATACACATACAAAATCTATTACACTAACCCAAAAAGTGTAACGTCAATGCTTTGTAATTGGAAAATCCAATTTTGACAGCGCGTAAAAGAGTAAACTTTACTTTCTTTCTCTCTCTCTCTCTCTCTCTCTCTGTCTCTGTAGAGTTGGCTTCAAAATAACTGTTACTCATTTTTTATATTTTTTAGTCACACCGACGTCCTTAAATAATATCATTGTGTAGCCATTTCATTCAGCCTGTTCTTTAACCATAATTTTCCTCCCACTTAGGCTTCAATTAAAACAAAAGTTTTTCAACCAATATATGCAACTCACGCATACGGTAGGCTTCTGATGATCGTTCCGCCAGCTAATAATTTATCCCGAAAAGTAAAATACTCTGCTTAGCTGAAAGATTGGGCAGTTAATTTTTTATTTTTTTACTTAAGCGTGACCGCAATTACGTTTATTTTCTTATGTATCCTGTTTCATTATGATGTTTATAGCTGCAAGCAATCGCTTGCACTAAAGTATAAGTCGCTCTCTACTCGAAATGGGTTCATATGTTAGCTGCGAATCGAAAACAACTTCGTTGAAATTGTTTTAAATTCGTTTTTTTATCGATATTTTTATTATGAGAGTATAGCGAACAATTTTTAAACCTACAAAGTGCAAAACCTGATTCTGCAGAACTCTCTTTCGTCGTGTCTGAATTTTTGTATTGACAACAAAAACCAAACATTCAAAATTTTATTAACTGCTGCTTAAGGAATACGAGTAAATGAAAAGAACGTCCACAAAAGTTATATGAAAAACATTCAAATACTTGACAAATTTTCATACAAGTTTTTAAACGTTTCGCGAGTTCGTATTATGTAAACATGGTTTTCAGTTTTTTAACTGCATACCCGTAGCGAAATAAGTTTTTTAAAATATAAAATATTTTCAACATACCTACATATGTATGTACATAAAAAAAGAAAAAAATCCTTAATAATTAAAATATATTTACGCAGGCATTTACTATTTTTCATAACTTTTCAAAAAAAAAATAAATAATATTCCTTTATTGTTCTTTAGTAATGCAAAAAAACTCAAAATTCAAAAAAACATGACTCAAAATCAAATCTGCCTGGATTTATCGGCTTTTCAAATATTAACAAAATTAAACTCTAAAAGTGTTAAGATATAAAGTGATAACTACAATTTGTTAGATATATGTTTATAACGGTATGAATGTATGTATATAAAATCTTATTTAAAGCATTGTTATTAGAAGGCTCAAAAAAGGAAATTTATTAATCTCTTCAGATGTATCAAAATGAAAAGAAATAATTTTACTTAGCTTTGTTTGTGTCATCATTTCTAATAAAATATATGTATGTATGTGAAAATTCCTTTAAAACGTGCTTAAATATGTAAGTGTACATACTTGAAAACAAACTACGTTATTTCTTACTACTCAGATGGGGGTGGCGGTTGCATCATCCATTCCTTACTTGGCCAAGTGTTAATTTTGTTCTTTTTTTGTTTTGGTTTCAAATCATAACCAAACAATTTGTTAAGTCTCATAAACTTTGAAATGAAAGTTTACGCAGGACTTGACAGTAACATCTCGTGTCTTTGATTACTAAGTTGATGTCAGAATTAAAATATTCAAAATGGTGAACGTAATCCGTTATTGTGATTGGAATTCAACATTTAACGGATATTGTTCTTGAATTTTGAAACAAAAGTAGATTTTGGATTTAAAATGTTAAGTTGTTTGAATCTGATTGAATATTAAAATGTCTTTCGGTTGCCAATTTATGGTTAAAGGGATATTTATTTGGCAAATTGAAATGATAATAAGGAATAGGAACTGTTAAAAAAGAACAACCTGTTCTTTTTATTCAAGGAGACCCTACACCAAAGTTTCTTTACGTGTTTTATTACTGATGGGGGTTAAGCTACAGGTCTAGCTTGAAGTCCGACAAAGCGTGAAATGATTAGACCAATTTATCTTACTTGCTTTCATTAGCGCAATTGTAAAAAGTAAATTTCACAGGCATCTCATGTTTATATAGAATAAAAACAGGATAAACATAAAAAGTATGGGATATAACAAGAGTTAGAATTCATTCTATTCACACGACCACATTTGAAGACACTATTGCCTCATAGCTCCAGCTCTAAAAGACTTTACCTACCTTGGTAGCTAAAGCGAATGGCAGAAAAAAATAACGGTAGAAAAAATATATAGTCCGATTGTCTTTATATACACAGTGTTTTCACTCAAAATAGTAATGAAACAATGAAATATATTTTAATATTAATGAAACGGGCTTTATTGGATACATATATTATGGCACTAATGTTTACTTATGATTTTGGTTATATGGACACTATGGAACGCAATCTGGAACATCAAATTTTAGCGTTCATCAATACCAGTAAACATTCTGACCATCATAATTTTTGAAGACATGTAACCCAGCAACAAAAACAGTATATTTCTGTGGATCTAATGGCGTTTCAGCAAGAGCTTGTGGATTATCCACAGCCCAGTTAGAGGGCGATTCTACTGGTTTAAGTATCCATTCAACCAAAACTGGGCTTTATCGGAAAACTAAATTGTGAATGGTCATTCCATATCAGTATCAACTGACGAACAGAAGTACAGGGTGGTTAAATTTTAAGGGCCGATATTGAATATAAACCACACCTAAAGGTCATTATTTTCTGCATTTTATTTGACATTTCCCAATTTCAGACTAACTCAATCTGGACCATGGAAAGAGAAAGATACACAATCGAGTAACGCGCTAAACTTATTCACGCTTATTATGAAAATGGGCATTCAAATCAAAAATCATATCGTGCATTTCATCGTCTAAATGTGCGTTCAATCGGAAAAATCTGGCAAAAATATAAGCAAACCGGGTCTATATGAGATTTGCAAGCACCAGTACATGCTCGTACAGCTCGTTCTGCAGAAAATATTGCTGCTGTTTGTGATAGTTTGGCTGAAGAGCCGTCGTCGTCGTGACCAACAATTGCAACTCTCACACTCGTCGTTGAAAATTATGCATAAAGACTTGACGTCACACGCTTACAAGGTGCAATTGACTCAAGTACTAAAGCCTCTTGACCATTCCAAACATCGTCAATGGTCACAAAGATGGCAAGAAATGGCAATGATGATAAATTTTCGAAGAAAATCATCTTTAGTGATGAGGCACATTTTCACCTCAATGGATTCGTCAATAAGCAGAATTGCCGGATTTGAGTGAATGACGATCCTAGAGTGATTGTTGAAAAACCAATGCACCCACAAAGAGTAACCGTTTGGTGTGGTTTATGAGCTGGAGGCATCATCGGGCCGTATTTTTATAAAATGAAGCCGGTCAGGCAGTGACTGTGACTGGTGTTCACTATCGTGAGATAAGAACGAACTTTTTATGGCACGAATTGGAAGATATAGATGTGGACAATATGTGGTTTCGACAGGACTATGCCGCTTATCCTACAGCTAACGCAACAATGGCTCACGTGGTGGCGATGTCAATTGGCCGCCAAGATCATGTGATGTAATACTGTTAGACTCCTTTCTTTGTGGTGTGTACTTCGATCAGTCAGTAAGAGCTAAAGGATGAGCTAATTCAGCACATTAATGGCATAGAAACTCAATTATGCCTTAGCTCATCGAAAATGTGGACTATCGGATGGCGGTGTATCGACGTGGTCGCGACGGCCATTTGGCCGATATTTTGTTTTATACATAATTGAACCATACCAATATTATCATAATAAAAAGAAATAACAATTAGTCTTAAATAATTTGCGATCTATTCCAAATCAATATTGACCCTTAAAATTTAACCACCCTGTACTATCTTGATAACAATATCAACATTTTGCAAACGTAGCTCGGTGCAAGTCTATCCATAATGAACTAATCAAAAGGTAATGACCAGCTATCGAATAAAGCAGTATTCCCAACTCAAAATTGTGAATCTCTCCCAATATTAACAGAGAGTTGAATTTTTATTTTAGTGAACAACTATTTGCTTGTTTAGTTAGATGACTTAAGGCCTATCTATAATTTGCATAAAATGAATTACGCTAGCTTACGTAACTGTGCAAATACGTATAATCAAATGTGTACAACTGTAGTATACTTTGTGAAACTTTTCGCTGAGTTGCGTCTAACGTCAGTTGTTGAAGCAAAGTACGAAACTGAACGCACTTTCTGTACGGAATCATTTGTTTTCAGAAGAAAAATTGAGGGCAGGGAAGAAAAGACTTTTGTATTTAATATAATAGAAAATGTGTTTTAGCTTTCTTTCCATTTTTAATTAAACAAATTATCACAAAATTTTTTTTCATTTTTATTTGGAAATTATTGCATACACATATTTTGTTATTATTATTAGTACTTATTTATATAAATTTCTCAGAAAAAAACACAAGTATTACGCAATGCAACAATGGGTTTAATATCAATGAGATCATATAAGTACATTATGGCCAACTAAAAGCGAGCCTTATTCACTTATGCATTTGACAGGTTTTTCGTTTAATTTTGAGATAAGATGAAGCCAGTCTATGCGCATTATGGTTCGTCCTTTAGGCTGCTAAAACATATTTTTCACGAAAAAGTTGTTATAGGAACACAGTCATATGATATTACCACTTGAAATCATATGAATTCAACATGAAATACTAACGAAGCAAAACCTTAATCTCTTTATTTATTAGACGCCAATTTATCATGATTTGGCATTAAAATAAGATTTATTCCAACCAACAACGAACTTTTAAGCGGGCATTTATTAAACTTATTTAACTATTAGAGCTGTTTAGTTAAATCAAATCCTGCTGCAGAATTCAACAAATTTAATTAAACTTTCACTGCTTTTCTTATTTGTGTAAAGTTTCACTTTCAATGGCTACCTTGGTGTAGGGTGTACCCGTCTTCGATTTGTTTTCTTTTTTGGGGCAGAAGTTTATTAAGTTGCAAGAAATTGGATGGAGGGATGGTGCTTAAGAATTTTTAAAATTTTGATACAACAATTTTTGTTCATTTAAATTTTGTTTTTTTGCTTTTTTGAAACCTGTCAAGGTTTTTTGTTGCAACAAATGGCAAGTCAATTGTTTGATTGTGTAGTGTCAATTATAGTTTTCAAAATTTGTGCAATTTATTCATTAAAACATTCTTAGTAATTTCTTCAAAACATTATTTACTACTATTTTTGGCTCACATATTCGAATGCTTCTTTTTTTTATTTTTTTTTTGTTAACCCGTTTTGTTTGATGTCCCTAAAAGTTTGTGCTGCAAATCGATTGGATAAAAGCAGTGGTCCCCAAAGAGAACACTCCGTATGTCAATGTAACAGTACGATGATCACATTGAGGACATCGCATGATCATCACTGGCTTAAAGTCACATAATTTATGGCAAACACTTTTTGTAACTTGTATAAATAAAATCGTTTTACAGCACAAAATTTATAAACTGTCCTTTAACTGAATAATTTTAAAAAGTATTAAAAAAAAGATACAACAGTTTTAGTCTACATTTAAGACTAAAAAAGCCTTAAAAATAGCTTAAATTAGTTTTGTTAGCAATACGAAATGAAAACGAAAACTCAATTTACTAAATTTGTTTTAAAATGAAAACCAAAGTAGAAATAAAACGCTAATGTGCTGTTAACAAATCAGAGACGAGTGACACGTTCAGAAAATTTTTATGGACACCACTCAACACTTTTTAGGTGCTTTTCGTTTAAATTTTCTAGGCGAGTCCCTCGTCCGTGTTCTGTAAACAGCATATAAAAGAACTTGTTAAGAAATTTCGAAAGTCTAGCCTTATCAGTAAATTTGTGTTTTTTTATGTAGAATTAACTTTTCAATTATATTTAATTTATTTAGCTTAATCAAACTTAATTTCTTTTTAATTTTTTGTTTCTTCATCTTTTTAGCCAAGTCCTAATTACATGTGGGCCACTGTGCGTAAGTAAATCATGTCTTATTATTACCTTATTATGATATTGCATTAATTGAATAATAACTCTGATATCATCACTGTAATTCTTAATTGAAATGACACGCATAATATTGGCAGCATCTTCAGCATCGGGATCCTGACAATATTTATTGGCAAGCACTAAACAGGCATCAGCTTCATGAACCTTAAGAATTTTTCAAAAAGAAAAACAATACAATAAAAATAAATATGTATACAAAAGTCAAATGCAAATCAACATAAATTTTAATTAATATCGTATTGTATGGTAAAGAAAGCATTAATTTCTGTTGAATGTTGGAAAAAATTATATTTCCTTATTACTCATTTTTTTATTTTTTTTATATTTTTTGTGAAGCAAAATGATTTTTGTTGGTGGTTAATTTAAACAAGATGAGAATTGTATGTTCTCGTTAATGAAAAGTGTTGTATGAAAATTAAATACATTTGAAAAATTATTGAATACGAATTTTAGTATTTTGTTTGTGTAAAACAATATTTGTTTTTATGATGCAACAAAGTATATTTTTTTGTTTCTTTCTTTTTTACGTAAAGTGAAACAGTGACGAATATATTTAAAGCCCATTTGAACTATTAATTTTGTAAAAGCAAATTGTACGCAAAATAAAAACCAATACGGAAATTAAAACAACATTATGTTTGTATGTATACGTGTACATGTGCTTAGAAAAGTATGTAAAGAAAAAATAAAACAACTACATTTTAGTAACCGAAAAACATACATATAAAAGCTACATTAATATATATACAGGATAATGTTAGTATGTACAGGATAACAGATACAACATAAAAGAAAAGCAGACATAATTTTTTTCTGAAACCAACTTATAAAAACAAAATTTTTTTAATTTTATAGCAAAATATACATATTTTTTTCTTTTAGGGCCATTATTACAACAGACATTGGGATTTTATCTTACAGATAATTTTTCTTTTATTATTGCAAGTTAAAATTAACCTAACAAGTGGCTGACAACTTAACAGCAGGTTTATCCCCATGGTAAATTTCAAAGCAAACTTTAGGCATTTGAAGCTGCCACATATTCTGTAGAAAATATGGTAACTTCAGTTGCAAAAATGGGATATATTTAATGGCGACTTTATCCTTCACGTTAACTAACGTGCAGATCAACTATCGAGAACTTTATCGCTAGGTTGTAATAATGGCCATTAGAGTACGTAGAAAGCTATCGAACACTCTTGCTCTTAAAGTTTAGTAATCAATATGGAGAGCTCTGTCAAAATATTGTGGACACAAAGAAAAACTAGTTTTTTAGGACTAGTACTTAAGACACGATCCCTATACAAGGTCTGCTAAAAAATAACCGTTTTTTTTAAATTTCATGAGTTACGCATGTTCAATTTTCACATTTTTTTTTCTGTTATATTGGTGAACATGCCATTTCGGATTGTCAGTTTGTTTTTGGCAGATAAAAAGATTAGTAGTGTTATGATATTCGATTTTTTACTATTCGTAAATATGAATCAAAAAAACTGCATTAAGTGTTGTGTAAAAAATGCAAATAAATGCGCAAGGACATTCGAAATGTTGACTGTGGCGCTTAGCGAGTCTACTATGAGCAGAACACCAGTTCAATTGTGATATAACCGGTTTAAGGAAAGCCGAAAAGATGTCAATAACGATGCTCGTCCTGGTCGCTCGAGCATATCAACAACCGATGAAAACATTGAAGCAGTAAAGAAAATGATTTTGGAATCGGCGTATCACTATCAGAGAGGTTGCTGATGATATTGGCCTATCGTTCGGCTCATGTCAAGCAATATTTACAGATGTTTTAGGCATGAAACGTGCGGTAGCGAAGATTGTTACAAAATTGCTAAATATCGAGCAAAAACAACGTCGCATGGACATCGCTCAGGAGCTGTTGAACATCGTCATCGACGATATAGATTTCCTCAAAAAAATTATAAGTGGGGACGTATCCTGGGTGTATGACTATGACATTGAAACCAAAGTCTAATCATCCCAATGGAACCGTCCAGAAGAGCTAAGACTGAATAAATCACATCAAGTTCGGTCAAATGTGAAGGTTTTGCTCACTGTTTTCCTCGACAGCAATGGCATGATGCATCAGGAATACTTCTTTGAAGTTATGCGTCGTTTGCGCGAAGCAATACGCACAGAACTGTGGAAAAAACAATCATGGATTTTGCACCCTGATAACGCACTTGCTCACACATCGATGCTTGTGCGTGAATTTTTGGACAAAAACAAACCCTTAACCACCGTATTCACCAGACTTGGCCCCCGCTGACTTTTTCCTCTTTCCAAAACTGAAGACACCGATGAAGGAAAGCGTTTTGCTCCGATTGATGAGATAAAAGAAAAATCGAAACAGGAGCTGTTGGCGACACCAAAAACAACATTTTAGAAGTGTTTCGGGGATTGGACAAAACGCTGGCATAAGTGTATTATATCTGAGGGGATTACTTTGAAGGGGAGAAGAAGATGGAAGGAAGAAGGGGAGAAGTTATTGATAAATAAATACTTTTTGAAAAAAAATATTCAACAGACGGGCCGGGCTGTACGATTGAAGAACGAATTCTCTTTGCAATAACGTAACTATGTATAAGAGTATAGTTTTCTCTTTGGAGAAAATAGAACAGTATAACGCTTCATTTTTACTAACATTTATCTTTATTGCACAAATGATAACAAATTCGAATTTTGCCTCGATTTTGGAACATTCTTTACAACCAATTGTTTAAGCAAGAAAGGCAAGAAAGTCTTCGCCGTAAACTGAGAAAACAATGTTTTGTCACTGACATGAATATATGTATATTTTTTTTCGTTTGTTATCAGTTAACGTTAGAAAACAAAAACCGTAATGTTGGCAGCAAAATGAAGTCAAGGACGTTGTAATTCAGCTCGACCGTTGGCCGTACACCGTAGAAGTCTCACTTTGATGCTAAAGTCACTCAGTTGAAACTAAAAGCAGCACAACTAAATTGGCTTATGGACAGAAATTTTACCTAGAAGTTGGTTTACAAAGCCTATATGGTGCTACGGAATTCAATTATGGGACACCGCCTCAGCGTTAAATATTGAAAAAATTCAAAGACGACAAAACCGAATTCTTCGAACGATTACTGCAGCTCCATGGTATGTAAAAACTGTTCCGCTGGTAAAAACCGAATTTTGTAAATGCGCGCCAAGGTTAGGTTAGGCTAGGTAAACAGGCCGCTGGATACCCCGAAATAGCCTAGGTTCTCTCTCCAGCTCACCTGGGTTTTGAAGTATTTGTGCTTGCCTGAAAAGTGGGATAGTAAAGTGAAGAATAGAAGTTTGAGGGATATAGTGTGAGTGGTGGTGATAGAGGGGAGGGGATGAAAAGAAAAGGTATATTAGTAAATTGGAACTTGATCCAAATCCACTTCCACGCAACATACTTAATTCTGGCGACCACACTCGGTTGAGAATAGAGGTTACCTTTGCCACCATCAGAGCGTTAATTAGGTGATTTTATCGATATAGCTCCCGCAGAATAAAACTTTTTGTCGGACTTAATTAAAAAATCACAATTTTTTTGTTAATTTTTTTACTTGTTGTTAGTTCATTGAGAAGAATACTTTTTTGCGACTCGATACGTACGAGCATCTACATGTTAAATATATACATATATGTAATTATCTACATATATACATATATTGTAAAGTCAAAGCCACCTTTGTTCTCTTGAATTATACATTTTGTTTCAGAAGTGTGTGACACTTGCGATTAATCATGATGCTGAAGCAAACATTTGATATGGAAAATTAAAAAACATGACGAAAATACACAAAAAGTACATAAACAAAAAAAAAATCTAGGCCTGCTCTTGCTATCGCTTAAACAAATCATGCAGTTTTTATACACCATGCAAAATAATACATACATATAATTACTTGTATGTATTTTTATATTATTTAATATACAAAGTCAAAATGTTCTTTATTATTTTCTACATTCAAATCGTTTATATTAAATATATATTATACTTTACACTAAACACTTAAACCATTTTAATGAAGTCAAATGCAAACAGCTTTCAAAAGAATATTCGATTTCAATGTGAATTGTGTTTATAAGAATATCGAAAAATTTTTTAACTTTATTTGTTGTTGGCATTTGTCAAAAACTATACTGACATAAAACTTACATTAATACATAAATGGTGTTATTTATTGTATATATGTATATGTAATAGTATGTAATAGTAGGTAGCTGTAGGAAGTTAGTCAAATGTTTTATCTGTATAAGAAAAAAAATTCAGTGTCCAAAGAATTTTTTGTCTTGAAAAATCTGTGTTTGGAGCGTATTAGAAAAACTGTTTAGAAAGAAGTTGTATAAAAATTTTTTTTTTCTGTTGAGTAGAAACATTCTTTCTTTCTAAAAAAAAAAGTTAAAGAATTAATCAGACTACACATTTCTCACAGCAATTGTCTAGATACTCAATGTCTCTTTACCAGATATTACTATCAGATGTAAATGTAAACAGGGTGTCAAAGTTTACGTCTAGCATTTCAGAAAAATGGAAAAGAATTAATGTCACATATTAAAACTTGATACCGTTTTCAAACAGAAACTAAAGTTTGATGACAGAGCAATG
This sequence comes from Thecocarcelia acutangulata, assembly GCA_914767995.1. Classification (NCBI taxonomy): domain Eukaryota; kingdom Metazoa; phylum Arthropoda; class Insecta; order Diptera; family Tachinidae; genus Thecocarcelia; species Thecocarcelia acutangulata. The sequence goes on along the minus strand of OU612094.1, from coordinate 162,510,659 downwards.
ATGTTTTTGTGGTACAACAAATTTTAATATTTTTTATATATTGTTTTTGGTATGTCGTTTTAAGTAACCTTCTGCAGCGGGGCAAAATTAATCATTTTCAAATTGATTTTGTATAAAACTTAAAACAAGGGAGTTGTTTCTTAAAATAATCGAAACTCTATTTTTGCTAATATTCTTTGAGTCAATTTCAATATGTTTTCTTGATTTTATGACTGAAGAAATCTCTTTTTTTAAAATTACCATTCATATTTAGACTTTTCGTAACCTGCAAAAAACTCACGATAACTTCTTTATTACACTATTATTCTCGCATCTAAATATGAATTGTGTTATGTAAAAATTGGCGAGTTTCGAGAATAACATACCTAATCTTGTCAGAGAAAAATCCATTGCAGTAACGATAGAACTCAGCAATGCTCCCTATATTGCGTCGTTGCTTCAGTGAGTCTATAGATTTGGATAACTTACTGTCACCGATAAGCTGCCCACGATCGAGTAACCCTAAAATAGACTTTGATGCACTGGCCTGAACATGAGAGTAGTACTCCCTCTTTGGTCGGATATAGGTGTTATAAATAGTAAGAAGATCGGATGGAGGGAAGTAGACCTTATATTGTTTCAAAAACCCCGAGGCACTTGAATGCTAGAGGCATAAAAAATATGTTTCATTCCAAGAACATCAAGAGCATCCAGTTTCTCAATATTTATACCATTCATGAGTGCACATGAAACGCCATTTACGGTCGTTTAATTATGTGCTAATAAACAACATTGATAGAGGTGACCCTTTTTTTACGACTCCATTCGTAGATTAATATGATATCACTAATCTATTAGCCATCCAAATTTTACCGCATGGCAACGATCCCGTGTAGGTCGGGCCTACAACAGAAAGAGTAAGAATAGCAAATGTTGTTGTCATCCGCGAAAGAGTGGCTAGGGTTGGAAGTTTGATATCAAAGGTGGTTGAGAAAAAAAAATGGGGTAGGAAAAAAAACGGTACCCCTGAATTTTGAACTCGTTTGACGCGGTCCCTGCGAAACCTCGATATAAATCGGGAAAAGTTATCATCGACACCAAAAGCGGTAAGTTTTACCAGTACTACAAAACATGCCACACTCTGTCAAACGCTTTGGAAATATCCACAGCCACCACTTTACTTTCACCGGAATGATGTATTGACTGGCACCATTTTTTCGGCCATCCGGTCCAGAAGCCTTGTTTATGTCCAGATCGGCTAATACCCTTTTAACTGCTCGAAACTGGCAAAATATCTTTGGCATAATTACAGATCCTCTTTCGGATTCAGGAAGTGGTTGATACTGATTTGCAAGTAGGAATTGCTTACAAAAATTACAGGCAGCAAAATTTCAACTGGGTCAGTAAATGCTTGGTCACTCATTAAGAGAGCTGGAAGGTATTACTGCCCCGGGCAGCTCTAAAGACATTGGCACAAAGAGGCTATTGGTGAAGAAACTTTTAACGTCTTAGCATCCTGGCACACGAAGATCTTGCCTTTTTGCGGAGCAAATCAGTCTGGGTTTTTGTTTAAACGCCTATTGCTGAATGCTTCCTTTCTAGATCTGACTGCGTTTTTGCGCATCTGATTAAACTAAGATTTCGCTCTTGGATTAATCGAAATCTGCTTGGAGTGGATGGATTTTTTCATCCTTAGCAATATCCATATTTTTAGCCATTTTTGTTGTAGCATTTATGTCATTATATAGAACGTAAATTTTCCTATTAAATACTCGTAAATAAATTCTAACCCTTTCTTAGCTGATTAAAAACGTTACGAAGCTCACAGACCGAAAAGGGATCCGTGTTGCCAATAGGTGCACTAACTTTGAATTCATACTTTTGAGATTATGAAGTCAGGTATAGGTCAAGTGTGTTTGAATGGTGCCCTTCAACACCTGGAAAATTTGTTAGTGATAAAAAGCGTTTCTTACAGAAATACATCAAATACCGTGAATATATTAAAATCTGTTTTTGTAGCACCAGAGATATCATTGCAGAGATTATTAATTTAATTTAAAATACTTTGATTGCCCTGAACTTTTGAGACACCCTGTATATCCATATATGTATAATAGTAAAAACCCCTTTATTGCTCTGTAAATATGTATAAGCATTAACTGAAAAAAGGTTAATGAAGAAACAGCAAAAAGCTTCAGAAAGCACAACTTTTTTTGAGAGTTTCCAGCAAAACCAAAAACGATAGAAATTTTTTTAAAATAGATTTGTATGTACGGAATGTGTTAAAATAGGTTTGTATAGGTATATGTTTCAAAGAAAACTAAGAGCTTAAAGTGAACTAAAATGACAGGCTACTCGCACAATAGATATATACTTGTACAAAAAATCAATAATAACGTAACAATTTTTAGAGTTCTTGGAAAATTGTCTATAATTTTAAAAGGAAACAAGAAAATGAAAAGTTGTAAAATGGTTTGTCCGCTATCGATTGCTATCGACAACAAATATTATTAAAGTATGTAAATAGATAAAGAAATGCTATAGAGAAATATAAGTATTATAAGTAGTTAAGAACGTAGTTGTAGTCGTATGTTTAAAGAGTGAAAATGTGGAAGTAAGAAATAATATAAATGTATTAATAGATATAACAATAGAATAGTTATTATAATAATAAAATGAAGTAGAAGTAGTAATTATGTTGTAGATAGTAAGTAGTATATAATATAGAGTATTAAATAAGCATTAATGTTAAGTGGTTGTTATATGTATGTGTTTGGCTTGTAATTGTTTTAAGAAGTTTGCTAAATAATATATATAGAAAAGATATTAAAGTATAAAATTTAACATTAAGACACCATGAATATGAAAAAAAATTTGCTAATTTTTTTGCCGAATATTTTGTTTTTGTTAACACCTTTGCTTTTCTTGTGAAAGTTTGAAAAATGTTGTATGATTTATAAGTATTTGTGTTATTTGTTAAATATATTATACTTCATTACTTTTTAACGAAACACAACAAAAACAATAAGTTGTTTAATGAACAGTTATAGTTTAAAGTAGATAATCATAAGTAATGACTTTTACCTTAACCCTCTGCAGATCGATGGGATTCATAATAGTGCCTTGAAAAAATTCCACTGTTGTAAAATGTCGTTTAAATAAACCTTCTAGTTCCAAATCGGGTGGTTTTCTTTAAATTTTGGGTGATTTTTCAATTTTTGAAATCATGTACAATGAATTGGGTTTCAATTGCAATATTTTGTTTGATTTTGATGTCAAAATTTAAAAGGTTTGTTCCATATTTATTGTTTGGGGGTTGGTTGTTAATTTTGTTTGAGATAGTGGTTTTACAAAATCAGGTTGTGGGTGACGCAAGAATTTTGACGTTTTTATGTAGATTTTTTGATTTAAAATAAAAAGTTTACAAAAAAAATTTTTTTGATTCAATTCAGTAAAACGAAAATATATCTTAAGTTATTGAAATAATAATTTACCTTAGTTTTATTTAAATATGAGACTTGAGACCGAGTTAAACGACTTGAGGTGTGCTCATAAGTTTACTTTGAAATTTAGTTAATATTTAAATATGCAATAAACTTTACGCACTATGTAAGTAAATTTAAATTTAAGCGAAAATTGCCCTCAAAGTACCAAAACAGCTATTACATTAAAAGTTTCTTTTATTGGAAAATTTTTATTTATTTTGTATAGGGTGTTTTTTTAAGCCCGATAGAACTTGAAATTGTAAAAAATAACACAAAAAATTAAATTGTAATCAACATTTTTTTTTATTCGAAAGATCAATACGTGACATTAACATTTGAAAATGATTTCGGGCATATGGGCACCGCGGCTGTTCTTGACGAAGCGCATTCTGGACGTCCAATTTTGGGCCACTTTTTCGAGCACTGCTGGCCGTATGTCACGAACAACACGAACAATGCTGGCCTCCAAGGCGTCAATTGTTGCTGGTTTATCAGCATAAACCAGTGACTTCACGTAGCCCCACGGGAAATAATCGAGAGGTGTCAAATCGCACGACCTTGGAGGCCAATTGACAGGTCCATTTCTCGAAATCAACTTATCGCCAAATTTTGATTTCAGTAAGTCGATGGTTGCGTTCGCCGTATGGCACGTAGCGCCATCCTGTTGAAACCACATCTCCTCCGGATCAATGTCATCCATATTTTCAAACAAAAAATCATTGATCATGGTGCGGTAAGGATCTCCATTGACCGTAACGCGAGCTCCGGCCTCATTTTTGAAGAAATAAGGTCCGATGATGCCACCAGCATGAAAACCGCACCAAACAGTGCATTTTTCTGGATGTAATGGAGTCTGTAGGGTCTCTTGTGGATTGGTCTCACTCCATATGCGGCAATTTTGCTTATTAACAAACCCGTTAAGCCAAAAATGCGCCTCATCGCTGAACACAATTTTGCGATAAAAGTTGCGCGAATCGACGACTGATTTTCAAAGTAAATTTGGATAATTTCGTAGCATTGTTCAAGCGTGAGTCTATTCATGATGATTTGTCAGAGTATACTGAAACAAATAAAAAAAATGTTTCATCAAAATTTAATTTTTTGTGTTACTTTTTACAATTTAAAGTTCTATCTAGCTTAAAAAAACACCCTTTACTTGGCATAAAGGAAAATGTTTTCAAAATAAAAAAAATTAGAAAATGTATAAAACTTCCCGTACTGGGTTAGGTTAGGTAGGCAGGCAGCTGGATTCCCCGTTGTAGAGTAGATTCTCCTGCTCACTTGAGGCCTGAAATTATTCCCATTGTGATTGTCTAAAAAGTGGAAGAGCAGATGTGAAAAATAGAGGTAGAAGGATATGTGAGATGGGCGGAAAGGTGAGAAACCGTTTAGTGTGGCGTAACATGCTATTGTGCTAGCCATTCGCTGCTCCTTATGAATGAGGCTAGTGCGGCAAGATTGAACGAAGCCATACATGGTAGCCTATTTAAGCTCTGAGCAGTTTGAATAGCTCCCACGTTCTCTTAAAGTTAATATGCGGTCACAGGTTCCGAGATATATAACATGTGGGCTCTGTGAGCCATTTTTCTTTGGCACGTTTCAGCGTGTGAAGCTTCATTCTTTGCCAGTACACTGATAAGGGTTGTCCGCAAAAGGGATCTATATCCCTATCCTCTAAAGTTGTCCCTTTTTTGGCTAAGGCGTCAGCGATATTGTTGCCCTTGTTGGACCCATGTCCACTTACCCATTTTAGGGTTAGATTAGAGTCATGGTCTTATTTAAAGATGTCCAGCATGCCTGGACTAGAATTTACTTAGTGTATATTCCAATCAGGAAGTTGATGGCGGTCTTGATGTATACGTTACTATCATGCTATCCCTGCCGACTATCTTGTGAAATGTCAGCCGCTCCACACCCTGGAACGCGCTCAAAAAAAGTGGCTTACAGAGCCCACGTGCCTTATATCAAGGAAACTGTGGCCGCACATTAACTCTAAGAGAACGGGGGAGCTATTAAAACTTCCCAGATCTCTCCTAAGAATGACGGTAGCAGTCATCACTGGACATTGCCCGTTTGGGAACCATGCCAGGAGACTAGGCCTACCCTATAACGACTTCTCTAGAAGTTGCCAAGACGAGGAGGAGGAGGAGACCATCCTTCATCTCCTCGGTACATGCCCGGCTTTGGAGCACCATCGTCTAAGATGCTTAGGCGAGAGGAGCTTCAATAGTCTATCATGTCTGGCCTTAGTCAAACCGACTGCTATAGCTTCTTTCATAAGAAGTAGCGGATGGCTAGTAAATCAGCAAGTAATGCCACATTAAGCAGTTTCCCACCTTTCCTTTCCCTCTTCTGCACTCCTTCTATATCCTTACAACTTTTATTTTTCCTTCTATCATACCCTAACTTTTCAGGCAATCACAAAAGGAATGACCTTCAGGACCCAAGTGAGCTGGAGTATCAGGGTACTCTTTGGAGAACCCAGCGACCTGCTTACCTAACCTAACCTATCATGCTATCCTTACCGACTATCTTGTGAAATGTCAGCCGCTTTTTTATAGCGGATACTTCAGCTTAAAGAACATTGCATCCGTCTGGTAGTGTAAAGGATATTTTAGTGCTGAATTCGTCTATTTAAACGCCTCCCCCAACCCGTCTGGAACCATTCGTGTAAACATAGAAGTATCCAGATTCTAGGGGAGATTCCTCAATTTGGTAGCCGAAGCTCCTCGAGGGGAATGGTTTTGAGATGCAGTAGTCAGTAAATCCCTTGCAATCTCCAGTATATTGGCATGTCCCCACGGTCTGTGGGTCCATGCACCTGTCGCATTCAAACAAATCGCGGCTTTTAGTGCTATCTGCCTGGCTTTCAAGTCACATGGCATCCAGCTCATAAGTGCAAGAAGTGCTTTAGTTGGTGTTGTCCTCATAGCCCTTGTGGTCAGTATTGGCCGTGGTTCGACTGAATTTTTCAATTTGCAGTCCACTGATTTCAACAATATTGATACTCCATAAAAAATTATCGGTTTTATAACCATTTCATAAAGCCACACTGCTTCCTTGGTTGTATGCCCCATGTTGAGCTAATGTTACATCTTTAAAATTTTACATTTCCTTGACAAAAATTTTTATTTGATGTGTAACTTAAATAACGAAACTCAAATAACAAAATTTTTGAAAACTTCATTTAGGTGAAAGTTTTATTCAAAATAATGATATTATCAAACCACTTCAAAATTACCCTTCTGGAGAAGTTTTGTTTAGTATAAAATTTTTATAAAAAACTTACTGAATTAAGGTTGTACATTACTCGAAATAATTTGTGAATAAAACTATTTTAACAATTCTTATTTGAAGTAATTGAGACAAAATGAATGAAAGTTTCCTTCAAAATTCTAAAAGTATTGTTACGCTTAAAAATCTCTACTCGTGGGAAAGTTTTGTTTATTGGGAAATTCGTATCTTTTTTTTAAATAGGGAATATTATTGTAAACGTAGATATATGTTAGAACTGTTAGAAATTACATATGTACGGTTAGAGAAAAGCATAAGTTAGGTTAGGTAGGCAGGTCACTGGACTCCGTAATATATCCTAGGTTCTTTAGCTCACGGGTCATAAATTCGTTCCCTTTGTGATTGTCTGAAAGAATAGAAAGGTAGAAGGTAGAGGTAAAATAGAAACTAGAGGGATATAGTGGTGGTTGGTAGGGGGAAAGGTGTAAAACCGTTTAGTGTGGTATTACATGTTATTATTCAAGCCATCTGCTGCTCCTCGTGAATCAGACTAGCGCTGTCAAACCGACTGAGGCCAGACATTATAGGCTATTTAAGCTCCGCTCGCTATGCCGGGCATATTCCGAGGAAATGAAGGATCGTCTTCGTTTGTCAACTTCTGCAAAAGTCGTTATAGAGTAGTCCTAGTCTCCTGGTATGGTTGCCAAATGGGCAATTCCGAGTGATGGCTGCTTGAGACAGTGAGTCTCAAGTGAGATTTGAGCAGTAGAGAAAAGCATGAATTTTAAAAATTTTGTTGACGGATTGGTCCCAAATTATACACATTTAATATATAAAATTAAAAACAGGAATATTAAATAGGATGATGTAATTTTTTTTTAATATTATGTACCATATGTATTATTGGCCTTTTGTTACATCTCAATTCAACATGTTCCTGAGGAAGGGATGTTGAAATATTGAAAAATAAATGTATTATTACTTTTCATTACAATAAGTGATCTCAATCTCGGTTAAACAAAAATTTTAATACTTATGTGGTTCATATAAAAATCAACTGAAATAAAATTTTACTTCACATTTCCTTAAAAGGCTTGTAACCAATTTTAAAAAAATTTTCTTAGTGAGAAACTCTTATCTGGTGTATTTAATGTAAAAAAAATCGTAAAAGAACTTAAATTTGAGGCATAACAAAAGTTTCACTCAAAATATCAAAAATAAAATTTTTTTCTGGGGAATTCTTATTTATAGTAAACTTTTTATGAAAATTAACTAAGATAAGATTTTACTTCACTCAAAATGACATTATGAAAAATTAGTACAATTCGAAAATATTCCTTAATGGTAAGTTCTTAGTTCGTACAATTGATGTAATAAGAGCAATGAGAAACTCCCAAATTTAAGACCAAAATAAAATATTTGCTCAAAATATGGGAAATATTATTTATTCTCTTTGCGATAAATAAGTAGAGTTTGAAAATGTCTTATTATGGGAAGCTCTTATTTAGCGTAGTTTTAGTTTTTAATAAAAATGTTGGAAAAAATTAAATTTGAGTCGAAATATTATTTGTCTTTAAAAATTTCCTTCTATGGGAATTTTTTTTTTTTTTTTGTAATATGCTTTATTATACGAAATGAAGTGTACTTTTGGAAACATAGTACTAAAATTTTCTCCCGCAGAGAAATTTTTTCTTACAGTGCAAAACTTCAACAAAAATATGTTCAAATATGATAAAGGATATTTTGCGAAAAGTAGTATTGTCTCAAAAAAAATTGCTTGCCCTTATAGTATTCCTATTAGAAATCCTCTTTAGTCTACCTTTTGAAAGTAAATAAATAATCTTTAAATAACCATTATAAAATGACACTTGAAATGATTTTATTATTTAACTCGCTGTCTTGGTAAATGGAACATGTTCAAAATACAACTTTTTCATTATCTTACATATTTGTTGATAAATTTCAAAGCTTGTTCACACCTCTTTAAAATAAATTAATTTACATAAACAATGTTTTAATAACTAATTCATAAAATATACATAAGATAAATATAATAAGAACGAGAAATTAGGAAAAACTTTTAACTTACTACTGTACTTAAAAAACTGTTAGTATAAAATACTTAGGAGTGTATTCATAAAAAATTAAACTGTATTATATTTGATATTTAATTATTTGATCTTGTTTATGTAAATATTTCTTATTTTTGCAGCTAAAGATCGTTTTTTATTTTTTATAAAAAATTCAACAGAATTTATTTTCAATATTTCGATAACAATTTGTTATCATCGTTAGGAAAATTAATATAATAACATATAATTTTCCTGACGATGATAACATATGGTTATCGAAATATTGAAAATAAATACTGTTGAATTTTTTATAAAAAATAAAAAACGATATTTAGCTGCAAAAATAAGAAATATTTATTAAACTGTATTTAATTGTAATAAAATGTTTTAAATTTTTTTTTTTTATTTTTAATTAAAATTTATTTCAAATTCATTTAAATTTTTATGAATTCGCCCATTAAAATATTATAAGTTTAAAAAAAAATCTAATAGAAAAAATTACTTGTAAAAAATAATCAAACGGCCTATTAAAAAATATATATATTACATGGTTATAAAAATCTAAGAATCTAAGAAAGAAATATATCATTTAAAGTATTAATTAATTCAATTAAAGTCACTAATAAAGTTCATTCCATTGAAGCATTGTAAATTTTCCAAAGCACATAGTAGAAAAAAAGCTAATTAAAGGTAAAATATTGAAAATACTAACATTTGTTTGGTATTTTAACTTTAAAAGAATCTAGGAATCAAAGCATAACTTTACTGCAAATATTTGAAAAGTTGGAAATAACGAAAAATTTTGGAAAATAAACAAAAATTTTAAAGTATATATATATTTTTTTCAAATATTAAAGAAAATTTTCCACAAACTAAGCCTGATGCTCACAAGAGCTCATAATGCAAATGTTGCTGAAAAGCCAAGTTTTTCAAAACTTAAAAATTAAAATAAAAGAAATATATAACAATCAACAGAATGATCAAAGTTGCATTGTAATTTTTATGTCAAAAAAAAAAAAAAAACCAAATAAAACTAAGAAAAAAATTGTATGTCAAAACAGTTTTGATATTGTTTTTTTTTTAAATGGGTATTGAAGGTGCAAATTTATTTGAAACAACACAATTCAAAATGTTTTTTCTTGAATTTTTCAAAACTTAAATCAATTCCAAAATTTTGCTTATGAAAAAGAGTACAAGTGTTTTGGGAATTTCTATGATTTTTTGTTTTTGATATGTTGAAATGTTGCATAGGCTTTGGACTTTTTGACAATTGTATGACACGAACGAAGTTAACAATTTCGGGAATTTTCAAAAACTTTGTATGTATGTAAATTACGAGTAATTTTGTTTTAAGATTGATATACATATTTGCTGTTGAAAGAATTGATATTTTTCTTGAAATTTTAATCGGATTTATGTGTCTGTAATTTTGAACAATTTTGTTTTCTGTTTTAGAGGTTTTTGTGTGTGGGTGTGTGTACCTTGACTCGTTCCAAATCGACGGCATTCATCATGGTTCCCTGAAAAAACGCCACTGTTGTATAATGACGTTTTAATAATCCTTCTAGTTCCAGATCTGGCTCCTTGCTGTTTGTTGGTTGATTTTTTTTTATTTGTATATTTTCATTGTTTTGTTTTAAGGTACAATATATAATTGCATATTAATTGTTAAAATATTATTTTTAGAAAATGAACTCATAAAATATTGAAATTTCTTGTAGCATAAATTAATGTTTCGTTAACTTATTGATATTAGTATTTTGATAAATAAGACGTTATTAATTTTACCTTAATTTATGAAATATGTACGTATAGTTTAATAAACATTTAATAAGTTTTTAAAAGCTAAGTATATTTATATATATTTGAATTTTGTATAACATTGGACTAATTGTTTTCAATTCCATAGATGCATTTAATATGAGCCCCCGTATACGTACTTAGACGTAGAAATGGAGCTCTGAAAATTATGTAAAAAATAATAATAGAGCAAAAGGGCTCTAAAAATCCTTTGCTTAATACATTTAAACAGTGGGACTGTAGATGCAACACTTTTGTGCCATAAAAACCTAAAATATTTCTAATTGTTTTTTTTTTTTAACTAAATAATGTACCATTCTATAGTTATTAAGTGATGAACTTTTGGCAGTACACGGATCAAATTCTGGGGTTTATATTAATCGTCATCTACCCAAATATTTTCTGGACCGAGCATTTTAGGAAATATCTGTCCAACACGGGCCTAACGAATATACGAAAGTGGATCTATTATAGAGACAAAAATTTCTTTGAAAAAAGTTTGGATAACCAGAAGAGTAGTGTTTTGTTTTTTATTCTGTGAACACATTATTGCCGTATTTTCTGTACACATACATCGTCTGACCAAAAAATAACCGTTATTTTCAGATTTCGTGAGTTACGTATGTTCGATTTTCGAATTTTTTTCTGTTATGTTGGTAAACATGTCTGTTATATATGTTGGCATTATCAGCCATTTCGGATGTCAGTTTGTTGTTGACAGATAAAAAGGTTAGTCGGTGTGCTCTTCGATTTTTTACTAAATTTCGTAAAACAACGTCGCATGGACATCGTTCAGGAGCTGTTGAAAGTCGTCAGCTTTGCTCAAAAAGGTCATAAATGGTGACGATTCATAGCTGTATGGCTATGACTTGGCTCCAGAAAAGCCAAGACCGAAAAAAGCACGTCAAGTTCGGTCAAATGCAGTGAGCAACATTGTTTTCTTCGACTGCAATCGCGTGGTGCATCATGAATTCTTTCAGAAACGCACAGAATAGTGGAAAAAACAATCATGGATTGTGCACCATGATAATGCACCAGCTTACACATCGATGCTTGTGCGTGAGTTTTTGGCCAAAAACAAATAAGAAGCAAGCAGGAATAGGAAGTGTTTTATTTAACATCTTGAGTACGCGTGTTTTTATATATTTATTTATTTTACTGCCATTCCTGTTTTCTTTATATATTAATTATTAATTTCTTTTGAAAGTTTCTGCTATGTAATTCATTACCTTGCAGTGTCTGGGGTGTTGGACTAATTTTTGGTGGTCTGAGCAGTGTTGTAGGTATATACACTGGACACTGATCAGTTTTAACTAATTTAGCTCCTACACAAATGTCCACAAACATTACTCCCCTTTTCCTGCGTCTCGTAATCTATTTTCCTAGTTCCAGTACAATGCACTGCTTACGCAGAGGTTATCCCCTGAGTACAGGAACAAGATAAAACAAACAAAAAAACAGAAAAGATTGAAAATAGCGGATCTGGGCAAAGATATAAATAAAAATTAAGAAGAATTGCATAGGCGTTAGGAGGTTAGATAAAATCTCTTAATGAAAATGACGTAGGTTTTTTTAACAGACAACAGCTCAATATAACGCGAAGGTGGTAACGCCAAAAACTCGTGCTTACCAATATTGAGAAAATTGTTAATAAGCTAATTTATTATATCTTTTAGTCAAAAATAGTTGACACAATTTGACCGAAATTCATTAGTCCCTGCCTTCCAAAAAAGTTGTTTTGGATATATTGCAAACATAAAAACATTTAATATCTCCATCTAACACAACTTCATCTAACACAATTTCTGTATAAAATATTCTAGAAGATCTTAGCACTCCCAATATGCAAAATAATGCCGATTAAAATTCTCGTATAACTTTCAAAGTGTTATGAGTACATGTAATAATCATGCTAAAGTAGTCAAACTCCAAATTGGATTCATTTTCTAGAATTGGTATGGAAGCGCAAAAAAAAAAACTATAACAGAAAGTAAATAAGAGTGATTTGAAAGTTAGATTATTACATACAACGGTGGAAAAAAACGAACAAGTATAAGTGTCATATAAGTTAATTATTTGACTGTGGTTTCCTTTAGTTTCCAGATTGAGAAAGGCTTCAAAGCCGAAATATACTCTTGTACAAATGTGTTTTCTTGTACATCAATGCAACTACTGTTTAATCGCTCTATTATTTGTCGATTTCTCTGAGACAAACAGCGAAAACAATTACTCATACTCATACCCCACTACCTTTAGAGATATTTAAAAGATCATATGTATAAGAATAAACTTTTATTATTATATCAATTTCATTATCACTATCCATATTTTCGCATGTTCTTTTTAAGATTTTCCTTTCATATGAATTAGTAAAATTTGTCGCAACGTCTATTTCAAAGCTAATAGTACGTGTCCACATACGTGATGTCGGTCAAATCAGTTGCTCAAATAAGGTAATTTTTCATATGACCAAATTATCTCAAATGACTTAATTTGTTTAGAATTAAGTCGATATTTGCCTGTGCAATACTGCGTTTCTGTTATTCTTACAAATTCAAACTTGGGACATTTATTATTGATGAGCTACAATACGTAAAAGTGACAAGTAATTACGAATCAAAATGGCTGATTTTAGAAACTTTTACCATTAAACCGTTGTTGTGTTGAATATATCGGGTGGTTAAATTTTAAGAACTAATGTTGAATGCGAACCACACTTAAACGTCAAGTTTTTTTATGCATTTAATTGACATTTTTCAATTTCAGACTAATTCAATTTCAAGCATGGAAAGAAACACAACAACACGTTAGAGTTATTCAGGCTTATTATGAAAATGGGCATTCAAATCATAATGCATATCGTGCATTTCGTGATTTTTGCTGTCAATTCAATTGTCCAAATTTGCATACGATCGGCAAAATCGTGAATACATTATTAAATTGTGTATAATTTCATACTTAACTTCCCAAGCTTTTTTTTATAAAATACTGGAAAGTAATAATAAACGAAAATATTGGGTGGATAAATTTTTTCTGCATTTCATTTGACATAGCTCAATTTCAGATCAGGCAAAGGTACACAATCGAGCAACGCTTCAGGCTTATTATGCAAATCAAAATGTACATCGTGCTCTTCGTGATTCTTTCGGTTAAGCTCAATGTCCAATTGTGTGTATAATCTGGATCAAACCGGGTCTAAAGCAGATTTGCAAACACCAGTGCATGCTTATATACATCGTTCTGCAGAAAATATTGCTACTGTTCGCTATAGTGATAGACTAAAGACCTGTCCGCCTCAACTCGTCAGCGTGCCCAACAATTGCTCCTTTCAAGCTCGTCGTTGATGAACAATATGCCCAAAGACTTGCTTTTACATGCTTCCGAGGTGGAATTGACTCAAGAACGAAAGCCTCTTGACCATTCCAAGCGTAGTCAACGGTCAGAACGGTGGCAAGAAATGGCAACAGTGGATGATAAATATTCTAAGAAAATCATCTTCAGTGTAGAGGCACATTTTCAATAAGCAGAATTGCCGCATTTGGGCGAATGATAATCCAAGATTGAGTGTTGAAAAACAAACACCCATAAAGAGTGAATATATGGGCTGGCGGTATCATCGGACCGTATTTTTGGGGACCGTATGTATAGAAATAAAAAATTACTTACAACATAATAGAAACTCTTCGAGATGATATCCTCAAATCAACTTAATTCGCTTATAATGGAAACATAATATAAACTTCAATTCATACTACATTAAAAAGGAATTTTAGTAGCCGGCATAATTTTTTCGCCAATTATATTTATTCTTTTTTGTTTCTTTTATACTTTTACGACTACATATATTAGATTGCAGTCCCACTGTTTCTTGAGATTTATTTTAAACAATTTATTATTTAAAATAAATCTTATCGTATTATTTCATATGTACATTCATATATGTATATGTAGTATATAAATGTAAAAAGTATACTTAATAATTAAACCGTTTTTTATATTATTAAAAGCAAAATGTTATATTAATCTATTTTCAAAAGATTTAGATTCTCCTTTGATGTTTTGTAACATCAAAGTGCCCAAACGAATTAGTCCCATGTACACATTCATAACAATAACTATTAAATAATGTATTGCTATTTTTAACCAAGAATAATAACAAAATCAAAAAACCATGATAAAGAAATTTGTATTTGTAATGAACTTACCGATGTAAAAATACCACTTCAACATCGACATCCTCACGATCTTCGTGCAGAAAATCCTTCAGAAAATGTGACACCGATTCGTATGTAATGTGACCGCAAACCACAATGTGCCTGATGCGTTTCATAGTTTGGGTGCAGTAGATGTCATCATTGACAGCATCAGCGTCATCATATTTGATATAAACCATGGTTGTTTTTCGCCACACAGTGATAAATGGGTTTCCATTTGTTATATTTTTTTTTTTAATTCAAATTTAATATTGATTTTACATGGTAAAACCATTTTAGAACGAACAGTGAGAGAAAAGAAAAATCAATTAGTTCATTTGCAATCTCAAGTGCCGGGGTTATTTTAATATAAGGAAAATACTTATTAAATGAAATGAGTGTGTGTTTGAATTTTTTTATGTTCTTTTTTAATTATATTTTTTACGAAACACATGAACATAATTATGTGTGAATTAAATTAAAGTGTTTTAGATTTTAGTTATTGCTGTTGTTAGAGGATGTTCGAGGATGTTTGTGTAGGTTTTTTTAATTGCTGTAATGTTTTTTTTTTTGTTATCTTAAAATAATATTATTCAAATTGATAATCATCATTGGAATGTTTAAGAATGTACTCATAAGTTTAAGCACATCTTTTTTTTGCATTCTATTTAATATATAATTGCACCATTGGTTTTTAATTACACAGCAGATAAAAAGAGGATTTAAATACTTGTGATCTCAAATGCGCTGAATCTTCGCCTATACCCAGATATTCTCAGTTAGATTTAACTTTAATTTTAATTTGTTTTTAATTTATAATTATTGGTTTAATTTAGTTAAACTTCGTATCAAAATTGATTTCAAGTCTTACTGTCATATCAGAAATAACTGCCAAGTTTGTAGCCTCAACTTGTGGCTTAACAGAATTTCAAAAGCTAAAGGAAATCTTTTAAATATGTATAAAAAAATTTAAAAGAACGTCTTTTATTCTTTCTATTTTTTTTTTTTTTTTTTTTTTTGCAGCTTTATAACCCATATTTATTTCCATTTAGTTAAATTAGTTTTCCATAAATTAAACTAAAATATGAAGCTCGTCCGGGATGAGAAAATCTCAGTTTGCTTTGGATGAAATGAGTTAAAATGGTTCGTTTTCATATCGAACTTGTCTTATTTAGTAGAAAATAATATTAACTGGCTTTTAATTACACTACAAAAAGTAAAAATCTTATTTAATATGCAAAAAACTGACCAAGCCAAGGTTTATATAAAGAATTTACTTTCTTTAGAAATAGTTTTGTAGTCACATGATGCAACTTTGGATCAGCTGTTCATTAGAGTCTCGATATACATATGATGTAAATTTTTATATTAACACATGCTATTTTTACCACTTGAATATTTCGGAGAAAAGTTTATCAGATCAAAATTTAAGCCACTTCAATACAAGCACAAATACTTCATTATATACATTGTTGAATCGTTGTATTTACATATACATATGTATATGTGTCAGTGGAGTATGTAGAAATATTACAAAATTCATCATTTTTATAGTGTCTTCTATCAAAGTTCTTTTTCAAACAATAATATTAGTAAAGTGACAGGAAACACAGTAACACTTTTATAGACATTTAAAATTCGTTCTTTTGATATTGGGGTTTCTACCTTTTGAAGTTAATGTAATGACAAAATATTATCTACGTATATAATGGCTAACTAATATCAGACCAACTAAAATTTGGATTAAATTTGGTGTAAAAATCTTATTGATGCTCATTAATATCAGAAAAATTACTAAGTGAAGTAAATTTTACGACAAAATATCATCAGTACCATGGCACGCTATCATCAACTAAACTTAAGCTCCGATTAAATTTAATGATTTCAGAAATATATCCTTAAATGTAACATTATATTTTGCCATTTTCAAGAAATCAATGCGATTTAAAAACGTTCTAATACTTCTGATGACTTACTGCCATCAATATAATGTTGTGTTTCGCATTATCATATTTTAATTGTGCGTATGTTATATACGAGAAACTACTCCATTTCTTTGCCTCGTAGTCCGTGTGACCAGGTCTATAAACCAATGATGATCAAAAATTTTTGGAGCTAAATTGGCATCAAAATTGTAATAAAAAAAATTTTAAGTGCTAAAATATAATGCTAAAATTTAAATGTAGTAATTTTAAGGACATATATATTTTCTTTAAGAGTGCATAATTTTATAATTCATGATTGTATTGCCTTAGAAATTTTAATTTCTATTGAATGAAACGTAATTTCTTAGACCAATAAATTATTTTATAAACATAAAAAGGTTTAAAAACACAAAAAATAATGACTCAGTCTTTAAATTAATTATCACATACGTTGCCATGACGTCCCAAAGTTGTTATATTCTCTGCCGTATAGTCTAGCATTTCTTCCTTAAAATGTTCGTGTAACTTATACTTATTAACTTTTAAACTATTTTCTATATAAAACAATTTTGCATTTTTTAAACTTATAAAATTTTTCATACTTAAAATATGGCATTTTTACAAAAAAAATCTTCTAAGGGATCAAATACTGTCTGAACTACCCAAATGAGTCTGCATAGTATTCATCATACGATACACATGTTTTATGACCGATTTGAGGACATAGTTATCTCTCGAAGACGTGATCGTGTGATTAGATTCCCTTATACTATTTCTTATAAGGTTTCGAGAATTTACAGCTCTATACCAAGAAACCACTGTATACCAATGGCTTTAAAATCAATATAGCAGAGATAATTGGTCAAATCTGTCTGGCAGAGTGATTTGGACCTGATCCACTGTAAGAAGCCGCGGCATATATTGAACTATGTTAATATTTTACACATAGTTTATTTTGCATATTTCAATATCTATATGCTCTTATTAAAAACTCCACTATTTCTATCTTTTTTATTCTCTGTAAACACATCTTGTAGCAGTAACATTGGAAATGGCAAATACACACTTAGAAATATAAAGTCTGAAATATTTTGTTTATGATTCTTAAAACCTTCTTTAAAACGGTTTTACTTTTATAATATGAAAATTTTATGACATATTACCGATAGCTTTTCACCGATGTGAGTGAATTAATCGTACTTAAATTTAGTTGAGTTTAAAAAACTGTTGATTGTCATTGTTCGGCTTTTGGCTGTATTCATTAAGTGCCCTGGAGACGATCAAAAAATACGCCAATCAATGCAAATGTGTGATTGATGATGAATTATTGTTATTTAATGCAATTTTGTTAAAAAAAGAAAAGATGAAAAAAATATGGATGATAAGTAGTAAGAAATGCTTATATAGTACGAATGTATACATATAAACAAAATAAAATTTAGTAATCATAATAAATATGGATGTAGTTTTTTATTGTACTTACTATTGTGCCTTGCGATAACAAAACAACTTACATTTTCTATCGTCAATCACAATTCGAGACTATCAAATATATAAGTCAAAATAATATATCAAAAGTTTTTGATTTTCATCAATCAGAGCCGACAACCTATAGGTGTACCCGAAAAAGCACGACTACACGCACACACTTAGAACGTCGACATGTTTTTTTATCGTCTCCAGAGTAATTTATATTACAGAAACTGTGGAATTCATTTATATGCAGATGATGTACATTTTTATGCAAGTATTCGATGTGGCGATTTGCGGAATTGTGTAATTGCCATTAACACTGACTTGAATAGAATACATATCTAGGCTTCTTCATTAAACCAACAAAATCTAAGTTTGTTTTAATATTAATATCAAAGAGTATTTGACGTACCTGAAGATAAAATTAAAGGAATCAGAATAGAATTCATCGTGTTTTTAATACTAGGCTAGCGTGTTTGGAATACACAAGTGTGACAATGGGAAGAATCTTTCATATGCTACTTAATTTGTGGGCGGTTGTAGATTCAACACAATTTGTTATACATATGCAACTTGCGAGAAGGCATACTTAATTACCGTTCTTCTTTATGGCAATGAACTGTGATAGCGAGAATCAACGAAAACTAAGAGTTGCTTATAATAAATATAGCACGATATGTTTTTCTTAAAGGTCGTCATGACCATATTTCAGTATTTGCTTATCAGACAGTTCAAATTGAGTTTGGGAGTTTATGGAAAGTTAAATGTTTATTATTTTTGCATATGGTTATCACCTCTGGGCAGCCTACCTACATATTTGTACGTTAAAATTCAATTTGCCAGCTCAGGCCGTGAAAGGAAGATTATTCAGCTAAGATATAAGTTACTTTTGCCACAAAGGCAGCATTTTATTCACGCCATTAGACTCTAGAATTCTTTACCGTAACGTAAACGCTTTTAAAATAGAGTTATACAAATTTTGTTCATAGCTGTACAGTTGTTTAATTTTCATTTTAATGAAGTTGAAATAAACCTGTTTTTGAATATATTTCTGATTTATTTACTAACATTTCATTTATAAGATATTCATCTTGCTACGTTAGGCTTTAATCATAATCATAAATAAAAAATTGACTTGTTTTGATATTCAATTAAAAAAAACGTGAATGATTTGAACCTGAGTTAGTTCAACTATAATATTACTTATACAAATGATTTTGCCCCAACAATATTGTGGTTGATATTAGTATTATCATGTTTACTTTTCTTTATGCTCATGAAAGTAAAGTGATTTTCAGTTTGGTGGGGCCTTTTTCAAAAATTTTTAACTGTGCTTAACCTTTTTTCTGGGGTTTTTTTTTTATTTTTGCACAAGTTTTTCCCCCAATGAAATAAAAACCAAGCAATTTAATTTACTTCTCGATTTTTTATTATCATTAAAATTTATTGTTTTTCTTAAAGCAATTAAAAAAACCTTTGATGTTAAGTTTGTATGTATATATATATATATATATATATATATATATATGTATGTATGTGTGAAATAGTATTATTTGTTATTCTTGTAGGGAAGCTTCTTTATTTCAAATTTAATTGGCAAAATAATCAAAATAAAAAATATAAACAAATTATATTTTTAAATAAAAATAAAATTGTTTTGTAAATAAGCACATTGTCACATTTACTTTTTAAGTTTTATTTATTATAAAACTTAAATATTTTATTTAAAAAATAATAATCATTGGGCAAAGCAAATAAAGAGCAGTTATTAAATTGTGGGAGGGAATAACTTCAAATAAACTGAAAAAAAAAATCAAATAATCAAGATGCAACAAAATGTTTAACAAATTTTCAAAAGTATTGAATTTGTTGTAAAAATATTTTAGTCTGCTACCCCAAAAACATACATTCATGGATTTGTTAAAAATATATCTTAAAGTTAAATATTTTACAATATAAAATAGTGGCTTGAATATTTATATATTTATAATGCTTATTTATACCACATCAATTAATAAATAATTAAAATAAAAAAATATCAATCACATTTACATAAATCCGGTGAGCAATTAGCAAACATTTTAAACAAAGTTAAGCACAACAAATATTGACAATTTATGAGTATAACATCGGAAACCATTCTTTATTGTAAGTAAAGTGCCCTAGCAAAGCATGCAAATATGATTTTATAAAATTGGGTTTTCCACCGTGTAGCATAAATGCAATAATAATACTTATTAGCCCTTATCAGTCTTGTGCAATTGAAGTTGTAAATTTCGCTCTGTTCACGATGCACATATATATGTAATATTACCTTCTACTTAGTCTTGCAAACGTTGAAAAATATAGCAAAGTTAGTGTATAAACGTTTTTTTATAATACAAGTCCATAACCAACAGATTTTGAATCAGGTATTATTATTGATTGTTAATATGTTCTTAGATTTGTATTTTATTTTGTGATTATAAATTTCTACTTTTGGTCTTGCAAATGAGCAAAGGTATAACAATTATATCTCTGCATACTTTCTAAACGCAAAGTTTGTATATACACATCCTTTTTATGATGCAAGATTGTGAATCAGTTATTGGTGCTTATAAATATATGCCACATGCTTGAATTGTTAAAATATCCTAGATTCGTATTTTATTTTTATCTTATCTATCAAAATAACTATAAACCAGCACATTTACGGCTGCAGTAACTGTAATACGAAGCTGCATGGCGCTTCTAATAGCTTCTAATTTTTTAACTAAATTACTTATAACTTAAAGCAAATTTAAAATTCTTCTGCTCCAGAAGAATTAAACACTTAGATTTGCTTTATTCTGCAGTGAGGTTAAATTTTTTTTTTAATTTGCATCCAATTTTAAAGTTTGTTGCTATTATATCGTGTACACACTTAATAAATTCAGTGTAAGCTATAAAATTATATATTGATTTACACTGAGTTGGCACATCCAAGAAACTCGTTACAAGTTGCGTACATATTAACAACCAATACATCGAGAAAATAATAATAAAAACACTTGCAATTAGCTCGACGGTTTACGCATGCAAGTTTTGTTGGATTTGTTACTTTTTGAGGGCAACGAGAAAGCTTATCAAATATTGTATTTAATTGTGTGTTTGAATGCATTCCATGAAGTCTACAAAGAGTGTTTTGTTGGACTTGTTACTTTTTGAGGGCAAAGAGAAAGCTTATCAAATATTGTATTTAATTGTGTGTTTGAATGCATTCCATGAAGTCTACAATGCAATGCAAGTGTAAATTCATTTTCAAAATATCGTCAAAGGTAAACTTTGTACGGTTCTACTACTTGCACTTTTAATGTCTGGGCTGCGAAAGCTTTAGAATAGCAAGATTACAGAGGGTAATGTATATAACTTTTTCACAATATAAATAATAAATTATATTCCATATAAAAAAATTGTTATATTTGTCCTTTTTATTATATGTTATATTTTCGGCACATAACTAAAAATATTTAAAATTTTCCTTGAAAAATACCCATCAAAACTAAAATGAAATATCTATGGGCAAGACTGTTTGTTGAGTTTTGCATGCAAGTAAAAAAATTTACTTGCAATTGAAACATCTGTCAAGTGAGCCCACTACTTGCAGATGTCTGAATGTGTTAGTAAAAAAATTACAATACATTTGGTTTTCTGCACTTGCGTGTGTAAATATTGAGTTAGAGATGTGCATTAATTTTGTACTATTATCAGACATGTATATTAAAATATTACTTCACTTCCCCTACAATATTAGGAAAAGTTATTATTAGTGGTCAGAGGCATTTATGCTATACTTGCAAAGATTCCACGAAACGTGTTTTCCGATTGTGGGTGTTAAATATGCATATATTATGTTTATATTATTTTTTTATGATCTTTTTAATTTGTCTTCTAGAACAATTTAAGATACAAAATTTAATAGAGAAATATTCATTTTCCTAAATAAGGAAAATTGAGAAAAATTTTATAAGAAAAAATAATCGGTGTTTATCATTAATATGTTTAGTTTTTTTATTCAAGGCGACAAGCAGAATTTGGAAAATGGTGCTTTTATTGATATAAAAATTTGTGCAGTGTATGCATGTTATTCATGCATTAAATTTTTTTGATATTATTATATACTAGCAAAAATCTCAAGAAAGAAAGTTCTGGTTCGTCTTGCCAAATTGAAATGTGCAATTTTTATTGTGAATTAAGTGAGAACTTGTTAAAAAATTATCATTATAACGAGTGATTTTTTTGCTATTATCTTTTTGGCAACACTAGTTTTGACAGCTCACGCACGTTTTGTATCTTGTGTCACTGTCAAACATCTTCAGTTTGGTCTATAATTTAATCATGAATCGTCTTACAAACGAACAACGCTTGCAAATTATTGAATTTTATTAAGAAAGTTCATATATCCATTTTATGGTCAGTTTAATCGACCTACTGAGGCTTCTATTCGGGCTATTGTAAAACAATTTCGTACCAAATTTACATTGTTGGACATTAAACCACCAACACGCTTACGTAGAGTGCGAACTGAAGAAAATATCGCAGCCGTATCGGCCAGTGTTGTTGATGACCGTGAATTATCGATTCGGCGCCGTTCGCAGCAATTGGGCCTCTGTTACTCCACTACGTGGAAAATTTTGCGGAAGGATTTGGGTGTGAAGCCTTATAAGATACAGCTGGTGCAAGAATTGAAGGCAAACGACCTACCACAACGCCAAATTTTTGGTGAATGGGCTCTTGAAAAGTTAGATGAAGATCCACTTTTTTATCGAAGAATTGTGTTCAGCGACGAGGCTCATTTCTGGTTGAATGGATAGGTGAACAAGCAAAACTGCCGTATTTGGAGTGAAGAGCAGCTAGAAGCATTGCAAGAGCTACCAATGCATCCACAAAAAACAACCGTTTGGTGTGGATTATGGGCTGGCGGCATCATTGGGCCGTATTTCTTCAAAGATGATGCGAATCACAACGTTACCGTGCGATGATAACAAACTTTTTTTTGCCCAAAATGGAAGAGCTTGACTTGCATGACATATGGTTTCAACAAGACGGTGCCACATGCCACACAGCACGCTAAACAATGGACCAATTGAGAGGCGAGTTCGGTGAACAGTTTATTTCACGCTTGGGCCCAGTCAATTGGCCGCCCAGATCTTGCGATTTAACGCCTCTAGACTATTTTTTGTGGGGCTATGTCAAGGCTAATGTCTATAGCGACAAGCCCGCTTCGATTGACGCACTGGAAGCCAACATTGCCAACATTATTCGTGAGATACCGGCCGAAATGTTGGAAAGAGTATGCCAAAATTGGACTAAGCGGATGGATCATTTGAGGCGCAGCCGCGGCCAGCATTTGCATGAAATAATCTTCAAACATTAAATTATATCGACCCAACTATCGATCCAAATAAATATTTCATGCATTTTTCTGAATTTTAAATGTTTTTTTTTTTTTTTTAATTTCCGATAGTTCTTATAAAATCA
Organism: Thecocarcelia acutangulata; assembly: GCA_914767995.1. NCBI lineage: Eukaryota > Metazoa > Arthropoda > Insecta > Diptera > Tachinidae > Thecocarcelia > Thecocarcelia acutangulata. The sequence continues at coordinate 162,486,999 of OU612094.1, read as the reverse complement.
CCCATTATTATAGTAACATCTAGTATATAATATATAGATCGAATAACTCAACACCCTAATGTGGTATTTATGACACACGAAAGATTGATACTTTCTCAAAATTTTTGCGAAATACTGTCAAAATATTGAGTATATTTCATAAACATTTTCTAGACGTATCCCTTATTACAGTCCCATAAGCATAATATAAATGATCGAACAGAATTGCGTCGAGACCACATTTTCCATACAAATTACAATAAGCGGTTTTAATAGAAATAGACAAGGCAGTCTTACCAGGCATGGTGTAAGCACAAGCTAAACAATTCTAAAATAAACATATATACTTCGTTGATTTTTCATACCAAAGGGAAGCAAAATTTTGACAACATTTCGTAATTTCTGCCAACAAAATACATGTGATGTTTTTTGCTGTTTTATTACTTGTAATTCTGCCACCTCCTGCTAAAACTGCCTTGTAAATGGATTCTATTTGATATTGATAGCTTTTATTTTATTCTGTCATATACAGACATTATTCTTTGTCATACTTCCATAAATTTTCATTAACAGAAATTATAACAACAAAAAATAAAAAAAAAAAATTTGTTTTTGGAATTTTTGAAAAATATCAATTGAATTATTTATTAAACAGCGATTTATTGAAATTGCAGTCTTACTCTGTTCCATCATTAAAGTTTACAATTCCCATTTAAACTTGCAGCTCTTAAAAAATTGGTATTTCACCAAAAATACGGGAAAAACGTATAAATGATTATCTTTTATTCAAAGAGGTCTAAAACATTAACTTGCAAATGTAAATTTCTTCTATCTATAATTTTTTATTGGTGTCAATGTTAGAAGCTCAAATAGCGAATAAAAACTAAATTGTTTGAATATAACCAATAAATAGAAATCTTTATCACGAATATTAAGGAGTAAAGCAGACAGTTCTTTTCTTCTTGGAATATTTGTTATTTTCAATATATGTTCATAGTTATCTGAGATCTATGCCAAGAAGCAAAATATGAATGACTTATTGAGTAATGATCTCTTAATCTCCGAACGGAGTCGAAAAACTAGAGTTGCCTGCAACGCTCGTAAGACCCAGTGTTATTTATTACCACACAAACGCATGAGTGTGAGTGCTGCTGGTGCAAACATTGAGGAATCAGATGCTCATGATGTTCGCTGGCTTGAACACATTGTCTATGTCTCTAAAGAAGGATTGAAGTGCCTCGGTTTTTTGAAACGGTGTAAGACATGCTTTTTTTAGTTATTCGTAAGGTTTTGATCTCGCTACACCGATATTTGTTATTAGTAAAAATATTAATTGGCACTGTTAAGTTCAAGCGTACGACAACTTGCGGCAATGCGAAGCACAAATTTACTCGGTGTCAAGCGACTCGCTAACGCTGGCGTAGGTTTTTTGTCGAAATTGTGAAATGTGTGTAATAGGAGCGTAGATATTTTTTTTCAATTTTCTCAAATCTAAAAAACATAAATATACAGTTTTATTAAGTTACTTTAGGTCTGTTGGAATCATATATACTCGGGTGAATTTTCTAGTTGTATGCCTAAGCTGTCGAGAATAGTAGCAAACTCATGTGCATTGTAAATGATTTTTTATTTGAAATTATTTACTAATTGCTGCTTATTTTTTTGTCAGGCTTATCTAATTTGCATGCATTCGAATTCTACTAGCTTAAAAATACAGTAAGTTATATTTTGAAAATGACACAACAAAAATAAAAATTCTACAGCATTCATCATCACTCGTGCATTTAGTAGATTGAATAGAAAAAGTAATTTAACAGTTACTAAACAACACACTTATGTTAGTATTGAAAGTGTAATGAAAATTAGAAAAATAATTAATATACAGTGGTTTTAAACGAAATTGAAATAAAAAGTTCATTGTACAATGATTGATAGAATTAATACTCATTATTCCAAGAGCTGTGTCATCGCCGTAGGGTCAATTCGATATATAGCAGTTAAACTTGATCTTGCAAACGTTTTTGTCGACAATAATTAACTATAACTGACGGCCAACTTTCGATTTGCTAGATCAAAAAAAATATGTATAAAAATGCCGGTTCAATGTGATCGGTTGGTGTCAACAACAACGACGACTGTTGGAATAAGAGTATATGACTGATTTAAATGATTGGAGGAAGATATACAACATACATACATGTCTTCAATTAAATTTAGTAGGATGGTATGAAAATGTGTCAATAAAAATCTTGTAAAATGATGTTTTGTTTAAATTTATTGTCTTATGTGTATTCACAAGTGTTTTCTATGTTTTAATGTAGTAGTTATTGTGATACCAATAAAAACTTACTTGTTATTCTTCAAATATGTTTAAGGATGTCATTTTAATGATTTTTGTGAAAAAAAATGTTTTTCTACTAGAAACAAACTATTTTTTGCAATTATAATAAAATGATGGTTGTTTAAATAAATGTTGTTTACAATATAATTATTATATTAAGGAAATAATGATGGAATTCAAAAGCAGATTGTAACGTTTTTTTTTTCAATTCAAACAAATTGTACAATATGCCTGGCCACGCATTTTATTTATTAAGTTCATATTCAAATTTACTCAATGAGAAATTTACAAATTATAGTTTTTTTTTTTTATTTGATTGGCTTGTTTCATGACAACTAAATATGGTTACTAAATTCCTGTTTAGGTTCCTGTTATACAGTTGTCCAACGATTTTACTCAATTCCTTCAAACAAGAGATAGTTTTAATTAAGAGAAATAGAGAGAAAGCAACAGAGAGGATTAAGTTGAACAGTAACAAAATATTTAGCTAAAGTGCAGTTAGTGTCTTTTTTATAGAGAAATGGTGGTGCTTCCAGGTTATTTTTTAATATTTTGTTTTACCTAAATATAACCTAATAAATAATAAACTAAATAAAATTAAATAAATTTATTAAAAATTAAACCACAACTCTCGGTTAAAAAAATAATTAAAATTTTTTTGTAGCTGAGAATCAATTTGTATTAATAAATTAATAAAATATAATTTTACAACTAAACTTATTACATTTTTCAACTACTAATATCACATTTTTTTAGTTTGGCTTTCAATAAAATTGATATTTAATGATTTGCAAGTTCTGTGTTTTTTTTTTCGCTGAATATTTAAATATATGTTTGAATTTATAGTCTTTGTATGACGTTTGTATGGACGTTTAATTGTTTAAAACTATAATGTTGGAAAAATAAAATAATTGTTTAACTAAAAAAAAAAAGGAAAAATACAGTTCTTGTTTGTTCATAAAATCACATGTTTACACAATTGACTAAAAAATATGTTCCTTTTTATAGAAAAATAAAACTTATAATAATACCAATAAATATCTACGACACAGTCACAACGTAATTTAAAGAATTTGGAAGAAAGTAGTAAAATGTTATTAAGAGCTTCTTTAAAAATTTATAGTATTTTGTTTTATAATAGACACTTATAAAAACAATTTACAATAGAAAAAAATATGAAAAAATGAACATATGAGTATAAAGAAGCAATTATAGCTGTTGTTTCCCATAGTGCAGTTCACAGCGAACTAGATAAAATTATTAAATTAAAAAAAAGATGCCCTTTCTTAATTAAGTAACACACAAGCGCCGTTTGTCGAAATTCAACTCTTAGAAGCCAATATTATTCGCGGAATTTGAACAATAACGACAGCTACGCTGAAATGATAATCGATGAAAGAGTATTTACAGGATCGCACAGACCAGTATTTATGATGTCACATATTATAGCAGGAAACACTTCGATATTTTGTCGTGAATTGATAAAAATTCTTTATTTGTTGCTCAATTTAAAAAAAAAAACCTTATTAAAGAAAGGCTTTTATTAAGACATAACGTGTTATGTCTTATAGCTTTCAATTCAGACAACTTCAAAAATTTTTATTTTTAATATCTTCTTCTTTTGAGCCGCTCCTTCAAATGAGAAAAACTCTGTTCTTTATTTTTCAAATCAAGTAGAGGCAACGCAAAAGAAGAAGATATTAGCATAAGTGATTTGACAAAACTGAAAAACAATTGAGTAATTTATTTTTAATATTACTGCAGTAGGAACTGCGTAATCTGATGAGGTTACCTGTAGGATAGCCTCGCATGGCGCGTGTATGATCATGGGGAACCTAAGTTCCTGAGTATTCTTCCCCATTGAAAGAAGCCAATGCTCTATGCATTGGATTCTTCTTACACATTCTCTTTTTGCGAATGTACAAGAAAACAACATTTAAATGTGTTACTTTTGATTATCCTTTTGCGAAGATTGTTCATAAAAATTCGTTATTAACTTTATTAAATTGACGTTTAAATCGCAAAATATGATAACAATTTAAATCTACCAAGCTCAGTGTGAACGCACCAATGTTGATTTATTATTAGTTTGGTATAGTATTTTTTTTTTTTATATTGCTTTAAAATATATATTTTTTAATTTATTTGAGAATGTTCATATGTTTGTTAAGAAATTTCGCAATTAACCACTTAACATTAAGAAATCGAATTAAACACAACAACCACTTCTATAATTTTCAGTTATTTAACTTAGAGTTTACACATGCCACTGCCAGTTCGAAAAACTCAATACATTCACAATATTTTACTAATATATTCACATTTTTCGCAATGGCAGCCCCAGTGGCTGCAAATTTTGCATGCGAGTGGAAATTTGGCATTTGCATGCCACTGGATGAGAAAATGTTAGACAATGTTACCCTGGCAAGAACTTAATGCAAATTAACTGGATTATAGCAAAATGTAATTCCAAATTTTAGCTTCTCATATATATTATTAAGACAGAACAGTTTCGTTAATTATGAAGCATTAGATTATTAAAATAATATTAATAAAAATAAATTTTAATCGTTTCCCCAAATGTGTGTTCATGTGATGAACTCGGTAACTCTATTTTGTAAAGAGAAGACAAATTCAAAATGGAGGCAAATTCGAGAGGTATACGCTTCCGCGACACTTTAAAAATGAAATTGCAGTGACATGTGTAAACAGAAAAACTAGTGACAAGGAATTCGAATCTTTCGACAAAATTTGCTTGCCACTACTTGCCGGTGTAAATGCAGCGTAATAATACATGTTTAAAAGTTATACATTTTAGGATGCTATAATGGAATTTGATTTATTGTGCCAAATAATGATACACAAAAAATCCTAAATCGTTCTTCTTCACAATTCATGCAAATAATGTTTTTAAGCTAAGCTGATTGCCTTTTAGACCGGTGAGTGAAGGGGTTAAAGATTAACGAGTAAAGACTTGCTTGCACTTGCAATTCTTTTTGCTCTCATATTCGTATGTACATAAATGTGTGCACACTTTTAAATAAAAATAAGAATAATTTAAGCAATTATACTTGTGCTGTGTGAAAATTTAAGGAAGAAAATTTTATAAGAATCTCAATAAGATAAGAAACCCTCGTTGTGTGAATTGGAAATTAGAAATGCAGCAAAACGGCGCAAACAAGTAAAAATCACTTCTCTTTGATATAGAAAAAGTAGAAGCTTCAAAAAAATTTATCGATTATAGTTGAACTGAAGTTATTTCGTCGAAACTTTCGCTGTATTCCCAAAACTACAAAGCTTTAAGAACAAAACTACAAAGCTTTAAGAACATTATGTATTCTTTGATAGGCCTTCGATACTTCCTAGACCTAAGCGATAGCTAGAAGCTGTTGACAACATTATATTGTTTTTGGCAACGTGTAAATAAATGAAAAAATTTTTGTGTCGACTTCTACTATGGGGGACTATATAAACCAAATTTGGCATTTTGCTTTATTAAATAAATCAACCGAATTCCAATTATGATAAGAACTACAGAAGATTTTCAGAACTTATAAGAATTTATAAACGAAGTTTATCCACAATTTTCAACTTGTGATTTTAATGTTCTGAAATTAGAAACAAAGGTTCTAATATCTTGAAAATTTTTATTTAATTTTTTTAAAATAAGCTATTTTTGTTTGTTCAATGAACTAAAATATAAAACGCAGTTGAAATATATAAAATTTTTAGTGAATCAGTAAAGAGTTTGAAGTTAAAAGTTTGTAATAAATTCTTGTGAAGAAAGCACACAGAAAAACTTTTTTTATGTTATGCTACGTTAAAGGAATTCGTGGACTCAAACAAAAATTTGACAGAAATAATTGTTATCTTTTTTTTCAACAACAACAAAATATGATGTACAAGACAATTGTTTTGGTATTTATATACATTTGCTGTAAATCCAAGTTAATATTATGGAAACTTTACAAAAATTTTGAAAATCTGATACCAAAATATGTTAAAACAAAACCCTTATGGAATTTAGAGAATATTTGTAAAAGAAATTTTTTTCAAACAAAAAATTTCATTGAATTTTTTACCACAGTTGTTTCTGTGCAAACAGACGTAAGAAAATCTTGGGATGACCCCAAAATTTCAATGTAAGCAACCAGTTATGCAAAGCCAAAGCAAACCAAAATAATGGCCTAATAGGACATTTACATCTACCCAAAATCTAGTAGATTTCAATGAAAATCGTGAACAAAATCTTAAGCGTTTACACTTTTATTTCTGCTAAGGGTTTGGCAGTAATAACTATATCACAATGAATTCATCATCTAAAAGTATAGTTTTTTTTACTGCAGCGTAGTATTTTTAAGTACTGGTTTGAACAGAATCACAGTTGTGTAATAGAGAAGTGTACTTATAACAATAGAGACGATTGCTTATAAAAATCTACTAGATTTCTGGTCGCTATGTAGATTTCAATTAGTATGGAAAATCTCATCAAAACCAACTAGATTTGAATCGAAATCCTGTAACGAGATTTGCCTTAGGTGTAAATGTCCTATAGGAGCATTAATGAACAGTATTTGTTAAAACCCTTCAAGCTATTTTCTTCTCATTTTAAGGGAAAAATAAAACTTCCAGATAATAGAAAATTAGATTCACCCGAGAAACTCAAAGGTTCTAGTTTGTGAAAATCTATTGTTGCACATTTACGTCATATTGTATTTTTTTTTTACTTTTTTAATTTTTGCAATTACGATAAGTATTGAGAGAAATACAAGATAAGAATTTATTTACGTTAAGTCAGTCTCCTCAAATAAATCAGAAAAATTTTTGTTGATCAGCGAAACAAACAAACATATGAACACTTACACAATCAAACACTTTAAAATATTCAATTAAAATTCTTGCGAATTTATGTATAGCAATTCATAGTTAAACTTTAGAAAATGGGTTTGATATTGATTGGCAAATTAAAAGAAGTCCTAACGACAGTTTCGTAATAGATTAAAAATAATAACGAACCATTAATCTATTACAAACGTATCATAGAAATTTTCTGATATTCACAAACCAACTTGAGCATTCTAATGATTGTATATACATATATGCTGATGTATAGTTTTATAGAAATGTCTGATCAGTAAAAAGAAAGAAAAAAATCTTTGTTAGATATTTTTTCCTTCATCAAAACTTTACCAACCACGGCGACGTTAACTATAAACAAAATAAATAATTCAACAATTGAGCAACAGCTTTATTAATTAATAAATTTTTAATGCAAATTAAAATTAAATGAATTATGTTTTAAGATTATGATTATGGAATTAATTGGCTTTTCAAATTCAAGCTGAAAAATTTCCAGTTGATTTTTTTTTCGTTAAATTTTTAATATATATTTTTTTCATAAGTTTTAAATTCGCTTTAATTTATTTTGTTAAAATAGTTTTCTTACAATAATATAGTATTAAATTAATCCATTTCATATTCCGGTATAAATATACTTTCTTCGAAACGAAACTTGGCCAAATAAATATAAAAAATATACTTTCCTCGAAACGAAACTTGCGAAATAAATATAAAAAAATCTAGCAATACTGCCAAATAATCATAAAAAAATACGATTGTAGATGATATAATGTGATTATATCGCCAATAATCACGTTAAGAAGGCATGAGTAGATTTTTTTATCTTGGACCAATACTCAAGGGATGACCCCATAAGAAGATAGTGTAATTTTTGCAAATAGCAGTAAAAGTCAGTTGTACTTAGTAAATAAATGCACGTCAATAAATTTCGAATGCCTTTATTCATCAAAAATATGGAGTTTTTTAATGTGTATAATAAGTACAATAAAAATTAAGTAAAATGATATGATTTATTATAATAGTACTGGCTGCTGATTGTATTTTGAGTCAGGAACTTCATTAGGTAATGACTTTTGCATCTTTACCTAGCACACTAGGGGTTGCAGTTGACGACTCTTACTTTAACATTTCAAACATTGAAGAATCCATACGCTGAGTTATTGGGCTTATATGGTCGCAAATGCTGCGAAAAATTCGTCAAAATAGGTGGTTCAAATTGCGCCTTGTACTACATGGCCAAAATCATTATTAAAAATTAATTTCATAAAAATGTCTATTCAATAAAGCTCGTTTTATTGATATTAAACAAATACTTATATTACTCTAAAAGAACACCCGTTGTGTGAATATCGGATGTGTAAAATGCTATTTTGCTATAACGAAACTTAAGAAAGTAAAGTTTTAGCAGCCAGCTATTATTATTATTTGTGTGGGGTGTGGCCCGAATCAGTCTCTTTAAGTGCGACCTTCTTGATCTATTGTGCCTCTCCTTACCCCCGTGAGGTTAAGTACACCAAGAAAACCCACTAACTCATTCATTGAGAGTGATAGCAAGTTCTATTCACTTAATGTACATGGTCTGATAAAAAAAAAAAAAAAAAAAACAAAATAACCTTTATTTTCAAATTTCGTGAATTACGTACGTTCGATTTTCGCAATTTTTTTCTGTTATGTTGGCAACATCAGCTATTTGGGATTGTCAGTTTGTTTTTGACAGATAAAAAGGTGAGTCGTGTTTTGGTGTGCTCTTCGATTTTTTACTAAATTTTGAGCAAAAACAACATCGCATGGACATCGCTCAGGAGCTGTTGAACATCGTCAACGACGATCCAGATTTCCTCAAAAAGGTGACAAATCATGGGTGTATGTTTATAACATTGAAACCAAAGCCCAATCATCCCAATGGAAGCGTCCAGAAGAGCCAAGATCGAAAAAAGCACCTCAAGTTCGATCAAATGTGAAGGTCAATAAGGAATACCTTTTGCTACAATTGAGGAGATAAAAAAAAATCGAAATAGGAGCTATTGGTGACAAAAGAGCGTGTATCCTGAATTGGAAAAAACGCTGGCAAAAGTGTATTATATCTGAGGGGGATTACTTTGAAGGGGACAAGATAGTTATTGATAAATAAATAAATAGTTTTTGAAAAAAAATTGAACACAACGGTTATTTTTTTATCAGCCCTCGTATGCTCTTATATCAGCCTTTATGTACCATATTCCAACGCTCCACAGTGGGTGATCAAGTGTTCCGTTGATTCATTCTCCTCAGTGCCAAATCTGCAAATGTATATATTGGAAATGCCCAGTGTGTACAGATGCTTAAGATAGGTATAATAACCTGGAAGAGCAGCTTAGGATTTTCTTATCCAATCTTAGAGCACGTTCGGCCCTGTTTATATCAAAGCTTAGATAGTTCTTGCAACGTTCAACACCGTGTATCCCGTTGAATCCAAATGTTGGAGTGGAGCCAATAAAAATCTCTATTTTTTTTTTTTTGCATTGGAAAAAAGGATTAGTGTTGGCGGACGTGTGAAACGAACCCATCATTTACATCACGGACAGATCAAAACAAATCTACAACAAATGTTGTAGTTAAATTAGTTAAAACTGACCAGTGCACAGTGTATATTCCTTCGACACTGCTCAGGCTAACAAAAATTAGTCCAACACCTCCCTTGCATAGCAAGCAGATTCATAATAAGTTAATAATAAACATAATTAATAATAATAAAACCGGACGAAAGTGAAAAAACAGTGTACGACAAAACATTACTTATTCTTGCTTTATACTTATTCCGGTGTAATTTTTTTATGTACGAGTATGTACGAACATAAAAAATATAAAAAAAACGGGCGACGGTAAAAACCACTTTCAACAGGGGCAATCCAGTGCTAACCTAGACGTAAAAACATAACTGCTTAGAACCTTGAAAACTGATTGACTATCAGAGAGTATTATTATCAATACACCCTTGTATTACCTATCGGAAAGTGTATCTACCGTGTCGCTTACTGCGTATAGTTCCGCTTGGAAGATTGTGGTGTCACGAGTAAGAGTTATATTATTGTGTGCTCTGGGTCCCACTATTCCCGCTCCCACTCCTTGCAGTGTTTTGGGTCCATCCGTGTACTACTTTTGTGAACCATGCTGCAATCACCTTGGGTACATATCCCATACTTCCCTTGTTGGGAAGATAATCTTGAACTTGCTGGTAAAGGAATGATAGGGATCTATGTGATCAGTCGCCTGAGAGATATCAATTACATTTCTGATACTGTTAAGGATTGAAAGATGGTCCGACTGTAGGTTCTTCGCAGTCAGTTGGTGCAATATCAAACCTTGCGTTATATGTCGGCGAGGATTCTCGACTGTAATCGCTTAAGTGGCAAATGACTGTTCTACGTGAACATCGGCTCATCTAGTTTCAGTTCAATTGTTCACAATTTTCACTATTACGACCGAGTTTATCGCATCATAAACAAACTGTAAGCGTTTACAATATCGGATCATTAAATGCAACCAAAATCGTTAAATTGTACCGATAAGCTTTAAATAAAGTTTTTTCAGTATTGCAATATTTTTAGAAATTTTACTAATTAAAACTTTAAAATAATCTTAAAATATAGCATCAATAGAAAGCCATTAATTGCATAATCCTGAATTTATATTATTCCACAATATGTATTGAATTAAATGAAATCACTAATCGTTTAGAACTAAACAAAGTCCATCAAAATAATTCCAACTAAATTTAAACCCATATCAACTAAAATGAAATATAAATTGAATTAAAATTAGAAATACAGTTAAAAATGTCTAATACAATAGAAAAAATTTACATTACGACTGTACTTGTTAAAATTTTCTTTTTTAAAAAAACACAATAAACACCAAACGTCAATAATTTTATAAATTTTAATATATTCTGTTGAAACATAAACAACAATTTTATTATTATTTCTTTTTTTTTATTAGTTTTTTAATATCAAGTTTTAAGTTACTGAAGAGTAAAAAATTAAATTATTTATTATATATAAAGACGATGCAACCAATTTTATTACAAATGCCAATTATTCAAAAATGTTTAGTTTTTCCAAAAGTCAAAATAAAAATTTATTATTTTACGTTTTTTGGGAAATTTATTTTTTTACTCAAACAAATACAGAAAAACACGAAGCGTGCAGCATGAGTTAGAATTAATGAAAAAGTCAATTGAGAATTGATCAATTAATGGGAGTTAGAAAGTAAACAAATTGAAAATTAAGAACAAATTAAAACTTAATTTATATTGAGAATATTTAAGGGGCATAAATAAAGTTAAGGGCAGTTAAAAAATTAAACCAAAAAGATTATTATTGCCTACCACACGATATCGAACGTTAACGTTCGACAGTATTTTTCACACCAGTAAACTGATTTGGTGACTATATTTGAACTTTCCGTTGACAAGTTCATCTACCGGCCGTATTACTTAGGCTTAACATATTGCGTTTAGATCACCTAGTTTACTCTTAATCAGTTTTTTGCTATGCAAATTGTATCGAACCTTAACGTTCGATATCGTGAGACAGACGCTTAAAATTAAATAAAAAGAAAACCAATTAACAGGTTTTTTGAAGGATTTGGCATTTATTTTAAAGGGAAATTAGGGTAATAAAATTATGTATGTAGTACAACCAAATTAAAAAATAATAATATTTCAGGATTGGGATCAGGTTGCAATCAGAAAAAAATCATTTTTTTTTTTTTTTGTTACTTATTTCGCTTTTGTGACAAATATTTAAAGACAGGATTTACTTTAAATGAGTTTTAAAAACTGAAAATTTAATAAAACTTAAAAAAGCCAAATGCTTGACTTTGGTTTAATTTTTATTTTGTATTTCATGTTTAGTAGTTTGTTATTTGTGTTTTAAATAAAAACGAAAATCAAAATAAAATTTCATTTTATTTTTAAGTTGTTCTGTGTGTGTGTTTTTTTTTTTAAGTTAAAAATAAATTTTTTTCATATATTTTATGTATGACCAGCAAAATAAAAAGGAAATACTTGGAAATGAACTTAAAATTTCTTTATTTAATTTTTAATGTACTTAAGCAAAAGTTTAAAAAAATTTAAACAACTTTCGCTTGCTTGAAAAAGTTTAAAGAAATTTCATTTTGATTTGGTGTTTATTTCAAAATTATCTCTTACAAACTAAAAGCAAAATTTTTGAAAAACTGAAAAAAAAAAATTAAGAAAAAACATTACGTACAAAAATGTTTATAAATTGAATGAAATGTTTATAAAGTAAAGGTATTGTCATTTTGTTAATTAAACATTACTGTTGTATTATTTTGTATGATTTTAAACTGTTTTTTATTGTTTGGTTTTATTTTCATAAATTTGCAGTCTCTCACCTTCGACCCTTTTCATTTTTTAATGTGCCCCCATATTTGGCTCTTGTTCCAATCAAGTCTATAATCTCAGGTATACAACTTGCAAATATTGCCTGTTTTCGGATTATACGGATGTTTTTTTTAATATAATTTTGTTATAACATATTCTATAGTGTTAAGGGCGTAGAAATTTTCTTAGTGTTGATATTTTAAAAAATTATAAAATAATAAAGTTTTATCTAAGGTTATAAAATCGGAAATCTTAAAAAATTCGAATTTCTAGAAAAATGCTGCTCTTTCCAAAAAGGCCTAATATGTTGCTAAAAGTGGAATAATTAAAAAAAACAAAAAAGAGCCTTTTCTAAGTAACTCATGCCAATATTAAGAGAATTTTCAATTGTGATAAGTTGATATTTTTCCTCAATTTTCTAAACCAGATTCGCATTTTTATTTTAGTTAGGAAAGAAAATAATAATTTCATAAAAACTAAACAAAAATTTAATTATGTAATAAAAAAAAAAAACAATAGTGTTAAAGTAAAACAATTAACGTATTAATTGTCTACAAGTAAAACATTATATCAATCGAAATTTATAATAACAATTTTCAAATCGTATTCTATTTTGAAGCATATAAAAACTTCAAAATATCAGAAAAATTAACAAAGACGTTTTGTCCGACTCAACCAGAAAACATGAATTAAAATTAAAATAAGACAAGGTAAATTTTTCAAGGTGGCATGACCGCTATATTTGACATACATGCGAAATGACAGGAAACTAAACAAAACAACTCACACAGGGCAAATTGAATTCGCTAGTGACATATTGAGCGCAGTACACAATTGTGTGTACCGATTAATTATACTATTATTCCCACGCAAAAAGCAAACTTAAAAGCATTTTAGTGTTTAAATACTGCTAATACTTGCTATACATTACACAAGCTCAGTGCTCAAATCTGACACTACGTAAACGAAGACTGCGACCCACACCATACAATCTGAACTGCACTAATTGTTTACTACAGGGAAAAGAAAAAATCTAACAAAATGACGCCGGTGGTGTAATATATTCTAAAAGTGATTTTAAAAGATATGTTGCGATGACCAAAAATTGCTGATTTTTCGCTTGCCTTAACCTTTTTAAACTCCTTTCTATATGTTGTTCAGAGTGTGTAAGTTTTGTCATCAACCATTTCACTATTTGCATTCGGAAATATATTCTTTTAATATAAGCTATAATTTTTCGTAGTCATTACTTTTAATGCGCCATAGTGACTAATCAGAATATTTTATACGACACAAAACAGAACATCTACACCACTCACTATACAGTTTTTCAACCTTGAGGAATTCACTGCGTAAACAGCACAAACACTACACAATCGCACTGTGTGGACGGCATAACGCTGTAGGAGATCTGTAAATGAGTCGTAAACGAAGCTTTCGCAGCTCTTTGATATCTACGAGTATATAGTATGCATAGGTAGTCTTACTGCTGTTTAAGCAATTGGGTCAAAAATTAATAGATCAAACTACAAAAATGAAAGGTTTTTCCGATAATAAGAACAGCAAAACTAGACAAAATTATCTAATTGATACTCTCATTCACTTAGAGTTTACTCTAAAATCTATTTCCCACATCAGAAAAATAAAAATTTTCGTTTTGTTCGAAAAAAGATCCTGAACATTATTGTAGATTGAACATTATTGTAGATATGACTGAATAAATAGGTATAAATATTTTGATTGGACGAAGAAAAATTCTCTGTGAATATTACACCTTACAGGAGCTCAGATCTAAACATTTGCGAAACAGCTACTTTTTTAATATTTGGTGTCTTCAGATCAATTCAGTTGGTCTTTTTGCCGCCATATTATTTATACAGTTTTTTACTCTATAGTATGTTGAAAACAACATTTAGAACATAAAATAATTTTCAATTTTTTATATATACAAAAAAATAAATACAATTACGCTTTCTATTGAAAGTCGATCTGTTAAGTAATTTTGTGAATACAAAAAAGTTTTTTGTCTTATACCAAATTTTTATTGAAACAGCGACTATAAATATTTAGTACCTAAAAAATGTCAACATATGCTTGAAAGCTTTTTTCAAACAGAATTTTCTTTCAATATTTTGCAATCAAATAATTCATTGAATCGAAGAATACTTTCGTTGATAAAATGTACAGTTTTAAATAGAAATAAATTTAAATGTGATAGTTTTTCTGTGTAGTTGGTTAAAATGTTTTTAAATACTTTGATTTTCGTTTTAACATTTCGACTTTACCAATTTTGAACACTTTCTAAGCTTAACTATGTGATATTTAGAGAGACACATAAACCACTTATAGAAAGAAATTTTCAAAAATTGCAAATCAAAAAATTATTCTATATATATTCTTGTCGCTTTAGCAAATACTGTGTTTTCCTAAATGCTGGCGCCTTGAAATATGCAAAAATAAGCAGAGCAGTTTTGAAGTCGAAATACAATACACTTTACAGAAAATTAATAAATTATAAAAAACTCCTTTTTTAAAGTCGTAGTTTTTCTGAAATAAACTAACTTCTGTTTATATTTAAATTTTATAACAAATTTTTAAGAATGTTACAACAAACTTTTTAGTTAACAGAGTTTTTAGATTAGAGGATAAAAAAGTGTATTTATCACATTTGACTTGAAAAACTGAATGTATTTTTATTTTCTATTGCCAAACCAAACCGAATTGGTACATGAGGATCCCTTTTTTTTTTTTTTTTTTTTTTGTAGCATTTTTATTTATTGAATCTTCCAAATGAACTAACAATAAGTATTCAAATCTTAACACTAAATTTAAAAAATGGGATTCTTAAGTCCGGCCGATGCTAGACAAAAAGTTTTATTATGCGGGAGCTATTTCGGTAAAATCACCTATTGAGCAATCTGATGGTGGCAGCGGTATCCCTTCTTTTAAGCCGAGTGTGGCCGCCAAAATTAAGTATATTGCGCGCAAGAGGGTTTGGATGAAGTTCCAGTTTACTGACATACCTTGTCGCGTACTTGGAAAATTCCTCTTTTACCAGCGGAACACTCAGATCGTTATGAATTCGTGAATTTTTTACGTACCATGGAGCTGCAGTAATCGTTCGAAGAATTTGGTTTTGTCGCCTTTGAATTTTTTCAATATTTGACGCTGAGGCGGTGCCCCATAATTGAATTCCATAGCACCATATAGGTTTTAGAATTGCATTGTATAACAGAAGTTTGCAATCCAACTTCAATGTCGAGTTTCTGCCCATAAGCCAATTTAGTTGCGCTGCTTTTAGTTTCATCTGAGTGACTTTTGCTTCAATGTGAGACTTCCACGTTAGCCTACGGTCGAGGTGTATACCAAGGTACTTGACTTCACTGTGTTGCGGAATAGGTGAGTTGTTTATTTGGATAGGCCCACATGTTTGCTTACACAGAGTGAATGTGACATGAGTACATTTTTGTTCATTAACTTTGATTTTCCAAAGTTTTAGCCATTTCTCTAATATTGAAATGTATTCCTGTAAATTTCGTGAAGCTAATTGGTGGTTTTCATGAACACTCAAAAACGCTGTGTCATCTGCAAAGGTTGAAGTATGGATTCCGGATGTCGTTGGCATGTCAGAGGCGTAAATCAAGTATAAAGTAGGCCCCAGTATGCTGCCTTGGGGAACACCTGCTTCGATTGGCTGAGTTGGGCTTATAAAATCGCCTTCTCTGATAATAAACTTCCGCCCATATAAGTAGCTTTCCAGAAGCTTGTGAGTATTTACAGGCAAGTTTAACTTTATTTTGTGCATCAACCCGTCGTGCCACACTTTATCGAAAGCTTGAGAAATGTCGATGAATAGAGCTGAGCAATACTTCTTCTCCTCAAAGGTCTGTCTTATGACATTGACTAGTCTGTGCGTTTGTTCTATGGTGCTATGTTTAGCCCGAAAACCAAATTGATGATCAGGGATACACCCCACATTGTTCAATATTGGACTCAACTTCGCCATTAACAATTTTTCGAACAGTTTTGAAATTGTTGGTAGTAGACTTATTGGTCTATATGATTCTACCTTTGTCAGATCCTTCCCTGGCTTGGGTATCATAGTAATCATTGAGACCTTCCATTCTACAGGATAATACTCAAGGCGTAAAATGGCGTTAAAAATAAAAAGTAGAACCCTTCTAGCTACACGAGGTAACTGTTCAAGCATTTTACCAGTAATTTGATCAATGCCTGGAGCTTTTCTTGGGTTTGTATTTGCGATAACGTTTTCGACATCTTGAAAATTAAGTCTCAAAGACACAGGGGGTCTAACAACATATGGTGGTAATTCCGCTGTAATATTCGCTGAATCATTTGTAATAAAAACGTTTCTCAAATGATCGACATACAACATCCCCTTTTCAGAGTCGCTTCTTGCCCAGTCGCCAGTTGAAGTTCGCAAAGGTGGCTTACCTATTACGGGTCTTTTTAAACCTTTTGTCGCTTTCCACGAGGAATAATCAGATTGAGGAGTACCATCAAGGCTTTCCAAATATGTTTTAAGGGAAGCAATTCTATGGACTTCAAGCAGATTTCTTAACTGAGTTATGCATTCCCGTAGCCTAGTTTTAAGCTGGGGAGATCTGCGAAGTTGCCATTCTCTTCTGACTCTTCTTTTTTCTGACAGAAGTTGCTCAATTTCAGACGAATAAGTTCTATTGGTTTCATTTCTGGATCTTATATGACTAGTGGTAGCATGCTGTACGGCCAGTTTGAGGTTTTCAGAAAAATCGTTAATTGACGCATCAATATCCTCAGGTGTTCTCAAGGCGATATTTTCACTACAATGTGTACTCAAAAATTTTTTGTATTTTAACCAATTAACTCTATTGACAATTAACGGTGAGTCAATCTCGTGGGGGAACGAAACAGAGATTATAGTGGGAGAGTGATCTGATGACAAATCTAATGAAGGCTCCACTTGCATCCACTCTAAGGGAAAATTTTTCGCAACTCCAAAATCTATAACATCTGGGATCTTTCGTCGGTCTGACGGCCAATAAGTGGGATGTCCGCTTGAAACCACATCTAAACCCATTTTGGAAACGGTGTCAAAAAGCACACGGCCTTTCGAGGTAATTAAACGTGATCCCCAAAAAGTGTGTTTTGCGTTATAGTCGCCAGCCGCTAAAAATCTAGGACCAAGTGATTTGAAAAAATTTGAGTATTGGCTTTCTGTTATTGAAAAGCGTGGCGGTGAGTAGATTGAGGAAATAACGATTTTTTCATGCAAATATTCAATGCATATATTAGTTGCTTGGAGATACTCCTCACATGTCTCGTTCATTAAAAAGTGTTTAATTCTGGATTTTATTAGAATTGCCGATCCTCCGCAAGATCTTCCACGGGGATCTTTTGTGTCGTACAGTATGTAGCCATTAATTTTGAAATAACTGTTGCTTGTCAAGTGGGTTTCAGCAATCAGCATTATGTCAATTTGTTTTTCCATAAGGAAGTGCTCAAGTTCATTTTTGTGTTGGCGGATGCCGTTTGCGTTCCATGAGGATCCCTGACCAGAGTATCTCAGTGTTAAATTCAGTTTTTCGCAGCTTCTTGAGTTTTAGCAATTTACTGTTTATTTGCAAGAAAAGGAGATTGCCCGACATACTCGTATAACTAAAATAACGGATTTCTTTATTTTTGAAAGTTAGATTATGAATTAATTTAAAAATGTGTTTAAGCTCTAATAGCATTACTTTAAAATTGGATTACCATTTTCATTATATCACTGGAAGTTTTGGTAGAAAAATTAGGAACAATTCTCAAATATTTGTACGTTCGAAACAGAAAAGGAAAAGCGGAAACGCCACTTTAAAATCGCTGGACTATTTTTGATTTTAATCACAACTAACTATGTTATCTAACTTTCAAGTTCAGCAGTTTAAAACAAACCAGTAGCCAACCTTTTTTCTGAAAACTTTCTGTTCCGTATCAAAAAGTCTCTTCTTATCCTTTAAAAATAACATGAAATAAATATTAAATAAGCTACTCGTAGTAATGTAAAAATCTAAAAAGCAAAAAATTGGGATCAATATAAAAAAATATTTATATGTTGCGAATTTAAATTATATTGAACAGCAATTTTTGATGCACAGAACTGTAATAAACGACTTCGGAAATACAAATAATAACTGTTGTGACCTAGCTGTTTTGCTTATTCGGGCGGAATCAGCGGCACAATTTGCATCGCACATTGTGACACCCAAACATAAATTTTATGATCGAAATCGTAACAGATTGTGCTATTTGCATTTTTTTGCATTATCGTATCTTTAGAATCACAACAAAAAGAACGTTATCGATAGTTATTCGCCATTAATTTTCGAAATGTAGTCTAATGCATTATCAAAAGAGCAAACAGCAGCAGCAGTACACTCTTCAACCAATGAATATAGTTTGCATTTTATGTGTTTATTTTGCAAAACTGCCCAATTTATTCGCTTTAGCGATATCGCTGTAAAAAGTAGTCAGACTAAAGAAAACTAAGTGTGATTTATAAAGACATTGGACATACTCGTATGGTCAAGCACCAAGATCAGTTCTTAAAAAACAACTGCTGTTAATTTTTTTCAACTGTAGACAAAAGTAAAGTTGGGTTCATACATCTTATTAATCATTTCACTAAATCGGCTGACATTAAAAAATCAGGTATGTATACATGCACACATATGTACACACGTGCCTAACATACACATATCAATGTATGCATATGTGTTCAGTAAGAAACACAAAATGTCAAGGCAAATTCAGAAAAAAGTATGTAGATCAGAAGGGGTAAAATTGTAACTGCGCAATTCTTGACTTTAGAAGGTTTCGTAGAGAGGAATGCAAAGGAAAAAATAAGAATACTACTTATCAATTTCTACTAAACAATTTCATACTCGTCTCTAATCTATGTATCGCATAGTTAAATTTTAAGGGCCGCTGTTGAATGTGAGCACACCTAAACGTCAAGAGTTTTCTGCATTTCATTTGACATTTTACAATTTGAGACCAATTCAATTTGAACCATGACAAGTTATACAGTCCATCAACGCGTTAATGTTATTCAGGTTGATTATAGAAATTAGCGTTAAAATCAAAATGCATATTGAGCACTTCGTGATTTTTTTGATCAATTTAATCGTCCAAGTGTGCGTACAATTAAAAAAATCATGCAAAAATTTAAGCAAACCGGATCTGCTCGTACTGCAGAAAATATTGTTGCTGTTCGCGATAGTATGTCAGAAGATCCGTCCACGTCAACTCGTCGTCCTGCCCAACAATTGCACAGAAAAAAAATTGACTCAAGAACTAAATTCTCTGGACCCTTCCAAGCATCGTCAATGATCAGAAAGGTGGCAGGAAATGGCAACAGTGGATGATCCGTTTTCGAAGAAAATCATCTTTAATGATGAGGTACATTTTCACCTCAGTGGATTCGTTAATAAGTTGCTGCATTTGGGCGAATGATAATCCGAGAGGGATTGTCAATAAACCAATGCATCCACAAAGAGTGAATGTTTGGCGCGGCTTATGAGCTGGCGGCATCATCAGGCCGTATTTCCACAATGTGGCGGGTCAGTTACTGTAAATCAAATATTCCCAGGCCTATGCGCTTGATACTCAATTGTTTTTGTAAATGCGCTTAGTTATAGGGCTGTGATCTTTAATACACAAATACTGCGCTCAGCACTAGCAATGAAAAATACACAAACAACTTCGTCTTTCATATTTTTTTCCGTTCTTCACCGCACACACACAAAAGCAAAGCAACAACACTTTCGCATGCTTTGTTGGTAAACATTGACAACAGCCATTATCAGTGTGAATTTTGTTTTTGTAAATTGTTTTGCTTTTTACGACAAAAAATATTAAATAAAAGTAGTTTTTTCTTAAATGTGTTGGTGTTTACTCTTCCATATAGAACTTTTGGGCATCACTGCTGTAAATGATGTTCCTTATCGTGAGATGATAGCGAACTTTTTATGGCCTGAATTGGAAGATATGTATCTGGACGATATGTTATTTCAATAGAACAGTGCCAATAGGACATGGCCGTGTTATCTCACGTGGTGGCGACGTCAATTGGCTGCCAAGAGCATGTGATTCGACACCGTTGGACTTCTTTCTTTGGGGTTATTTGAAAGAAACGCTGTACGTACGGATGAGATAATTCGGCACATTAACGGCATATCAACTACCGAATGGAGGTGTGCAGCCAAGGTTGCGGTGGCCATTTGGCCAATACTTTGTTTCATACATAATTGAACGATCTACATGATCACAATATGAAGAAATGACATTAATTCCTCTATAATTTGTTTTTTATTCAAAATCAACATAGGCCCTTAAAATTTAACCACCCTTTAAGTACATATACGAGTACAATGTAAATTGTAAGAAATAAAATCTTGAGAAAACACAAGAAAGTTTTTGTGTGTGAACATAAAAACAAGCTCAAAAGGAAAACTGTGGAAAAGTTGGGCAATTAAAGTCACCCTGTCTGCTATTAACTTGAAATTGACAACTATTGTCACAAAAAAATTAAAAAGGCATTTCTAATACAAAAAGTTTTATGTTAACAAAATTTTCAAGTTTAAAAGTGATTTCATAAAATATGCTAATAAATAGTTTGAAAGGAATCTCAGATGGCTTTGAGTCTGGAGTATACTTTTGTGGCCAAAGTAAGCTTTTACTTTTTTATAGTAGGCGAACAGGGCTATAGTTTTTTGATTACTATATATTGTATGTCAATTGTACTCCGTCTCCTTGATTTTAAAAAATCAAGCGCAAATGTTGAAAACTCGTAATAAGAAACCAAGCTGGCATAAATGCCAGATATCTCTGTGTTTTGCAGCTACATTTTTCTATTTGAATGAAATTTTATTAAAAAACTATATAAAGAAAACGAAAATATATTTTTCATGACTTTTTAATATAAAACAGAACAGTTTTTGTTAATAACTATTGTTTCTGGCTTAGTCAAATGAGATTCGAACATAAAATGTTTTAACTATCTTTGCTTTTAAAGTTGTATTTGTACAACTGAAAATATACATCTGTTAATTTTTGTGTATTTTCTAGCTGTCCTTATGCCAAAGTACTTCATAAATACTGACCTAATCGTCAGTATAGTTGAGAACTTTTGAAAAATATGTATTAATTACAATGATAAGTATTAACTACAATCATAAGTAAGAAGAAGAATAATCTAATAATGCTTTTCAACAAGAGAAAAGGTAAAAAGGAAGAGAACAAGCAATGTTTTATGTTCAAAAACTGTTCTTAGCGCATTCTCCTTTTCAATTCTCATATCTTTTTTGATATTAAATAAATATAAAATTATATTTTTTTTTTTTAATTCATTTCTCAAATGTTTTCAAGTCAGCTGATGATAAGATGTCGACATATAGACAGCTAGAAAACACACGAAAAATATCGATAATATTTTTTATTTGTATAAATTGCTTTTATATATTCTATGGCATTAAAAGTTTACCTTTTGGAGAAATAATAAAAAAAATAACACTTGTAGACAATTAATAACATAAAGTTTAAATCAAAATAGGATTAACTGTTTTATTTGTTTTATAAACAAAAGGCTTTTAGTTTGATATTTTTATTATTTTTATATTTGATATATCACCAAAGGCTGCGATTTCTTGGGTACATGTGTTTTTATAACTCAGTTTAAATGAATCTTTCTTTCTTAATTTCATATACCGTGTTGTATGATTAGTATGTGTGCTTTTATTTCTTTTTATTTAAACATAACATTTATTATAATAAAAACCATTTATATGATTGAACGAAATATCAATGAAGAAAAGAAAACTCATTTAAAAATTTATATTTTTTACTTATAAGAAGAAGTTATAGTTGATTCTAATAAATGGAACTACTTACAAATAATAGGATTTTTCTAACCTAAAAAACATTTTTTATTTAAAATATTTTTTTTTTTTTTTCATTTTCAAACACTTTTACATTTTGAAAATTATGCGTGGCTGCGGCATACAGTCTGTGTGTGTGCAAGCAAACAAAACTTAACGTGGCAATAATTTTGAAACGACAAGGTTTAGTTTTTAAATAAGTTTTACTCAAAAATTGTGGGTTTTTAATACAAAAACAATTGCCATAGGATTATTCAATATAAGTTTCAATAAAAGTAATAATACTAATAAAATTAATATATTTTAAAACAGAATCTAATGTGAGAAATAAATACTTAAGCTATGTATTTGATAATTGAATTGATTATTTCTTTCATCAAATAAACGAACCAAGAAAATTAACAAAAAAAAAAAAAAAAAAAGTTGTAAACAAACAAACGAACAAGAATGAACGATATTTGTTAAAATTGGCATTAAAAAGAAACGCAACTACAGCATGAACTTATTTAATCATAGTTTAAATATTATTAATCACAAAACGAAAATGATAAAAAAAAAATTATTAAAGTTATGTAAGGGATTTTTTGTGGGTAAATTTTAACTTGGCTTTTTCATTTTAGTAAATTCAAAAAAAGCTCGAATTTTTCTTTGAAACAAAACAAGTGTTGCTGTCTACTTGGTAATTTAGAAACGAAAGAACATAAATAAAAGTAAAAGTTTTAAATAAAAAGGAAAAATAAACAAACAAAAATAAGGATTCGTTAAATAAGAGCATTTATAAAAATGGCATCAATCCAAACATTTGATTTTTAAGTTTTCAAAGAAAAGTCAAATTCATATGTTTTTATAAGCAATTTTTGAACACAAAAAAATTATGTTTTGTACAAAAACTAATTCAAAACAGGCTGCTGTGTGAGACAAAAAATATAATAAATATTAAAAGAATGAAGCCGTTAACCCATAAAAGCTTTAAAGATTGACAAAAATACAATATATGTAGATATTGAAGGTTCTTTGTTATTGAAAGCTCTACCAAGAAGTCTTTTAAGCGTAAAGAAAAAGTTTATTTTAATCAAAATGTTTCATTTATAAATTTCGAACAGAAAAGCTGAATTTCCAACTGGAGTTAAACATCAATTTCTATGGTTACATGTTTGTTTTTTTTTTCATATAAAAATGCTTTCAAAAAATATTCTGTAAATTACTTAAACATTTTCCCTTATTATTAAATTCTTAGTTAAAAGTACAAAAAAAAGTAAAGGAAGTTATAAAAATTAAAATAATTGTTTTATGTATGCATGTTCGTTCTCAAGTCATGTATTCAATTTTAGATTTTGTTGATCTTGTCTTTAACTTGCGAGAAGCTAAAAAAAAGCCAGTGCGTTTACTCATCAGTAAACAGAAAATTTTTAAATTATAAAAGTAGTGTTTTGACATAATACTCTTTATTATTTGTATTCTGCTATGAATTGAATAAAAGTAAATGTTTTCTACTGAAAACAAAAGCAAAATTCTGCTTTTGCTTTCAATACGAAATTATCCAAGCATTACGGAAAAACATTTTTTGAGATTCCAAAGGTTCATATGCAATAGAAAAAGTTAACTCGATTAAAAGTTAAACACTCGAGTAAAATATATCTTGTCAAACACCTGCCTCATATTTTACCAGGCACTTGTCGCTCTAAAAATATAATTCTCCAGTTAAATTTTCGAAACGTATGCAAGTTTCATTGAATTGAACATGGAGTTTTTCTGTTGTTTTCTAACTTGAGGTTAAAAGTTATCAATAAAAAAGAAAAATTAAGAGTTAGAAGAAAGTGGCAACTTTCCCTAGCTTAAAACTAGGCTATAGGAATGAGTAACTTAATTAAGAAATCTGCTTGTAATCCAGAGAATTGCTTCCCTTAAAACATGTTTGGAAAGCCTTGATGGTACTCCTCAATCTGATGGCAAAAGGTCTGAAAAGACCAGTAATAGGTAAGCCTTTGCGAACTTCAACTGGCTACTGGGCAAGAAGCGATTTTGAAAAGGGGATGGTGTATGTTAACCATTTGAGAAATGTGATACAGCGGATTCAGCAGCTGAATTACCGTCATATGCTGTTCGACCGCCTGTGTCTTTGAGGCTTTCAAGATGTCGAAAACGCTATCGGTAACACAAACCCAGCTCCAGGTATTGAGCAAATTACTGGTAAAATGCTTTAACAGTTACTTAATGTAGATAGAAGAGTTCTAGTTTTTATTTTTAACGCCTCTAGTATTATTCTGCACAATAAAAGGTGTCTATGATTACTATGATACCCAAGCTAAGAAAGGATTCCACTAAACTAGAATCATATAGGCCAATAAGTCTACTACCAGCAATTGTTAATGGTGAAGGTAACTAAGCATAGCACCATAACAAACACACAGACTAGTCAACGTCATAAGACAGACTTTTGAAGGCAAAAAGTATTGTTCAGCTCTATTCATTGACATTTCCCAAGCTTTTGATAAAGTGTGGCACGACGGGTTGATGCACAAAATAAAGTTAAACTTGCCTGCAAACACTCACAAGCTTCTGGAAAACTACTTATGCTGCCGGAAATTTGTTATCAGAGAAGGCGACTTTATAAGCCCCTCACAGCCAATCGAGGCAGGTGTTTATATTTGATTTACGCCTCAGACATGCCAACGAGACGCGGAATCCACACTTCAACTTTTGCTGATGACACGGCATTTTGCAGCGTACATGAAAACCATCAATTAGCTTCGCGAAATTTGCAAGAGTATATTTCATTTATATTAGAGAAATTGTTAAAACTTTGGAAAATCTACAAAGTTAATGAACAAAAGTGTACTCACGTTATATGTACACTGCGTAAATAAACATGTTCGCAGCACAGTGAAGTCGAGTACCTAGGTATTCACATCGACCGCAACTATATTGGCTTATGGGCAGAAATTCTACCTTGAAGTTAGATTACAAACTTTTGATATAGAACGGAATTCAGTTATGGGGCTCCGCTTCATCGTCAAACATTGAAAAAATTCAAAAGCGACAAAACCAAATACTTCGATTGATTACTGCAGCTCCATAGTAAGTGAAAGATTCATGAATTCATAAAGATCTGAGTGTTCCGCTGGTAAAAGACGAATTTTCTAAGTACGCAACAAGGTATATCAGTAAAGTGGAACTTCACTTCATTCTCTTGCACGAAACATACTTTATATTAGCGGTCACACTCGGTGGAGAAGAGGGGATACTCACCGATATAATTGGAGCAAAATATAACTTTTTGTCTGGCAGTGGCCGGGCTCAAGTAAAAAGTACATATTTCTTTTAATTTTTTATAATAAATGTAAACAACAATAAATGTAAAACAAATGTAAAAGTCTTGGGACTTTTTTTTTTTTGTTGCAAATAAAAGTTTATTTTTAATAATCATTATCACGCTGAGCTTTTAGGAGTCCTAATTTTGATAAATTAGTTCTCGATATTAATTAAACCTAAATACGGTAAAGCTGGCAAACTATCGATAGTACTATTCGAAAGATGGGCGCTTTTACGACACATTATGTTCAAGGATTCGTTGATTTTTACAGAAACTACTCACAAGTGGCCTACAATCACTACCTAAAGCTTATTCAAACCCCTATAATCCACACATGAAAAGGCAAGAAAGTCGCAGCTTATCTATATTATTAAGGGGTACTGGGGGTCTGAGCAGATCAATATTTCTTGTTTTACAGGAATTTGGACTAGGGGTCAATTCACTGCGATTGTACAGCGCTATAAAAGCGCTGACCCCAATACTTAAGGAATCACTTCTTTAAGAATCTGACTGCGAAACTATGTTTCTGAATTATTTGATCCCATAGTATGTCTCCTTTTAGCCTCTGATTGTGATTCGAATAACGCTACCGACCCTCGATGCCTAACTGTAACTAAACCTATATAAAAATCTGTCACACATATAAGAATACATATGCTTTCAGTAATATTCAGAAGACATTTTCAAATCCGTTACTTACGCAAACAACAGACTTGTTTTGAAAAAGGAGGCGAAAAAATGTGTTTTTTTTTAATATAAAATTTAAAATAAAATTTCTGTGATTTTAATAAAAGTTCTTTAATACGAAATAAAATTAAAATATATATGTATCACTGCACAGAGACTATCACCATACATACGTACGTTGATAAATAAATAAAAATAACTGCTGGTTCAGTGACACAAAATGCAGTACAAACTACTGGGATTATAACAAATTGCATATGTGATCAATATGCGATAAATATAGACGAAAAAATAAATAGGAGCTCGGTGGCTGCGTTGGTTAAGCGACATCATGTTTACATGATACCGAGTGCGAATCCTAGTGGAGTAGTGAAGCGACTACGAAAGAGCTAATTTTACCTCAGCTTAGTGTATTCAATTATTGTTTGCTGTCTCCTTTGATCAAGAGTTATTTACCGCGACAATTATGGTTATAACTAAAAAATAATGCTTGGCAAAAGCCGGATTTGAACTTGAGCCAAAAACATACTGTCATATAATATTAGAAATAAAATTAAACTTCAAAACTTTATATGCAGTTTACGAAGCCCAAATATGTGACACTTCTAAAAAAAATTGTATGAAAGTCTGTGTAGTTTTTGCATGAATTTCATTCAAGTTTTCTAGACATGTCACTCATTCATGTTCTGTAAATTGTTCATTGATTTGCTATTTTTTTTTTTATTTTGCGTGATCATAAAACACTTATCTTTTGTTTCAATGTTACATTTTGAACCTGTTTCACAATCTCGAACGTTAACGTTTATTATAGCTGGAAGCGCTAAAAATGGATTAAATTTTATTTTACGACAAACGTTTCGCAATGCTTTTTTCTAATCTTTTCCGCTTTAGATTCAAAGAATTACACAAAATAGATTCTTCTAGTGTGCAAACTTCTGATGCATGTTGACGTTCGAGATAACGAAACAGCGCAAACTGTGTTCGAAATTACCTTCACTATAAAACATAAAAGTTATACTGCCTCATTTATAAAAAATGTTTCAAGGTTATTATGCTGTTATTGCACAGCATAGAAAATTTGTGTAATAAGAGCTTAATAAACATAAAAAAAAATTTTATAAATAAGCTGCCTTAAATCGTAAATACGATTGCGTTTTTCTCTACCTGTATTTATACTTATGTCTTGGAATTTTTGCTTAAAACACAAAAGTTTTAGTAAACACGATTGCGTTTTTCTCTACCTATATTTCCTTAAAAATGTTCTCTGGCAAATTTAATCAGAATCAACAAAATCTAAAAAATATAAATTTAAAAGCCTTCAGAAACTAAAATTTCCTTACGTGAGAAAATGGTATATGGAAAATCAAAACACAAAATCTTTTTATAATACTTATTTTGTATATAAAGAATAACATGCAGAAATTTTAAGACAATGTTGAGGTTTTGTTTTTTAGTTTAAAAAAATCATAAAAAATAATAAATAATATATAACATTAAATATGTAAAACAAAAATCAAAGACACTCAAAATTTTTTTTGATGACGTTTTTGTTGAAAAAACGGCCAGTTATTTTTTGCACAAAGTTTTAAGTGATTTACAGAAGAAAAACAAGAAACAAAATATCCTAACAACTGGACCAGCTTAAAACAAAAAGCCCTGTATTATGAATTCTGTTTTTTTTTTTTTGTGAAAAAATAAAGTTAACACAAACACACATGCCGCCAAGAAATCAATGCCTTTTTAACTCGAATTTTTGTTTATACAGACAATTATTACAAATAACTTTCCAATTATTTTTATAAATTTTTCCTGATTTTTATAAAAAAGCCTTTTGTGAATTTTTTAATTCTCTTTAATAAAACATTTTGATTTATTTTTTAATTTTCTTTTGAACAAAAACTTAAAGAAAAAACAAATGTTTGAATATGCAATTTCAAATAAAATAATAACCATAAAAAGGAAAGAAACATAATTAAGAAAAATTTTGTTAAAAGATATGTATATTTTTGTGTGTTGTTTTATACTAAAAAAAATTGGTGAAATTTTTTCATTTTTTTAATTTGAGAGAAATAGGCGGTACAGCTGCATGTTGGTTTTGATTTTGACTTTTTTTGATTTGATTTGGTGGTGGATTTTTTTGTTGTTTTTTTTTTTTTGTTTGTTTGTTTGTAGGTGTGTACCTTTTTCTAGGATCCTTGTTATAAGTTCCACCATATTTGCTTCTTTGGGCAGCCAGTTCTGTGATTTCTGGTATCCAACTAGCGAACACAGCCTATGTATTATATTGATACATTACAGTTGTAATAGTAGTAGTTCATGTAGTAGTAGTAGTAGTAGTAAGTAGTATTTTCGAATAAAAATTATACTCAAATCATAGTGAACAAAAAAAGTACAACAAAAGTTATTAAATCATATAAAAATATATACAAAAACAATATCCTTTTTCACACTGATATATATTTAGAAAGAAAGAGTGGATAGAGAAATTTATGTATGTATATATTGATATATTCATTTATACAGCTTTATAGAGAGAAAACAACTCCTTCAACTTTTCGCAGAGGTTATTCAGTTATCACAAGAAAAGCTATTATTTACATACATGTTCTGCTTATAAAAAAAATATGTACTTTTATTTTCATGGAAAAATTGAATAACAAAAAGACACGAGTAATTTATTCGCACTCATACACGCTTCCACACATACACTAAAGCAATAATTTAAGTTTATAACCCTGTTGCATAATGTGTTCACTCATACTTTTCCAATGTTTACCAAATTTTATACATGTTTACAAATTTATAACAAAAATTTCAATTTACAATTTTATCGTCAGATTATTCTACTTAAGAACCCCAGACGGAGTAAAAAATTCGACTGACCTACTTAATTTAAAATAACATTAAACATCTACAGTATCTTAAAAATAAATATCACTGTTATAGTAAGAAAAATAATTTAAAACTACCATAAAACAAAAAGAATGATATAAAACTAAATGAAAATCGAAATAAGTATTGCTCAAATCTATTTAATCTTTTTTAGTTTTTAACAGCAT
Source organism: Thecocarcelia acutangulata (assembly GCA_914767995.1). Lineage (NCBI taxonomy): Eukaryota > Metazoa > Arthropoda > Insecta > Diptera > Tachinidae > Thecocarcelia > Thecocarcelia acutangulata. The sequence continues at coordinate 162,457,457 of OU612094.1, read as the reverse complement.
TGTTTCGAACTTGATATCATAAATCACAGTGTTATTGATTATGGCTACAAACATAATCAATAAAAAAATATCGACTATACTCAATTCGAGTAAAAATACAACACATAAACTTATGCATTTTGTAATAATAATTTGTATGTTAACTTTACCAGCGTTGCAGGGCGCATAGTTGAAAAATGAAAACGAAAACGGCTTTGAGCTTAACGTACAGCACTTTTTTAACTTCATCCAACTGTAAAGCTTAAAGTCTATGCAATACGCGGCACGCAGATTTCAAAATTAGTTCGATATAAGCAACAACAAGCAACTACATTCTTGTTATCAAAGCTCGCTGTTCTAATTCTCAAAACGTGCCCAGTAGAATTCAAGTAACATCTTTCGCACTGCCCTTTCAAGCTTTCTCTCGGGGAAGTAGACTTTGTCATAGCGTACTTCTAACTCAGGCTCCAGCTTGATTGAGCTTGGCAATCTAATTTATAAGACGGGCATTAATGTTTTTGACTGTACAAAAGCTTTCGACACCTTCATTAAAGTTTAATTGGCAGAAAGTGGCTGTCCCCAGAATATTCTATCGTTAGAAGCTGAGTTGAGCACAGGTTGAGGTGACCAATATGGTTAAACTGATCCTGGTTGTTATTAAAACCTAGAATCGCGGGAGAGTTGATGGTGTTTTTACTAATAGTACTGCATGACCCCGTTTTCGGGGACGCTCCAAATAGGTCACCGTTAGCGGTGAACTGGAAGTAAAATAATTATGAGAGATTTCTACTTCCTTTTGTTTGTAACTTAAAAAAATTTATAAGTTTGGGTTTTTGGTGTTTCTTACTATTGTTAAGTTTCATTTCTTTTTGAGAGAATTGGAATCATGTTTTTATTACGCAATTTGAAAAGGTGAAGATACAGAAAAACTGGTAACCTTCCTACATTGGCACGTTGAGCACTTCGTTGGCTGGCGTTTTGCGGTAATTTATAACAAACTAAATTAATATGTTAAATTTCATTTCTTTTGGACAGAACTTATAGTAGGTATGTTTTCATTTGCATGAACTTTACCACAGAGCTAAAATGTAGTTTAAAAAGGTGAAGGTACATGTTCATCTAATAGGAGTCAATGAACGGAGGTTCACTGACTCCTTTAACGTTTTGCCGCCTCGCGTCGTACGTTAACTTTTAACAAACTAAAATACTTGTAATTTAGCGATAAAACGCTTTTGTTAACTGTTAGATAAAGACCCGACAAAAATTGAAATAGACACTGAATCCTTATTTATACAGTAAGAATTGCTAAAATTTGAAGCACAACACAAGTTTTCGCAGCCAACTTCACATTCTAGCACACTCTTTGAATCAGATTTATTATGTTTTGAACATTAAAATTTGCAAATATGACCATGGTAATCTTTGACAGCCAGATAATGCATGATACACCAATTTAAAAATATTAGTAAGCCAATAAGTTGAAGGTTGTTAGTAAGTAAATAAGTCAGCTGACAGTGTGGCTAATTGCGGCTTTTTAGCGTCAAATTAATTTTAGTTCAGATTTGATATGTATTGTATATATGTAAGTATTGTAAAAAAATCGAATATATTTTACCCGCCGGCAGTAAAAGTTTTTTAAACAAAATACAGTTTTAAAAAGTGTTATATATCAAAACTTTATTAAACTACGGCAATTATGCATGCATTTCAGTTACGCCACAAAGCCAATAATTTCTCATTTAATTTTTCATAACAATCTACAACATTGAAATATTACTTGAAGTTGATGGTCATTTTAATAGATTCCAAATTCTTCTGTTACACTTTTTTTATTCCGTTAAAGAGAAAAATACTCGTAAATTAAAATTTTACTAATTATTGTTTAGGGGGTAGACTACTCGTAGTGATGCCCAAAGAGGAATCCATAGTTGCGCTCTGAGTGTAAATAAATTTGCACTGGGAGAAAAGTTCACAAAGAGAAAAAATCGTTTTACTTACAATTTACTTAAAATTGAAGTAAAAGTAAAGAATATATATATGAATTTATGTTTTTAGTATTTTTAATAAATTTTATATGAAAAAAAGTAAAAAATACCTAAAATACAGGGAAAAAATAAGGAACAAATCGAAACACCGTTGCGCATGTTCATTCTTCGCTGTATCATTGACGACTAAACTAATGAGCGTAAGATTGTGTTTGCTTTTTTTTACCACTTTAATAACATGGGTGGGCATCGCTAGTGTAGACCCGATTCTTTCGGTAATGTTATGTTTCCGATTTTGCTTTTACATTACTTTTTTAATACTTTTTACTTTTTTAACACACAGTTCCAGATATTTTACGGGACTTTATTCTCGTTGGAACTGTTATTTGCGCTAGAGTAATTTATAAACCTAGAATAATTTACAAATAATGGTTCCGCGAAATTTTTATAATCAAAAACTTCAAATAAACCTTCATTTCCTTTTTCTTACATCTATTCGAAATTTGTGCTTTGTCCAGAAATGTGTACTTGTGTAATAGGTTCTCCTCCTTCTGCTACAATTTCCTCAAAGTATTGCTAGTATTGAAATAAAGTTCCTACTCTAAAAGTTCAGTTTTTTCATTTCAATCTAAAGTTGGTTTCAGATGAACCAAATTCATATGCCAAAAAAGCTACAACTCGGCAAATGTACGAGTGCATAAATCAATTTGAGCAGTACTTGAACTTTTTACAAATACTTACATGAAATAATTAAAAATAAAAAACAACAAGAAAAATATTAAAATTAATTAAAAAAACTTAAATTGAAATAATTGCACATGAAAAATAAAAAACTTACACTAAGTATTCGTAAGTAGGGACCTAAAACAATCACTCTTAAAATTTAATGCGTGACCTTTCTTTGGAAATCTTAATTACCGTTAATATTGTTATTGTTGCTGCTGTTCGTAAATACAAAAACTTTAAATGGTAGCAAAAGTGAGCGTGTTGACTGAAAACATTTCACTTCTGTTAATCTGTTAATATTTGATGATTGTAGTTTTTCGTTTTTAGTTACGAGTATTCAAAAAATAATAAATTGACAGACTTTTGGTGAAGAAAACACAATTAGCAGTAGCGCAATAAATAGACGTTTACTTTTTAATGAAAAAAAATTGTTATACATACATGTAAAACGTTTATGTAAAAAAAAACACTATATAAATAGAAACTGATTTTTAAATTCACAACAATTAGAATGTTTTAAACATTCTTTAAATAAACACAATAAATACATAAAAAAAGATTGGATTATATTACACAAATTAGACGATTTAGTGTTTATACTGCAAGTCTTTAAAATCCAAATTTTTGGTTTGAATTTCACTACATTTTAAATTTTAATAAGGAGTTTAATTTTTGTTATAACTGAAAAATTTCCTTTTCGCTCAGAAATCCATTAATGACTGTGGAATGAAATCTATATTGTAAACATATACGCAAAAAAGAGAATGCGGGAATGTTGTTGAAAGCAATTTTCAACAGCAAAAAATATCGATTGATACTCAAATTGCACATATTCATTCCTGCGGTATATGCTTTCCATGTAATTTATTTAATTACCCTTTTTGTAATAATCCTGATGTGTTATACCGTCAGCTGTTGTTAAATCAAATATTTAAGACATCATTACCAGCCAACCTGGTAACCAATAATGTCGTATTTTCAGTCAAGTCTGTTTCTAAACACACAGACACTGCACCCATTTAAATCTGAATTTATTCACATTCGATTTTGAACCGCGGTACTTAAATTTAATAACGCTTTAAACTCTTCAATTAGTGAAACTTCTCTGTATGAACCTTCTGTTTCACACCGCTTTTATAGTCAAATTTTCTTAAGAGCTGCTTTAGCTTATTTTAAGGGCGGCTCGGAAGTATTCAATATCAGTGTCAATTCTTCCCAAAATTATTTCGTTTTTGCTGGAGAACATTGGCTAAAACCTGATTATTTTCATTTCACTTTTCCATTGCTTCAATTTGCAATTTGCTTGTATTTGTATTTGTATTTCTTATTCCTACTAAAATATCTTTTAAAAATAAAACAATCAAAATAAACTTCATTATTGAAAATGTTTACACTTTCTTACATTTACACTTTCTTACAAGCAGGGGGCTAATTCTGGCATTCGCTTACGAGCGAGTTTTTACTCGAATGTGCGAGTTTTTACACTTTTGGGATTATCTCATTCGGTATCGAGTAAAAGGTTTCGAAATTTCTAATGATGGCATTCGATAGCGAGTAACCATTCGAATGCAACCGTGCAACTTTTTACTCGTAAGCAAAAGTACTATCGAAAGCCAGCCAACAGAAAAACGCAAAAGAAATGTAAATTAAAAATTTGTTTTGAATAGCAATAGTAGTTAAATTAAATTGAGAATTTGTGGTTCTTAAAGCTTTTTTGAATTCATATGATGTATATGACGTATATATACAGGTATATGTATATAAAGATGAGTATTACTACGAACACAAAAACTTATATTTGAAGTCACATGTTCAAGAATTTATTTTTGTTTTTTATTTTAGAAATGCATATATACATACATATGCTTATACATAGTTAAATGGTTGATTTTGCATACATATTTATTGAATTGTTATTTCTATTCACTTCCTTTTTAACGTACAAACACGCATACATGACAGATTTAAATGAATTGTTATTGTGAACGTATGTGTGTTTATTTATTTTTTAATGTACAACATGTATACAAGTATTCGAATGCATACAATTTTTGGCAGTGTTATAAAACACATTTTGTCAGTATTTTGCAACACTGAAGTGATAACTCGACTCGTTACGTAACGAGTCACATCATTAGAAATTTACACGATATCGAAATTATTTTCTACTCGATAGTAATTTTAATCACGAATGACAGAATTAGCCCCCAGGTTTTGCCTTAGTACACGCCTAACTAGACCAATCTGATTTCTGGGGCATAGAGGAATAAGAGTTCCTTCTTTATTATAACAAATAAAACTCTAGGTAGAACAGTTATCGGCAAAGCCCCTGGGAGGTCCTGCTACTGTCCCAAATAATAACCTACTTGCAATAGATACCCGTAAGGAACCAGTAGTGATGGTTAGGCGGATGAGTTGGTTAAGGGATAATGCTCATAATGGGCTCGGACCTGCCAACTCTTTAAGCTTTCTCTTCCATTGACTGTCTGTATCTGGGAAATTGCGTACAGAAGGGTTTAGAAGGCCCGAACTTTTCATCAAGGGATTTGTCCATATGGCTAAAAATACTCGTATATGGCAAAGGTTTCGACCTGCGTGAACCTTGCATGCAACACGGAGGTGCTAGTGAATCGTGAATAATTCATCGTGGAATTGGCCCATCGTCAGATAAGGTTATATATATATTAATAACAAATTCTGTATATAATGATTTTGAAACTGATATTCTAAAAGTTTTTTAGTCTATTACATAGTTGTAATATGAATTCAATTAGCACAATTTTTTTTGTTTTTGTTTTTTTTTTAAGTTTACAATTACTTAGTGTTATAAAAATTCTCTCTCTTTTTATAGTGCGTTTGAAGTTTAGGTGCACAAAACTTCCTCGAAACATTTCAAATTTTGAATGAATAAAACGATAGAAGTATGGAAACATAAGTAATTGATGATTAGTCTAAGTCGATTAGCTAAAGTTAAATACTTATCATAAGCTTCAAAAATTGTTTAACTCTTCTGATTTTTTCACATTTTAATACAATGTTCGTTGTGCAAAAAAAAAATCGTTTAAGTATTTTTAATTCACACTGAAAAAAAGTAGGATGAATTGGAAAATACATATTATATTTTCATATTTTAATTTAATTGGCACATGATTCGCCGACAGAACTCCCGCACGATTGGCCGCTGAAAGCCAGAAGAATCATGAGACTTAAAATTTGAACAGTGTGTCACATAATCTGGGGACTATTTGCGATGCTTATGTATGTTATAAAAATACCTCTACACGGCCGAACAAATTTTTTCGTCCAAAAACTTCCAAACATTATTATATTAATTTTTCACTTAAGTCAATCTTTGCCCAGAAATATATAATAGCTCACAATAGAGGTGTTGCTTATTATCAAGTTTTTTTATTTATTTTATTACAAGATTTACATGAATTCATAATTTTTGATGTACATACAAGAATAATTGCTCAGAATTTCTTCGTTCTAACAATAGTGCATTTTTGTCTGAAAAACTTTGTAATTAAGGAGGTTTTTCAAGGGGAGTAATGTTTGGCTTACAACCTGTGCACACGTATTTTTACTGTTGACCGTTTATTTTATACATATGTTAATTATTAATTATTTTAAACCAAACTGCATCGGAATAGCTAGCAAGCAGGAAAAAGTAGTGTTTGGTCATGCATCCTGTGTGCACGTGCTTTTCGTCTTTCTTCATTGTCGTCCGTGTTTTCTTTATATGTTTATTATTAATTTCTTTGGAATATACTTAATTCATTATCTTGTAGTGTGAGAAGTGTTGGACTAAATTTTGTGGGTCTGAGCAGGGTCGAAGGTATATACACTGGGCACTGATCAGTTTTTATTAATTTAATTCCAACCTTTTATATATAGTGTGAAGTTTGTTTTTGATATTTCCGTGTTGGTATTAATATGTTTCATTAAAAAGTCCACAAACACAGCTCCTCTTTTTCTTCTCATAATTTATTTTCCCAGTTCCAGTACAATGCAGTGCATATGTAGGGCTTATCTCCTGAGGCTGGTCTAAGATAAAAAAAATATTTGTTGTGTCAAGATTTTCGTTCTATAAATTAATTAAGACTGTGGCCGAGAGAGGGATCTTTCAACTATGGAAGTATGGCTATATTAAATAATTCCGATTTCTTATTCCGATTCTCCCTGATCTGCATAATTGGCAGATTATGAATGTTCTAACACCACAACCTAAACCAGTCGTTTTATATATTTATTGTTAAATAATATTTAATTCAATAATATACTAATTCTGCCTAATTTGCTGACTATTAGCTAAACATCGAAAATATAAAATTGCTAAACCTTTTTTACTAAAAAACAACAAAACAACGATCTTTAGCTGGAAAAATTTAGAAGAAATTAATATAAACAAGATCAAATAATACGAATATTAATTTACCAGCGTGTATATTGCCTTTAAAACATTTCTTTCAAATGAAATAGTATGAGTTGTAGTAACGTGTTTCTGACAACCGTACTACAACTCATACTTCGTTAAGTACGAAAATTGGTATCGTCTATCAACTGCATAATAACAAAGCGTTGATGCTGCGCAGATTAATTACGCTTGACGCCCTAGTAACAGCACAATATCACTGTTTGAACAATATTCTAGATACCTGAATTTGAAAGACTTGTTTATAAACAACCATTTCCAAAACGAATTAAAATCCAATCTTTTCTTTATGGCTTCCAAATTAGACCACAAGTTTAACACATTAAAAAACAAATCTTTTTTTGTATATCTATTTGAAACTCTTGTATTATAGTTTTTAAACAAGTTATGATTTTGAGTATTGATTTAATGTTAAACTACAGTGTATGTAAGCAAATAGAACTTAAATAAAACGTATGTAATTAATGTTAAGAATCATAACAAGAAACAACGGTATTTATAAGAAACACTTTTGTTTTATTTTCAACAGGCCCAACATAATATTTAAACTAAACTACCTGTGAAGGTGAAAGTGTAGGGTATAAGTTCTCTTTCTTCAAAATGAAAAAGAAAATTAATAAAAATGATATGATGATTGATGGAGACTGATTGAGTGAGATACAACTGTAAGGGAATTTTTCAATTTAAAATGCAAAAACAATAATGAGCGCAAGTTAAAATAACAGTAAACGACATTTCGGGGAATCGAGAGAAAGAATAAAAAGGAGAGTGTTGAAAAATGATAAAATTAATTCCCCATAGTAAAAACAAAACGGGTTTTAAAAGGTGAACAAATGGCAGTATTGATTCAATTAAGCAAAAAGGATAAAACCGTACAGTTCGAAGTTAGAATATGTCAAGGTAAATATCAAAGAGTAAATGAAACACGATATGAAATGTAAACAAAAAGAAAATTTATATGTATAAGTACTTGCTTTAAAAGAAATTAGTTCCTTTTAAAAAGTATAACATTTTTCTTCTTCTGATATATTCAATGGTGACTTTTTTGATTGTCTGGTTATTTGGTAGATGAATGGTGGTGAATTATAGATAATTTATTTTCTTTTTTTTTAATTTGTTAAATGCTACATTACAAAACCAAATTAAAATAAGGGTAACAGACTAATATAGAAAGAATTACAATAATCCAAATAAAACATAAAATGTATATAATTTAAAGAAAAAGAATGAAAAAACAACGTAAATCATTTGAAGAAAATGTAAAAAATGGTGCTTAATAAATTCTCAAAAGACCGTTTTAAACAAAATGTCGTAAAAAAGCTCTTCTTATCTGACTTATCTGAATGGTGGGTGTTACAATATTAGCAAGTTGATTCGTTAATAGCAAATCAAGGAATAATGGTTTAATACAATCGATGGAAAAAATTTTATAAATTACAAGGAAATAAGGACATTACACCATTAATTTTTTAAAACTTTCCAATTCGAAATTCTTGTTAAAGGAAATTTTATTTGCAAGACTTTTAAATGATGCCCTTCCAAATATCCTTGAAATTTATGTGAAACTAAAATTGTAACTTTAAACAAAAAATATTTTTTTCTTTTATACGGGATTTTTTTATATAAATTTACATATGTTTTAATGAATTTCAATTATTTATAAATAGAACGAAGTTTTTTGATAGAATGGTCATGTTAATTGTGAATTTGAGGTGTTTAATATATATTTTTTTTATTGTTTTGTTTTTTAGTTTAAATTTTTTAGTCTACCTCTTTCCATGTTCTCTTTTAAGTTCGCCGCCATATTTATTGCCACTACCAACAAGTTCAATAATTTCCGGTATACTGCTGGCAAACATTGCCTAGAATTTCGGGTGTATTTTGTTTTTATTGTTTAATATTAAAAAAAAACATATCATAGTTTTATACATATTAAATAAATTTTAAAACTAGAGAAAACAATTAAAGCTGTTAAAAATTGACCTAAAACCCTGGAATGCATCAATAATTCTAAAACGAAAAATCGATCTAAAACCGATTGTTTTATATCCCATACCACTAAAACGTAAATTCGTTTACGTAAAAACTATAATTTAACTGGTTATATTTAAAATTTCAAAGTTTGTAGAAGAAAACATCAGTATAGATGTGTTGAAACTAAAATAATTATCAAATTACAATCAGAGATGTGAGCAACAAAACGAAAATGTCATCAGATTTAAATTCATTACCGACAATGAAGCAAATATTAAAAAGAACTTTTCATAATAGAATACAGATGAGTTTCTGAAATGAAATCTCACTAAAATAATTAGGTCTGCCATATGCGTTGTAATCATACTATTCGGAAAAATACTTCAGTCCACTTTTAAATTTGTCAAAGACAACAAAGTCTTTATATATAAAAAAAACCAAAAATTTTTTAAATGAGCAAAATTACAGAGGCAAACCCCCCAGTTAGCATTTCAATCCTGGAAGAGTCTACTGGAAATGTCATAAATAGCATTTTTAATCGCAGAAAGTTCCATCCGTGGCTGGTACTGTTATGACACTCTTCATAAATATAGTGAAATATGTTGATATTAATCGTAGAAGCTATCGTTTGAGATGCATGAAGACATTGTCTAATAACACTTTCGCAAAGCATATTAGGAATCGTATGAAACTGTTGTAAGGATTGGCCTACAAATAGTGAAATGTTCAGATGCACGGAATGTCTGAGAAATGCGAATGTCATCCAGATATCTTCCGTCAAGTTGAACAAACTGTTCAAAACGGGGCCTTCTATTCTGCGCCACACCCTATAGTAAACTTGGTTCAGTTAAGCTGAGTTCTCGATGAATAGATCGGGTAACCTCGGTGGCCAAGGGCTGTCCCCAAAACGCCTCATAAATTTTTGGGGGACATTTTCCTGAGGCAAATTCATTGAAGCTCTGGCCGTGGTTGCAGTAGTCCCATCCAAAAAGAATTCCGTGGTCATGCATCGATAAATTTCACCATTGATATTTGTCACCGGCCTCGAGAATTTTCGAAAAAAAATTATCTCATGGATAAGGCACACCAAACTGTTACCCTGGGACACTCTCGAATGAATTAAATTTACACTCAGTCCATCATGTAGTCGCCGAATACCGAACTTTGAATAAAATTGTAGGCGAGCAATTGCGTAAAAACCATTACTCTTAAAAAATATCTTCACGGGGAACGTGCGATGCTCACTCGGCCAATGAGACTTCGTGGCCGACAAATCCGATAATTCTAACGGCGCTACCATCCGCCCATGAAATAATCGTGTTTAAAAATATAAACCCTTTATATGAATCATACTACTTGATAATTAGATGTTTTTTTTTTTACTTTTAATCAAAAGTACTTTGCTTTTTAGAGTTTTTATTTTAACTTTCCGAAACAAAATTCAAAACTGAAAAGGAAGTTGAATAGCAAAGAGTAAACTATAGCACGCTGTTTGTTTGAAAAAAGATCTTCAGTCATCTTGTATTAAACATTTCAAGATTAAAAGACGAGCGTGTCAGAAAATGTGTAATAAAACAACAATTACGAAAATAGAGTATAATAATCGCTATTCGCCAAATAACCATCAGTGGATTGCTTTAGAACTCATTCAGCGATAACGTTGTATGTTAGCTAGCAAATTACGTTTGAACAAAAAAAAAATCGTGCACATAAAAATGCATATTCCCACACCGTGCTCTTTTGAAATTATAATACTTTTTGCTGACGGACAAAAATAACGCGTCCGTCAAGTCTCAACTCTGGTTTTATTTTTGCTATTTTTTTACCATCCCATCAATTATAAGTTTTATAACATGTAAAAAAACTAATAAGGGGTTGACAATTAATGAGTATTTGTTCGAAAATATAATGGGTTATAATTTTTTCGGTTTCAGATGCAAAATTATATTAAACTTACATTGGCATGATGCCAATGAAACTCTCATTTCACTAAAATACTTGAATGTTGACTTTATATTTTTTGCATTCTCTTGAATGTACGAAATACAATGTCATTTAAATGACCGCCTCTATATCGGTAGCAGGATTCTATCATTTTGATGCATTTTTCGACCACATTTCCACATACTTTGGCGATAACTTGGCGAACATTGGCTTTTAAATGCTCCAAACACTGACGGATTATCCGAGAAACACTGTGTTTCACGTAACCCCATGGACAAATTCTAACTGTGTTAAATTTTATGGTCTTGGTGATCAATTAACGTAGCCAAAAGCAGAATTTACTTCTCACAAGAAAAACCTGGAATTGAGCGCGTGCGCAGGCCTGGCCGAATCTGTAACGCTTCCAGTTTCTTTTAGATTATTAGATTATGATGACCATAATCACTCCATAATGCTCGTAAAGTGGCTGTTTTGAACTTCTACATTTAAAACACTTGTTCAAATATCCTTTAAAGATTTTACATGCGATAATATGCTGACATTATTAACCTATTGCTGAAGTTGTCAAATATTTTATTCAAACCTTTTACTAAATAAATAACATTTTGAATAACAGATATTTATCAGCTAGCTGTCTTGTCAGTCCTGCGGTTTTGAAATATCTAAATGGATAACCCTTTATACAGTGGTGTTACTAAATATTGAGCTTACTAACCAATTTTTACGTACAATTTTAAATTAGAAATATTTTTCGCTGGAAAATTTCTCTGTTTTGTACAGCCCTATATTCGAAAAGTTCTTGCTTCATACGGTACTAGTTCCTCCAGTTAAATCAAAAATATTAACACAGTGGTATGAGATATAGAATGTTAGCCCGAAATCTCTTAACTTATTTTTTGTTTTTTCTTTTGGTTATTTTTATGTCAAAAGTTTTAAAATCCTGGCTGGTTTAACAAATAATATTTTTGAAAGCTGTTAAACGCATAAATGCAGCCGCCAGCATTGCATGCAATTAGAGATTCCTATTTTTAAGAAAAAAAAGTTTGCCCTAATATTTGCTTAACTCAAAAAACCAAATGGATATAAGCAAAATAGAAATCATGATTTATTTGACAGAGAAAAAAACGAACTTAAAACAAAAATCAACTCAAAAAATAACAATTTTGAAAGATTCAAAAACCAAAAAGAAATTAATAACATTATAGATAGCATTTTGCAATGAATGGACATGCAAAGATGATTTGAAACTCAAATCATATTATGTAGAACTAATAACAAAATAAATAAATTAACAGCTGGTACTTAACAAAAAACTTTGCTATTTTTATTTATAATAATTTTTTTTTTGTTGTGTTTAAATAAAAGGGTAAAAAATCTAATAATAAAAGTTCAAAATATTTTAATGTAATTAAAAAAAATCAAATAAATTGTAGTAATTAAGTGTAATTCGAAATAACAATTAAACAATATTTTGTGTAAACTAAAATGAATTTATAAAGTGCACAAATTACTAAGGCATTAATTTTATTTTATTTATAAATAGATAATAATTATTAGTTTAATTGAAGTAAAAAGTCTCAACATAAAGAAATTAAGTTAAAGGAGAAAATATGTAATGAATATATTTTGAATTTAATGATACTTATCAAAACTTTCTTTTAGTTTTTCTTTTTTTTTTTTAATTTTTTTCATTTATAATAAAATTTCAATCAAGACCTTACTGTCTAATAGCATCAAACTACATACTAAAAAATAGTACATAGAGGTATTTAGTAAAAAGTAAGTTTTACTTTCATTCACACAACCGTTTCTTGTTGAAAAAATAAATTGTTTGTTTATTATACACAGTGTTTTGTATTCAACCAAAAAATAGATTTTTACGCTCAAAGAAAAAAATGACCTCTTAAATATTCAACGAACAGCATCAATTAGCTTTTTTCTTGTTGTTTCCAATTTTAATAAAAACCTAAAAATTTCTTTTATCAATTTATTGCTAATGACGGAAAAATGGATACAATTGGCAGCAGCTTACTTAGAACTACAAGAAGAGAAATTTCCCTACTCTAAAAATTATTTGACAGTTATAACTTAACTTATGAAAAAAAATATATAACAATTATGTATTTAATTAAGAGAATAATATAAAATGAAACTTACCAAACCAACGAGCAAGAAGAACACTAGGAATGTTCTCCCCAATACAGTCTCACAGTATACATCACCATATCCTACCGTTGACATGGTTACAATTAGAAAATAGACACAGGTCCAATAGGATAAACGATGTGCATTATTAAAATCCAGCGGATCGCCAGAGTTTTCCAGCTAAATTTTAAGTAAATGCAAGAATTGTTCATCAAAAAGTATTCTTAATCTCACATCATCTTTTGTTTTTCAATCAATTCACAACAATTAACAACACCAAAAATAACATTTCCCTCTTCTTCCCTCTCTTTTACATAAAAATATTACAAAAAAAAAAACTTTAATTTACATCACATTGATTATAAAACGTTGTGTTGAATTCTGTTTATACTATTGGATATTTAAATCTCTTCAGATATTTACAAGCAACAAAAATTAAAAACGCCGTCCAACAACATTATTTCGGTATGATTTTTCTTGAATTTATCAAACTTGATTCGCTTTTGAAGCCTTTTTTATTTAATAATTAAACTTATAGCAAAATTTGTACCAAAAAACGGATAGTTATACTTAGAATTATAAAAACATCTTTATAAAAATAAAAATTCATTATCACAAAGGATTTTATATCGTTATTTTTTCATGGTAACTTTTTAAAAAAAGTTTATGAAAAAAACAAGTAAATTAACGAGCCCTGCCAAGGACCCCAAGGTGAAATTTTGTTCGTTGTTTGCTTCATTTATATAGTTAAGTCAAACGCATACACATATTTGGTGTGTTAGTGTTAGTAATAATTTGATAGCCATATTGGCTCTAATGTACTGAACCGAACTGATTGAACTTCAGATTGTTCTTATCTGTTCAAAAAAAGTTTTTTAACCATATACATATGTATATTATTCCAAAAGCGTTGATGTAGTACGGCCAAAAAAAGGATATTAAAAAACGTGTTTGCCTATTAATTATATAGATAGGTTTACAAATTAGATCATAGAATCTATATGGAATTTGAAACTTCCCGGTTTAGTTTTTGTTTTCTCTTTTTGTACGTATTCGTACGTTAGTAATTATAGGAAACCCCCTCTCAGCTGTCGTAATACGATTTTAATAATTTTGTGTTTCTGTAAAATACTAATTTATTGTCAAAATATTTAGTGTTGTATATAAATCGGATCAAAATACATTGATATACAATTTAGACAATGATTTTTATTCATAGTCGGAATTATGCCGTTATGTTAAGCATTCGTAATATATTTTTAAAAAAATCCCTACAATAAGGCTAATTTTACAACGCTTAGCATCACCGGCTGTAAATGCATCGGGTCATTGTTTCTCTGTTTTCGAAATTTTCGGCGCTGCGTTAATTCTAAAGAAAAAAGTAGACCGAAAAGTACTTAAAACTATAAAGTTATTCTTCTCGATTTGTACTTTTATTCAAGAACGATAGAATTACAGATTACATTAGTCAAATGACAGCGCAAAATACAGCCCTAGATGATTTGGAAATACATAGAACAAACAACACCTGCATGGATTACACTACGTCATCTAACGGGAAATAACACTCATGGAGTAATGTGTTGTTTTATTATTCTTGGACGTTATTCGTAAACAAAATATGCTCTAATTTGAAAATATTCCCAAATGAGAGAACGCCATAAAATGCATTTACTTTCTCTCTTGCGACAACTCTTCAAAAATTAAAGCTTATAAAAATTAAATGTTATTTATTCTAATTTTGCTAAAATTTTTTTATTTTTCTTTTTATTTACATTCTCAGATGGTTCCTTTTTACATACAATCAATTTTGCTATAAATATGAAATATTTTTAATAAAAAAATATACATATATGTATGTACTGAGTTCATCATTTAATTTTTGGGAGGCCAATTTTTCTTTAGACTGTTGGATTTTAGTTTTTGTTCATAAAAAATAAAAAATGCTACTGCATTCTTTTATAAAATAAACAAAAAAAAATAGATAACAAATCCGAGAGCTCAGCTTAACTTTATTTTGTCTCTTAATTTCATTTGTCGTATTATCGAATTATTTAATCCACCAAAATGCTGTTGAACGGCGTAGTTATCAAATTAAACTTCAAAAATGGTTGCAAAAGCTTTCAAAGAATTCACAAATTGTTCTATTCTTAGCTCTGGCTTAATGAAAACTCTTTAAAAGCTGAACCAAAATTTAAAGTTAATTATTTGATTTGTTTTGAATTCATTTGAGATTAATTAAATAATTATATAATTTATTTTTTATTATGTGCTAAAATTTAAAAAAAACTTAAATTAAGATAAATTTTATTTATTAAAAAAATATATAATATACAGAAAAAACAGGTGTGGGCAACTAAGTCATTGCAGACACAAACCTATTAGTTAAACAGAATAATGTTATTTGACATTCAACATGATGAGAAAGGCGTGACCACTTCTCTCTTGTTATATTTTTTGTCTGGTTTTTGGAATTTCAGCTTGAATTAATGGAATAACATCAGTAAGATGATAGTAATTTTAGTATTCAAAGACTCTACTTTATATTTTGCAAAAAAAAATAAAACGCTTAGAATAAAGGAACAGTAACAGCTTACTACATTCAATTATAATAATGAGCTGAATCACACTGTAAAGCTTTATTCTTGATATTGTTTTTATTATTGTTTTTAGCTTCTTTACTTTTCTCTTGAGACTTTAGGTCGATAACTTTGATATTTAGCGTTTTTATTTTTAACTTTTTTTTAGTTTTAAAAAAGCTAAATTATTTGCTCTTGGTACAATTTCAATTGAATTTATTACACTTAAAAAAAAAATAGCGCCAAAAAAAATTTAAAAAGAAGTGAAAAATTTGCAAAATTTTATTAAATTTCTTTATTATTTCTCAATTTTAAACAGAAATTCAGTTCCAAGTCATATGTAAAATTCTTAAAATGCCATATTTTCAAGAAATGTCCAACATTAATTCTGTTGAACTAACAGTTTTACGTCAAGAGTTATAGGTTTTAAAATTTATACATGTTTTTTTTTATTATTAAACGATAAACATATGGAACTGAATGCTTTGTTAGTTTATTAAAGTTACCTATAGTTGTTTATAGTAAAATTTAAAAATTCATTTATAATCCGACATACTTTTTTAATTTAATTTAGCCTATTGATGGCTATTAGGCTGCAAAATTTAATTTGCTTAACAGTTCATTTTTTAGCATTTGCATAGAAGAAGTTATTTTTCAAAAAGTTTACATTAAGTTTGCTTTTGAGGTTAATAACATCCTGCCAATTGGAAAGATGGTCATCGAGGTTAGGTTAGGTTAGGTTTAACAGGCTGCCAGCTATTATAAAGCTTGGGTCCAGTCAGGTCCCGTTGTATTGCCTGGATATAATATGTATCTCAGTAGATCTACATATCACTGGCTTAGAACCAACCCGAGGATCGGATAAAGGAGTCCAATCCACTTACATCGCATTCCGATACCTCTGTCAAATCATGCAGCATCGGTCTGCCTAGGTACAATGCCCTTATATAAGAAAGAGCTGGACACTGACAGAGGAAGTGCTCAACGCTCTCTTCTTCCTCCTCGTCTCTGCAACTTCTACAGAAGTCATTAAATGGGAGATTTAACCTCCTTGCCTGCGTCCCTATGTGGCAATGTCCAGTCAGAACCGCCACAGCAGAACGCAACCTCCGTCGGGGTAAGGCCCTAAGGATAATAGTCATCGAGGTAACACTCCATTTAGTTTTCATTCAGAAAAGCATTGAATTTAATAAACCGATTTTCTAAACAAAGCCAACAATTCCATACATTTATGTTGTTTAAATTTTTTTCAAAAACTGTACGTACACAAATTATTAACATATTACAAATACATAGAACTTAAAGAACAATAGTAATTAAAATAATTTCTTAGAAATATTTCTGTACATACCAGATGTATAATACCAGCCGCTGTCAACCACACGGATATAAAAATTGACACCAATTGCGCCAAACGTATTGAGCTGGATGTTTTTAAAACATTCAAATATTGAAGTATATCGGGAACAGTCATAAGACGTAGTGCTCGCAGAAAACGAAGACCTGTTGATTCGTTGTTCGTGTTTTTTTTTTGGAATTGGAAGGGGGAATAATCGTTGTTTGTTAAATGTACTAGTACATATAATAGTGTTAAGCATTATCATTACAATCATGCATTTCGATCAAGCAGACAAAACGTATGTATTGACAAATAATAATTAAAAATTGTTCTTTTTTCGTTTTCTTTGCCTTTTTCAAAATGATATTAAAAACCGAAAAGAAAAGAAACCCAAACAAATGAAATTAAAAGAACAGAAATTTTGAAAGCTTACCGATCCATGTTCGATCTAAATATATTGATACAAAGGACGGGGGTATTGTAAAATAATCTACAAAACTGTACATTTCTAACATAAACCAAAGTTTATCGGACGCCGCTATGAACTGTAAAAATGAAATAAAAGAAATTTTTAAAAATAAAAGTAACAAATAACGAATATAAAATGAAATTGTTTATACATAGTACAAAATTTTAGAAAAATTATTTCTGTGAAAAAAATAGTTATTAAAGAAAGTTTAAAGTAGAAAATATAAGTTGAAGGTTTAAAAAGTTTTTTATACATACATTTTTCATAAGAACAAAAAAATCGTAATAAGCAAAAAATATTGAGTGTTAACATTTTAATGAGTGTTCGACAATATAACGAAGAAGGACCAAAAAATTACGGTAATTGATTGAAGCAAAAAAAGGTTAATGGTTTATATTTTTTCGCCAACCACCGTATACACAGGTACCAAATTCCTCAACATGACATTCTTAGATCATGCATACAATAACCCAGTGAAATCTTTGTCGCATACATCTTTGATCTAAGACCATTGACATTGTAAACGTGACCCATCCGAAGTCTGTATACAATTCCTACTTACATTTACACAGCGATGGCCTAGGCCGTAAGATGCATCCAACACTGTATACATTGTATGCGAAGATGGGATAAGTTCAAAACTATATTACGGGTATTAGCATTGGTTTTCTTCTTTGCTTCTTATGTACATCAAATGAGTAGAAAAAGACTAATGTGAATCGGATGCTAGTTGTTTGTTGTGCTTAACATGTTTATTTTTATTTTTTCTGTGGACACAATCGCTTACAATCGGATGCTTTGCAAATTGTAATAACTTGTGGACTGCTAGGAAGCTTCTTGTAGGTGAGCTCGAGCTATTTTCTCCCTAAAGGAATAAGTTTTCGAATATGGGACCTCCATCATCAGAAATTGTGTTGCTAATTTGTTCAATTATACGAATTTAGTTCAATCATAGCTAGATCGATTCCAAGGCCTTTTCCCGTTCTTTTGGTGAAGAGCGTTCCTGCGTAACAAAAAAGTTACGTATTCACTTCAGCTAGCCACCAGAATGCCTTGATTTAATATAAGCCAAGGCAAATCTCCCTCCTTGGGCAAACTGACACCAACACAGCAATCTCCAGCAGCTTGCCGTACAAAGTTGTATGTAAGCCCTTTCTTTTTTTTTTTTAGAACGATATTTTTCTTACTCCAACATGGACAAAATCTACATTTTCTAAGCCCGAGAATATAAGACACAAAATTCTTGATTGTACATATTGTTATTTTTCTGATTAAGCTCAAATCAATGATTGATCAAAGCAGGCAGGAAAAAATTGTTGAATACACTAAGCTGGGGGACAACTAGCGGTTTTGTAGTCGCTACATTAATCCTAGTGGGTTCTGATGAGTAGTGAAGTGGATACGAAATAGCTAGTTGCCCTCCAGCTTAATGTATTAAATTATTTTTTCCTGTCTTCTTTGATCAAAAGCTATTAATATTATTAATCACCGCATTTATTGCTATACTCAAAAAAGATTCTTCTTGGCGAAAGTCGGATTTGAACTTTAATCAGAATAATCAGAAAAATAACATCATGTAATATTAGAAATATTTAATAAGAAAAGTTCAACTATTTATCATGAATACTTATGCATACACAAAATTCAACTGCTGCGACGCCCATACACACACAGATGCGCTATAAAAATCTTCATGATAACTGCAAAGGCCTCGGTTGAAGCTTTTCTTTAGATTTCAACTAAGATCATCAAATTAGTTGCACATTAGACTTAAGTGACTGAAGAAAAATCCCACTTGTATACAAATACAATTTCACCTTTTGCTGCTACTAATACAATCAAAGACATTTTACAAACAATTTCATATATGTTTATAGCAAAATATTTTATAATGGAGCTACATAAATGTAGTCTAACCATAATATTAAATTATACTACAAGAAAATAGTAAACCTTTGTCAGAGGCGATACTCTTTTTACAGTTAAACGGTCAGAGATGCGCTCAGCGATTAAACACTGTGAACAACAGGTGCTTCTTTGAAGCAAAGGTATTTTTAGACCACCTTTACGATAACGACTAAGAATGGTTAACACACAGTTACATAAATGTTGATAAAAAAAATTGAAGTACAATAAAAACTTCACGTTAAAATTAACTCAAAATAACTCAAAAAATTCCTTTTTATTAATTCTGAGAAATGGGCTATAGGAGTTGTCGAAAAATAGTATTTAATTTCCGTAACATTAAAAATAAAATGTTGATAAGTTTAAAATTAAAGAAAAATTTTTAACTGCTTTAGGCGCAGAATGCAAATAAAGCAGTGGTGAACAGACACATACATTCGTATTTATACGCTTGTATTAGTAGCAACAAAAAATTAAGGTATATTTTTGAAGTGAGACCTTACTTTAGTAATGTCTAAAGAGCAACTAAGTCTTCCCTCATCAGTTCAGCAAAATAATTACTTTAGTAAGTTATGCCTTGTTAATTGAAATAGTTCGTCTTTTTAGTTCAATAGCTGTTTTATTCAGTTTATGAACTTCGTTGAATTGCTTTCGTACATGCGTTTTTATAGAACGATTAACAGTAAAAGTCGTTTTAATTTGGGTCTATGTCAGAAGCATTCCGTACAGTTCCATTAAATTCAATTACATAGTTCCTATATAAACTAGACCATTACATCACTCATCGTTTTTATATGTTGAAGAAACAGGCTAATATTTTAAAGTTAGATTATGTAAAACTTTAAGTTAGCAAAACTCTCTTAACTGCCGACCATTTTGTCAGCTGTTAAGTGATTTATGTTTAGTTTGGTTTGCTATTTCAACATGAGCATACTGCCGCCTAAACAATGCTTCTAAATTATGCATGCATTATGTCCATGTTACGATAAACATAACTTGCAGCTCACTTTTGTTCGAATAGATACGTCAATAAACAAAACTGTTGTATATGTGGTTGACGATAATTCAAGTGTATGTTGGGACAGCGATAAATCCTGCAAACCTGACAGTTTGGTGTGCTTTACGGGCTGGGGGAAAAAATCCCTGGAAATTTTATCGCCATATTAGACTAGATTTGAGCCAGCCGTGGCGGCCATACGCCAGAAGTCATATTTAAATTATAATATATATTCGTATGTTCCGGCATGTTGTGTATGCAAATGTTACAACACTTTTTTTAAATGTTATGGAACTCAATACTTGAAAATTTTACAAACTTAATAGAAACATAAAACATTGAAGACCAATCAAATTAAGAAAATAAAAACTTACTCGTATAAAAAAGTAAACCATGAAAAATATATTGAATGCAAGATCGATTTGTTGAGTAATGTTAGTACTCCATGGCTGACATCTTTCGACTTCTTCGTTAGATGCATCAACGAAGTATATAATGAGTGATGCAATACTGAGTATAAATACGAGTACGACCTGAAATAAATTATAAAGTAGAAAATTGTTATTGAAATAAATTAATAGTTAAAATATGTAAGTAATATTTATTTATTGAATACTAATTTTACTCGATTACTTTAATTCTAAAACATTTTCAATTCAGTCATGAGCAAGTTTTCTCTCTACGCACGTAGTGTGAGAGAAAACTTGCGGGGTTTCCTACTGTTTTGTTGATTTACATATCGTTGATCTCGTGTAGAAAGCATAGAATGACAATCAGTACGTATAAAAAAGAATACTTAAATATTTACTATAAAATTTCGTTATTTGGTATACACCAAACGTTTGCATGATTACGCTCAAAAAGAATTTGAATATGTTTATTTGCTTTCTGAATAACTAAAGGTAAGTACCATAAACGATTTGAATACGATAAGACTCATATTCGGTTTTAATAAAAACACATTCACTTGTTTTTATTAAAACCGAATATGAGTCTTCATTCACAACCTGAAGGAATAATGACAATACCTTTAATCGTGGAGAAAAAGATATACAATTACATTCAAATAAAATGAATATAAGGAGAATGTATTCGAATGTATTCATATTTAAGTACTGTATAAGTAATTTGTTTTGTATTGTATTTTTAATTGCAATGGTACGACTGTGGTGTGAAATTTTTTCTGTCTGCATTCTGTTTGCATCTATTCTTACAATTAGTTCAAACACAACAAAGACAAAAAAGGCTTGCAAAAGGAAACGCATGTTTTTGTGCTTTGACAGGTATTATTAAAACATTTTCTTTTTAAATTCTCATTAATTTATTTATAATATTGGGATATAAAGATGAATGTTTGAGAATATCTTTCAAAGGTATCGAATTCTCTTGATGATTAAGGTACCTGCTATGAAATATCGACTTATAGACAGCTAGGAAACATAGAAAGCAAAGTGTTTATAATTTTTTAATTGGTACTCCTAAGTGAATAAATTGAATTAAAAAAAACTTTAGTTCACAGTAATAGAAAAAAAAGATATACAATCATGTTCCAGAAAAGCAGTGGAATGAGAGTAAAAAATTTTTTGAAAAGTTAACTTTTCAGTTTTGTTGTACTGAAAGGGTAATAGTTTCGGTGTATTTTTCTTTTATTCGAAATGAACTTTGTAAACAATACTTGAAAAAAAATTTCAAATATGTACTGACAAGCGTTATCAACTTTGAAATTTCAAAACGCACCAAAATTGTTGATTAATTAAAAAAAAGGATCAAGGATTCCTAATAGGTTCAAAATGAATAAAAGCTTAAAACTCCTTTGACTTAATATGTCGTTTACAGAACACAGGGGAGCGACACGTCTAGAAAATTAAATTATAATATGTTTAGGTTAAAATTTATTTATTGATGTTTTGTTGACCTTTATAATTTTTAAACTAAATAATATATTTATGCTAAAAACATGAATATATACTTTTTTATAACAAAAGCCAGCAGGAATAGTCTGCAATAATAAGACTTTTTTATTTTATGTATATGATTTCGTCCGTTTTATACATCACCTTCTTATTGTACCATGTAAAATTTTGCACCCATGAATGCAACGGTATTGAATTTAATACTGATAAACAAGTATAGTACAAAAAATTTTATCTTATACTGGAAAAAAACGTTTTTTTAACTTTATTTGGTACCACCGAAGATAAAAAAAAACGCACTGAATATTTAAAAAAAAGCGCACCGCGCACTTACTAAGAAATTTTTCTCACAAAATATTTTAATAACCACCGAGCTGGCAGCGCTGACATAAACCACATTTTCCATTTCATCATCACCTCCAAAAAAATGCCATACTTTTTCGACAATCCGGTCGGCCAAGTGGTTACAGTACTTATGATTCTTGTGGCCAGAAATTGAAAATATGAACCTGGATGATATGTGGTTCCAACAGGATAGTTCCATTTGCCATGCAGCCAACAAAATAAAAGCTATTTTGCACAAGAAATTCAATGGCCGTGTTATCACACGTCTTGGCGACTTGCCATCGTTGAACTTCTTTCTTTGAAGATATTAAAAAAAAGTACATTGATAAGCCAAGAACAATTAAAAAGCTAAAGGATGAGATAATTCGGCACATTAACAATATTAAACCTCAATTACTCGTATGTTGCAGAATCGTTTACAATATGAACCACCAGATAGAACCTTGGCACCGCATTGCCCCGTATTTTGTTTTACAAATCTTTCTACTATAATAAAACCTATTAAAGCAATTCTTTGATAACTTTTATTTTACTTACAACTAAGATCGTGCGTATTTGTTGGACTACTCTTTATATACGTTCCCTTTTTCAAAACAGTTACCAGGTGTCTCATAAAATATGGCTTAATTATTCCTTTTGTAACAGCCTGTGCATGTTGATATAATTTATGCCTAGTTTTCATTGTAATTGGAAATTAGAAAATCGCTTGCCAGGATTTAAAATACTTTATTGTTCCGTCTCCCTTACGTGATCCAAACATACTGTGTTGCTATTTTTATACCCTTCACAAAAATGTAAAGGGTGTTTATAAGTTTGTGATTCCGTTTGTAATTTCTACAGTTTTTTTTTTTGCAACCCTATAAAGTATATATATTCTGAATCAGAATTAATGGAAAAGTCGATTAAGCGATGTCCGTCTGTCCGCTGTTGAAATACCGTTTCTGAGAAAACCATTAGACTTAGAAACTTTTTTCTTTCGCCATTCTTTTACCCCATCGATTCATGGGTTGCTATTGAAATTCAGTAATATCGGTCCACGTATAGCTGAGATATATTCAAAATTCCGAAAAAAGCCATTTTTTTTTGCAGTTTTGTATGAAAATTTTTGAAAACAAAAGTTGTTTGTTTTGCTTCAAACTTCACACACTTATTAAGCATGGTGACTAAAAGACAAAATTTTTTTTTTCAGATATCGGTCCATATATACCCGAGATATAGCCCAAATCGGATTTTTAATGAAAATGTCGCATAGGCGAAGCTAAATAACTTTTTTTTGCTCAAAAGCAGTTCTGGTAATGAAATTAGGTTACATAAATATGGAAAATGAAAATTTTCGATATCGGTCCATACATACCCGAGATATAGCCTAGACCGGGGTTTTCATGAAAATGCCGCGTAAGCGAACTTAAACAATTTTTTTGTGCCCAAAAGCAGTTCTGGTAATGAAATTAGGTTACATAAATATGGAAAATGAAAATTTCCGATATCGGTCCATATATACCCGAGATATAGCCCAAATCGGGTTTTTCATGAAAATGTCGCGTAAGCGAACTTAAACAACTTTTTTGTGCTCAAAAGCAGTTCTGGTAATGATATAAGGTTATATAAATATGGAAAATTAAAATTTTCGATATCGGTCCATATATACCCGAGATATAGCCTGAACCGATTTTTCCAATAAAAAAAATTTTTTTTTTTTTTTTGCTGAAAAGCAATTCTCGTTATAAAAGAAGGTTACTAAAATACAGAAAATAGAAAATTCCGATATCGGTTCATATATAACCGAGCATATTTAGGTCACATTTTTAATATACTATACATATTCGTGACTATCGTGAAGGGTATTTTAGATTCGGCCCAACCGAATATACTACACTCTTACTTATTAATACTCTAATTTTTCCTACTTTTTATTCTTACTTATTGTTGTCTTTTATTTATTTTTATCGATCTATAACATAATCAAAGGATGACGAGAATACGAGTTGTAAGAGAGACAAATATTCGTTAGACATGCATAAAAAAGAAAGTGACTTTATTCGTTTACAGTACACACAAATAATGGGTGATTTTATAAGAACTATCGGAAATTAAAAAAAAAAACACACATAAAATTCAGAAAAATGCATGAAATATTTATTTGGATCGATAGTTGGGTCGATATAATTTAATGTTTGAAGATTATTTCATGCAAATGTTGGCCGCGGCTGCGCCTCAAATGGTCCATCCGCTTAGTGCAATTTTGGCATACTCTTTCCAACATTTCGGCCGGTATCTCACGAATAATGTTGGCAATGTTGGCTTCCAGTGCGTCAATCGAAGCGGGCTTGTCGCTATAGACATTAGTCTTAACATAGCCTCACAAAAACTAGTCTAGAGGCGTTAAATCGCACGATCTGGGCGGCCAATTGACTGGTCCCAAGCGTGAAATAAACTGTTCACCGAACTCGCCTCTCAATTGGTCCATTGTATCGCGTGCTGTGTGGCATGTGGCACCGTCTTGTTGAAACCACATGTCATGCAAGTCAAGCTCTTCTATTTTGGGCAAAAAAAAGCGCTCACCATTCACAGTAACGTTGTGATTCGCATCATCTTTAAAGAAATACGGTTTTTTTTTTTGTGGATGCGTAGGTAGCTCTTGCAATGCTTCTGGCTGCTCTTCACTCCAAATACGGCAGTTTTGCTTGTTCACGTACCCATTCAACCAGAAATAAGCCTCGTCGCTGAACACAATTCTTCGATAAAAAAGTGGATCTTCATCTAACTTTTCAAGAGCCCATTCACCAAAAATTTGGCGTTGTGGTAGGCCGTTTGGCTTCAATTCTTGCACCAGCTGTATCTTATAAGGCTTCACACCCAAATCTTTCCGCAAAATTTTCCACGTAGTGGAGTAACAGAGACCCAATTGCTGCGAACGGCGCCGATTCGATAATTCACGGTCATCACCAACACTGGCCGATACGGCTGCGATATTTTCTTCAGTTCGCACTCTACGTAAGCGTGTTGGTGGTTTAATGTCCAACAATGTAAATTTGGTGCGAAATTTTTTTACAATAGCCCGAATAGAAGCCTCAGTAGGTCGATTAAACTGACCATAAAATGGAAGAAGCGCGCGATGAACTTTCTTAACAGAGCACGCATTTTGGTAATAAAATTCAATAATTTACAAGCGTTGTTCGTTTGTAAGACGATTCATGATTAAATTATAGACCAAACTGAAGATGTTTGACAGTGACACAAGATACAAAACGTGCGTGAACTGTCAAAACTAGTGTTGCCAAAAGGATAATAGCAAAAAAATCACTCGTTATTAACAACCAGGTGAATTTTTTACATCTACACTCAACAAAAATTGTTGTAATATTTTCTTTACATTGCGCTAAAAAGTGAAAATTTCATCAATCGAAATTATTTTGTCTTAATAATAATAATAAAGATATTGTTTTTACAGGACTAAAATTATCCAGTAAAAATGGATTTTGCGGACATTTAAAAAAATAATAATTCAATTAAGGTTTGCTATATTTTACTCGTAAGTGTTTGCACAGTTTTGAACTCGTACCTTAGCACTTTAAGAGAGTAAAATTTCCTTACAATAGTTTAATTAGGTTTTTAATCAAATTTTCTAAATTTAATTTATTATGTAATGATACATTGTAAATTGAATAAATTTGCATTTAAATGCTATTAGTTTTCAAAACAAATTTGCCGTAGAAATGTTTCAAGCTGTGTTGTTTTTTTTTTAAATGAATAAAATGTATTTATAGACTGCGGCAGTCGAAAAGTGTTACTGACCTTTTATATTTTTAATTAATCAATTCCATACTTGGTCCCTTTTACTTTTTTTAAACAGTTTTGTTTTCTTTGTTTTATATTAAGTTAATTTTTGCTGAAGCATCCTGACCATAAATTTTATTCTGCTGTTTTGGAAGATAGGATATCATGAATTCATAATTAATTAATTTTTAAGCACAGATTTTATAGATACAACAACAAATTCTAAAGATTAACTTTTGTATCGTGTTCAAATTACAAACAAACTTTTGAAAAAAACTTATTGAAGAAAATGTATATGATTTTAATATGGAATATTGCTAAACCATCATTAAGGTCCCAATGAACCATAGTTATATTTAAAATGATTGTAAGATTTCATGGAAAACTGTATCGCAGTGAAAACAATGACCAATTTTATATTAAATGTTTTAGTAAACTATTGCTTAATTTAGTTTAACTATGCTCTGAAAAAAAAAAACAAAATAGTTCTGCAAAAATATTATTATATTTTATTTTTCTGTTCTTGTGGTAAGAAACAAAATGAGAGAAGATTTGGCGGAAGAGTTCTTAAAGAAAAAAAGTTCACACAATACTTAATTTTGCAAGAGGTAGACATTGTCTATGTGCCAATATGGAAGAGTAGCATATGACGAATATTCTAGTTTCGAGATATTCCCATTTTTGTTCAACTTTTGTTCGAGAAGTTTTGTGCTATAAGTTATATATTATCCTAACTAGTTCAGACGATACTTAAGGCAAATGTTTTAAAAAATTTTAAGTGAATTCAAAAGTTTTTACATCTGTTCTGATTAAGTGCTTTTGCAATACTGAAAATTGTGTTTTAAAGCAACATAAGTAACAATAAACGCTATTTTGAAATACATGGTTTTCACTTATTTCGTTGAACTTAATGTTAACTTAATCTGTGTAATAATGAAATTTAACTAAAACAAGTAAGATTGTGGAATATACGGCTGGGCCGAATCTAAAATACCCTTCACGATAGTCACGTATATGTATAGTATATGTTACAAATTTGAACTAAATATGCTCGGATATATATGGACCGATATCGGGGGAAAAATATTTTTGCCTTGTAATCACCATTCCAAAAACGAAATCTTTCATGGACATTTTCATGGAAAAGTTTGTTTAAGCTAAATCTCGGTTATATATGAACCGATATCGGAATTTTCCATTTTCTGTATTTTAGTAACCGTCTTTTATAACCGGAAGTGCTTTTAAGCAAAAAAATTTCATGAAAAAACCAGTTTAGACTATATTTTGAGTATATATGGACCGACATCTGAAATTTTCAGTATTTATTGCCAGACTAGCAAAAAAAAGTTGTTTAAGTTCGCTTATGCGACATTTTCATTAAAACCCGGTTTAGGCTATATCTCGGGTTGAAGGAAAACAAACCACTTTTTTTCATACAAAATTGCAAAAAAATGGTTTTTCCGCATTTTGGATTTATGTAAACCGATTTTACTGAATTTCAATAGCAAATCCATGAAACGATGGGGTAAAAGAATGGTGAAAGAAAAAAGTATCTAGGTCTAATGGTTTTCTCAGAAACGGTATTTCAACGGCGGACGGACCGAAAGACGGACATCGCTTAATCGAATTTTCTATCGATGCTGATTATAAATATGTATACTTCATATGGTCGGAAATGAAAATTGTAGACATTACAAACGGAATCACAAACTTATATATACCCTTTAGATTTTTGTGAAGGGTATAAAAAACTAATGAGGACAAGATATTTTAAAAAATTACTTCGTTCCCTGTGAACTTAAAAAAAGTTTATGTTTATATAAGATGTTTTGATAAATGAATTATTTGTTTTAAAAATTTAAGCTAAAAAGGAAGTACTCACAACATCGCCAAAAAAAGATTTTTCTAAATGGTTAAAAGGCATGTAAACATGTTGACTTTTGTAAACCTCCCAATAAATTGACTTAAGCTACTCTTCCCTATGACATGACCATAGTTATATATAAGGTAAAATAACCTTTCTAAAAAGTTTGGGCATATTCATAAACATTTAACAATCATGTTTTGAGAAACGCGAGATGAAACCGCAAAGCATTCTGAAAAACATTTAATTCACTTTTAGGTGTTCTAAGGAATGCGCGTTTTACTGATGTTTTGAAGTGGCTACGAAAAACTATAACATGTGAGATATATATGTACTCGTATGTGGTACTTATACAAAACGAATAAAATAAATTGACAACAAGAAATTATTTAATTTAGCACTTTTAATTGAAAAAGTGTAAAATTCGTTTATCTTCCTATTGAAACAAAAAAGTGGTAAATTTTTAATCAAATTCAATAAGTTTAAAATACATATGCGAATTGAAAACCACAATTTTAAGCGATTTACGTTTACCAAAACATCTATTTGGCGATTTCAAATCGCAAAACCATACTTCTAGCATTATACGTTTAGAACGCCTATTTTGCTTTGAAAACACCAAATTTAAGCTGTTTGGATTTCTCAGAACATGCCTGTTAATAAATTTGAAATGACTTTTAATTCAAAAACTTCTTGTAAAATTCTGCTAAAATTCATTTCATATACATTTTATTTTTTATAAATATGCCCTGTTATCTCCACCAGCCGTATATAACAGTTGTAGACTTTACATGTTTAATATAAATGCAACTTTACAAATATCACATACATATTTATTATTTGCGCCGGTTTTGCTTTCTACCAATCCATATAAAAAGGTAAAACTAAAAATATTACTTATAATACATTTCTTCACAAACTTTATTTTTAGAAATCTTTGAACACAAATTACAACTGCGCTTTTTAAGGTTATTTTTATAAAGAAGAAATATGATAATACGGGACCAGTTTGATAACGTCGTAGCAAATTGCACAAAAAATTTGTCCGGCATATAAGTGTTTTATTTTTCAACATAATTTTCTTTTAGATCAATTTGTACTCTTTCTATTTCTTTTAATATTAATTTTTCTTAAAAACCTCAAAGGTAGTGGTCGGTTTTAGTAGTAAACTTTTCATTTGACCTAAATCTCTTACCACCCAGCCATTTCTTCTCGCTATACTCATAGTGTATTGTTTTGATCGAACAACAGTTTTTTCAAAGAATGTGGTCGTTTTTAATTTAAATCAATATCGATTCAGTCTGAAAGCTCTGAATAATATTCTCCCTTTTATATGTGAGTAAGACTGCGTGTATCCAAAGAAGACTGTGACTTTGACCTTGTTGGTTGACAACTCCATTTTGGTTTTTTTTTTTTTTTTGACGCACGTTCACTGGGTGGAACTCCTGGTTTTTATTGTTTCTCGGTGTCTGGGACATTAAGGTTTATCTACGGTTATATAAAGGTTAAACATCACTTCTTTGAAGTGCTCACATAGTTGCGCATATGGTCGAGTGAGAACAATCGCGGTACCCATTGTGCATATAGATTTTCATATCCAACTGTGATGTACTTTGATATGCATACAGCTTCAACGCAAAGTAGTAATGCTTAATCAGCACACGAAATTCATTTTTTCCACTTTCGCAAACATTCACGAGATTGTGTGCTTTTGACACTGCTTGCTCAAAATTAACAGTGATATACGAAAAGGTGGTAATTGATAGCAGCAGTGTTGTATTTAAAGATACTGGGTACGACATAGAACAAAAATCACGGAGCTATCAACCAACTCTCGTAGCTTCATAAATTCTAAAAAGTTTTCATTTTATAGCAAGAAGAGGCTTTACAAAAGCTACTTCTTTTAAATTAGCATTTTAGATCAAAAGATATTTTAATTGTTCAATGCGATTATTAAGATACAAATTCTTTGGGCTTTTTATATTTGCTCAACAATTGTCCCGGAAGTGTGCTTCTGCTTAGAAACTGTTACCGCTGATATGCTTTTAACATGTGCACGTTCTTGTATTCAGAAGTGGATATTAACCCAAATCTTAAAACAATATTTACAGAAATTTGCCTGTCTACTCATGCTCATATTAGGGTATCCGGTAATTTTATTTGTTATCTTGTCTGACGAGTTATTTGATTTAAAACGAGCAACGCGTTTTAATTATTTGAAGTACCCGATCTGTGTAAATAAATTTGATATCATTCAGCTGGCTTTGAAATTTAATGTTCACAAAAAGAAAACAACTAATAATTCATTTGTACATTTACCTAAATAATGATTAATCAACGTGCACTTCTTGCAAGGTTACGATTTTCTAAATCCAATAAATTTGTTCCTGAATGCAGCTTAAAATTACTTAATTCCTGTAAACAGCTGTGAAAATGATTTACATCAGCAGCTACCTTTACGGCCTAATCTGATGGTGGACCAATTACCATGTGGCTGATTAGGCTCACACAGGTAGCAATTCTTGTCATATGTTTGCGGCTATATGAACAACTTCTTGTTAAGGAGTTCGGGCCTTCTAATCCCTCCTGTATGCAATTTCCCAGCAATCAATGGAAGACAAGACTTAATGAATTGGTAGGCCGAAGCCCACTAAGAGCATCAGTCCTTAAACCAACTCACTCGTCAACCACCACCACTGGTTCCTTACAGTACAGGTATCTATTGTATAGGCAACAGATCGTCGGGATAAAACAAACAATCATGAAGGATACTAACACTCCCTTCCTGCGTTTTAGGTTTCAACCACAGCCAGAACTTTACAGCCAAGGTAGACACCTCAACCATGATCAGCCCGGGTCGAACCGCAAGCAGAACTACCCGGGAGCCATGCTGATCCCCATTCTGCCAATTTATACCTTGGTAAGGGTTTCGGAAGCTAACACAACATAAGTCATGCGGCTTCCTAGAGTTTTGTTTGCCGCACCAAACGAGGGAACCCTTCCCCTCTATTCCCCGAAAAACAGAGTGTCTAAGTTAGGAATACGCCAAGGCAAAACCTGTTCTCCGGGGGAATTCCTGTTAACAGTTAAATCAACTCCTTGAATCATAAAACAAAACTATTTTACAACATGACTACATATATATAAACAAAAATATCGCCGCTCTAAGTAGAAGAAGATCCAAATTAATCGATTCGTTATAGGCCTTATGAGTTGGAACTCTGTCCAAAGTTTCTTGTTCTTGTTTAAAAACGTGGACGACTTTAAGCCCAGCAAGATATGTTTTCAACAGGATGATGCTGAGTGCCACACCAAAATTTTGCGACCACTCAATTTCGAATAATGTAAGTATCTGTCCAAAATCTTGCGATTTGACACCTCTCGATGGCCGTAATGGACATACAGCCGCAATAGTTTTCACATGATAATTGTTATGTATTAATATTTCAAATAAAAAAATATGTTTGATTACAAATTTTGGGCTACAATTTTTACCGTTTTAAATAGTCAAGCAATTTCACTTTTGGAGATACAGCGCTACAAAGTAACTTTTTTTACTCGCTCTTAACAGTTACCATACACATGTGTACAAATATCCGCTCCATTATTTGCTTTAGGATCATATAAATAAATGATAAACGCTATTCATTCAAAATACACATACTAAGACATACATGAAATGACTATATTTCAGTATGTGAAAATCTTTTGAGTTGCAGAATATCAATAAAACTACACCACCTGCATGCTCATTTTCAAAGATTTCCATCAAATATAACACAAAAGATTGATGAGCAAAGTGAACGTTGTCACAAGGAAATATATAAAATTTAACAGCCATATATAGAAAAAAAAAACAAAATCAGTATGCTTCTTTCTACTACTAGTCTTTAAAGCACAATACTGCTAGCCACCAGAAAATCAAAACACAGAACCTAGCTTAAATTATTTATTTTGTCAACAAATTTAATTGTCATTACCCATTTTGGAAAGTTAATTCAGTAATATTTCAAATAGAAATTGGCAATGCACATACAACATGTCTTTCAAGAAACATTTGAAAAATAAATTGTGGTCTACTAAGCTGGCTATAAATTGAACTTGGTCGAAATATATAATAAGCTCTCATATATCCATTTATAATAAACTTAAAATATTTGAGGCTGCTGCTAAGTCAATATATTACTTTTCTGGTCTTCTTCAATCAAAAACTATTGATCCTTCTTAAGAAACTTAAGAAAGGAAAAACATAAATTAAAACCCGATACACAAATGTACAAAAAACCAAAAATCTAATATAATAAATATAAAGTTGAACAAAAATCAATAACTGAATTTGTACACAGCAATTATGTTTTGCCATACGAGTAGATATAAATCTTGTATAATATTATATAATTTCTTCTTCGGATAGCTTCTTCAGGCCTGAAGAAGAGACTTTAATCTCAAGAAATTATATACCTTATATGTACAAAACTTTATATCTATTAATAAATAATAAGAATAGTATTTTTTCTTTCACAATAATAGATATATATTTTGTTCGGTGTCTCAGAAACAGCCTACAGCCTGAGGAAAAAACTTTTCATTTTGAAACATAAAGTTTTTGCACAATTTTTATTAACTGACTTACAAGAAGTATGCTTTTTTGAGAAATTGACTCTTTCAAATTGCAACTAACAAACCCTTTTCCACTACATTTAACGTTATAAAATCACTTTACGAAGTGACCTAAATAAACTAACAGTGTATTTGTTCTTTATGAACTCCAACAGAACAGAATAGGTACATGAGAAACACTTATGGTGTTTTCTTTTCTAATAAAAATGTTACACCTGTAAACGAGAAGAGCGTTTACGTCTCTGTTAATCTTAGTTATTTTTTAGAATTTGAATAAGTCTTCGGAATTGAAACGCAAACTCTAATTGCAATATTATTCCCTTATTAGACTGTATTAAATTTCCTACAAATTAATGGGTACAATTCATGAGTACAATTCATAACCTTAAACTTTAGAAAAACTTACATTTTAGTGCAATAACTAAGAATATGTATAAAATAATTGTAGCCTCGTTCCTAGTCCAGGGGTCTTTCAGCAATGACCTTCTAGAAATTTGGCGCAATATAAAGAAGACT
This sequence comes from Thecocarcelia acutangulata, assembly GCA_914767995.1. Lineage (NCBI taxonomy): Eukaryota > Metazoa > Arthropoda > Insecta > Diptera > Tachinidae > Thecocarcelia > Thecocarcelia acutangulata. The sequence continues at coordinate 162,423,945 of OU612094.1, read as the reverse complement.
AGCAACTTTAAACAAGTTTCTGCAATAGCGTTTATCTTATTTTAACATTTGTGGATAAAAAAATTTGCTTACAATATTACAAAACTCTATGTAAAAAAAGGACAGATATATGTTATATATAAAGTGTAGAGTTGGCAGTGGTGATAACAACACCTATACTACATATAGTGGTTCAACACGTTCTTTTCTAAAAAAAATTGATACACTATTAAAGGGTATCATGTTCTTTTCAAAACATGTTGCACTTAAAACTTGCAAAACATGTAGCATGTCCTACACTGTACTTCGAGTAAGGTGGAGATACTGCCCTTTTTACATCTTTGTTTCATACGTGTTTATGCAAATATGAAATTCTTTTGTTATTGTAGATGAGTAAACGGTGCTGCTGATGATAGCTTTTATAACATAAAAATAGTGATTAAAACGTTGGTATGTTAAAAGTAGTCATGATATATTTGAAACGCTAAGTGTACATTATTATTAAATGCCACTTTGTTAGCATTTTTTGTTCTTTTGTGCTAATAACACATGTATAGTGTGTTTTTTTAAGCCCGATAGAACTTGAAATTGTAAAAAATAACACAAAAAATTAAATTGTAATCAAAATTTTTTTTTATTCGAAAGATCAATACGTGACATTAACATTTGAAAATGATTTCGGGCATATGGGCACCGCGGCTGTTCTTGACGAAGCGCATTCTGGACGTCCAATTTTGGGCCACTTTTTCGAGCACTGCTGGCCGTATGTCACGAACAACACGAACAATGCTGGCCTCCAAGGCGTCAATTGTTGCTGGTTTATCAGCATAGACCAGTGACTTCACGTAGCCCCACAGGAAATAATCGAGAGGTGTCAAATCGCACGACCTTGGAGGCCAATTGACAGGTCCATTTCTCGAAATCAACTTATCGCCAAATTTTGATTTCAGTAAGTCGATGGTTGCGTTCGCCGTATGGCACGTAGCGCCATCCTGTTGAAACCACATCTCCTCCGGATCAATGTCATCCATATTTTCAAACAAAAAGTCATTGATCATGGTGCGGTAACGATCTCCATTGCCCGTAACGCGAGCTCCGGCCTCATTTTTGAAGAAATAAGGTCCGATGATGCCACCAGCATGAAAACCGCACCAAACAGTGCATTTTTCTGGATGTAATGGAGTCTGTAGGGTCTCTTGTGGATTGGTCTCACTCCATATGCGGCAATTTTGCTTATTAACAAACCCGTTAAGCCAAAAATGCGCCTCATCGCTGAACACAATTTTGCGTCTATAAGTTGCGCGAATCGACGACTGATTTTCAAAGTAAATTTGGATAATTTCGTAGCGTTGTTCAAGCGTGAGTCTATTCATGATGATTTGTCAGAGTATACTGAAACAAATAAAAAAAATGTTTCATCAAAATTTAATTTTTTGTGTTACTTTTTACAATTTAAAGTTCTATCTAGCTTAAAAAAACACCCTTTACAACTTTTTAAGGGTGATGGTAGTCGGAAAAAAATGATAAACATTTAAAGGGCAGCATTTTTTTATCAGAAAAGAAAACACCATTAATAATTTTTTTCTCAATTTTTATATCATAGTATTATAAATTCGGAAAATATAAAATTTTATTAGTAATTTATTCGGAAACTAAGAATATTTATTCAGAAATTAAGTTCCGAATAATCGATTAATTACGACAATATTGTTATAATGCTTGATAGTAAAAATTTTGTAAAGTTCGATTAATTACAAATAATAAAAAACTTCACCGATTAATTGAGCACTTAATTATCGGTTGGATACTCTATTGCATATGAAATAAAACTTCACATATGTAAACATAACAAACTACAAAAAAACAAGAAAAACAGTGGACAATTGCTTACATATCATATGACACAAACATACACACATATACATTAATGTGCGTTTGTAAACAGACACGTGTGTATGTGTTAATGTGAATAAATAACAGGAATTTATCCCAACTTATTTTTTATTTTCTGTCAGAACATTCTAAAAGAAGCCCTCTAAATATTGTAACTAAGGGTGAATGTTTGTTTTATTAAGTAAGTAATGAATGCAATAATAATATAAATATTTAGTAATATTTTAATAGACAAAATTGTCGCACAACTGAGCAGCACGTCATATGCCGCCACAATTGGAACTTTACGAACTAAAAACTCCATGTAAAAGAACAGTTTATGAAAAAGACAAGAGTATTGCCCCTAATGACTTGGAAGGAAATTGTTTAAGTTTTTTAAAGCAAAAAAAAAAAAAAAACGAAAGATATAAATAAGAAAACATTAAAAAGACATTTTATTTTTAATGCCGCTTAAGTAACAAAAATGGTAAAAAAAACATTTTTTAACTTTAAAACGTAAATAGTTACATAAAATAAAAAAACATGTTTTTGCACACTTACCAATATACGACCAGTTGTGGTTTGTCCTGATATAAGTTCACCAGCCCAATCTTTTGCTTCTGTCATAAAAGTTCCTTCGAACTCTTGTTTGTTTCGTGATGCTTTCTGTTCTTTTTGTTTGGGATCGTTTGGTCCCAGATCGGGCTCTTTGCGGCAGCATATAAAAGCGAATGCTCTCCAACATATAACGATGAACAATCCAGTAAGAAATGTGAAAATGCTGGAGAGCAGAAAGCAATAATATTTTCGAACCTTAAGACAATCATCGACCTCAAATGGTGAACCTGTTGGATCTTCAGCCAATGATTCGACAGTGCTTTGATCACACCCCGACATCCCCTAAAAAGTTATTAAAAAAAAAAAGAAAAAACCCTTATTGATTATTCATATAATTTTTGACTTTATGAGTAATATAATTTAAATGCGGTTATTATTTTTTATGAAATTACATTTATAATCAAGTATAAATGTTGTTTTACTTGATTATAAATATAATTTCAATAATTTTGTGTTTAATGTTGTAAAAATGTAAGTTTCTCAAATGCGGTTAGTTTTTAACTCTCAACTAATACGAAATATGATGTATTTTTCTAAATTAAACTATATCTAATGATAATGGCCTGATAAGTATAAAACTTAATCTATATGCTATATATTCTTACACCGATTGCCCATTTTTAAAGTACTAGGAATAATAATATATGTATATACATGTCGAATATTATTTTATTGATTATTTTGTGCTTATGTTTGTATGTATATGTAAAGTTACTCACTAGCAAACTAGATGAAATTTCTTTGCACGCTATTGCGAACACAAGTGTCTATTACTCGATCGCTGACAGTCAGCGGCTATACTAGTTTTTGATAAATAGTGTAAGCGTTTAGCTTACACTATTTCTCGGTATAAATAAACATAATGCATAAATTAATTTAAAATTAAAGTCTGCGTCACGCTGTACTTTCCATGCTAAAAAAACAATCACATAGATTATGTTATGCGAAAAAATAGTAAAATATTTAGAATGCCATAAAAATCATTATGCATTTAGTAAAAAGTCGCTGACAATCTCTTTCGGATTTTGAATGATGATATTACCTGTGACCTTAAAACCACATGTATTTAAAATCGCATACATTTTAAAATCACACGCGTCATTTATTACTTTTTTTAATATTATTTTTCGAAGATGAATGAAGGAAGCTAAGAATTGCTTTAATTTATTTAAATAACTTAATGTGCATAAATGTATTACTAAGTTACAGGCTTTGATTACATTTGAATCATAAAATTCTATTATTTCCGATCATGTTTTATTTATTTCAAAATAATAAGTAATTAATATATTTAGATGAGATAAATAAATTAAGCAGATCGGGACGCAAAACTTTCAAAGGCCAACATCAACCAGAAGCCTGACTGGACTTAAGACATAACTACGATGACGCGAGAGGCCGGAACTGCTTTACGACTGTGATTTTAATAAACTGGGCAGCTGTATAACATAAACCATTAAAAGCAATTTATTGAAGTCATCTTTTATGAAATTCAAAATAAAATAACAATCAATTTAAAGTCAGTAGCTAACCGTTTTAAAATCACATGACAGAAATAGTTATGCGTGTAGAACACCTGTTTTGTTGTCTGAACTAAAATGATTTGAATGTTATTCTTTAGTAAGTTTATATGTTGCTGATCGGTGGTCCAAGCAAAATGCACGATATTAATAGGATCTAAAAAAAAATTTCAGAGAATTACTTTCGTAAAAGGCTTAAACAAAACAAGCTTAACACCCTACTCAATTATGTACCTCTCCATAGTTTAATTTGTCAAATATGGAATGTGATTCTTAATTAACAACGTGCACTATGTTATTTGTTTTTAGTATATACTTAGCTGGTGAGGCCTAACTTTTTTATGTCAATAAAAATGCAAAATCTTTATTACATATTTTTCCCAACGTTTATGGTTGACTACCTTTTATTAAATATACTAAAGATTAATAGTTTCTAAGTTACGAAAGCCCCAAAGCCACATGAGAATAGCTCTTCTCCTTTATGTATTGAAAACTGTTCTTTATATGTACTCGTTTACATAAAGGGTGGTTAAATTTTAAGGACCGATGTTGATTTTGAATAAATCACAAATTATTTAATTTAATTCTCTTTATTATGATAACATTGGTATGGTTCAATTATGTATGGAACAAAATATCGGCCAAATGGCAGCCGCGAATTCGACGGCACAGCTCCATTTGATGGTCCAATTTTTCAATGATGCTGGGGCATATTGGAGGTTCTATACCGTTAATGTACCGAATTATCTCATCCTTGTTGCTAGCTTGTCGACGTACACCTTTACTTTCAAATAACCCCAAAGAAAGAAGTCCAATGGTGTCAAATCACATGATCATGGCGGCCAATTGACATCGCCAGCACGTGAGATAACGCAGACATTGAATTTGCCGCGCAAAAGATCCATTGTTTCGTTAATTGTGTGCCAAGTAGCACCGTCATGTTGAAACCACATATACATTTTCAAATTCGGGCAATAAAAATCTTTCATTCACATTCACAATAACTTTTGGAAAAAAAATACAGCGCAATAATGCCGCCAGCCCATAAACCACACCAAACAGTCACTCCTTGTGGGTGCATTGTGTTTTGACAATCACTCTTGCATTATCATTCGCCTAAATGCAGCCATTCTGCTTATTGAAGAATACACTGAGGTGAGCGATGAAGCTGAGATGCCTCATTGCTGAAGATGATTTTCAACCGATATAATATTAAATTTTGTTACGGCCTTCGACACATGATGCATTTGGGGCATCAGCAACTGGCTCTTGCAAGTTTTATTTAATTTATTTTAATTATTTAATTTATTTTGACACACCTATTGGAAAGCTATTATTGAGCTTGAAAATAATAACTCCTCGGTTCGTTTAAATTACTCAAATGCAGTAAGAAAGTTAATAAAAATTTAATAATTCAAAAAATATATTTACCGCGGTTGCAGTTCGACACATTGCCAACTAAGAGTATAATGTCGTTAAACTACAAAAGCGGCAAATTTACAAAATAATGTCAAAGTAAGTAATAACTAAAGCAAACCATTCACAAAGGTTGATGCCCAGTACAATAAATTTAAAATAACGGAAATAAGCTGCGAATTTACGACATACACCTTTACACGCAATTTTAAATATTATATTATATTATTTGTTCTGTCACAATTAGTATTATTGCCACAAACAGTGTATTATCATACTTAATATTGTTAAATTTCTATCATTGTAAAACCTAGTTGGATGCAATTTTGAGTACAAAATAATAAACTATTCATTTTAAACATATGCTTGGTTAACACAATAGTTAGATGGTTGAGTATTGTAATTCGTGACTTTGAGGGTAGTCGTCTCATTTTTTGTGAAATATAATATGGAGTAAATATATTTTCTCAGTAAATTACAAAGTGATGATTGTGCACTTTTTTTGATTTCATATGAAACTAATAGTGTTTGTGTTTGCTTTGTTTTTGTGGTATAACTTTTTTCTTTGTGGTTGGGGTACCCTTTTGGCTGGCTGGCAGTCTCAAAGTCATCTAATAAAAGCATTATTAATCAATATTAAATTTTTACAGATGTATTTCGCATTTTATTTAAAGTCCTCTACTGTAATAATAGGAAAGATTTTAGAAATATTTCATTCTGAAGTTTTACGTTTGCTTTTGATTTTAATGTGAAATCATGTAACATGAAATAAAGCAATGCTAACAAAGCTCAGCTTTATTGGTATTGCAAATAAGTTCAACATTAACCAATATAAAAGTCAATAGTTTTTTAAGAAGAACTTCCAAATTCAAGTTACTCGTATTAATATTATATATTCTTAAATTGAAAATATGCTTTTAGAAACAGCGATTAAAATTGGCAAAGAAAAAGGAGGTTTTCAAAAACATTAAAGGCGCTTTATTTTCTGGCAGAAATGTTACACCTATGCACCACGTTTTTTTCTAAACAAATTTAAAACACTATGAATGGGTATCGGGTTCTTTTCAAAACATGTTGCACATAAAACTGGCTAAAAATGTAGCATATCCTACACTATACTTCGAGTAAGGTGGAAATACTGTTCTCTTTTATAACTTTGTTTCATTCCTGTTTATACAAATATGAGATTCTTTTGTTATTGTACCAATACGGAGCTGCTGGTGATTTCATTTGATAAAAATACTAAATTTAACAAACCATGGTTTGTTAAAATTAGTCATAATGAATTGGAAACGCCAAATGTAATATTATTATTAAACAGCATTTTGGTAGCATTTTTTGTTTGTTCTTTTGTGTTAATAATAAATGCACAATTTTTAAGGGTGATGGTAATCGAAAAAAATAATAAACATTTAAAGGACAACAGTTTTTATCAGAAAAGAAAACACAATAAGTTTCTTAATTTTTTGTTTTTATTTTCTTTTTTGTTTTTGTAACATATTAATATATTTAAAAAAATTAGTTTCCAATTTTAATATTCTTAATAAAAATATCTAATATTATTGAGAATTTTTGTTATGGAAAATGCATATATTATTTCTGTTTTGGTTAGACTGGCAAACAAAAAAATTTGACGCATAAACATTAAAACAAATAAAAAGTGTTAAGCTAACTAATGAAAAAATTAGTTTAAAAAACCTACAGACTGTTTTTCCGAACAACGCAAATTTAAATCATAATAAAATAAAGAAATATGTTTTTTATATCAATGAAACGGTCTTTATTGGACATTAATGATTAGATACGATTTCCAGAATTGGCGCGTATAAAGCAATATTCACCGTTAACAATTACATTCTAACCATCATCGTTTGGGAAGATATATAGACCATTGACTGCAACAGCCCACAAAGCGCTCCAAAAACCGATTGTCTGTGAATGTAATGGTGTTTCGACAAAAGCTCTTGGTTTATCCTCACTCTAATTACGACAATCCGCTTATGTACGTTTCCGTTCAACCAAAAGTGGGCTTCATCGAAAAATAAACTTTTTACTGAAACCTTAATATCTATATCAAGTTTAACGAACAGAACCATTAATTTGATTCAAAAAAATGTCACCAATTTGAAAGCGCTTCTCTAGTGTAAGTCAAAACAAATTATCAGCTGTTAAAAAACTTCCTATGTTACACACCTACTACCATATGACAAATTGTAAAACGCGACATTTTCTAATATTCACATTATTTTTCAAATATTTAAATTTTGTTTGCATTAACAGTGTTACAGCGCAACCTAAATTAGGGCGTAAAGCGAAACGTAATTTTACGCTGTATTTAGAAACTCCAGTAAGACAGAAATTTTTCTAGAGAAATCTTCATCTAAATTTCTTTTCTGATGCCAAATAGTTAAATATTATAAAGAGATAATTACTTTAATAAGAGCATAAAAAATAAAAATGCAATCAAATTTCTTTCCAAAATTAGAAATATAGGGTGTACTTTTTAAACATAGCATCATTTCTTTGTGCAAGTAAGTACTATTAAATTTGGCAGCTGCCAAAAACGCTTATTCCAATTATTAAAAATGCATATTCCTACGAAAGTAAAAAGTCATATTCTCGGATGAAGCGCATTGCTATCTAAATTTTTTGCCAGAATATACTGATGCAATCCATGAGAAATAATTGAGCCAACAACGAGCAATTATCTATTATCACTTTTTGAAGCTGAAGCTGAAGCTGAAATTGCAATGATTGTAAATGACAACGGAGTTCTTTTGGCAGAAACTGTATTATATGGATGTAGACGACATGTGTTTTCAGCAACACGACGTCACCTGCTACACCATTATTGTGTTATTACTAATTGCCTCAAAAAATTAGTAACATTTGCTTTGAAGCTAGCGACTCCAATATTTTCAAAGCAAAAAGCGCATTGCAAAGCGGAAAAACAAGCGAAAAAGTATTTATTTACATGTATGTACTACATACATTAAATTAATTTTTTTACATACATCAGATTTTAAAACTATATACATTGATATAATTAAATATATTATACATATAAAGTATTACATAATTTTATTACATACGAGTATTATTACAAAAATGTATTTCAACAATATGAAATACACCCAAAAAAACACTAAGATTTGATTTCATATTGAGAACGATTTGATATCAAACGTTTCCTCAAACGACAAACGTTTGATACTGATATGAATCAAAATTGAAAAACATAGTATTCTCAACAAAAAGGAGAAATTATTTTTAAATTGAGAAATTCATTTATTTTCAACTAGGTTTCAAATGTAATTCTCAAATGTTTTTCAAATGTGGATTGTGATGTGAAATACAAATAAAAACGAATTTTTACTTATTAAAACAAATTTTTGCTCACATTTAATTACATATTACTCACAAACAAATCACATTTATTTATATTTTCCCGAATTTTTTAAAATTTTTATAAATTAATTTAAAATGTTGATAAGTTTTCAGTAATTGGTAGTTACGGTCAAAATCAAATTGATAAAATGTTGAGTATCAATTTTTTATATTAAAATAATTGTTTGTTTAAATTCAAAGGTTAAAATCAAACCATTGAAAAGGTTTTTAAAATTATGCCGATAAAGTTATTTTATATCAAATGTTTGATTTCGCGTTTGTTGGGCTTGTACAAAATTAAATAATCTAACTTTAAAAAAAAATCATCAGTGTTTTGCTGTTCTTCAGGCCATATCACTGTTTTGACTTTTTATAGATTTGAAAAGAATTATTAATTGTGACAACATTCAAAGAAGTATAATGACTACAGAATGGAATATTGAAACTGTTGCTTTAAATAGCAGTCGTTAAAATAGCAGGCGCTAAAATGTGAAAATGCTCTTTTTGGGTCATTCAAAAGCTCTAAATCTAGTGCGAAAATAGCTAAATTGGCTGTTTGAAGCTAACTTTACTGAGAGAGAGAGAGAGAGTAAAGTTTACTCACTCCAATTTTGACAGAGGTCAAATTTGGATTTTCCAATTGCAAAGTGTTGACACAGCGCTATTTTGGTTGGCCTCATATACACGGCTGCCAGAGAAACTATGGATGAAATCGCGATAATTATTGAAAATATCGTCATTTCAGTTTTGAAATATCGTAAAAAAAAATCGGACTTATAGAACTTCCAAATTTATAGTGTATTACATTTTTATTTACAAATATATCAGATTTTTAATACAAGCTTAAGATATCAAATTGGCAAAAAAAAAAGATAAATTTATTAAAGAAATCAGTTCTTATTTCATTTTAATTAGTCTTTATTATAAATAGTGCCTTCAGTTGTCTTATTCTAACTAACTTGCCTGAATACTACATATGTCCTTGTTGCATAAAAATAGGGTTAACGTCACTATATTTTGGAATAATTTTGAATATATTACAAACGCTCGCCTTTCAATTATTTTTTTTTTTTTTTTTTTTTGCCAAATCTACATATTTGTTATATAAATTTTTTTCTCACGTCTTAAAAATTGCTTCAAAATCTAAAACAATTAACTCTTGATACTCGAAATAGAGATCTTGTTTTTCATATTTAATTATAAAATGAGGAGAGCTGCTGTTTTTATTGACAATATTATAAGAACTTTTTTCATAATTAAATATCTTCGAAATTTGATCACACAATTTAATGTAAAAGTTACACAAGTTATATGATTAAGTTTTTTACATTTTTACACAGCTCTTGATATCACTTTATGCATCCTTTTTTAATTGTTGTCGCCAATTACTTTTGTCAAACGCAAATATGTTTACGCAAACAAAATGCTTGGTTTTTATACTATTCTCGAATTGCATTTACTTATACAAAAGGCATTCACGATGGGTAATGCAAACTGTGCAAACGATGCAAATATGAGCAAAAATATTTCGTTTTTTCTCACGGAACAACAAAATGTATGTATTTGCAGTTCGCTTTATTTCGGAAATTACCAGAAAAATAAACTGGTATGCTCACGATCAATCATAATATGCATTGCAAATTTGCAACTTGCACAATGGTCATCGTAAAAATCATTATAGATATACTTTGTGACCCATCTACAAATAATTCAAAAAATTTAATGTTGTTTTCCGTATAGCAAAAACCGTCATTTTTAGAACAAAAATTGTCATTTTTGCTAAATTTGGGCACTAAAATCGTCAAAATTACGATTTATCGTCAAATCTGGCAGCTATGCTCATATATTTTGTATGTGCATGAGGATTTTTGACAAATAAATTATATCTGACGCGCCAATTTAGCTGAGCTGTTACCAATTAATTACATTTTTGACATCTGCCTTGTCTAAAATTAAAAATTTTCCGTAGTCAAATTTATCCATAAACAAAGAATTAGCTATTTGCAAATAATTTTTATTTACAATAAGGCTACGTATAAACGTGGTAATAGAGTCTTTAATAGAGGAAATAAATTGTTATAAGCCGAATGAAAACAAATCTTAATTAATTTATTATTCATCTTTTCCTAATTGATTTTAATCAACCGCCTTTAATGCTGAATGTGTTTTGTAATAAAACAATTTTAAAATAATAAACAATTTGTATTGCAAACACTAAATTTATCATTTGATTTATCTTCTAAATTGTTTATATATTAATCTAAATTGTATTAAATTGAATTGACTATGTATGCATGTGTGTATGTACTAGGAAATAAACTTACTTGAACCAATTGGTCAAGGTCTGTCAAGTTCGCCATTTAAAGTGAAAAGAATAATGACACTTTCACACTCTTTAAAACTGCAACTACACAAAACGCTACAACACTTAAAAAATAATAAAAACTTTTAATATTTAAAATTTTGTTGCAGTTTAAGTTTAATAGCGTGCATTTTGCTTGCAAATATGAATATATTTATATATGTATTTGGAGGTACATATTTTATATTTTTATTAATTTTGTAGATCGTTTTGTAAAACATTGATTTATTTTTATGCAACACTAATTAAAAATACATTTTGGCATTTTGATTTTGATTTCATTTTCGAATGTCAATTTTTAGACTAAATTTTTTACATGACTTAAATGTGCTGCAAATAAATAAATTTTAAATATTATAAAAAACAACGTATTTCAATATATGTATGGTTTTATAATTTTACTTTATTTTTATTGTTGATTTTTTTTTTATTTAAACACTATGGGGCATATTATTTATTTAGTATTTTTTTGGTTTTAATGTATGTATATACGAGTGTGCTATGTTTTTTATAATTAACTTTATTTTTATCACTCGAAACTTTTTTTGTAGTTTTCAAACACTATGGGTCATATTATTATTTGTTTAGTTACATAGTCTTTTTTTTTATTTTGTTTTTGTTGTTTTTTATGAATTCATTTTTGTTTTTCTTTTTTTTTTTACTTTTAAAATTTAAATTTAAAAATAGCTACAAACAATTTTATATGGGTGATATTTAAAAAGGGAAGACCAAGTGTTTAAAGAGAATATAAAAATTTTGAGACAAAGAGTACGAGCGGCGTGATTAAACTTTACGAAAAAGGTAAAATCTCGGCGAATGTTTTAAGTAAAAAAAATTAACACAACGTGGAATTTTAGGCGAATCAAGACAATAAAGACGTCATTAACCAAACGAATGACAAGTTCAGAGCAGGTTGACACAACCAACCATTAAAATTCACATGCACACATTTTCCTTTTTATTTAATATCTTTTTTTTTTAATTTCTTTGCTTATATTCACATTTTCTTTAATTTTATGATCTCAAGACAAGAGGCACTTTGAATTCTTTAAAAACATTTTTTTTTTGCTGCAATTATTAATTCAGTGGACCTATAATATTTTTCGTTCTTTTTGTTTGTTGTTATTTTTTTATCTGTAATATACATAATTTAAACCTTTAATGATTTACACAGCTCTTTGAGAAGAAAAAAAATTAAGAAAAATTTGTTTGAAAAGCTACACGTTCCGACGATTGTTCTTTCGCTACTAAAAAGCAAATTGAATTTCTAAATTCAAAAGAAAAAGTCTACAAGATGAAAGGCAACTTTTTGTTTCTTTTTTGCACACTTGGGCGAAATGAATTGGCCAAATGTTATACTATCTGTGTCATTTTTTAAAGTTCTCCTTAATGTATGCATTATTTTGAGTGAATTAAATAAAAAAAGTTAATAAATTTTTGTCTAACTAGTAAATGAACGTTAATGAACGTAAACCCCCCCGCCCCCCTTGGTCCGAAGTTGCCAATCTCACTGACACTTATTTGACGGCCAGCGAGTTATTGTGAGAGTTTCGCTATTATAAAACGAAAATTGGTGCGCATTTATTTTATAGCTTAATAAGAACACAATAAAAAGAGATTTCCTTCCCAGCTACAAGCCCAATAAATAATGGTCTAGTTGTAATGGTAAGCAACGCTTATAAGTTACCTCGAGAGTTAGTTCGTTTAATGGCAATGCCAGAGTCCCTTACCTCAGGTAACGAAATGATTTATTATTTATTGATTATGTACAACTTTATGTGTTTATCTTTTTGAACTACTTTTACAGCTTTGGACAGCGGCACAAAATAAATTAAGCTCTGCGATACTAAAAAACTGTTTTCGTGTCATCTCAAAACTTATATTCACACAAATTTTTTTTTATGTGTAATAACGAAATTTGCTAAATCAATTAACAAATCGTTTGAATGCGGAATTCGTGAATTCAAACAAAATTTTAGTACAAATAATTATTTATCGAAAGCAACTATTTTGTAAACAACAGCAAAATACAATATCCATGCAAATACAATAAGTATGTATGTATATATACATACAAATTATTTTTTCTGACAAAAATTTTATTTTTACTATTAGGCGTACAACTACGCTTCCACCGTTTTTCAGTAGATGGCTGCAGCGGTAAGTGCTAGTCGAAATAAGTAGATTGTAGATGTCATACTATAAGCTTAGGAATTGGTAAACATAACGCCATCGAAAAATTAGTCGCTTTGTGCCTGCATCGTAAAGTTATATTTGATTAAACATGCCAGCTTACGGGCAAAAGCTGTGACTATGGTGAGGCCGCGATTAGTGAATAAAACGTGCCGCGAGTGGTTTCAACGATGATTTTGACATCGAAGACTAGCATGGCGGTGGAAGAAGAGATATGGTTTTCGAAGATGCATTATTTGATCAAGACTCGTATCAAGCGCAACAAGAATATGCAGGACCATTGGAAGTGATGCAACAAGCCATTTCAAAACGGCTGAAAGTCATGGAAATTATTTAGAAGCAAAGAAATTGGGTTCCGTACGAGTTGAAGCCGAGAGATGTTGAACGGCGTTTGTTTGCTTGCAAGACAAATACGGAAGTATATTGCGCAGTGGGGACGAAAGATGGGTTCATTACGATAATCTCAAATGCAGAAAATCATGGGTATATACGTCGACGGCCAAACCGATTATTCACGGCTTCAAGGTCATGGTCAGTATGTGGTGGGACCAGCTTGGAGTAGTGCATTATGAATTGTTAAAACCAACTGAAACTATCATAGGCGATTTGAATCAAATGCAATTAATGCGTTTGAGACGAGCATTGAAAGACAAACCGCCACAATACAACGAGGGGCATGATAAAGTGATTTAACGGCAAAATACTTGCGAAAATCCAGACCTTACTCCCTCGGACTATTACTGGTGGCACACATTCTGGCTGACCAGCACTTCCAGTCTTATAAAAAGGTACAAACTTGTATCGATTGGTCGATCACTTCAAAATACTACCATCTTCTTCAACGGACTATTACTGGTGGCACACGTTCTGGCTGACCAGCACTTCCAGTCTTACAAAAAACTACAAAATTGTATCGATTCGTCGATCGCTTCAAAATACTATCATCTTTTTCAACGTGGTATTCGTAAGCTGCCTAAAAGATAGGAGAAAGTAGTGGCCAGCGATGAAGCATACTTTGAGTCATAAATGTATAACCAGTTTTTTACAATAAAGCCTCAAAATTTCAGAAAAACAATGCTCTCTGTGTTGAAAGCAAAAAGAACTTTGTTATTCATAATATCCAGGCAGTGTGAGTACATGGAGATTTTGTTGAAAGTAACCTTTGTAAAAAAGCCTAAATCAACTGATTCAGGAGATTCATAGTAAAGGGAAATCTATGTTGCATATTGTGTACTGAAATGTGAATGTTTCCAACTAAAATCAAAAATAATATGTTTTCCATAAACACCGTACAAAAAAAATTTTAGGAAATAGTTTTTATTAAACCAAATTTTAATACCAATAAAAATTATAAATAGCTTGTTTTCTATGTTTCCCAGCTATCTATATGTCGACATTTCATAGGAACTACCCTAATCATCAGTAGACTTTGGAAATTTTTGAAAGATATTCTCAAACATTCAACTTTATATCCCAGCAATATAAATAAATTGCTGAGAATTTAAAAGAAAAATGCTCTAATAATATCTGTCAAAACACAAAAAACAAGCCTTTTCATTTATTCACCTCTCTAACATTTCTTTACACCTTTCAAACAAATGAACAACCGTTGGTTGCTACGATTTGCTTTTTGAAAGTATCGAAAAGCAGAGAACAAAAATTCAAACAATTAAGTTTTTTATTCACTATTTTTAGCTTCTACCATTTATACCAATAAAAATTATAAATAGCTTGTTTTCTATGTTTCCCAGCTATCTATATGTCGACATTTCATAGGAACTACCCTAATCATCAGTAGACTTTGGAAATTTTTGAAAGATATTCTCAAACATTCAACTTTATATCCCAGCAATATAAATAAATTGCTGAGAATTTAAAAGAAAAATGCTCTAATAATATCTGTCAAAACACCATTTATAATTTTTATTGGTATAAATGGTAGAAGCTAAAAATAGTGAATAAAAAACTTAATTGTTTGAATTTTTGTTCTCTGCTTTTCGATACTTTCAAAAAGCAAATCGTAGCAACCAACGGTTGTTCATTTGTTTGAAAGGTGTAAAGAAATGTTAGAGAGGTGAATAAATGAAAAGGCTTGTTTTTTGTGTTTTGACAGATATTATTAGAGCATTTTTCTTTTAAATTCTCAGCAATTTATTTATATTGCTGGGATATAAAGTTGAATGTTTGAGAATATCTTTCAAAAATTTCCAAAGTCTACTGATGATTAGGGTAGTTCCTATGAAATGTCGACATATAGATAGCTGGGAAACATAGAAAACAAGCTATTTATAATTTTTATTGGTATAAATGGTAGAAGCTAAAAATAGTGAATAAAAAACTTAATTGACCAAATTTTAATTTTAAATTCGTTTTGTTTTCTATTTACAAATAGAAATAAATAAATGATATGCACAAAATTTTTATCAGGGCTCGTTTTTGACCACTCTGGTGATAGAAAGAAATGTCTTTTTTGATTTAATTTTTGTTACGTTGCTACCAAAATTATGTTACATTTCTACGATGACTTTTAAAGCTTGTTTTTTTAAACATGGTGTTTAAAGTATTTCGAGCTAATTATTATTTTTTTTTTCTATTACCGAAACAAGTGAGTTTTTTATTGTTACTTTTAAAATTGTTAAAATCGTTAATCTTGTATTATTTTTTCATATTAAGAAACAAATTTAAACTAATCTATTTTAAATTTTATAATTCAAAGTCTGAACTGAATAACTATTGTGATTTTTTTTTGTTAGTTAACGGTTTTGTGACAAAACAACGATTTTTTGGCGAAAGAGAGAATATTTTCTGAACTTAGAACGGAAGTTTTTGTACGTTTCCGGTTCACATTCGTATCGAAAAGTTCCCTATAAGTATTTATGTAGCAATTTGACTTATATTTTGAAAATAAAGTAAAATGTAAATACCCAAAATTAAAAATATAAGTGTTTGATTTGAAGTTCTGTAGTGTTCACTCAATTGGTACCTAAATTCCCTTAGGTTATTCCCAACTTTTAGTCCCTCTTCCGGTTTATCCCCACACCAATAATTTGTTAATTAATTTTATTTAATTAAACACATAGCATAAAATCACCATACAAATGCAAAAATATTATATGCAAAAAATGAGGGGTTAGTTAAAATTTTCATAATGTAAACAATAATTTGAATGTATTTACTTATACACAAAACTTTGATTGAAAAATCTTAACGCATTATCCAGATATAATTAGATCTTTACAGGCTTAAAGTAAAAATATAAAACTCGCCAAATTATACCGCAATCCTGTAGATAAAGAGTTGGGTGTAAAAACACAAACTCAAAATATGCCCAATGCGTGCCGTAACTTAAACTCTCAGCGGTAATAAAAACTGGAATGATTATTCCGTAAACTGGAATGTATTGTTTGTTGGAATTAAAGAAAATGTTCTTTAATTCATGTTTACATGAAATAATCCTTTTTAATATCCTTTTGATAATATACCAAAATGCCATACTGTCATGAACGCAAAAATTTAGAAAACTATTATTGTTTATTAAGTTGAAGATAGTTTTTTTAAGTTATCGATTTCCAAGAGCCATTATTACAACCTAACGATAATGTTCTTGATAGTTAACCTTAACATTAGTTAACGAGAACGATAAAGTCACCAATTTATTTTCCCCGTTTTTACAATGGAAGTTATAACATTTTCAGCAGATAATATGGCAGCTTCAAATGATTTAAGTTAACTTTGAAATTTATCATGAGGATAAACCTGCTGTTAAGCTAACTTCTCAGGTTAATGTTAACTTGTAATAACCAAAAAAAATATCTGTAAGATAAAATCTTAAAGTTAACTATTCGTCAGTTATAATAATGACCCTTAAAGTCTTAGAACTTAGCGACAATATTAGTTTAAGCAATAAAATTTTTTTAACTTTTACTGCATGTTTTAAAAAAAATGTTATTTATTTCATGACTTAAAACATCGTCCAAGTATAGTATATTAAACACATCTTTTTGGTTGGTTGGGTGCTTAAATAAGTAGAATTGTTATTATTCTAGTGAGAATAATCCAAAAGCTTTTGTCAAAACTCCTGTTCGACAGAAAATTATTGTTTGGATGATTTATGGGCTGGCAGAGCCATTGAACATATGTTTTCAAAAACGATGATGGACAAAACGTTACTGTTAATGATAAAAGGTGAAAATTGGTGTTCACGATGAAGCCTTGTCCAAAATCATATTTAAACATTATTGACATAAAATTTGCTATCCAATAAAACACATTGCATTTAATAAATTATATAGTTCTTTGTTTTATTATAAAAACACTATGAATTTTCTTCACTTTTTTCAAATTCTCCCACTGTTTGCAAGTTCTTACTTCTTAAATTACTTTTAACGAAACAAACTTAACAATTAAAAAGACCTCATTTCGCAGCCCCTAGATAGTAATTATATTTAAATTAATTAAAAAAAACTAACATATTTTAAAGTGCTTTTGAAGATAAACACTTTAATTTGCCACAAGTACTTCTGAAAGAGTATGTAAGTGTATTAAAAACACGCTTAAGTTTATTCAAAATATTTTGTGCTTAGTTGACTTTTCGGGTAGCTATGACAGAACACAACGTGCTTTTTAACACGGTTTACTTTCTACTGAACTTAATTTTCTTGGAAACGAATTTGAAAAGATACATTTTCCTCCTATTTTGTGCTCTTAAATAATATGAATTTAACATAGAATTTAATTTCTAAAGAATTTTCAGAAAACTTAAAAAAAGCTGGTTTAGTTGCACGATTCCTTGAATAAGAAAAATGTTAGAAAAAGAAGATAATAATGATGTATAATATTTGTGAATATAAAATGAAAAAAGTTTTCTAAAATCGTGCAGTTATTTATATTTTTTCAATTAAATATTACAAAAATCTTAGTTTTGTCCAAGAAAAGTATTTGGAAAGAATTATCCCCAAGATATTTCTTAACTAGAATTGGTATTAAGTGCAGTAGAACACCAAGTAAAACTAACCATTGAGTTTTTTTAAGAATTATTTCCTGCAGAGGAGGTGTAAATTTGCCACCAAGATTACGCGATTTAACACTTTTAGTCTTTTTTGTGGAGTTTTTTGAGATTGGAAGTATACAGCAATAATCCCACAATAGTTCAAGAGCTTAACATCAACATTATTGAGCAGAAGTCAACCATTTTTTTATCTTGGACCAGTACTTAGCGGATGACCCCTACAAATGCAGTGCATTGTACTGGAACTAGAAAAATCGGTTATGAGGCGAAGGAGAGGGTGAGTAGTGTTTGTGGATGTTTGACTTTTACCTATCAATAACAGCTCGGAAAGGTCAAAGCAAACGTGTTGACACCATTTAAACTGTTGGAATTAAATTAGTTGAAACTGATCAGTGGCTAAAAATAGTAATAATGAACAAAAATAGAAAGCACGGACCACAGCAAAAATCATGCGATGGAAAACAAAACACTCGATAACTACACCACTCAATTGAAAACAGTTTATTGAAAAATGTGATTGGTAATTTTTGTAAAAGATGGAAGCCAATAGGTGGAGGGAAGATCGCTTGACCGACATAATCTTAAGTTTGTAATAAACTGAAATAAAACTGTGTTTAATATCAGCAAAAAAATTTTATGATTATAATTTATATGAACCCTGAATTTTGAACTCCCTATATTATTAGCTATTTGCTGTCATTTTTGTAATCACCATGGACAAGTTTAAAGATAAAAACTTGTAAATTTTTATATGCAAACAAAAATAAAAAAATTACAGAATTAGATAATCAATGTTAGATGTGTTGCTTAAAAACACTTTATAAGTTTTAAATAGCCCACATTAAAAAGCTTTATTTTTCTATGCTCGTGCCTGCCGTATCGTATGATTAATATTTAGAACTAAAAATAACAACAACGGTAACCAACATACGTCATGCTGTTTAAAACTAACAAGTAATAAATAAAAAAAATATTACATTAATTATGTACTCGTCTATTCATACATATCGCTCCTTTATCGCAACATAGGCATAACTAACAAAAGCTTGTTTCGAGAAAACCACATTTAAAATTTTTAATTTCCATACAAGTCTCAGGAAAATTTATATATATATATATATATATATATATATATATATATATATATATATATATATATATATATATATATATATATATATATATATATATATATATATATATATATATATATATATATATATATATATATATATATATATATATATATATATATATATATATATATATATATATATATATATATATATATATATTATTTAGTTTTTTATTTGGGTATTTATTTACTTATTTATTCATTTATATGTACATAGATATACATACTTATATACCATACATGTACTTTTGTGCATATTTCTTTTGTAAAAACAAACATCAAAGTCATACCTCATTTTTATTCACGTTCTGCCCAAAGGGCATATTAAATAAATACTGATTTATTTTTAATTTGCGTTTGCTTCTTTTTGTCGCTTTGTTTTCTGTGCGTTTATTTATATATGTATCATACAAATATTTTGTAATTTTTTTTTTTTTTAATTCTCTTATGTTCTCGTGATAAACTATTAATGGCTGGGCCGCACAATCGAACTCTCTACCGATTTAATACCGCTATTTGCTTTATGTCAGAATAAAAAAAATAAAATTAACAACAACAAGAAATAAAATATTAATACAACTGTATGTGAAACATTTCTAAAATGTCTTAAAGTTTAATTGTATCAAAATGATTGGCGCTTTTAATTATTGTTACAATTTACAATTTTGTTTTTCTTAGTATAGTAATCGCTTGTTTCTATATCTTTTTCTATGAAGATACGTTCTCATTGAGCAGATGTTTTCAATCAAAGCACTCATTGTAATAATTAAACAACAATTTAACTTATAAATAAATATATTACCATAGATGAACACTCCTCATGTGACATTGAAAATATCGTATAATAAAACTGAATTAGTTTAATCAAACAGCAAACTTTCTTAAGTTATAAAAAAGCAAAAAACACGCTATCAATGGAAAACATTTCATAAACTACAAAAAAAAAATATATATGTAATGGAACCGCCCTAAAAATCGGACAACAGAGGTTAGGCGCCTTCTAAAAATATATTAAAATTATTAAAATATTAGAGATCTCATGATCAAATTGTCAAATTAAAGTATATTTGAATTTTTATGTAGTAGTCATCTTTAGAAAAAGAAATTAAGTACGCTTAGAAAAAACTATGGAGAGAAGAAAAAGAAACGTGTAGTTTCAAAAATACTCTTTAAAGAGTTTTTCAAACCATTTCATAAACTTTTTCTACACTTATAATTATCACTACGACCTATTTTCACGGATTCAATTATTTTCCAAGCTTCAGCTAATTTGGAATTCCATTTCTAGTGCAAAAAGATAATTGGGACTATAAAATATGCAGTACGTCTATTGGCATTTTCATGGATTTTATGAAAATATCGCTAAAAAAATTACGCCGTAATACAACGTTTTAATTTTTGTAGTAGCAAAATCCTCTCTGTATTTAAATAAAAATAACGAAAATTTTTTTTTGTATGTATACTTGTAGAACAAGTAAAACAAAATACAACATAAAAGTATAATGAAATTACAGTTCCACAAATTTTGCAAAAACAGCATGTAATATTCTCCACTTGTAATTAGTTGGGCTTGTAGGTGTACAATACTTACCATCAATATTTACTTGAAGTGCTGCTAATTCTAACAAATATTCTACAAATTGAAATTAAATAAATATTATTTGGCCTGAAGAAGCTATCCAAAGGAAAGCGAAATATTGCCAGATAATTAAAAACCAAAAAAACTAAAAATTCCAAGAAAGATCTTAAGCTCGAACAATTACACATAATAAGAAATAAAAATACAACTCTGTTGTGCTGAGAATACAATATTTCCTAACATGATATAGAAAATAAAGATTTACTCACCTTTTTCTCTTACTGAATACATTTTTCTTTTCTACGATACGATTTAATTTGTCAACACATATTTATGACAAAATCAAAACGCATGTATTATTTTAATGTTACGAGTACTTGTTTGTTACTGAATGAATTTTTTTACACGATATATTTTAATTTATCAGCACAAATTTATGACAAATCTAAACACAGATACTTACTAGTTAAACTATCTTTCCTTTAGAAATACTTTTACAGAAATTTATAACTTATTTGTTCTGTTCGATAGACAACCACTGAAAATTACTTTTGTAATTCAGAATGTTTAACATCTTACAATTAAGTAACTCGTCGAGAAGAGATAAAACAAATTATCGTAAATTGATTGATTTGCATCAACTTGTTGTAGAAATAATTGATACTTTTGATAAACATTTGTTGATCATACGACTATCATTCTTATGAGCGATATTTTTTTTACTTAAAAAGATTAGTTATCTGACAGGTAACAAACAAAAAATAAGAAAATTGCAATAGCGTTATGGCAAATTTTATTTTGGATATCTAGAAGATGAGCAATAGTCCTGGCACAACATCAGCCTGAGAACTATATTTATTTAGAGTGTGTGTGGGTGAATAAAAATTAAATTGCAACCGCTTGCTACAGGGTTCTAGTTTAAATCAGCAACAACAACAACAACAAAAAAATAAACTTTCTGCCATCTGAATAGATTTTTGGTCTGGAAGCCAAAACTTTCTATCTCTGTGAGCGGTCGCCGTCATATCAATACGCTTAATGATCTGGCAACATATTTTCTCTATTTCATATAATATATTCGTCTTTACTCATATTAAACAGTTGCTACACAACTGCAAAGTCTTTTTGAGCAAAAACTAAAGGTAGAATTTACACATATTTTATAACGTAAAATAAAACTTCAAATTTTTTAGTTACAAAAAAGATAAAAATATTAACAATATTTTCCAGTCAAACACCGAAGTATAAATTTGGCTAATAAAAACAATTTGATAAAAACTTCTTCCTAGCAAAAATAAATAAAAAAGCGTTTGAAAAACTAGAGTAGAATATATAAGCACTAGTAATGTAAGAATAGTAATTTTTATACATTTACGAATATGCTGCACAACAGCAAAAATATTGTTTAAATAAAAATATGCAATACAACCAGGGTATTTAAATAAAACATATACAGTGGTGGCCATACAATTAAAATATTTTTGATAGTAAATTTATTTACTGTTTTGAGGGTATATCTGAGATTGTGTTGTTGGTTAACTAGACGCCGTACATAGCGTTTTACATCTGATCCCCATTCGCAAAACTTGGATTCCAATATCTTATTGGTTATTTTAATGTTTTTCTGATCAAAACCAATCTGGATTTAAAAATGTTTTTTGAAGACGAAAGTTTTCGTTAATAGATACTATACGGATATCATATGATGACTCTAGTTCAACTTTTAACTGTTTAGAACTTTTAAATCTTTCAGCTTTGGAGGCCCTCACGATTACTTTATCGTCTCTGGCTGTGGTTGTACGAGGTTTGGAGGCTCTGGGTACATTAGTTGAGCTCCCAAGGTTATCAAAGTTGTTCATTGCATTATAAATTATTCCTTTAGAGCAAACAAGTAATTGATAAAATTCATTCGCCGTCTTCACGGAGGCTCTGATACTAATAATTACCTTCCGTTCCTCTTTGGAGCAACTTGGTTTTTTGCCATGACTGGTTACTAATATTTGTATACAGTTTTGCTGATATCATTTAGCACATCCTTACCTACAAGTTTCCACAGAAAAAATTAAATTAGATATTAAAATAATGCTATTTAAAAAGCAGAACTGAAAATTTTTTAATTATGTGTCCACTTGAAAAACTACCCTTTCTCTAAATAATGCTTTACATTTAAGGAGAGCTGAACAGAAAATTAATGTAAAGAAAAAACCAAGTACAAGAAAGATCAAACTTATATTTTCAGTGGAAAAGTTCCATTGCAATAAGAATAAATCATATAAAATATCGAAAGAATGAGAGATCATATTTATGTTTTAATTACATGTCCACCACTGTATAACGCTAAACCGCAGAACAAAATCCATGATAAATTCCATTTATAACTTTAAAGTCGTCTTTAGTTTTATAGCTCAGATTTCTTTGC
This sequence comes from Thecocarcelia acutangulata, assembly GCA_914767995.1. Classification (NCBI taxonomy): domain Eukaryota; kingdom Metazoa; phylum Arthropoda; class Insecta; order Diptera; family Tachinidae; genus Thecocarcelia; species Thecocarcelia acutangulata. The sequence goes on along the minus strand of OU612094.1, from coordinate 162,400,457 downwards.
TTAGATTAAATTTCTTTTAGAACGACTTGTTTATCACAGATATAAAATGAAATTTACTTCAAATGCCTGCAAAAAGTCACATATCATGTTTAACGTGATCTGCACATCCTGCACCTGATGGAAAAAGATTGTTTTGGCTTAAAAGTATCAAAAGGCGTTGGAATTGTTTTATTGTTTTGGCTATCTACTTATATCTATTTTTATTTGTAATGCCCTTTAATTTTTTTATACTTAAAATATAAGCTGCCTGCCTGTGGTCTTATGTAATTCACAGCAATCGATAACTTGTTTTCTACAATAAAACGGTCGTTCATACATTTGAACTTAGATGTATTAAACCAAGTCTTGCTGCTGATATTTAAGTTGGTAAATTTAAATAAATGGTCAATAAAGAAAACAACATTAATACATGCACCAAAAAAATAATTCATTTGGTTTTTTTTTTTTTTTGCGAAAAATAACAAAGAAAAATACCAAAAAACATTCACATTGGCCCACTAAACTAAGCAGTGAAAGCTAAATTGTTCAACCCCCTCAATAACGAACACTAAAATACATTAACAATTTCAAAGTCAAGTATTTGAAAATCATAAACATTAAGAAATATACGATAATAATCACGAGCTCGCCAATTTTGTTTGTTTTTTCTTTCTTTTGCAAATATTTGCCAAATTACTGGTTCATTTGTTTATGCAGATATTGGTGGAGGGTTGTTTAATTATTCCGTTCATTTTGGCAGTAGTGTTGTCAAAAATAATAATAATATCAGCTTTGAAATACTTATATAACCATACTGTACGACAATACCAACATTTTTCCAATAAGTAAATTTCAGCGAACCGATTCCGGAGGCGGAAAACAGAAATACAAGTATACAGTATTATTTCAAACCTATGAAACTATTGAGAAGAAATCAAATATTTCTATATTCTTAAAAAGTGTATTTAAGACTTTATGTGATGTGCTTCTAATGACTTCAACCAATCGTTTTGACATAGATTCTACTAGATTCATTACTACTGAGATTGGTGTTGATTTGCTCTCCAATTTCAAGCATTTCATCAACTACGAATTATTCTTTATATTGGTGACTGCTATTAGCCGACAACCAATCTTTGATCACTTTTGAGCGAGTTTTTGTAGTCATTCTTGCACCGAAAGACTCATTAGACAAAATGTTTTTATAAATAAAAGGATATATTATTATTTGTATTTTAAGTAAAACTCATCTCCAACTATTTCTGCAGAAAAGCAAATCTGTACGCCATATTTTATTTGGAGATCCACAAAAAAATTATTTTATACAAGAACTTATTGCAATTTTGTTACTATCCTCTCATGAGATTAAAAAATAAATAAAAACGCTATTTTTGGAAACTTGAAAACCTACAAAAAATATTAGATAAAAAGAGAGGTAGTGAGGACCCATATCCCTTGGAATACATCTAAGCTATTATAAGCCTATCCCCCTGGAGAACAGCTTTTGTATTTTGTCTCAACTTTTCCGAGCATAATAAAGGTTAAGAATGAATTATGTTTGGTGAGAAGGGCGACATAATTTCTTACTACTGCATTAGTTTACGTTTTTTTTCCTCCAGTTCCACTTACTAAACTTTTTTTTTTTGGAACTCAAAACAATATACAATTAAAACAATATTAAAACACAGTTTCTTTTTTTATTTCAATATAAAGTCAAAAAAATTTTTTACACATTTTCGAAAAAACGTGCTGTTAAACGAAGACTTATCACTATATCATATTTCATTATAATCGCTTATTTAGTCAAATAATATTTTCACTTTGAGTCAAATCATGTAATCTTAGACGGCAAGTACTTTTTATCTTGCCCTACAGGCACATGATATGATATTATATATATTATTATGTATTGCATTATGTACAATTATATGTATTAAATATTATGTATTCAAAATAATTGTTGGTTATTATATTTTAAGATTGCAAAAGAAAGAAAAAAATTTTAAATTAAGAAATTATTTCTGAACCTAACCAACATATGAAACTCAGTATGTATGTATAAATGTATGTATCTATTCATATTTGTTTGTACCTACAAACTATAACAAGCACGATAAATTTTTAATTGGAACAACAAGATATTTAAACCATTTTTTACACCAGCTCACAAATATATATGAATATATGCATGTACATGATATGTAACACAAGGGGACCAAATTGGACCCAAGTGGGCTGGCTGTTCAATAGCTGGCAGCCTGTTAACCTATGTATATGAGACAAATAGCTGCTACTCGTATGTGATGACAAATAGCAAAATTTGCATTTAAGATTACACATTTCTTGAACAAAAATTACCTACCACCACACAAATCAATACAAATGCATTTACAGCTTAGATCTATTTAAGTACAAATACAAACAGCAACAAAACACAATATTGAACTAATATAACACATTTTTTGTGGTTGGTTTTTTTTCTGCTTTAAAAAAAGAAATCTTAAGATCTGCCCTCTCGAGATTGGAAAATGTTTACAATACTCGTATTAGCTGGTCTACTCAAACAAAATTAATCACAACTTTCGAACAAGCTTATTTTTGTGTTGGATAATTTGTAAAGTTTTATTTTTCAAAATTAGAAAAATGTGCAATTTATTTAAGGCTAATTAGTAAACAGATTTTTTGAAAGGATTGAATTTGAAGAAAAAAGAACCCGTATCTAAGAGTGTTATATATATCCTAATTTTTTGTAATTTTCGACCGGTTTTCTGCTCTTTTTTATAACACTACAATACACTAAAAATATTAAGAGAATTTTCTATCCTGTTTTGCTAGGAACCATGGAGAACGAAAACATCTTTATTTTCTCTAGGTCACTTCTGAGAGAGATTTTAAAACGGTAAATCTAGCTAAATAATGAGCTTTTTAGGATTTAAAATAGACACAACTTCTTGATATCAGCCCCATTTTTTTGAACCCTAAATCATTTTTTTAAACTTTTGTATCTCAAGGCAATTTCATTAACACACTGTCATGTAGTTGTGCCCAAGTGCCCATTTTTATGTACCTATCGATTTGCACAATGCTCCAAACTCCCTATCTCTTATTGTTTTAATATGCATATAGTGGAGTTGTTTTATTGCATATTCGCTAATATCTGACAAATGATAAATAGGGGTGTCCGTCGGAAAGGAATACTGCTTTGTTTGCTTATAACTTTTTATCAAATAAAAAAGAATGTGTGTTATATTGATAAATGTTTTATTTAGGGCCAATTTCACGATAATGAAGCTGTTCGTTCGTTCGCACAATTACATTTAAAACAAAAACAAAATTCAAAATTTTGTTATTGTTTTAAATGTAATTGTGCGAACGAACGAACAGCTTTGTTATCGTGAAATTGGCACTTAGTGTCGGTAATTATGTATGGAATACAATATCAGATAAAAGTATACCCTTGTTAGCCTCACAAATACGAGCCCTTTTGTTCACATTTTTCATCACATTCTCATACATTTTATGCGGCATTTTATTCATTTTATCACAAATATTTTCTTTGAGTTGCTGAAGCATTTCTGGTTTTTTGCATAAACTTGCTTTTCAGATATACTCACAAAAAGAAGTTCGGAGCAGTCAAATTAGGCGACCGTGGAGGCCAATCAACATCACCATTTCTTGAAATAACTTGTTGTGGAAAGAGGTCTCGCAGTATTTCCATTGTAATCCTGGCTGTATACGATGTGGCACCATCCTGTTAACACCACATATTAATCATGCACACGATATGCAGTTGTGGCGTTAAAATATTTTCAATTATATCAAAATATCGCGCCTTATTCACAGTTACCGTTATGCTGCTTTCATCTTTAAAGAAGTGAGATCCAATAATTCCTCTTGGCCAAATGGCACACCAGATTTTAATGGTGACTGAAGAATAATTTGAGGAGTTTCCATTGCCCAGAACCGATTATTCTGTTTATTCACATATTGAAAATGTGCGTCGTCACTCATTATGATTTTTTCATGAATATACATACGTACGGTGGCGTAAATGGTCTTGTGGAAGAAGCTCTTGTGTCAATTCAATCTTAAATGGGAACAAATGCAAATCCTTGTGCAAAAAGTCGTTCTTTGAAGACTAAGCTTCTGACCACGACGTCGAATTGAGGCTGAGAATTGTTTTGAACACTTTCTATAGCAGCAGTAATGTTTTCAGACGATCTTGCACTACGTTGCATTCATTCATGATTCACGAAATCATTCACTACGCGATAAATAGTGCGTTTTGTTGGAATGTTTTTTCTCCCAAAAATTTCTCGTAACTTTCTCATCATCACAGTAATCGCTGAGTGATTTTAATAAACTGTTTTAACAATTAAAAAACATTGGTTTAGCGAATATTTTTCCATAATAAATTTGCCATGTGTCTACCAGAGATCTGTGACGAGACGGCTATAGCAGGCTAAGCCGAGCCGCCGATGATATTTGATAGCCGCCGGCGTTAAAATGTTTACGGCTAAAAATGAGCCGCCGATGGAAGGGCTTAGGATTATAACATTTTTCAACAACGTATTCAAACGAGTTCAAGATTAATTCAGGGGTACCGCAAGGCTCCGTTCTTTCTCCTACTCTATTTCTTATTTTCCTCAACGACCTTCTCTATCAAACTTCTAACCCTATCCACTCTTTCGCAGATGACAGCAGCATTTGTCACTCGTACTCTTTTGGTCATAGGCCCAGCCTATCAGAGATCACTGCCAAGAGGCTAAATATGAACGATTCACTGAATAGTGATCTTCTATTAATCTCCGAATGGGGTCGTAAAAACAGGGTCACCTTTAACGCTCGTAAGACCCAATGTTGCTTATTAACGCACAAACAAACGACCGCAAATGCTGCTTCATCTGTACTCATGGATGGTACAAATATTGAGGAATCGGATGCTCTTGATGTTCTTGGAATGAAGATACAGTGTGATGTCCGCTGGACTGAACACATTTTTCATGTCTCTAAAGAAGCATTCAAGTGTCTCGGTTTTTTGAAACGGTGTAAGATGTACTTCACTCCATCCGATCTCCTTACTATTTATACCACCTACATCCGACCGAAAATGGAATACAACTCTCATGTTTGGGCCGGTGCCTCAAAGTCTATTTTGGGGTTACTCGACCGTGTGCAGGAGAGGGCGAAGAAGCTCATCAGTGACAGTAGGGTATCCAACTCTATTGATTCACTTGAGCATCGACGCAGTGTGGGGTGCGTTACTCTGTTCTATCGTTACTACAATGGATTTTGCTCTGACGAGATTAGGGATCTTGTTCCCGAAACTCGCACATTTTTACGTAGCACGCGTTCATCGTCTAGAGCTCATCCATTTGTGGTTGATTGCCCGGGGAATCGCACTACGCATTACAGAGAGAATTCGTTTTTCAGCCGCACGGTTCGTCTGTGGAACAAGTTGCCTGTAGAAGTGTTTCCTGTCTGTTATAACGTTGGAGAATTCAAGTCAAATGTTCACAAACACTACTCCCGCTTTCCCCCTCCTCATAACCTATTTTCATAGTTCTGGTACAATGCACTGGTCCAATATAAAAAAAAAAAAATAAAATAAAAAATAAAAATGCAAATTATAATAGTCCAGCTTGTTTTAATTATTAAAAATACTGAAGAAAAAGTTCATTGCATATAACAGTGCATATGTGTTATTAAAACAATAGGCACCACACGTGTGAAATTGCGAAATCTAACGTGCTGTGCATAGAACACAGACGAGCAACTCGTCTAAAAAATTAGTAGGAAAGTTATTCAATTTTTTGAGTGATTTTCATATATAACTTTTTAGACTAATGCTCGTCTGTGTTCTATGAACAGCACATAATACATACTTTTAACATTGTTTTAGCATTGTTTTCAAGCCGATTTTTTATAAGAGCCGAAGAAAAAATGGCTAGCTGGTAAAAATCCGGCTATATCTAGTTTTGAGCAGCCGCCGATTAATATACCGTCGCCGTCGCCACCAATAAAAACGCACGGCGCAGTTCTCTGGTGTCTACATCACGACTGCCAAATATGAATTGTCAAGATCAATGTTTGCCAAAATGTCGGCAAAACAAGGTAGTATACCTTCCTCGCGGACACTCGGTATCTGATATGTGATATCAACAAATATTTGTTTTAATTTTCCAACTTTTGTTGAATTCCTAATTCGAAAGAAAACGTTTTTAGTTTAATTAAAGCTATTGTAGAAACCTATCTTTGTTTCATTTTCAAAAGTTTATCTTGTTACATGAATTAGAAAAAAGTTAATTAAGTTATAAAAACATAATATTTGATATTCATCCTGTTGGAATAACATGGTTCTCAATGTAGGAAATGTACAACTCGTAGAATAGAACGTACCAGAAATTCCAACAGCATCAATAAGAATATGGCGATTGTAATATGAGTTGACAATATAGGTTCAAATAATATGGCATAAATTTTGTGTTTTCCCCTTTTAATTGCTAGATTTTCAAAATGGATAGACTACTTATAGCACTATCAATCTTTCAATAATTAAACAAATAGGCATAAATATCCCAAAAAAAACTTCGAACAGGAATTATGTAGGTTCATCCCATTGAGATACAACCTGAATATTTTTTGGTGATATACGCATTTCTAATTATATTTTAATTTCTTATTGTATGTATGTACACAGGTTTATTATGTAACATAGTCATAAATAAATAAAGTATATTATTTATCCGATAATGTTATTTTATTTTGGTTAGTACAGATATTTGTGACAAAAATATTTTGTATAAAAATAAATATATTTATGACATTAATATGGTTTACAATGATAGAAATATGGTTATTTTTGCGCAAAAAAAGGATGTTCAGTTAAACAATATGGTTGGGTATGACATTTTTATGGTAACTTTAACTAATATAAAGGTTATAGTATAGTTATATATGGTACTTATTTTACAAGACTATGTTGTGGTATATCAATGTCATTTAAAATATAATCAGAAATAACCATATAATCCAACTATAGTATATTGCTCTTGGAATATTGTCGTTTCAACCATATGTTTTTTGTGTGCCTTTTTTAAATTGAAAAGTTTTACCAAAATTTTTTATAAACAACAAACTTAATCAAAATTTACACCTAAATGGGTTTTAAAATTGTTTTTACTTTTTAAAACAATAATTTTCTATCATTTACTTGTTTATTTTCTACCTTGTTTTGTGTGTTTTTGTCAGCTGTGTTAATTAACGACCGGAATATTTTAGTTTTGGTATCGTCACGTTAGTTCAAAGTGACCGAATTAACGAAAAGAATGTACGGATCAGCCTTTTGTAATTGAACGAAAGTGACCGGTCACTAAAATAAAGGCACAACTCTAATGAAAATCGTAATAGATCGACAGCGTCAATGCGTCATCAGTTAGTAGAACGATTTCATTTGCGATCTTCGAAATAGTTTAAATAAGTTACTTTTTAAAAAATAATAATAACTAACATTGCGTCGTTGTGATTTATTTTGTGTTATCGGTTAGAGTAAAAAGATACCATTTGCCAACTCTGAAATAACTTACACAAGTTTTTATCTAAAAAATAATAACAAAAAATATAGTGTCATATTGATTCAATATTGAGTTTTTTTCGCGATATCGTTTAAGCTGAAGGTGCATACCACGCGTTTTACGCGTTTGAAACCTTCTATGCGTTTTATACTTTTCTAAAGTCAAGTTACATACAACGCGATAAGTTTTTTTTGTCATCTTTGAAGTATTTTTTAAATAAAAACATTTTTTAGCACAAAAACATAAAATAACAAATATTCTAAAAAATAAAACGAATTGTGAAAAAACCACTGACAGTTTTTATAACGAAAAAAAAAAGAAAACCCACTTTTTGCGTCGTACGCGTCTATGCGTTCTATGCTTTGTGATGTGTAACTTGTCTCATACAATTGCACGGATTCTAGTTTTTTGACCGACGCTTAGAATGCGTTAATGCGCATAATGCGTGGTGTGAACCTCCAGATTTAGAGTAACGAATTTAAAATCAATTAAACAAGTTATTTTCTAAAAATGATAATAATTAACATTGTGTCGCATTAGTTCAATATTAAGTTATTTTTTTCTGTGTGAATGCATTTTGTACACGCAGTCTACACTTACATTAATTGACATTTCTTTCATACAGCTTTTTCTATTTACTTGTGTGTGTGTGTGTGTGTGTTGAAATATGTACAGGTTTACAAATACATGGTGTTAAATTTAAATTTAGCGTATAATGTATATTATTCTTCTTTTAATTTTATCATTGCTTTACCTTAGAGGATGGTGGTGGCAACTGTCCGTTCTCATGACAATGTGGACACCAATATACCATTGTCAATATTAATCTGTGGCCATTGGCGACGCGACCGCCTTTAAAATCCTTCAATTGTCGTATTTGATTGTCATTTGTTCATATATTTTGTGCATTGTGTTGCTGTTTACGTATGTGTGTGTGTGTTTGTATATATTTATTTTTTCATTTTCTCTTGTATTTTTATATTCTGATACTGTAATAACAAATTACGCTGTATTAAATTTTCATAGAGAAATCTGATAAATGTATGTGTGTGTTAACGCACATGTTAGAATGACATATAAATAAATATGAATATATGAAAAATCAAGTGAATAATAAAAGATTTATTATGCATTTTCATTATTTAAGCTTAAATTATATTTTTAACTTTTAAACGGTAGTAATTATATCATTCGGTTAAAAAGTTATTATTTATTTGATCGAAGTTGTTGCTAACAATGATTTTAATATTTTTCAAAGCAATTAAATAATTTTATAAAGATAATTTATGCAATACGAGTAAATGTTAATTTAGCAAATGCCAGAAACCATTCATTTGAAATTGCATTATATTTTTGAGCCTAAAAGGCAGCTGCGGAAATATGTTTACAGTGTGTTAACAATCCGTTAGCCGTTATTTAAACGCACGCCGGCTATAATATTTTGTGCATTTTTCCTGAAGTAAAAAATATAGATCAATTTTCCCCACTCGCAACGCTTTGCCCATTTATTACAATTTTTCTTTATCCGTTTTCAATTTATATGAAACTACTAATGTAAATGGGAAATTGCATTGAAATCCTTAAACACTTAGAAACCACCACGCGTAAAGAAGTAAAGTTTTCTGCAGAAAAATAATTTAAAAAATGTAAAAGTTAAATACAAACATTTTCTATCAAAAATGGGACTTTATTAGAAAAGTGAACGCGTATAATTCCTACAAGATCAGTTCAGTTAGTGTCATAAAAACGCATACAATTACACTATTTTTTAGGTATAACATTATCATCTAGATGGTTAAAGGTGGTCCTCTTGGTAACAAAATCTTTATGAATTTAAGTGGAAATTTATAAAGCTTCGTATAATTTTTCTATAAAAATACTCGTAGCCTGACAATTCAGCAGACAGTGGATAACAGTTTTGGTGTAGGGCCAGCTACTCGTATACAAATTTTCACTTCTAACAATATTTTTGAAAATGACGGCAGCAACTTGGCTGATATTTTCCAGGTTCAAATAAAGATTTCAAAAAAATTTATTGTAATAACCAAATGAGTTGATACATTGTTCAAAGTATTGTCCATCGTTATTCACTTTTTTTGATTCCATATTTCTGGTATTATATGGATCACAGAATACAATATGGATTCCGTGCCAAAAAACTGCTATGGTTTTGAGATAAAATATGAATCAAGCTAATTTCTGATACCCTGTTCTGAAGTGAAGCGTATTTCAGGAAGGGCTTTCTGCATCAATCGAAGCAAATTGTGGTCTAAGGCTTCCTATCCACTGTTTTTCCAATGGTTTTGACCGGTCTTGCAACATATGGCCGAGCGTTATCATAATGGAAGACTTTCGTCTAGTGTCTGGTCGATTATACTGATCATTTTTCATTGATTGCTCTCTTCACGCGAATCAATTGTCTTCGGTGTGATCATTTAATCCGATTTCAACAGATCAGAATACAAAATATCCTTCTGATCCCAGAAAATACAGAGGCATATTCGGCTTCGGTTTACTGGTTGACCAGAATTTTCGTCATCAGTAACAATATGATGCAAAAAAAATCACTTCTTTTTGTAGCGTTCAAGCATTATTCCCGAGATTATCCATTAATCAAAGTCCGGAAGTAGCTTCATTCAGTTTATTGGACTTAATAAAAAGCAAACCCAGAAATAGAATAAACACTAAACTGTTATGTTTAGTTATAAGTAAAAGATAAGTGTGTAAAATGAAACAACGTTTGCAGCAATATTATGGACTTATCAGACGGGATCAGAATGAATTGGTGTATAAGGAAGATTATTATTTTTTTTTTTTTTTTTCAACGAGAACAAAAGAATCAAATGATAGTTAAGGAATAAATTGTAGCGAATTCTGCAAATGGTTTAAATTTTGAATTATTTACAGATATTTCAAATGTAAATTGTTTTAATTTCAATTTCATTTATATTTAAAAGAAATTATGCTAACAAAAACTATCACTTTTTCTCTTTACTGTATAAAATTTTAGCACATTAATTTGAAAAATCTTGATACGAGTAATGTATGTATATCTTTTGTTACATTTTCTTCAAAACTAAAGTGGTGTCAACAGCTGGTTTTTATTTTCCGCTCTTTGCAGAGTAACAATCAATATAAACGTTGTTCAACATTTATAACGGCACTTTTATACACTCCCTTTTATTGAAAACGAAAGACAGTAGAGTACAACTTTACTTTATTGAACATTAATGTAAAAATTTAAATAAAGCAATAAACCAGTGGATAGGAATTTTTATGAAGTAACGGTAATTTTTTTTTTTTTTTTTTTTGCAAAATACAAAATTTGGCTTGTTCAATATTTATAGAGCCTACAGTAGCTTGTGCTAGAAATATGACAATTAATGAGTCAAGTGTATCATTGATGAAGAGGTCGATAATTTGTTTTTCGAATTTTTCATTACGCCACAAGGCACAGTGCTGTAAGAATTTGAACAAGGAAAAATTATAGCTTTTTTACCTTGTTACCTTGTAGTGTGGAAGGTGTTGGATTTTTTTTATCCCAAGATAAAAAAAAGGAATCAAATTTCCAGAAATTACAAGGCAGCTTTGCCGTAGACTATTTTTATTTCTTATTTTAATCTTTTATCTTAATACGAATCTTTTAATCTTAATACTAAACACAAAAAAAAACTAAATTCAGCCAATGCTATACAAAAATTTTAATTTTGCGCGATTTATATTGTTTTCGAGTTTGTTCTTCATCTCTGTAACCCAATACTTAACACTACCACTTATCATGACGCATGGAAGACAACCCGTGTTGTACCTAAACCTAAGAAAAATTCTAGCATAATTTATAGACCTATAAGCACTCTACCATCAATTTCAAAGGTTACAGAACACGTTATATAAACTCTTACTTGAATATATATCGAAGGGTAATTTAATTAGTGATGCACAATATGCTTATAGGGAAGGCCGTAGTACTTCCTGTATGCTTTTAGGCCTAACTGAAACAGCTAGGGAGCATTTAAATAGGGGACATGACTGTGTTATGTTATCCCTGGATCTATCTAAGGTACTTGACCATATTTGTCATAATATACTTATTTTAAAATTGAAGAAAACGTTTGGTTTTTCTGTTATGGCTTGTAGACTCATTTATTCTTATTTGCAAGATAGATCGCAGTCTGCAAGTCTTAATGCTAGGGAGTCTGATACTATATTGGTTACTTGAGACGTGCCATAATGATCAATCATTGGTCCAGTTTTGTTCCTAATGTATCTTAATGATTGTGTAGACTGTCTGGACTTGGGCTTAGTCAAACCATTTATATTTGAAGCCGATGTTCAACTCATGTTTGGAAGCACTAGGGACTGCCCAGATGTTCTAAGATCGACCATAAATTACTCTTTTTAGAGGTTATGTCGTTGGAAGGAAGAAAATAAATTATGCATCAATGCTAGTAATACTGAAGCACTTATGTTTCGTACCGCTTTTCGAATACTATATACCAAAATAAATGTCAACGGTATTGATGTGGATTTTGTCGAATCCCTTAGGTAGAATCATTGACAGTAAACTCAATTTTGGAGAACAAGTTGATTTAGTAAACTCCAGAGTAACCTTACGTCTCCGATCTTTAAACTATTGTGGATTTCATTTACCCATAAGTATAAAACATACACGAGCACATGCTTTGCTAATGTCTCACGTAAATTACTGCCTGGAAACCATTTCTGGCACATTAACTTACAACATTAACAATTTGAGTAATACTGTTAGCAGGATTGTTAGACTTGCGTATGGTATCAAGTATCGCGATCATGTATCCCGTGTAGTTGTTGACTTTTTAGGATGCCTTGAAGTCTTTTTGTATTGCATATAAATAAAAATAAAATAAATAAATCACATATTTAACGCTCTAATGGTGGTAGTTTTCTCAATCGATTATGAACGCTAAAATTAAATATGTTGCGTGCAAGAAGATCGTGTTGTTAATAATTTTTTTTAAATTTTTCGAGGTACAACACTTTGGAGTGGTCTGGTGCAAAACGAAAGCTAACTAAGTGCCAAGAAAGACATATCGTCAGCTTAGAAAGCAACAAATGGGTAAGCCTTCAGTATATTCAATCGCAGATCTAAACAGAAGTAAATCAAAAAAAAATATGGAACATTCCCAAACGTTCAAATGCTATACAACACCAAAGAATGCGGCATAAGCAGAAACTTGTATTGTTTTTGTTTCTACACAAAAAGTGACACCTTGTTCAAAGGAAACCACTTAAAATATTTTGCAATCATTGTAAAATTACAATTTGTTGTTTGCATCAGAACACAGGCTATGCAAAATGATACAAGTTAAACAGCTAACAGTGCTCACTTAAAAAAAAAAAAAAAAGTTGAAGAAACGAAGAGTTTTAAATAAAATGACTAATCTTTTGTAGAAATGAAACAGGTATGCTCAATTAAACAAGTATTTAATACTAAATATTCTCAAGTGTAAGTATTCCTAGATCATTTTTTCTTATGAGCAAAAATGAAATCTTGATGGACAAGATGGAAATAGAGTTTAGTGGAGGGATTTGCGAAAATATCCTTTTAAGTATAAAGCCCGAAATTTTGGAGGCGGAAATTTGATGCTATGGGCAGCATTTTGAATAGACGGATGTCTAGATTAAATGAAAGTTTTATTTAAATGTGGACATTAGAAAAAATTTGAATCCCCTTTTTGAGTGCTCATTATGAAGGATAATGCACCGATTCATATAACCAAGTCTTGGGTTTCTTCCAATAAAAATATTTTCGAATGCCCCCCAGAGTTGAATCCAGTGGAAAACCTCTGGAGAATACTAACCAAACGGATTTATAAAAATAACAAACAATTTGAATCTTTAAATGAACTCACAGATGCAGTTAATCACGAATTGGCATTAACTAGCCAAAACACTGTAGTTAGTCTTGTTATATGGACAAAAGGATTGAAAATCTTTTCGCAACAAAAGAAGCTGTATTTATTAAATTTTGTGTAATATTTTTTTAGTTTATATTTTAAAGTTTTTTGTTATTCAAATAATTGAGTTTATTCACTTTATTAGCTTCTAATATTAATACCAATCAAAAAAATATAAACTACTTGTTTTATACGTTTCCTAGCTGTCTATATGTTTGAGAATATCTTCCAAAGATTTGCAAGTCTACTGATGGTTAGGGTATCTCCTATGAAATGTCGACTGGCATTATAGTTTTTGAACAAACAGAATTTTCTTTTCTTTTAACAAGATGTGCCGTAACTCCAAAGAAATTCAATTCCATTGTTTTGTTTCTGCATTTTATTTTATACATTTAATACGAATAATATATAACTCTACTATTTTTAGTTTTCAATAAAAGAGTGTGGTTTAAAGTGGCGTAATTAATGTTGGACAGGTTTAGTATTAGAATTTCTTTAATTTCTCGATTACAACAACAACTGAAATTTTTCAATTCCGGAAGAAGTTTTCAGGGCTTTCCTTTATACTTCAGTCCATAAAAATAATAATAGCAAAAGTTTTTTATGAAAGGAGGATAAGAGCAAAATTTGTCATTTCATAAAATAACCTTAAATTGTGTTATAACAACAGCTAACATGCTTTTATTTAAAATTGCTTTATAATTTCTGCAATAATAAATTAAATTTATTGAAAGTCTTGACAACTTGTATTATGAAATGGACTACATTTGAAATTAATGTGTGTGTTGCAAGAAAACTTGCGTGCTTAAGGAAAAAGAAATGCAGTTTAGCATGCATACATGTGTATGTATGCACTCACATACATTCTTATATATGTCAATGCTTACATGCAAATGAAGCCTTCTATGACTTTGGAAAAAACATATGTAAATAATACTGTTGGTCAATTTAAAGTCTAATTGGGTCTAGTAAAAAAGAGAATTGAACGAAATTCATTTGGAAGAAATCAAAAAGCAAATAAATTGTACCATAATTTCTTGCCTTCTTCAAATTGGTTCATTATTAAATTTTTCTAAATAACTTCCATATACGAGTATTTTAAAAATTTATGAAAATTTCTTTTAAATGTTGTTTAGCTAGACTATGTTTTCTTTTATTTAATCTAATATAAACTACGAGTATTTAAAGTTTTAACGTTGTTATAGAAATAGAATTGAAAAATAATTTGGTGAAAGACCGCAGAGTTGGTATGAACTTTTGCGAACACTCGTTTTTTTTTTATTATTTAGTTTTATTATGAAAGTGGATAAGCACATATAATATAAAATCGTTTAAATCCTTATCAAATTACGCACACAACAACCATAATCAAATAAATAACCAATTTAAAAAAATAATAAAATTAAAATTACTTATACTACATACATACATACTTGTCATTTATTTTATTTTTTAGATGATGTCCTTTTAAACTTACCTAGTGCAGGCTAAACCAACGTGCCACTCCACTGTTGCCAACATTCACACCAAAAACTTGCACATGAGTTATTTATTGAAGTTAATAAATATTTTATTTCACTATATGTGTTTCGCGTAGATTTACAGCACAGATTCCATTATTCTTTTGGAATTTAAAAAATTTACTCGATTTCGATTTTATTATTTTGTTTTTCTTTAATTTTTGTTAAAACAAAATCAATTAGTAGAGTTGTTAGACACATACATTTACGTTTTCATACAAAATACAAATAAGAACTCGTTAAATAATATTAAGCCACAAGGATTTGATTTCTCTTTTGTTTTTTATAATTTAGTACATTGCTTTACTATTTATTAAATTTGTTTTTTTTAATATATAATTATTTATATAATAAATATATTTATTCAAAACAATGGCACTTTAAAAAGGTTAACACAATTTATTATTTATTAATTTTAAACGAACGTTATTTTTTATTTCTGCAAAATATAAAAGAAAAATTAGGCTTGTAAAATATTAAATTTTTTCTTGAATTTTGCTGCTTTGATGATGAAAAAACAATTACGAGACTTAACGCAGTAAGATTTTTATCACATACATTTTGATTTATTTTTGTTTTCATTAACACTTGTTTTGCTTATTTCTGAGATCAGAAGGGAATTGAGCAAAATACTTTAAATTCAAACTCT
Source organism: Thecocarcelia acutangulata (assembly GCA_914767995.1). Lineage (NCBI taxonomy): Eukaryota > Metazoa > Arthropoda > Insecta > Diptera > Tachinidae > Thecocarcelia > Thecocarcelia acutangulata. Next base: position 162,384,799 of record OU612094.1, on the reverse strand, counting down.
CATGTACATATCCACACATATAGTTTTACTGATAGAGCTTTTCGGGAAGAGTTTACATAAATGTTATACACTATACATAAATGTTATACACTATACATATGTATTTAAGTTTTGTGGAAAAGTACAATTTTATTTTTTATTAACAAAATTATAATAGTTTTTATATTCTTTTATTTTATAACTTTTTCTTTAGAGCACAAATTTAACGGCACATCCGCTTTGCCGAACGTTCAAATTTAAAATGCTTGTCTGCTGTTAAAATTTCTCTTATTTCAATTGAGAACTTTCGACAGAGTCATTGAACAGAGAAAGAGCACAAAAACAAACAAATAAAGAAAAACGAAAACAAAAACACACTGCCCTACTTTTTATTTTATCTTTGTTATCAAGTACATAAACGTTCGTTGCACGTAAACACAATAATTCGTTAGGATACCAAACACAAACACAGACGCATACACACTCCTTATTACACACAGACAATATGTCTATGTGACCAAATTCTTTTTCTTTTACTTTCGTTTATTAACGAACTAACCCTACTTTTTTGTTATTTCCTTCTTTCTTCTTCTGCTGCTCTTTCTTCGTTTCCCTTAAACATGTCGGGAAAAGGAGATAATGATAGAATTTGTTATTTGCTTCTATTTTTATTGCATGAAAATGAAGCCCTTTCATCGAAAGTATTCGCTTGGTTACAACAAATTCATTATTTGGTTTTTATGTGAAATGGCTGATATGATTAATTATTTACAGCACAAATCATTAAAAACTACAATAAAAGAAATAGAAATTTTACTAATGCTTATTCCCCTTAGTTTGAAAGAGATAAAATGGTCAAGTTACAGTTTAGCGGAAACGGAAACTAGAATACATAAGAAAAATTGAAGGCTTTAAAAGCAAAAAAAGATCTACAATTTTGAACTTAATATTGAAAACATATGTACAGAAAAAATTATATTAACAACAAAATCGATAAAAACCTTTTCCAATAAATATTTTTGCCAATTCATAAACAGTTTTCTTTCATATTCAAATTTTATATTAGATTTTCTGGACTTTAATAAAATTTCCATACTGTTACTTTACGTAGTATACTATCAGGCCATAGCTGCATACATACATAAAAATGGTCTTCAAGATTTTATTTTTTCTTTATTCTTTGAATCCGCAAATTGTTGTACAAGTCACCGTTCAAACAATTTATTAACTGATTTAAAAAATTCTGTCATAGAACACAAAAAAAAAAAAAATTGTGTAGTTACAACACTTTCAGTATTAAACATAAACAATAGTGAATTTACAAAAGTAAAATAAAATAATGTAAAAAACTACATAATATGTGTTTTTTTTAATGTAATAAAGCTACCACTTTTTATACCCTTCACAAAAATGTAAAGGGTATATATAAGTTTGTGATTCCGTTTGTAATTTCTACAGTTTTTTTTTTGCGACCCTATAAAGTATATATATTCTGAATCAGAATTAATGGAAAAGTAGATTAAGCGATGTCCGTCTGTCCGTCTGTCTGTCTGTCCGCTGTTGAAATACCGTTTCTGAGAAAACCATTAGACTTAGAAACTTTGTTCTTTCACCATTCTTTTACCCCATCGATTCATGGGTTTGCTATTGAAATTCAGTAATATCGGTCCACGTATAGCTGAGATATATTCAAAATTCCGAAAAAAGCCATTTTTTTTTGCAGTTTTGTATGAAAATTTTTGAAAACAAAAGTTGTTCGTTTTGCTTCAAACTTCACACACTTATTAAGCATGGTGACTAAAAGACAAAAAATTTTTTTTTCAGATATCGGTCCATATATACCCGAGATATAGCCCAAATCGGATTTTAATGAAAATGTCGCATAGGCGAAGCTAAATAACTTTTTTTTGCTCAAAAGCAGTTCTGGTAATAAAATTAGGTTATATAAATATGGAAAATGAAAATTTCCGATATCGGTCCATATATACCCGAGATATAGCCCAAACCGGGTTTTTCATGAAAATGTCGCGTAAGCGAACTTAAACAACTTTTTTGTGCTCAAAAGCAGTTCTGGTAATGAAATTAGGTTACATAAATATGAAAAATGAAAATTTTCGATGTCGGTCCATATATACCCGAGATATAGCCCAAATCGTGTTTTTCATGAAAATGTCGCGTAAGCGAACTTAAACAACGTTTTTGTGCTCAAAAGCAGTTCTGGTAATGAAATTAGGTTACATAAATATGAAAAATGAAAATTTCCGATATCGGTCCATATATACCCGAGATATAGCCCAATCCGGGTTTTTCATGAAAATGTGTAAGCGAACTTAAACAACTTTTTTGTGCTCAAAAGCAGTTCTGGTAATGAAATTAGGTTACATAAATATGAAAAATGAAAATTTTCGATGTCGGTCGATATATACCCGAGATATAGCCCAAATCGGGTTTTTCATGAAAATGTCGCGTAAGCGAACTTAAACAATTTTTTTTTGCTGAAAAGCAGTTCTGATAATGAAATAAGATTACATAAATATGAAAAATGAAAATTTCCGATATCGGTCCATATATACCCGAGATATGGCCCAAATCGGGTTTTTCATGAAAATGTCGCGTAAGCGAACTTAAACAACTTTTTTGTGCTCAAAAGCAGTTCTGGTAATGAAATTAGGTTACATAAATATGAAAAATGAAAATTTTCGATGTCCGTCCATATATACCCGAGATATAGCCCAAATCGGGTTTTTCATGAAAATGTCGCGTAAGCGAACTTAAACAACTTTTTTGTGCTCAAAAGCAGTTCTGGTAATGAAATTAGGTTACCTAAATATGGAAAATGAAAATTTCCGATATCGGTCCATATGTACTCGAGATATAGCCCAAATCGGGTTTTTCATGAAAATGTCGCGTTAGCGATCTTAAACAACTTTTTTTTGCTCAAAAGTAGTTCTGATAATGAAATAAGATTACATAAATATGAAAAATGAAAATTTCCGATATCGGTCCATATATACCCGAGATATAGCCTAGACCGGGTTTTACATAAAAGTGTCGCGTAAGCAAACTAAAACAACATTTTTGTGCTCAAAAGCAGTTCTAGTAATGAAATGAAGTTATATAAATATGAAAAATGAAAATTTCCAATATCGGTCCATATATACCCGAGATATAGCCTAGACCAGGGTTTTCATGAAAATGCCGCGTAAGCGAACTTAAACAGCTTTTTTTGTGCTCAAAAGCAATTCTGGTAATGAAATTAGGTTACCTAAATATGGAAAATTAAAATTTCCGATATCGGTTCATATGTACCCGAGATATAGCCCAAATCGGGTTTTTCATGAAAATGTCGCGTAAGAGAACTTAAACAATTTGTTGTGCTCAAAAGCAGTTCTGGTAATGAAATAAGGTTATATAAATATGGAAAATTAAAATTTTCGATATCGGTCCATATATACCCGAGATATAGCCTGAACCGATTTTTTCATTAAAATTTTTTTTTTTTTTTTTTGCTGAAAAGCAATTCTTGTTATAAAAGAAGGTTACTAAAATACAGAAAATAGAAAATTCCGATATCGGTTCATATATAACCGAGCATATTCAGGCCACATTTTTAATATACTATACATATTCGTGACTATCGTGAAGGGTATTTTAGATTCGGCCCAGCCTAATATACTACACTCTTACTTGTTTCATATAGGCTTTCTTAGCGAGAAAGAGGAGTAAAAAACAAAAACTCCTGAAGCAGTCATAAAAATAAAACAAACTAATTTTTTTATGTAAATACGAAATACTCTATAAGAGTAAATGTGTAGTATTGTTACAGCAGAGTACTACCATTCCATGTTCAAGAATTAACTTCTTATTATTGTTATTAACAACGTTTATGTTAAAACCTGCTGCATCAAGGTTTCTCTTGTGAAGTAAGATAATATATATATATAAATAACAGTAAATTTTTATGTTATAAAAAGTTGCATAATTTTACATTTCCAAAAAAGTGATTTGGACCAGATCATTTAATTTGCTTAAATTGAGTAAATTGCGACATGATCTAATTGTTTCAAATTATGTCACAATTATTCTTACAATTGCAACCTTGAGGCATCCATGATTAGTGAGTGCCAATTCGAAAAAGGGACATTTACTTACGAATCAAAAATCCCTGATTTCAGACTTTTTCATTAAACAGTTGTTGCCTTGAATATAATTCAATAAAAACTCAATGTTATTTTTCATTTTTATAGGTTTTGTTTTTATTTTGCTATATTAAATAGATATTGAACAAAAAAAAATTGTTTTGCTATATTAAAATACAATCTAAGAGTACAATCGTCAAACTGATTTCGAAAATGCGAAGAGAAAATTACTTACAACATAATGGAAACACTTCGAAATAATTTCCTCAAATTAGCGTAATTTGCTTATAAAGAAAAAGTGCTATAAAAATAAAAGAGGTATTCAAATTATGGGAAAACAAATGCATGCTAACATTGATTATGTTCGAAAAATACAAATTCCAAATTCTCGCTGTTCTAACAATGTATGATCGCTCAAAACCAGAACAGTTTTTAAGTGGGCTAATAAGTAAAGGGTGTCTTGACAGTCTTGAAAATACAAACTTGTTGAAAAGACATTTTAGCGACTTGTAGAACAAAATCATTATATCGGGTGGTTAAATTTTTAGGGCCGATGTTGAATTTTAACCAAACCTAAACATAAATTTTTTTCGGCCTTTCATTTGACATTTCCCAATTTCAGAATAATTCGATTTATTCAAGGAAAGGCAACAGTGGATGATAAATTTTCGAAGAAATCGTCTTTAGTGCTGAAGCACAGTTCCAAATAAATGTATTCGGCAATAAGCAAAATTGCCGCATTTGGGGGAATGATAATCCAAGAGTGATTGTCGAAAAACCAATGCACTCATTGGATTTAACTGTTTGGTGCAGTTTATAAGCTGGCGGCATCAGCTATCCAGTTATTTTGCATTGCAAAATAACCGGATAGCAAGAAATATTTAGATGCTATAACATTTTTGCAGAGAAGTGTAAAAAGAAATATCTTGAGGCCAACAATGAAATGGCAAGCAAAATTGCAGCAACATAACCGCCGTCTACTGTCATTGAAAACAAAACAAGGGATTAATTTGTGCTTGTATGAATTATGTGTTTGTGGTTGTATGAATATTGTTTTTTTTTTTTTTTTTGTCTTGAATCGGTACTCCAGGGATCGTCCCTACATACGCAAAGCATTGTGTCCTAGTTCCAAGGAGAATTAAAGAGGGAATAGTGTTTGAAAATATTTGACTTCAACCTATTAGTAACAATGCGGAACGACCAAAAAAATGTTATCACAGCGTTTAAAATGTTAAAATTAAATTAGTTAAAACCGGAGCCGTCATAAATACGAACTTCTCTGTTCAGAGACTGTATTTACCACAATATTTGACAAACTTGGCTTGATCGTTTATGGCAAAACACACATTTCGTTTTACAGCAAATTTTGTAAAACGAAATGTTTATTTTTCATTCAGTGTCTACAACACGCAAAATGTAACGTACAAATATTGGAATCTTGATTAAACTTTTTTCTTAAATTAAAACAATAAGTTGAGTTGAATTTGATTTTGTGCCACCGTAATTTAAAAAACGCACCGAAAATTTTAAAAACCCCACCCCGCACCGGCTAAAGAAGTGTTGCACAAATAATTTTAAAAAGCACCAACAACGGTGCGAAACGCACCGAGTTGACAACGCTGATGGTTTTTGTACAAATTTTCTGGAAAAGGCGATTGTCTACATTCGAATTACTGATACATATATAATACAAAAAGTTTTTCTTATACTGGAACAAAAAGTTGTTTGAACTTGAGTTGGTGCACCCAAAATTTAAAAAACGCACCGAAAATTAATAAAACAAAGCGCACTGGCTAAGGAATTTTTCACACAAAAAAATTTGAAAAAACACCAAAAACACAACGCTGCCTAAGTGTCGTTTTATGAATGAAGTGTCAAACTTGGTTAGATAATTGAAAATAATTTACACTAAGCCTCAAAAACTTTAATCTTCAAATCTTATTTTACTTGAAAAATATTAAAAACTGAGGTAAAATCTTCATTCTTGCAACACTGGCAGCTACCTTTATGGAGAGAGGGAAAGTTTACGTTTTAATAAAATGTGATTTTCCAATTGCAAAGCGTTGATGCCGCGCTTTTTGGTTTCGTATCTGCATGAGGATTTTTAACATATAAATTACGATTGATGCGGTCTTCATTCATTCATCATTAAAAATAATGCAAAATAATTCGTGGATTCAAATGAAAATTTAACAAAAGTTGTTGCACAAAAGAGCAAAACCTCGGATATCCCAGACTATTATTTGGTATACGAGTACATATGTATGTACGTAGCTGTAATCGGAAAGTATATTACATTCAGACAAATTGATACGGATTATATTGAAAAAACTTTTTGTTAAATCAGTGAAAATATTTATTGAAAAAACAGTTTTTTCTGTCAAAAATTTTATTTTGCAATAACTAAATTGTATGATTAATAATTATTATTAAAAAGTGAATTAAATAAATAAAAACAATTAAATATTTTAATGAACCGTAATTTTCAAGATATTCTTAGGAACAAACCTCGATTTTATTTTGGAGTTCACTAATGTAATGTTAAATAGGATATTTTCCTTTTGGGTGGTTCAAAAATTCATCTTTTTTGTTATCATTTTAAAATTGATCAGATATTATCAAATAAAAACAATAGATTGAATAAGTTTTTTAATTTGTTATACAATTTCTAAATTGCTGCTCTAAAAATATGTAGTACACACCCCCTTAAAATTTCAACTCTGTAGTTGTTGAGATTCTCGCTTACGAGCGCTTTGGCTCAATAACAGTAAACAATAATAACTTTATATGTTCACAGTAGCTGTAGTTTTGCGACTGGCACAAGGTTAGAGAAATCACCACTTAACAATAAGAAAATATGATTTGCCTACTGAGAGTTTAATAGGATAAATTTTAATTCAGAATAATTTAAAGTTACGAAATGTCAAAATGATTGACCATCTACACAGAAAACAAACTATTAAGTTGTGAATATCGAAAAATTATCCCGGCATAAAATAACAAAAGCTTTTTCATGTCAAACATTTCCTTGTTATCATAACATCGCTCTTTAACAAACAATATCTTATTTTTCTCTTTTATTTTTTTATGTTTTAATTGCTCAATAGCAATTGACCTAAAAATCTAAAGTATACTAAGTATATTGAATGGAATAAAATGTTTATTTTAGAACGAAATCCAAACAAAAGCCGTTTGCAAAATTAAAATACAGTTTTTGTCAAATCAACTTGTCATGGTTTCTAAAACCATTATATGATGAATATTGAGGTAACGATTTCCCTCCTCTTTTAAAAGCTGAATAAAAAATACGTTTAAAAGATAAAGAAAGACAAACATTCAAAATTAAAAGAATATGTATATAACATATAGTATATATTATTTTTTTCTTCGAATAAAAGATATATATTTACATACATATTTCATATATTCTTTATTAAATAGTTTGGTTTTGGCTCTTTATAGGGTTCAATGAAATAATACGAAGGTGGGAGTTGTTAGTATCTGGTAAAACGATTTCCATGTTTGTTCACCTACATTTTCACTCGTTTATGAGAAAGTGCTTGTGTTCGCATGATGATATATGCGTGTGTTTGTACAGTATCTATAAGGAAAGCTCATCGTTTTTCCCTTTTCAATAGAAACATACATATGTATGTATGTACATGCATGCATGTATATACAGATAGATAGCTATTGGTATATTTCAAAGTATAGAAACCAAAGACCCGATTAACATTCCTTTATTTTTTATATAATTATTTCTTTTTTTATAAAAAATTATAACATATAAAGTTCTTAACTTTAATTTCTTTATACACACAATCAAGTATTATCCCTCAAACATACATTTTTTATTATGATAAATGTAATTGTTTAATATGTTTTTTGTTTAATTTTTACGATATAATTACTTGTTTTATAAAAAAAAAGTAAATTCTTTATTAAATTTGTTTCAAAATGAATTGAAAAATTACTTTAACTCATTTTTTCTTTTAGAATTAAAAATTTTCACACATAATTTGGTATGTATATGTATTTTATACAATATTCTAGATTTACACAAAACGACACTTCAACGCGCGACCGTTATTTTTATTTCACGAACCTTTCACGACAGCAGTTAAAACAATTCTGACACACTTTGTTAATATCACATACTTTAGGGGTTCGAGCACATTTTCATTCTCTTCTACTGTTTACAGGCTCGTTAGTTTTCTTTGAGCTAATGTAAACAAAAGCTTTATAACATATTTCCTTTGCTATTTTCTTGCATATTTCAAATCAGTAAGATGTTTAAACAGTAATTTACATTTATTGTAATTATTTAAGCTACATACATTTTATTTTGTAATATAAAAACCTTAGCACTGGTAGAAGCAATTCGGTAAAATGCTTGTAGCAAAAACCCTGTCTCTCATATCTTTCATATATAAATTCAATTTTCGTACTGGCAACTTCTACACATAACCCAACAACCAATTATTTTTCTAATGAAGCTGTTTTCAATTCTATATATGACAGTCGTAAAGCAGCTCCGGACTGGGGAACAGCTCTCGTGTCATCGTAATTATTTCTTAAGTGCGGTCAGGCTTGTTGTTATTGTTTGGCATTCGAGAGCTTTGCGTCTCACTCTCACTGGTTAGCTGCTATCTCAACTAATTGCATTAGTTTAGAGTTTTCTCGAGGTATTTCTTTGTTAACCACGCGGTAACTTCTTATGTGAAGGCATAAGTCGTCATAGTTAGTCACAACGACGCTATAAAATACTGTTAATACCATCGTGGGCATAAGGTCTTCGTTACTCCGCCCATGCTGTGCGTCCTAGACTTTGCAAATTTAGTTAGTTATATTAGTATAGTTAATAAATACAAATTCTATATGTTATACATACATATCATATCAGACAACCAAATACCAATTTAAAAATTTTTCCTTGCGCTTTGTTTGGTCTGAAAGCTATCAAATCATTGTGTTCTATTTATAAAAAATTACTTCCACACTGTTAGAAAAGAGATGCTAAAACATTTGTTTGCTTAGTTTTACTAAACTCTGATAAAAACTTTTTTTATGTTTACATTTTTTCAAAAGTTTATATTTTGAACAATAAGAATTCAAAACTTAATACTAAACACTAAAAATTTGCTCAAAAAAAATATTTGTTTTTTTTTCTTAAGTCTGGCCAATACTAGACAAAACGATTTATTTTGCGGGAACTACATCTTTAAAACCACCTATTTAACACTCAGCTGGTGGTAAATGTATTCCTTTTTCTCAGCAGGGTATGGCCGCCAAAATTAAGTATGTTGCATAAATAAGGATTTGGGTGAAGTTCCAGCTTACTGATATATCTTGTCCCGTATTTTGAAAATTCATCTTTCACTAAAGGCACGCATATGTCCTTTTGAATTTATACCGTGGAGCAGCAGTAATTTTGTTTTGATGCATTTGAATTTTTTGAATGTTTAATGTTGAGGCGGTGCCCGATAATTGAATTTTATAGCTCCATATAGGCTTTAAAATTAAAATTACTTCAATGTAGAATTTTTGCCCATAAACCAATTTAGTGGTAGGCGAACATGTTTGTACACAGTGTTAATGTATCATGAGTATATATATATATTTTTTTTTGTTATTAACTTTGATTTTGAAAAATTTTAGCCATTTCTCTAATATTGAAATATATTCCTGCAAATTTCATATAGCTAATTGATAGTTTTTATGAACGCTGCGGAATGCCGTGTCCTCTGCAAAATTTGAACTCTGGATTCTGGATCTCGTTGGCAAGTCAGAGGCGTAAATCAAATATAAAGTAGGTCCCAGACAAATAAAATATATAAAACTTTTTATAAAAATTTGCACATCGGACAGACAAACTTGCTAAAAGAATTTGGCTGTTACATTTTTGAATAGTCGATTTTTTTTTAAACTTCGTACCTAGGCAATTTTACTAGAACAGATAAGTTGTGAAATTTATTTATATCAGCACCTACCTTGTCGGCCTAATCGAATGGACCGACTGCACGGGGTGAATTATTTACGATTCACCAGCGTTCCACTGTAGCTTGTAAGAGTCAAACACATCGCAACTTTTTGCCTTAAGTTTCTAGCTATATAGACAAACCCTTGCTGAAAAGTTTGGTCCTTCTGATCCCTCCTGTATGCAATTTCCCAGCAGTCAATGGAAAACAAGGCATCATGAGTTGGTAGGCCGAAGCACATTAAGAGCATCAGCCCTTAACCAACACACTCGTCTAACCATCACTTCTGGTTCCTTACATTGCAGGCATCTGTTGCAAAACAACAGCACCTTGGGTGTATTATTAGCCCCCGTAAACCGGCATTGCGTTATAGTTATCAGGAAAAATAATTCTTCTTCGTGCGATTTGAGGCTAAAACCACAGCTAGAACATTTCAGCCAAAGTAGGCACCTCAACCATGATCAGCGTCGGTATGGTCTGCATGCAGAACCTCCCAGGGGCTTTACTGATCTCTGTTCTAGCAATTAAGTTCCAATTTTCAAAAAAGTCGTCTATTACATTGAAATTTTTATTTATAGTACATATACAGAAATTTCATGAAAGTACTTTCCTGTGTAAAGATAACGTTATAGATAAAGTTTTATGCAAGGCGAATTCATACTGAATTCGCTTTGTTTTTATGTCTTATTAGAAAAAATTAATTTGTGTTTGAAATGTATATGCATGTAATATTTTCCAAAAAAAAAATTTCATAATACAAAATTGTTTTATCGCAACAATCATCTGAAAAATTTCATTTAATCACAAACTTAGCGATCGCGACTAACAAGCGTTTTAACCGCATTCATAAGGAAAGATATTCAAGGGAGCTGTGTGAACGGGTAGCAGAGAAAGATATTCAATAGATCTGTGTGAACCGGTATCATCACACTGAAAGAAGTGAGCCGGTTATTAAACTTACCAGTTTTCATTCAATGGTGAGCCGTTCAATTTGAATAGCTTTCATCCAAATATCTTTTGTTCTTTTTCTGTTATGTTCTTTTATTTTTGTTGTTTTGTTTGACAAACGTGGGGTTATTCTTTTTTTTTTTTGGCATTATTATAAATTATCTGAAATAAAACAAAAATAGAATATGAAACTAAAATCAAAATTCATTACACCTAAATGATTCCTGGCATTTTCATTTTAAATGATTTTTATTTAAAACTATTTACCTTTTTAACCCAATAATTTTTTTTTATCGCTTCATCGATTTTTATTTTGCTATTTTGTTTCGTTTATTTTACAGAGCCATATTAATAAATGACCAGAAAATTTTAGTGTTGGCATCGTTTAAAGTGATCGATTGAACGAAATGAACAAACGGATTAGATCAATCTTTTGTAATTGAACGAAAGTAACCGGTCACTACAAAGAACGACCCGGCACGGCTCCAATGTTCAAGTTTGGCAGTTAACTTCTAACTTGTCAGATTTGCAATGTGCCCGGTCAGATCTATTCATAATTTTATCAGTTGTTTGCTAAAATTTACGAATTTATACAAGGGAGTTTTTTCAGAGTAATTTTGTAATTTGTTTCAAAATTACTCATTTAAGGACCTGGTTCACTATCTTACACGATCGTACGTTTTACGTTTTATTCATAGGAAAATGTGACCACACTATTATACAAATGTGATCAATTGCATCTTATATGAATTTTGACTTTGTGTACACTTTATACAAAAATAATCACGTGTTGTATATATATAATGAATAAAAACAAATTATTTTCCATTTAAAAGGCTTTTTAAAAGATAAAATTTTTGTTATATTATTATTTACTTATTGCAAACATGATAATTTAAGTTTATAACATATAAAATAAATTTAATATTTTAAAACAATAAATTTTCTCTGTTTCTATTTCCCAAATAAACATTATTTTAATATTGTTATTAATATATTGGGCATGTAATTACATATTTGCGCTTTCGTACTAACAAAACCATTCGCGGCGAAATGATTAAACACATAGCAATTTTTATTGCTAGGCTCAAGCAAAAACGTCGGCAGAATAACAGTACAGCGATTGCTAATTGCTCTAGGTGGCGTACACATAATTCTGCTTCATCACAAATACAAACAAAATTCAACGTGAGAAGTTGTATTAACAACACAATGTTTGTTGAATGAACCAAGGCGAATTCACTACTAGGTGAACTTGACAGCTCAGGTGATGATTTTTGCTGCTCGCAACGTTTATGTAAAATTTTTTGCTGCTAAACAAATTTATATTTTGAATTTATGCAGGTGATCGCAAGCGGAAAGCGAATTCAGTACTATGTATTTTGTTATTGTAAAACATATCGTGATTGTCAAAATCTAAATTCGCCTAAGATTGTTCAGCAAGAAAAAAAATTTATATAAACGTTAAATATAAACTTTTATAATTGTTTGTAATTAAAATGACAGATTATATTAGTTTTTCACTTTTAAATTCACACAAATTTCTTGAAATTGCACTAAATCATACAAAAAAATATTCAGATTAAAATGCCGCGAAAATGTTTGTAAACAAAAGAAAAAAATTTTGACAGTCTCATTGGAAAAAACGCGAGAAGAAAAAAATAATCACCTGAGCTGTCAAGTTCACCTAGGAATGAATTCGCCTTTCAAAATACATAGTACTGAATTCGCCTTCCTGCTTGCATTCGCCTGTATTAATTCGCCTTGATATGAACAGAACTATGTTTGTTATATTTTTATTCCAAATTACAACAACTGACAACTCACTGCTTGGCAATAATTGCTCAAGGGGTTAATTTGACAATTGTCGCAATAAATATTGATATGTGGAGACGCTAGGTTAAGTCTACACGTAACAGAATTATCTCTTGAATTTGACGTTCTCATCTCAGATATTATGACTGGTGTGGATACTAAGTTACTACAACGTAACACTTAAATTACATTGTGTTTAAATTAACATAATGGATTTAGTTTTTTTTATATATTATCCTATTTAATTTTTTTATACATTTTTTTATATAATTATATATCTAATGAATTTTTGAAAATGTACATATATAACTATATTTATTATTGAATTGAATTTAATGAATTTTTACTTTTCTACACAATATACTTTTTATAAACTGCGTTATCTAAATCAAATGTAATGTTATGAACATTGTAATGCAATGTAATGTAACATAAGTTGTGTAAAATCATTGTACTAAAAGCCTTCGCGGCATTAAATGAAAAAACAAATAAAACACTTTATATCCAACACACCAACGGTAAGCATCTTTTTTATTTAACGCATCCCAGCAAACAATTTTTTTTCTTAACAAATTTCTTTTGTTATTTTCCATATTTTCAACCGCATCCTTATAATTTCTCAAATCCTTGAGAAATTATAAGCAAAAGGGATTTATTCACAGGATAATAAATCCCTCAACCCCCAATTTTATTCATGGTCCTTCTCCCCTTAGTGAAATACTGATCACCAGCAATTGGATAACAAACACTGCTCATAGCCAAAACTGTTTGCCGACGGAATTGGATAAGTACTTAATTCTACTACATACTACATACATACATTTTTAAGATGGCAAAGTAAGTAGAAAATCTCTTTTTCTTTATCTCTTATCATACTGCCACATACATATCGTCTAAAAAATTAAAAAGTGGATACTATAAGAAAAATTCTGAGGCAGTTACAAAATCTTAAATTTCCTATTTAAGTAAAAAAAAGTGCCATATATAAAAAATTGAAAGTGCCAATTGATAGAAAAAAAACAAAACAAAATACATACATAAGTAAAATTGTGCCTAAACATTCGTACATAAATACAAAAGTTACAAAATTAATTTACATTTTTAATAATCAACAAAAACAAACAGAAATAGAATCAGAAACAACGTAAATAAAATAAAGTAAATTAACCAACACACATTTTAAATAATTTAACATAAATTCATAAACAGTGAAAAAAAAATTTATTTGCCAATTTGCCATACAAATTTTTTAGAGAAATTATGGAAAAGTTCAAAAATAAAAAAATTCCAGTAAAACGGTTGATATGTACATAGATTAAGTTCAGTGAACCTTGATTCCAATTACCTATTCACATACATAAAAGTTGTGAAAAAACATATGTACATACATGCATGTAAAAATATTACAAAATTAAAAACCACCACCATTCCCATATAATTACAGCAATTACAAGTTTCTTGCATTGATCAACAACAACAACATCAACATATAAAGAAATTGATCTTGCACTTGTAATAAATAATATAAGCAAAAAAATGCACTGTGGGTCATATGTACCTAAAATTGTGTGAAAATTAAAATTGCTCAAAACTAAAAAATAAATTTTATAAAAAGGAAAATTAAACAAGGCAATTTAAATAAATTTAAATTTATAAAAGCGCAAAAAATTGTGTTTCTGGGTAAGACACTTATATGTGCAAAGAAAAATTTCTAATTCCTTAGAAATTATAATTACAAACCTAGAGCAAAATCATAAAAGTGGTACGGTTTTAATTTGGGTACAGAGTATTTGGAAAACAACCGCAATAAGTAATATTTTCTATATACTTATTATGTATGTACATATAATTGGCAATTAACCGAAATGCAAAATTTGCACAGTGGAGGCAAAAAATTAATTAAAGTGTTGGTGTTTTACTGAATTTATTAAAAAGAAAATTTTAGCCAGTTATTTGACAATTCCAATTAAATAAAGCAATTCCTTGCTTAATGCACCTTATAGTTGGCACAGTAGTTACAAAGATTTGATTACAATTTTATATTTCACTTTGGCACATTTACCTAAAATTTTATTCACTCTAAAGTTGATATATTTTTATATACATATTCATTTATATGTACACCCATATAAACATATATGAAAACTAACATTGCATAATATTTTTCTCATAAATACACAACATATTTGGAAATTTACAAAATTTTATTTTTATTTCATTTCGAAAAATCGTTTACGTATGATTTGATCGCTCATTTCCGGCGTAAATAGTACAAAATATTGCGAAAACCGTTGTTGCTTTCCAAGTTTAAGTAAATATAATTTCGATTCAATTTTTTTTTATACTGCTATATTATCCTATTGAGTTAAATTTGATCGTGTGAATATAATTTCTTACATACAAATATACTCGTACGTGGTATAATTGTATTTTCATTTTTCAACCCAAATACAAATTACAAAGTATTTGGCCATCCGAATTACAAAGGGTTTTTCACGAAATATATCACCGATTCAAAACTCAATTGATCCTATTGGAAAAAAAAGAAGAAAAATTGTTCGAATTATTAAATCAACAAATTAATTTTGCATTTACAATCCATTATTCTGGTAGTAAAAATATTTCATCAAAAGTTTTTCGATTTTTCCACTAATCGATAAATACAAATCCTTGTGTATTGAACAATTCACAAGTATTAAAACGAAAATTTTCCGATTTTGAACAAAGCAGAATTTTGAGTTCCGTATTCAGAAATTATTAAATTTATCTACACGTAAAATGGCCGCTCTTAATACCAAATTTTTATTTGATTCGTCAAATTTACGTTCGTTTTGTGGAAAGTTGGCAGAACAAGAATTTTCCAATCAACCACAGTCTCTGATTGAAATTAAAATGAAGGATGTTGATTCACGTTGGGAAAAAGTTGGAAAGTCCTACGAGGATTTAATGCTTTCCAAACAAGACGAAGCTCTTAAAACTGGAGCCCAAGAGCAATATGACACCTGCGTTGAGATCTATTATGAGACTATTTCGAGAATGCTTGATGCAATTGGGGAAAAACCAGGCAAAAACCGCGAGCCCTTAGTCCCACCTCAGATTAACGTCGCCAATAATAGTTACAGCGTTGGACTGAAGCTTCCACCATGCGACACTGAAGTATTTGCCGGAGGCTACGAAGACTGGCCGGCTTTTCGCGATATGTTTACAGCCGTGTATATTAACCACCCAAGGTTAACTCAAGCAGAAAAACTTTACCATCTTCGAAATAAAACTACCGAAACAGCAGGGGCAATAGTCAAAAGATTTCCTTTGACTGACGATAATTTTACACTAGCTTGGCAAGCTCTCAAACTGCGTTACGAAAATGTTCGGGTTTTAGTCGACAATCAAATCCGAACACTGTTCAACATTCCGGTAGCTCAGGAGGAGGATAGTGAATCCCTTCAAAGAATACACAGTTCCGTTTCTGATTGCTTGGCAATGCTTCAAACTCTTGGAGTGTCTGTCGAGGGGTGGGATCCTATTCTTGTCAACTTAGTTTATTCAAAATTACCTAATGAAACGTTAGCTCAATGGGAACAGTCGTTAAACGCAAGTAGAGAGTTGCCAAAATGGTCACAGTTAAATGATTTTCTTCTTAAACGGTGCGAAGTAGTTGAGAGGATCTCCACCATTAAAGTCATTAAATCTCCATTTTTTACCCCTAAAGAACCTCAACAGAAGATTCAGATGTACGCCTCTCAAGAAAAGTTGCTTTACAAGTGCAAACTATGTGATGAAGATCACAGCTTAAGGGTGTGCCCACAATTTCGTAAGCTCACGATTCAACAGCGAGTCGATTTCATTTTCAAAAATCAATTTTGCAATAATTGTTTGTCTCAATCTCATACAAAAAAGAATTGTTCCAGTAAAAACACTTGTCTCAATTGTGGTAAAAAACATCATACAATGCTTCATATGCGCTCCCTAAATATTTCCCAAAAGAGTTCTGAGCCGTCGTTTCCCAATAAAAATGCGCAATCTTTCCAAATGAATACCACCAATAAGACGCTAAATAGTGCAACAGTGGCCGAACCACATGAACCAGAAGTTAGACCTTCAACTTCCAGAACTAACAAATTTTCACAAATAAATTCAAACTATGCAGCCAATAACACAAATGTTCTATTGAGAACGGCTTTGGTGCAGATTGAATGTCGAGGTGAATTGTTCACTTTACGAGCTTTGATTGATCCAGGCTCAGAAAGAACTTTCTTATCTGAGAAAATTAGAAATCGATTGAACCTACCCTCACGAAAATCTCACTTGGAAATTATTGGAATTGGGGGACAAAGCCAAATCGCTGAAAAGGAATGTGATTTGGTGCTAGTATCCAAGATAAATAATTTCCGTTTTCAAATTACAGCGATAGTTTTACCCAAAGTTACCAATAAAATTCCTGCAAGGTCTTTTAATGTCACAGATTTATCCAATCTGACCGATCTGGACTTAGCTGATCCGCACTTTTATATCTCAAGTACAATTGACTTGATCTTGGGCAATGATAGCGAACGATTTATTAATCTGGATGGTATAAAAAGAAATGTCTGCGGGTTCGCTTCTGCTTACCGAACCATTTTCGGTTGGGTTCTCAGCGGTCCAGTTCAAACAGAACCACTTTCAGTGAGCGCTCATGCTGAAGATAATTCTGAATTGGACACACTTGTCAGAAAGTTTTGGGAGCAGGAAGAAATCCCCTCCGTTCGCCTTACCTCTTCCGAAGATGAATACTGCGAAAAATATTATAAAGAAACGACGCAACGCTTACCCAATGGACGATATATGGTTAGACTACCTTTTAGGCAAGACTACCCCGACTCGCGATTTCTGGGACCTTCGAGATTTGTAGCTCTCAGCCAGTACACGCGAATGGAACAAACATTAGCTAAGGATCCTGCTTTAAAAGTACAATACTGTGAAAATCTCTCTGAATATCTCTCTCTTGATCATATGGAAGAAACCACCTCACGTGAATCTTTCTATGACGGGAAGTGTAACTCTTTTTATCTCCCACACCACGCTGTTGTGAAACCTGAACGGAAGTCCACAAAGGTTAGGGTGGTTCTTAATGCCTCGCGTAAAACTAAATCAGGATTTTCCCTGAATGATATTCTATATACTGGGCCTACACTGCAGAGTGATCTAATGACTATAATATTAAATTGGCGTCTGTATCGATTTGTTTTTAACGGGGACATACAAAAAATGTATCGTCAGATTTTAATAGCTCCCGAAGATAGGTCATTCCAAAGAATTCTTTTTCAGAATTCTCCCCAAGAAGCCGTTAAAGATTATGCACTGAAAACCGTCACATTTGGTATTAACTGTGCCCCTTTTCTCGCCATTAGAACTCTATTACAGTTGGCGTCAGATTCCGAAATGCTCTTTCCCAGAGCTGCCTCTATTTTACGAAACGAAACATACGTTGACGATATTCTCTCAGGAGGTCACTCAATTGAAAACGCGATTAGTGCTCAACATGATCTCATAAAAACACTTGAATCAGCGGGGTTTTTACTCAAGAAAATTACCGCTAATGATTCGCAATTGCTTAGTTCTTTTCCAAATGAAGATCTGTATGACTCAAATTTTCTAAAATTTTACGATTCGAGTGCGACAAAAACTCTTGGTATTCGTTGGAATGCATTAACAGACTCTTTTACCTATGCGTATGAGGCAAAATAACCAAACGTCAGATAGTGTCAGCCGTTGCCAAACTGTTTGACCCGGCAGGTTGGATATCACCCATAATAATTAAAAGCAAAATATTGATTCAGCAACTTTGGCTTCAACGAATCGATTGGGACGAGAGTGTTAGCGCAGATTCTCTCCGAATATGGCACGAAATAATGCAGGACTGGCCGAAGGTAGAAGAAATCCAAATTCCTCGTTGGATACAGTTCACTCCCGTTGATACTGTTCAAATTCATGGGTCCTGTGATGCCTCGAAGTTAGCTTATTGCGCAGCAGTATACGTTAGAGTGCAAACCTCTTCATCTGGAGTTTACTCAAACTTGTTGGTATCAAAAAGTAAGGTTGCACCTTTAGCGTCAATAACGTTGCCTAGATTAGAGCTTTCTGGAGCTGTTATGTTAGCGAAGCTAGTGAAGCACGTAATATCGTCAATGACGCTCAACTCTTCTGAAATAGTTTTGTGGTGTGATTCAGCGATAGTTTTAGGATGGTTAGCCAAGCCTCCTTCAACATGGAAAGAAATTTATGTTTCGAATCGTATTGGACAAATTCACCAGACTCTTCCAGACTCTAAGTGGCGCTATGTGCCAACACACGACAACCCGGCAGACTTAGGATCAAGAGGCTGCAGGCCACAAAATCTAACCAACAATTGCCTTTGGTGGCATGGCCCAACTTGGCTTGTCAATCCTTCATCCGAATGGCCACAGAACAACCCATTGAAAGTCAAGGAGATATCTCAAAAGTCTCCAGAAATTGAAACCGCTACTGTTCCCATCAGTAGCTTTAAAATCACAGTCACTGAAACAGATTTGCTCAAAAGGTTCTCATCCTACTCAAGAGCACTGCGAGTTCTCGCATACACATTTCGATTTATAAGACGGTTTAAGCCCTCTTTCGCTAGCCCAACATTCCCATTGTTGTACGCTAGTACCCAACTAACCCAAAATGAAGTCAACTCCGTTAAAACTCGTTTAATTATATTAGCTCAACTGATGTATTACAAAAATGAATATGAGTCAGTTGCTAAATCTAAAGCCGTTCCAAAAGAAAGCTCGCTTTATACGCTTAATCCGTTTATCGATGAGAAAGGTATCTTACGTGTCAACGGACGCCTAGCTAGTTCTTTATTACCATATAATGAACGATTTCCCGTAATTTTGCCACGAGATTCACATTTTTGTCACTTATACCTATCTCATTTGCACAATATGTTAGCTCATGGTGAATGTAACTTAATGTGTCGTATGATACAAATGGAATATTATATCACAAGGCTCAAGATGCGTGTGAAAAAGATCATAAGATATTGCAAGACGTGCATTATACACAAAAAGCAATCGTGTTCTCAAATTATGGCAGCTCTACCATCGGATCGATGCTCTCTTTCCTTTCCATTTAATATCACGGGCGTGGATTTTGCAGGGCCATTTGAGTTAAAAAGCTCGACTCTTAGAAATGCTTGCATTATCAAAGGCTATGTATGCATATTCGTATGTTTCGCTACAAAAGCGGTGCACTTAGAGCCATGTTCCAGCTTATCCGCAGCGGCCTTTCAGACAACTTTTTCTAGATTCGTTGGGCGCCGCGGACTACCTCAAAAAATTTTCTCTGATAATGGTCGAAACTTCGTGGGCGCGAGCCGAGCAATGCGTAGAGAATTCAAAGTCTTTATTACCGACGTATCTACCTACATTGCTCAAAAATATGTAACACAAGGGTTTGAATGGTCGTTTATTCTTCCGCAGGCTCCCCACATGGGCGGAATCTGGGAAGCGGCTGTCAAAAGCTTTAAATTTCATTTAAAGAGAGTTGCTGGCGCACACCGTTTTAACTTTGAAGAGTTTGCTACCGTATTAGCCCGCATTGAAGGTGTATTAAACTCTAGGCCGATCTCAACTCTCTCCGAAGACCCAGCTGATTTAACTGCTTTATAATGGCCCTTCCAGAAAGAAGATACGATAATTTATCACTCATAAATCGCTGGGAAAAGCTTAAAGCCATACACCACCAATTTGCAATTAAATGGAAAGAAGAATATTTAAAATCTCTGTTACCACCTTGCGAGTGGAGATTAGGCAGAATTAAGAAAGTTTACAATGGTTCCGATCAAAAGGTCAGAGTAGTAGACGTTTATACAGTCGCCGGGACAATAACTCGACCTATAACTAATTTATGCTTTTTACCATTTAATAACATAGAAAACACAGATGCCGCCCAAGGCGCTGAATAACTTTAAGTTTTAATATTTTTTATTTCTATTCCCATTCCATTTCTCCAAATACTATCAAATTTTATACATTAAATAGCTTTGCTACCCGAGGTAACCAATGTTTAATTTTAGTGGACGTAACCAACCACCACGGGACACTCCATTCGGTTTTGCAAAACCTTTTTAGCCATGGGTCCGAGGGAGCGTGACATTGTAGCTCGTCGCTTCAACTATTGCATGAACTGCCTCGCCCGAACTCACTTGGTCCACAGCTGTGACAGCCCGAACAGATGTAGACATTGCTCCCAACTACATCATACTTTATTGCATCCTCCACCAGTTGGACGATCCAGCCGCGATCTTCGGGAGAGGTTGAGGGAACGAAGACGCCGCGATGACCATGACAATGGTCACTACAGAAATACACGACAGCATCACGAGGTTCGACAGCGTAGTCGCCACTTGGACCGGAGGCAGCGCCATAGCAGTCATTCTCGTATCAGTAGCCGACGACAACGCAACAGCGCTGCTGTTTCTCACAATCGGGATCAAAACCGCAATAATGTCAGCAACCACAATCAACACCTCTCACATAATCAAAGAATTCCAAACAGCAATAATGCCGCACCGCAGCCAGATCAAAAGATAATATTTGAGGCTATTAGGTCCTTGGCCAATGTTCTGTGCGCCACTACTCCAGCACAACCATAATTTCTGGGCGGGAGTATGTTTAAATTAACATAATGGATTTAGTTTTTTTTATATATTATCCTATTTAATTTTTTTATACATTTTTTTATATAATTATATATCTAATGAATTTTTGAAAATGTACATATATAACTATATTTATTATTGAATTGAATTTAATGAATTTTTACTTTTCTACACAATATACTTTTTATAAACTGCGTTATCTAAATCAAATGTAATGTTATGAACATTGTAATGCAATGTAATGTAACATAAGTTGTGTAAAATCATTGTACTAAAAGCCTTCGCGGCATTAAATGAAAAAACAAATAAAACACTTTATATCCAACACACCAACGGTAAGCATCTTTTTTATTTAACGCATCCCAGCAAACAATTTTTTTTCTTAACAAATTTCTTTTGTTATTTTCCATATTTTCAACCGCATCCTTATAATTTCTCAAATCCTTGAGAAATTATAAGCAAAAGGGATTTATTCACAGGATAATAAAGCCCTCAACCCCCAATTTTATTCACATTGCGTTTTACGTTTTAAATAAGGTGGCGCTGTTAGGTGCAGACAGCATGTAAATACTTACAGCCAGTTTACCAATCTCGACAGCCTGCTTGCGTTCGCAATCTAAGCGAAAGAAAATTGATTTGGGTTCGTCTAACTTTTTTCCATGAGAACGATGTGTCAAAACTCAATGAAAATACATAAGAATATGCGAACGAATAGTAGTGAGATAGACAAACCCAAATTGATTCGAATGTGAGTGACTGGCTTTCTTTCGCATTCATTTTCTTTAGAAATTGGTAAACTGGCTGTTAAGTGCGATATTTTTCAGTGAGTGTAAACAGCTGTTTTTTTTTTTATTGTTGTATTGTTGTAGCGAAGCGGCTACCTTGTTTTTTGTATCATGGATGTATTGTTTATCCAAGGCGACTTTATACAAGTGAGTGCAAGCGGAAAGGCGAATTCAGTACAATGTATTTTGTTATTGTAAAACACATCGTGAATGTCATAATCTAAATTCGCCTAAGATTGCTCAGCAGAGAAAATATTTTATATAAACGTTAAATATAAGCTTTTATAATTGTTTGTAATTAAAATCACATATTATATTAGTTTTTCACTTAAATTTACACAAATTTCTTGAAATTGCACTAAAACATGCAAAAAAACCTTCAGATTAAAATGGCGCGAAAAATTTTGTAAACAAAAGAAACAAAATTTGACAGTCTCATTGGAAAAAACGCGAGAAGCAAAAAATAATCACCTGTGCTGTTAAGTTCACCTGGTAATGAATTCGCCTTGTGTTTATCTAAATATTATTACTCTGTGATTTGAATGGACAAAACCTATGAACATTGAAAAATTGAAATTGTTTTTTTAGAGTGTAAGTCATATTTCATAAAGATATTTTTGAACTTGCATTGACTGGCAAAAAGTTGTTTGTCTTGTTTACACCAAAAGGAATAATAATAGTTCCTTTTATAAATTTGTGAAACAGTCAGTGCCTTTAAACAAAATAGTACAAAATACTTTTGAACTTAATCCCTCTAATGGCTATAGTATTAGGAGGAGGTATAAGCGGGCTTTCGGCTGGCTATTATTTACTGAAAAAGTTTAAACAGCCAACGGCAATTTTTGAAGCTTCGAATCGTGTTGGTGGTTGGATACGTACAGAAAAACACGTGGATAAAGGTTTTAGATTTGAAGTTGGACCAAGAACCATCAGGCCAAAGGGTGTGCCAGGAGCTAATACTCTTGAAATGATAGAAGATCTTGAAATTCCTGTAGAAGCTATTAAGCATTCACACGTTGCAGCAAAAAATCGCATGATTTATGCCAAAGGCAACCTCTGCATGTTGCCTAATAATTTAGGTAGCACATTAAAAACAATACCGCCTTTCAGTCAACCCCTGGTGATGGCAATTTGGAATGATATAAAGGCAGGTACAAAAAAACATAAATATGGTGACGAGTCCATTTACGACTTCGTTCAGAGAAGATTTGGTTCTGAGATAGCTGATTATGCTATAAGCCCCATGATATGTGGCATATGTGCTGGTGATTCTAAGGAAATAAGCGTGCGTTTTCTAATGAATGATTTATTTGAAAAAGAACAAAAATATGGAGGAGTGGTTAAGGGAATGCTTATTACTGCTTTAAATAAAGACAAGTGCACATCAGAAACTTTATTTGCCAATAAAGAACCACGTTTATACACTAAAGCCAAAAAAGAGAAGTGGAGTATGTACACATTGAAAGGCGGCCTGGAGATGTTGCCAATTCGAGTAACTGAATATCTAAAGGAGCACAATGTTGAAATTCATTTAAGTTCAGCATGCAAGGATATAGTTTTTGGGAACGGTGCTCGTTTAATTATTAACCAACAAGAAATAGAAACAAGCCACGTTATAAGTTCAATTCCAAGTTACCAAATGGCTGCTTGTTTGAAAAATCAACATCCAGGCTTAGCAGGACAACTATTAGAGATTCCTTATGTTGATGTAGCTGTTGTTAATTTACAATACAGCACTAAAGATTTACTACAGCACCCAGCATTTGGTTTTTTAGTACCGCCCATAGAAAGAAGACCTATTTTGGGAGTAATATTTGATAGCTGTTGTTTAGATATGCAAGAGAATACTGTGCTAACTGTCATGATGGGTGGCAAATGGTTTAAAGAATATTTTGGTGCAAATCCAAGCCAAAAGGAACTCTTAGATGTTGCATTGACAGAATTGCAGAAAATAATGGGTATAAAAGAACAACCAAAAACAACTAGAGTAAACATTTTAAGAAAATGTATACCGCAATACAATATTGGTCATAAGCAGAGAGTGGAAGATATACGACGTTATATAAAATGTTATAAACTGCCATTATCGTTGTGTGGCTCTGCATACGATGGTATAGGAATAAATGATGTGATATTGTCAGCTAGAAGGAGCGTAGATCAAGTAACTGCCGGGTTTTGAACGTAATTTTTTATTATTTCTACTTATAATTTAATTTTATATGTACGTAAAGGAAATAAATTATAAATATTGTTAAACTTATTTGCCAAAACCTCCCCTACAATTTGGACTGGGTTCGGTTACATAAGAAGGTTGCCATTGGTCTGGTGTTTTAGCGTCTATAGATAAAGCATGTGGAAAAAGTTCTCCCAACTTTTCTTTTAAAATGTTGTTTACAAGACGATGTCTCTGAAAAACACCAAAAAAATTTGTAATGAATATTTGCAAAGACTCATATTTATTTTAACTAAAAATCAAGTTTGAGTGGAAGCAAATATACAAATGTTATAAAAAATAAATAATAGGTGTAAAGAAATGTTGAGACGTGTATAAATGAAAAAGCTTGTTTTTTGTGTTTTGACAGAAATTATTAGAGCATTTTTCTTTTTAAATTCTCAGCAATTTATTTAGATTGTTGGGATATAAAGTTGAATGTTTGAGAATATCTTTCAAAAATTTCCAAAGTCTACTGATGATTAGGGTCGTTCCTATGAAATGTCGACATAGAAAACATTATAATTTTTTATTGGTATAAATGTTAGAAGTTAAAATAGCGAATAAAACTCAATTGTTATAAAAAATTTCCTACTCGAAAAGAGTACACGGAAAACTTAAATCAAATGTAAATGGTTCAAAATACCGAAAAAATATTAATTTTAAACACGTTAATTTTTTCAGTACTTAGGTATCATCATTAACGTATTACACCTTAAAGTAAAGCTTCAAGATATATTTTAAAAGAGATATGTATAAATACTTATGTATATGTGCTTAGAAAAAAAACTGTACTTTCAGTTCATGTCGTTTTTGTCCCACTCCTATATAGTAAACACCTTTTTCTATTAGAAAAAGTATTCTGTAAGTTCTTATTACTTTTATAACTCGCAGACTATAGATGTGTTCTTAAAGCTTCTTTTTGGTTTTTTATGCAATGCGTATTCATTATAGGTGGTGCTGCCCATTGCAACAAATTTTGTTTTGATGTACATAAGTATATCAGCTAGACTTGATTGAAAATTTATGCTATTATAGATATTTATTTACCTTTATTAATGTAAATCCTTCAAAGTTTTTGGAAACAACCATTACTTTGAAATGAGTCTCCGATCCTTTGGGTACGTTATGCATGTAGGATTCATTTATCACTTCCAAATGTGTCGGTTTTAGTTTTTCTGTCATCACCAAGGTAATTGCTTCGGAAACAGGTCTTGCACTTTCCGCTATTAAACTCATTCCTTTATTAAAGCAAGTTTGAGCTACAGTATAAAAATGAAGAAAATATATTTTTGGTTAACCAACAAGGTTTTTTAAGCATTTCCAAATACACTTCGCTGGAGCTACATATATGTATGGTCCATATCGTCAGCAGATTTTTATCAATACTATCTTTTGAAAAACAAGTTGATTTGTTGCTTAGAAAGAACATTTTAAAATATTTTTTGCTTCGTACTTACGTTTTAAAAAACTTCTAATAATTAACATTGTTTTGTTTTGTTACGGATAATGACAATAGCGATGGTAAATTCTGATATTTATGTAACAAACTTACAAGGTTGCAAAATAGAGTACCATATCACGACCAAGGCGAATTAATTATTAGGTGGATGCATCGGCGAATTCAGGCGAATTCGGTTAATATGGCGGCACTTTCGTTGTCAAGTTTTGTTTACCTTTTTCGGCGCCATTTAAATTTTTTACATGTTCTTTATCAACTACTTTTGACAGCTTAAGTGTGAATTCGCCATTTTACACAAACAAAATACCTGTTGTTTTTATTATTGTTGTATTGTTGTAGCGAAGCGGCTACCTTGTTTTTTGTATCATGATCACGACGAACACATTTTATCAAGTGCAACTGACAGAGTCTATACGTGATATAGTATCAAATATTTTTCTATCAGCAAACGTCAAATTTGATAACAGAGAGAATTATATCACGTGTAGCCTCCAAAATTAGTATTATTGCAATATTATATCAGATATCACAATATTGTTTTGATAATATATATTTAGAAAACCATATCATGATATGAACTGTCAGAAAACGTAAACAAAACGACATAATATTCAATTTTTGAAGAATTCCCGAAAAAGTTTAATAAAAACATCATAAAATCATTAAAATATTTATAAAAAATCGTTTATTGTTCTTTTTGTTGCTGGAATATATAAATTTGTTTAAGAAAAATACAACATTCAACGGTGTTTACTGCATGGTTGCTTAAAAATTGTGAAATATGATATTTGCAAAAATACTTGGCGCCATGCTAGATATGAGAGAAAATATAATTTGTTTTTTCTCGTTAATCTGCTGACGTTCTCTCTCATATTATATCAGAGTTAATATCAGTTGTAGACACTATGTGAAAAAGCAGATGTACTGCTCTTTGCGACTTGCTAAGAGCGCTTAGTTACGCTAGTCAACTTTTTAGTTTTATTTATTTTCTTTTAAACTTGCTTTTATGTTCACATACAGCAATTTAGTTGCGCAATTTTTATTTTGTTTTGGTTGAATTTTCTTTAGTTTTTGAATGGCCCGAAAAGTAAACAAAGGAAATCTAGAATCTAGTCTGCAAGTCTGTACTCAAATATCAGCAATTTTTCCCCCTTCAAGCTGCTCTTACCTCTCACACACACAACCACAAGACTTGGGCAAGGGAATTGCTCAACTAAGTTGCTGAATGTGAAAGTGCTCAAAACATTAAACACATTCCAGAAAGGCGAATTCACTACTAGGTGAACTTGACAGCTCAGGTGATTATTTTTTGCTTGCCGCGATTTTTCCAATGAGATTGTCAAATTTTTTTCTTTTGTTTACAAACTTTTTCGCGCCTTTTTAATCTGAAGATTTTTTTGTATGAATTGCCGGTACTCAGCAATTCCCTACTTTTTTCTCATGTATGCATGTGCATATGTAATATAAAATGTAAGAAATAAAAGCTAGAGAAAGCTCAAGAATTGTCGAAAAGTTATGGTTGTGAACAAGTTCATAAGTGTAAAAAAGTTGGGCAAACCGTACTCAAAGTACACGGAGATGAAAAAATTACGTTTTTATCAAATAAAATCAGATTTTAAATTGCATTGAAAGCAGAGATAGCAGCTAATGAATTTATGCTTTCCCTACTTGTGTGGTTGCAAAGTTATTTTTTTACGAATGGGGACACAAGGCACGGAGAGAAAAAATGGAAAAGATACATATAAATTTCATGGTTTCTTCATTCTGTCTTTTCTCATCTCGGTTTTCCTTGACTTGCTCCTGTCATTTTAAAAAGTCTAAACAGCTTTATCGTTAAAAATAAATGCAGTAATTTTTAAAATTGTAACAGTTCATTTCTTATTTATTAAAAATTACGTTTAACCTCCAGTAGAAAGAAAAACAAAACATTAAAAAGAAACAAATATGTGTTTTTCAAAAACCTTAAGAAATTTCGTGGCAACTAGTAATCTACCAATTTTTTTAATTTTGGTGGTGCCGAAATGACAACACGACTACGGCTTGTTGTACCTGCTGAAGTTGAAGAATTAGCGGAACTCGAAACGGGTTGATGACGATCGCGATATTTTTCTCTTTCCGAACGATCACGCCCATTACCTCTGTCGGGGCGATTGCGGTCAGATGTACCAGAACTTCCCCAATGTCTATCAGCCCAATACCTATCGCTATCACGGTCTTTATCCCTATAGCGGTTCCTATCTTTATCTCGTCCACGATCGTGGTCTCTTTTAGATGCTGATCGCCGTGGCCGATCATCGTATCTGGACCGTTCTGTAGTACGTGAAGATCTCTCATAACTTGGTTCTCGATGACGTCTTGATCGAGAAACACTGCGCCTTCGTCTCTTAGAACTACTACGCCTGTTTCGTGATTGAGAACGTGATCTTTGATGTCTGCTGGAACGACTTGGTGATCGTTTCCGTTCTCGACTAGGTGAACGCTTTAATTTTAATGGCGATTGTCGTCGTTGTTCACGACTATGTTGTCGTGCTGATTTAACACTTGAACGCTCACTACTTTCTGATTTGCTTTTCTTCGATTTGGCTACCACAGCTGTATCGGAATTATCACTTTGCGATTCTTTACTATTATGGGAGCCGTAGCGATGACGCAATTCTCTTTGTCTGAAATTTAACATTTTAGTAATTTAAATACCATATAATTAACTGATATGTGTACCTTCTACGTAATTTTATGGACAACTCACGCATTTCCTCCTCCCTTTCTTGTTGCAATTGCCTTTCCCTCTCGGTTTTTTCAATCTCGGCTTTTTTGTCTGCTTTATCTGCAATAAGTAGGGTATACAACAATAGGCAAATTAGAAAATTAAGTTGCATTTAAAATGTAAATGTAATTGGTGCCACACTGTACACTCGCTTACATTGCTTGTTAAGCAAATTCTGCATTTTCCTTTTAAGCCGTTCGCGCAAATTAAAGCGTCCACTATAAGTGCTGGTACCACCAGTTCCACTGACCGAAAACCCCTGTAATAAGTCACTTTAAATAATTAAAACAAGATCTTTGATAATTGAAACTGCCTCAAGTCCAATTTTAAGTCCATAAAATAAAGTTAGTACGACAAAAAAAATCGTCTGAGTGTTATGTTTGTCAAAGTCAAAATAAATAGTTTTTTTTTTTTTGATTTTGTTTCGTTAATTTCGGTACACTGGTTGTGGTCCCCATATACATATATTGGTGTGTGAAGCTTTAAATTTATTTGTTGGTTCTTACTGACTTTGGTTTCGGGAGCATTACTATTTGTCGTATTCGAGCCATATTTGCCTGTTTGTTGTTGTTGCTGTTGAAACTTTCCCATATAAGGCAAACTTGATGTTGAAGGCAAAGGATTAGATTTTTCAGAGCTGGTATGAAGTAGTGAAAAATATATATTAGGATAACATTAGATCTTCAATAAAATATTTACATTAAATATGTTTGTGCATTTTTAAGCAAAAAACAAAGAGGGGTCAACTTTACACTTACGCAGTATCCACTTCCATAGGGTCTTGAAAATCTGTTTCTTCTTTTATCTTAGAAATTTGTGTTGAAATATCTTCCTCATAATTATCTGAATCGGACATGTTTTCTGATGAAGAATATTCATCTTTTTTTCGACCATAATATCGTTTTAATGGCGGTGGCGGCGGTTCGATAACATTTGGTACAATTGGAAAAGTTTTTTTGCTTGCAACTGATTCATGTGATGCAGATGTTTGGGGATTCGTTGATACTGTCTGTATTGGTATTGATGCAGGTACTGAGGACCTTAGCAAATCGGTTGGTTTAGTAGCAGATGGTTCTAAAGCGATCCTAGGAGACTTGTCTTTTACTTCTTTTGTTTTGCTAACCCTCGTATTAGGATGGGAGGAACTACGAGATTTACGTCTTAATATCGAAATATTTTTTGGGCTACGCTTAGCAATTTTTGAGGACTTGTAGTTCGTCCGCAATGGTGATCGTGATGCTCTGCCTGTGGATGATCTTGACGAGGAACTGTACCGTTTTCTTCTTGTTCTGGAATTAGAGTGGGACCTTGAATGTGTTCGTGTTCTTGATCTTCTATATTCTTCCCTTTGTCTTCTGGAATAATAACTGCGTAATTTATTTATTGATCGTGATCTAGTACGTGAACGAGAAGCGGACCTTCTATCAATTTTTCGTTGCCTCTTATAAGAAGATATACTTCTAGATCTTGATTTCCGATCTGATCTTCGCGATCGCCGTCTTGTTCTGCTTCGCGATCTGCTACGAGTTTGACTTCTACTGCGACTATCCCTCCTCCTTAAAGTTGCATTTTGCTGTTTTAACTTTTCTAAATTGTCTTTTACCTTTTGAGCATAAGTCGTCTGTCCCGAGGCTGCTGAAGTGCTAGCTCCCACACAAGCTGCACCCAATGTGGAAGACCCTTTGCCTAATGTTATAGTAATTTTTGAATGTGGCTGCATCTCATCTTCTCCCCCAAACGATGTTATATAAGTTATTTTCTCTGTAGTATCAGATGGAGAAGGAGATCTTGAATCACTGTCCTCATCTTTGCCAACGTTGTCTTCTTTAGCAGCATAACTAGGTGGGCTAAATGGCCTTCTCGCAATACGTCTCTCTTTTTGTGCCCGCCTCTCTCTTCTTGATTTACGACCACCTAGTAAAATCTTTTCCCTTTCCTCCTCTCGAGCTAAGCGTAATGCATCTGCCTCATCTGCATCTTTGGTCAAATAAGAGTAGAAATCATTACTTAACATACCGTAGTTTCGACCACATGCATTTAATTCATGCGCTTGATTCGTGTCTAATTTTGATACTTCAATAGAGACATCCATGTCCATATCAGAGTCCGATTCTGATTCTGACTCATTTTCCGGTTTAAGAACAGCTGAGGTAGTACTAGTGGATGTTGAACCTCCAACAACCGATGAATGCTTAATATGAGCAAAAGGCTGGGAATCTGTGGCATTTTCAGTTGAATCATCATAAGAATAACCAATAGCCGCTCCAGATTTCTGCGACTTTTTCTTATTCTGATTGCTTTGACCTTCAAGTGGCGCGTTGGCACCAAATTGCTCCTCTAAATACAGTTGATGCAAAAACTTTTCTTCAGGTGTATTTAAAAAGTCATTTTGTGCCAAAATTCTATAACGTTCATAGTTACATTGACGTTCTTCCTGAGATATATCTGTAACGCTGTCTGAGGTTTTCGGTACAGCAGGTATGTAATCTAAATGAGCACGGACATCGAAGCGGTCAATGAGATTGTCATGTTGACCTTGCCAAGGAACACTACATAAAGTAACAAATTAAAACACTACTAAGAATATGCACGCTTAAGATCATTTGAATAATTTATAGGATTGGAAAAACTTGATTTTTAAACCAGTTTTTCATAGTATTCATAAACGTTTTACTCTTGTAAAAAAGTTATGTCCGCCATGATATATTTCTGAACGCTTTAAAGTTAAAAACTAAATATGCAAAATTAACTAATCTGTTAATTATCAAACTTTGGACGGTTTGAACGTTTTTACGTATTTCTAGAACTTATAATCAGAATCTTTTTTTTTTGCTTTCATAAAAAAAAATACTAATTTCCGCCCCATTATTTGTATAATCCCGGTAAAAATTATAAATTCAATATCACTTGCATGATTGCAGCACCATCACCCGCTGCAGATACGGCCGGATCTAGATGAATTTTGCAACGTCTGCCGTGAATTTGTATAAATTGTGTTGGATCCGCTTGCTGAAGACAAACATATCATCAATACAATTCAACTTCATAAATTATTTAATTACTTACAATCTTTTCATAAAAATCTTGTCTGCGTTCAGCCCGGCGTCTGTAGTCAACAATAAGGCCGCGTATACGTCGTTCCTGTTTCCGTGCTTCGTGCCACATTTTAAAAATCTTTTCTTTTTATAAGACGATTAACAAAATTATTTTCATTATTTTACTTTGAATAAAATATATGTAGCTCTTAATAAAAAAAAACGAGATAAAAAGATCTGATATCGCCTGGAAAATGTTGCTACTTGTTTGAGGAAGACAGCTGTCAATTTGCGCCAGATTTAACACACTTGCAAATGTTCGTACTTTTAGTACAAAGTTTAATACGTTGGTTATCACCTATGAAATGATATAATGGAGAAAGGAAACAGAATTTCTCTGAAATAATCAAAACAAATATTCACATATATATATTTTCATGTATATCTTGTTAAAGAATATAAAATTGATTAATCTAGAAAAATAGAGAATTTAAACATAATAATGACCTCCAGCATTGGATTTTTTGTTGAACCAAATATTTCAAATATTTTTCGATTAAATAGTTTTGAAGATGACGAACTTTTCGAAAATGAGGAAGACGATGAAAATTTCACTGGCCAAGGATATATATATGAAGTTCCTTACACATCAAGCAGCGCTGACAGAAGTTCAATTGGGTCTATTCCATGGGCGGATGATGCTATAAAAATTAACAAAATGGAGTGGGAAAAGGTTGAGAAAATGTTAAGAGGTTTGGAGCCGTTACCAAGTGTTGAAGATGATTTAAGAAAAGAAATTTTAGATTGGCAAAGTAAATTTCCTCAGCTTCTCAACAAGAAACAAAATAAGAATAAGGCAATAAGATCGGACACATTAGATGTGGAATCATTGCCTAGTTTTGATATAGCATCTTTTGATGGTGATTACGAAACGGAAGGTAATGCCACACTAACGAGAAAGTATAATACATCTACACAGCCTCAAAGAAAATCATCAGAAGAAGAAAGTAGCAATTTGTGTCAATTAATGGATAATTTTACTTTAAAATCGGTCCCAATTAAGATGAGCCAACAAGACACAAATAGAGCAGTTACAAACAAAAGCAATTGCCCTAGCTCAAGCTCTTCGTATTCTTTACATTTCCCAACACCGCCTAAGCAAGTTCCTGTGGTATCTACCTCAAATAGTGGTTTTCGAATGCCACCAATCTTAAATGTTTTAGATACAAGAAAAAAATTTCGAAGCTTAGGTCAAAATAAAAATCCTAGTTTTGTACAATTAACACAAATACAACAAGCAAAGTCTGCGGCAGTGACGCAAGAGCAAAAGTCCCGGTCCCGTTTCCTCACAGGGCATAGATCAGCGTGGCATGTTCCTTTCGTTGCAAATCGCTTTTCTAACAATAGAAACTCAATTATTTTACCATCTATAGCTCAAACACCAACATCTACATCGACAACAAGCGAAGTCGAAAACTTAAATATGAAACCCTCCTTCAACGTGTCGAGGGCTAACATACTTAGAGGCTTCTCACATAATTTATCGTCAAAACATCAAGTTGCATTAAGAGGTTCTACCACAAATGCTTCTACACAAACCACTACAACGTCGGGAAGATCAATATCGGCTGCAGTAAAATATCCAAGAGTTACTACATACAATGCTTTATATTTACCATATAGTGCCTCAAAATTTCACGCTTTCCACTAAGAAACGTTCTATTCTTTGTAAATATTAATAAATATTTGTGGTTTATAAATTTTAAAAATTTATTTTGTTCGTTCTACCCATGGCGGCTCTGCCTTAGTTCCTATAGAACAAGGCAGCTTTAAAGCTAACTTGCTGTAGAACAAATATGATTTTCAATTTACATTTTCCTTTCATAAACCAAAAATATTTTGATGGACATGATAGTAAAACTTTATATAACAGAAAATAAAAACTATTTTTATACACAAATATTTCAATATTTTAATATATAGGGTAGTTCCTATGAAATGTCGACATATAGATAGTAGATAGCTGGGAAACATAGAAAACAAGCTATTTATAATTTTTATTCGAAAAATATTTTATTTATATATTAAAATTATCTAAACGTAATCGCCCTTCATTTTCTGTCAAATATAACAAATCCGAAAGGGATTGTTCACATATCAGCTCCTCAACTCTATCATACATCTGAAAGAGTAAGCATTTTAACTATAAATATATTTTAAGATACAAAAATAACTTACTCCTTTTGCTTTATAATTATTAATGATATCTGGATATTTAAATGTTGGTCCAAAGTTAACACTCACTGTTGCGCTTTTGTGTATGGATATAGTCGGATAATATGATCCTGCATATATATCTCTAAATGCTGCGCCTTGAGACTGTCCATTTTTAAAAAACTCTATTTTACTTCCTGGTGCAATGCGCAAGTTTTTCAAAGTTTCTTGAATTTTGTCCTTATCTTCATAATATAGATGTGATTTAAATTTTACTAGTGGCTATACAAAAAGTTAAAACAACGAAAGATTATTGAAATATTTTAA
Source organism: Thecocarcelia acutangulata (assembly GCA_914767995.1). Taxonomy (NCBI): domain Eukaryota; kingdom Metazoa; phylum Arthropoda; class Insecta; order Diptera; family Tachinidae; genus Thecocarcelia; species Thecocarcelia acutangulata. The sequence goes on along the minus strand of OU612094.1, from coordinate 162,350,479 downwards.
GTAAAATGTGATGCAACAAAAGAAAGCTAATCACAAGAAATAAAAAAAATGTATTATGAAAAACGTTCCAGCAGATTAAAAACAAACTCAAAACGTTGGCTTTGTGAATTTGATTGTTTTTATTCAAGTTCTAGAGCAGCGATACATATTATAAACCCTTTCCGGCACGCACCGTTTATAATTTTCACGTTGAAAAATAAAGCAGAAACATCAATAATAAAATTTTATTAAAATATGGTTTCAGCCAACATCATTTGCTCGGTTAGAAAATAAGTTTAAAATTTTAACTATTTCACCTATTTCAATTCCTTCACTTTTTCACGAAACATCCTTTTTCTTAATATTTGCACTCTGTTTTTCCAAATGTGTAAAATAATAATGTACTTACTCTGTCTTTAAAAGTGTTTGGAAGATAATCAATTTCCTCTTCTTCTGGTAATTCTATTAAAAATCCGAGAGTATCACCTTCTATATATGCATCGCTATAATGTTTACCATGACTTTCACTAAATCTTGTGCCCTTACGCGAACGCCAAGAATAACCAAATTTATCGTAGCCCAATGGCGCTTGCAGATTGCCATACTCTTGACCCCAGCCCAAACGAGTTGCTGATCCTTCTGGCATTTCTTCTATAGTCACTTCAAAGTACCAACGTCCGCGATTAACAGCTGTAAATAAATACTCGTAATGTATAAATAACTTAAAAACTGAAAGAATTTAAATATACAGAACATACAATGTGTGGCCCTAACCATGCAATAACCTTTTTCGCCTGTCACTGCTAAGCGGTCTTCAGATATTTTTAGCTGGGGTGCGCGATCGTGCAGTGCTAATAGTACACTGTTCGGTACCAGAGTACGGTATAACCATCCTGGTATGGGTTTGCCAGCCCAATCGGAAGATTCATCGAATTCTTGACGAAAAGGGGCATGTGGGTCGGGCTCTGCCAATATATAGCGGTAACCATCTTTATTAAACGGGTGTTCCAAAGGGTAACCATGAGCGGGCAATTTAACATTAGCAATTATATCAGAACTAGGCCTTCCTTTTTTCCCCGTAGGACCTGAGTCTGTCCCTGGGAATTTTCGCTTATATTGTCTATTATTTTTAGATAACGACGCTAAAATTAAAAAAAGCAAATATAATAAATTGTGGAATTCAATCTGCATGAACATATGTACTCGTATGTATATATTAGAATAAATATGTACATATCTATGTATATTCTATTGGAAATGGCGTATTTTTTAATACGTGTCACAAATGAAATGTACTAATGGAGCACACTCCCCATCATCTATATAAATTGATTTTTTCTCTAGACTATATACATCAAGTCTGTATATACGTACATATTTATATGTATGTAAGCTTAAAAGCCTACGTACGCATTTATTTTTTTAATAACTCAAATTACTACATACGTTCTTCATCGCGCGTAACCCCACTTTCCATGATTTTTGTAATTTTTATCAGGTACAATTGAAACGAAAATCTATTAGTTTTCACGTTGAAAATAATCTAAAGCCACATTTATCACACAAAATTGCATAAACAAATAACATGGATGTCTATATATACAAATGTACATATGTATTTTAACAAAAGTCCATTTTCACTTCATTATAAAAACTCGTCAACTGCAGATCTCATTGTACATAATAATTTGAAATATGTATGTATGCACAACATGCACCTTGCTCTTCTCATAAAATGTTCACTTGTTTGGAGTTAAAATATATATCTGTCTATACAAAAAAAAATTAGCTTAAAAAATTAACTATTGCTAATTCGTAAAAGAAAAGTGAAAAGAATAAAATGCGACTTTACAAACTATCAAACAAACAACTACAGCAATAATATCGTAAAAAAATATATAAGTATGTACATAGCGGCGCTGCTGCTAACAAAAATCAAAACAATACAAAACACAATAAGAACAAAAACAAAAAGACAAACAGAAAATAAGTCAGTAAAGAAATACATACTTGTATATACTGGGTGGCCCAGAAAGACCGAAGTGGTGTGAATTCCTTATAACTTTTTTATTATAATTTTTTTTTTCTTTTCTTTTCAGTATTTTGTAAAGAAGACTTGGATAATTTATAATGGAGCAATACACAATTGAACAACGTGCCCAAATTGTTGAAATTTACTTTTCAAATCAACGGTCCATTGTGTTGACTCAGCGTGCATACCGTCGTCAATTTAATGTGCGGGTTGCACCCTCTCAGTCAACAATAAACCGTCTGGTTGCAAATTTTCGAGAACAAGGAGCAGTAAGGAACCTTCCTGGTCCCGGCAGACACCGAACTGTCCACACGGCTGACAATATTCAAGTGGTACAGGAGAGTATTCGGGAGGATCCAGAAACATCAACCCGGAGACGTTCGTCACAACTGGGCCTCTCAAGGACGTCGCTGCAGCGAATTTTGCACACCATAGGATTGTTTCCATACAAAATTCAACTTGTCCAAGAATTGAAACCAACAGATTACCAGCAACGACTTGACTTCTCGTAACAGCAATTTTAATTGGCCTCCGCGTTCCCCGGATTTAACCGCTCCAGACTGTTTTCTTTGGGGCTATTTAAAAGGAAAAGTTTATGTTAATAAGCCTAGGACTATTGAGGAGTTAAAAACCAATATTCGAGAAGAAATTAACAACATACCACCGGAAGTTTTGCGAAAGGTCATAGAAAATGTGTTGGAAAGAGCACATTTGTGCGAAGCAGAATATGGCCACCACTTGCGGGATATCATTTTTAATAACTAATCCAAAAATATTCCCCATAAATTTAATGTATTTAAAAAAAAAAAATTAAAAAAATATCTCTTAAATAAAAAGTTATAAGCAATTCACATCACTTCGGTCTTTCTGGGCCACCCTGTACATAGTTAATACCCAGCAAACATTAAGCAAGCATTTGAGTTCAAACATGGTACAATAATATATAGGTAGTGTCGAAACGGTGGCCGACATTTTTTCTGTGATGATAACTATCAGAAGCGCACATATACACACATTTTATATTATTGTTTACAAATTGAAAAAGTTTTTGAAAAAAAAAAATGTTCCAATAATATTTTTCAAACACAAAAACAGCTTCAAACACAACAGACAAATTTTTCTTGATATTTATTTATATGTTTAATTTATTCCACGAGTTTTAAATGCAAAAACTTATTGAAAAATTATTTGTAAAATAAAAACACGAATATAAATATACGTTTGTTTTTTTTTTATTTCCTTTTGTTTTCTTTGACAGTTATCAACACAAAGCAACAATAAAAAGCCATGTTGTTTTTTTTTATTATTGGCTTGTTGTAGTTCCGCTTTTACCTGTTATATTATTGTACCATGAGTTCAAACTGATTTAAAAAAATAAAGGAAATAAAAAATAAAGTTTGACAAAGATGATTTCTAACTTGACATTGTTATAATCGTTTTAATAAAAAAATATATATATATATTATGTTTATTAAATTCGTATTTAACGAATTTTTTATAGAAATTTATCAATCAATTGAGTTTCTTTTCTTATTCACTATTTTAGCTTCAAACATTGATAGCAATAAAAAGTTTTCTATGCTTCCCAGCTATCTTTATGTCGACATTTTATAGAAGCTACCCTAATCATCAGTAGGCTTTGGAAAATTTTGAAAGATATTCTCAAACATTCAACTTTATATCCCAACAATCTAAATAAATTATTGAGAATTTAAAAAGAGAAATGCCCTAATAATACCTGTCAAAATACAAAAAACATGCTTTTTCATTTATGCACGTCTCTAACATTTCAAAGGTGTAAAGAAATGTTAGAGACGTGTATAAATCCGATGAAATGTCGACATATAGATAGCTGGGAAACATAGAAAACAAGCTATTTATAATTTTTTACTGGTATAAATGTTAGAAGTTTAAATAGCGAATAAAAAACTTAATTGTTTGAATTTTTGTTCTCTGCTTTTCGATACTTTGAAAAAGCAAATCGTAGCAACCAACGGTTGTTCATTTGTTTGAAAGGTGTAAAGAAATGTTAGAGACGTTTATAAATAGAAAAGCTTGTTTTTTGTGTTTTGACGGATATTATTAGAGCATTTTTCTTTTTAAATTCTCAGCAATTTATTTGGATTGTTGGGATATAAAGTTGAATGTTTGAGAATATCTTTCAAAAATTTCCAAAGTCTACTGATGATTAGGGTGGTTCCTATGAAATGTCGACATATAGATAGCTATTTATAATTTTTTACTGATATAAATGTTAGAAGCTTAAATAGCGAATAAAAACCTTAATGGTTTTAATAATAATAAAACTTTTCATCTAAAAGGGCCCTATCCCGTATTTTCACCGAATCTGAGTTTTTTAGTAATTTTAATAAGTTTTAGACAAATGCCACCTTGTCACAAAGATTTAATGGAGTAGTTATATAAGGGTTCACAAGTAATTGTAGAAAAAATTTAATTTTCATACAATAACTGCAATTTTTATTGTTTTCTTCTTCTGTAAAGTTGCAATTAAGTTGTGATACTAACGATATGTGCATAGCTCATCTATATGTAATGGCTTCGCGACCAGACAGAATTGCGCTTTTTTCTATCATATTATTATATTTGCTTTAGTCCTGCTTTCCAGGTTAAACGACATAATTAGTAATTATATAAGCTAGAATCGAATTTGATTCTACGTGAAGTTTTTGTTTTTTCAAAACTTGAAAACGCAATATAGAATTTTGGCAATTAGCCTCCTCTTAACTATTAACGTTACATAAAAAAATAATAAAACCAGATAAATTCCGACACTTTGAAAATATGTATCTAACCGATTTTGATGATAATTTAAACGTAAAATGGAGCGGCCGTAAGATGGTTCGTTCAATGATGTTTGTACATTGGTAAAAAAAATTGTTATATATTTGCAAACAAATCTACAAAATGTTTAAGATTTAAAAGAATGGAAAAAAATATTTTTGCTTAAGCTTGGAGTCTCTTGCTTACCTTGCGCATAACCATCTTCCGAAAGCCTTAACGCACCCAATTTACCCATAGCCTCATAACTCGGCTTTATTTGGCATAAATCGGAAGTCACAAGACCAAACATTGCACCGTTTTCTAAATGTTCTTCATATGTAAAAGTTATCTGCACATCTTTTAACAAGGAACGTTGCACCGTAGAATACCAAGATTGAGTAACTCTCCTAGGCATTGTTGTCATAGATTCCCAATACTGTTCAATAAATGGTATAATCTCTTTGTCTTTACTAAAAATGCTTTTCGTTTTGCCCTCTTTCAAAGAATTCTGCTTCATATTGGCAATGGCAGTAACACACATTTGGGGGATGGCTGAAAAATATTTTTTTGCAAATAAAAACACAATTTTACTTTCGAATATAACTTTAGTTTACTGGCTTGTGAACGGCGAAAGCTTTCTAAACCACTTGGTGAGCAGTTTTTGCAGACAAAAACATAATTAGTTATAAACGGCACTAGCTTGCCCAGTTGGTACCCAATACATGACTCGTGAAACCACCTATTACAACTGGCGCACAATAGCTCTACTATGTTTAAATTTCTATCTTTTCCGCTAAAATGTTTAAAAATAAAGCATATTAGTAACTCATGTTTTTTCGCATTCTGTTTTGTTTTTATATTTGTTTACCAATAACAATAGCCGGCTTTTTCTTCTAATGAATGCATTAGCTTTTCATTAGGAGTTTCATTTATCATTTCAAATTGTAAATGGTTTTCAGTTTGTATATCCTCCATAACGTGATCGAGTTTACTAATTAAGATTTATTTGTTTTAAATGGATTTAATTTTCGCAATTTAATAAAGCTTAAAGAAGAGACAAAAAGAAATACTAATCCAATTTATAAAGTGTGTTCAGTACAAGTTTAGCAGCGTTGTATTTATTAGTATCACATAGTGCAGTGAAAGAAGTGCAAATGATCTGTAAATCCACTTATAATATTAGGTGCGTTCCACGTGAATAACGAAACAGTCCGAACTAGTCCAAAAGCGTTCCACGTAACAATTTTTGGGCAATTTTGAGAGAAAATGAGAGTAATTTTTTTAATTTCCTGTACAAATTAGCTCGCACTTTTTCTTTGGGTAAACTCGGACTAGAATTGAATAATCAGCTGTTTAAGTTTACGTACTTATGAAACTAAAAATTTGCAAATTGGAAAAAAGGTTTTGTTTAAAATTTGTTAAAAGCAAAATGGAAGTTTGCCCAAACTAAAAATAACAATGTGAAGTTGTAAGCAGAACATGCAATTGTTATTCGGCTTTTCATTTTATAAATATTAACTATAAAGATCTATTGAAAATTTTACATTGCTTTTAATTTTACAGCTGTTGCCAATAATACAAAACTTTTGTTTATATGATACTATGCGTTTAAAATCACTAAAATATACTATAATCTAAAAAGTAAGCAGCACTACTATTGCGAGATGTACAATTGTGGTTTTTTATGTTCCAGCAATTTTGGGTAAAATATACAACTTTAGAGAGTAATTTGCTTTTTACTCCCATTAGTCCGAACTAGTCCGAGATCTCGTGGAACACACAATGCACACGGCATTGCAGAGGAATTTCTTCTCTATGGTATAACAAACTCCGGCTTCGCAGACTGTAGTTTTTCTGGAACAAAACTTTTATACCTTATCCAAAGCTTTTACATTTATCCCGCTTCTTAACGGGTTAAACAAATCAAAATATTTTTGCATATCCATAAAGGCCTATTGGAAGGGTTTCAAATAATATCAATATATATGCCTAAATAACTTTAGAAATGTAGTGAAAATCGCAATTTCATGTATCGAAACTTCAAAGATCCATAACTCGAAAGTTATGAATCTTCGCCAACTTTTTCACTTTACATTTTCCTCATATTTTTAAATTTTGGACAATTTGGAGGACTGCGCGTAACCTGGACTTAAGCCGTAAATTTTTATGCAATTCTAAAAATTCTAACAATAAAAATTATCATGATTAATTTTCTGCACTTCTTCCTCCACTTCACTCTGCATAACTTTCATTGAAATGACAAAATTTTCAAACATTCAAGATATATGCAAGCAAATCGACGGTTTTGAAGCTTTTAAAAACATATTTTTCTCTGTTGAAAAATTCATACAACTTTAAAAATGTTCGGTTATAGACTGTATGTAAAACAAAATGGTTTTGTGCTGAAGAAAACGAGAGTAAAGGGAATATTCAATGCTGCTTTAGTCATTACCGTGGAGGTCGAAACGTGATTTTCTGCATATAATATAAAACAATCATTCCATGCGATTTTTTCTTATTAAAGAATGTTGTAGTCTTGTTTCTAAAAAAATTACTTTAGTTCATTTCATACTCATCACTTTTTACCGAATTCAAGGCGAATTCAATAATAGGTGAACTTGACAGCACAGGTGATTTTTTTTTTGCTTGCCACGTTTTTTGTCGCTGCAATTCTTACTTTGAGGGTGAGAAGAGAGATAGAGAAAGGAATTGAATGGGGTACACATTTGCTTGTACTCGTGCAATTCGTTTTTCTCATGTGTAGAGCTGAATTTTTCTTTTAACATTTGTTTTTTATATTAAAGTGGGTAAAACAATTTTTATTTCTGATATCGACTTCTTATAGCGTAAAAATGTTATATTGTTGTCTACATTGGATCCCAGTAATCCGACCGAAAATAGAATACAACTCTCATGTTTTGGCCGGTGCCTTAAAGTCTATTTTGGGGTTACTCGACCGTATGCAGAAGTGGGCGAAGAAGCTCATCGGTGACAGTAGGGTATCCAACTCTATTGACTCACTGGAGCATCGACGCAGTGTGGGGTGCGTTACTCTGTTCTATCGTTACTACAATGAATTTTGCTCTGACGAGATTAGGGATTTTGTTCGCGTTCATCGTCCAGAGCTCATCCATTTGTTGTCGATTGCCCGGTGCATCGTACTACGCGTTACAGAGAGAATTCATTTTTCAGCCGTACGCTTCGCCTGTGGAATGAGTTGCCTGCAGACGTGTTGCTTATCTGTTATAACGTTGAAAAGTTTAAGTTAAGTGTTAACAAACACTACTCCCTCTTTTCCCCTCCTCACAACTTATTTTCCTACTTCCGGTACAATGCACTGCATATGTAGGGGTCATTCCCTGAGTACTGGTCCAAGATTAAAAAAAAAACATAACATATTAAAACATAAAATATTTCTAAAACTCATTTCAAATACATTTTAAGTTTGTATGAATATGCACATATTTTTTTTTCAAAAATGCCTAATATTTAGGAGTTTGAGCACGAGCTCAAGATGTAACTTTTTAAAATTTTTTTAATTTTTTTTTTTTTGTATTTATTAACTATACAGATGGAAATAAATTTGCAAAGTATAGGATACACAGCATGGGCGGAGTAACGAAGACATTGTGCCCACGATGGTATCAACAGTATTTTATAGCGGCGCTGTGACTAACTATGACGACTTATGCCTTCACGTGGTTAACAAAGAAATACCTTTAACAACCCGTAAACTAATACAAGGCGTGTTCCACGAGATCTCGGAGTAGTTCGGACTAATGAGAGTTAAAAGCAAATTACTCTCTAAATTAGCAAATTTTACCCAAAACTGATGGAACGCAAAAAAAATCACAATTGTACATCTTGCAATAGTAGGGCGGATTTCTTTTTAGATTATAGTATATTTTAGTGACACATAACAACACATAAACAAAAGATTTGCATCAGCTGTAAAATTAAAAGCAATGTAAAATTTTCAATAGATTTTTATAGTCATATTTATAAAATTAGAAGCCAAATAACAATTGCATTTTCTATTTAAAATTTCACAACGTTATTTCCAGTTTGGGCAACCATTCATGTTGCTTTTAACTAATTTTTAAACAAAAACTTTTTTTCCAATTTGCAAGTTTTCTGATTGCATATTTTCAGTTTCATATGTATGAACTTACCCAAAGAAAACATTCGTGCTAATTTGTACAGGAAATGAAAAAAATTACTCTCTCATTTTCCCCCAAAATTGCACAAAAATTGTTACGTGGAACGCTTTTAGACTACTTTGGACTAGTTCGGACTGTTTCGTTATTCACGTGAAACATTCCTACAGTAAGTTGAGGTAAACAGTTAACCAGTGAGAGTGATACGCAAAACTTTCGAAGGCCAAACAACAACAACAAGCTTGAGCGCAGAGCTGCTTTATAACTGATGTTGGATGAATAAAAATAATAACAAGTAAGAATGTGGTATATTCAGCTAGGCCGAATCTAAAATACCCTTCACGATAGTCACGTATATGTATAGTATATTTAAAAATGTGACCTAAATATGCTCGGTTATGAACCGATATCGGAATTTTCTATTTTCTGTATTTTAGTAACCTTTTTTTATAACGAGAATTGCTCTTCATCAAAAAAAAAAGTGTTAATGGAAAAATCGGTTCAGGCTATATCTCGGGTATATATGGACCGATATCGGAAATTTTCATTTTCCATATTTATATAACCTTATTTCATTACCAGAACTGCTTTTGAGCACAAAAAAGTTGTTTAAGTTCGCTTACGCAACATTTTCATGAAAAACCCGGTCTAGGGTATATCTCGGGTACATATGGACCGATATCGGAATTTTACCTATTTATATAACCTTATTTTATTACCAGAACTGCTTTTAAGCAAAAAAAGGTTGTTTAAGTTCGCTTACGGTACATTTTCATTAGAACCCCGTTCTAAGCTATGTCTGGGGTATATATTGACCGATATTGAAAATTTTCATTTTCCATATTTAAATAACCTTATTTTATTTGCTTAAGCGACATTTTGATGAAAAACCAGGGCTAGGCTATATCTCGGGTATATATGGACCGATATCTAAAATTTTCATTTTTCATATTTATATAACCTTATTTCATTAGCAGAACTGCTTTTGAGCACAAAAAATTTATTTGTTTAAGTTCGCTAACGCGACATTTTCATGAAAAACCCGGTTTCGGCTATATATATATATATATATATATATATATATATATATATATATATATATATATATATATATATATATATATATATATATATATATATATATATATATATATATATATATATATATATATATATATATATATATATATATATATATATATATATAAAGGGTGTTTTTTTAAGCTAGATAGAACTTTAAATTGTAAAAAGTAACACAAAAAATTAAATTTTGATGAAACATTTTTTTTATTTGTTTCAGTATACTCTGACAAATCATCATGAATAGACTCACGCTTGAACAACGCTACGAAATTGGGCTCTAGAGCAGTTGGCAACTGACCCGTTGTTTTATCGCAAAATTGTGTTCAGCGATGAGGCGCATTTTTGGCTTAACGGGTTTGTTAATAAGCAAAATTGCCGCATATGGAGTGAGACCAATCCACAAGAGACCCTACAGACTCCATTACATCCAGAAAAATGCACTTTTTGGTGCGGTTTTCATGCTGGTGGCATCATCGGACCTTATTTCTTCAAAAATGAGGCCGGAGCTCGCGTTACGGTCAATGGAGATCGTTACCGCACCATGATCAATGATTTTTTGTTTGAAAATATGGATGACATTGATCCGGAGGAGATGTGGTTTCAACAGGATGGCGCTACGTGCCATACGGCGAACGCAACCATCGACTTACTGAAATCAAAATTTGGCGATAAGTTGATTTCGAGAAATGGACCTGTCAATTGGCCTCCAAGGTCGTGCGATTTGACACCTCTCGATTATTTCCTGTGGGGCTACGTGAAGTCACTGGTTTATGCTGATAAACCAGCAGCAATTGACGCCTTGGAGGCCAGCATTGTTCGTGTTGTTCGTGACATACGGCCAGCAGTGCTCGAAAAAGTGGCCCAAAATTGGACGTCCAGAATGCGCTTCGTCAAGAACAGCCGCGGTGCCCATATGCCCGAAATCATTTTCAAATGTTAATGTCACGTATTGATCTTTCGAATAAAAAAAAATTTTGATTACAATTTAATTTTTTGTGTTATTTTTTACAATTTCAAGTTCTATCGGGCTTAAAAAAACACCCTATATATATACCCTTAACATTTTTGTGAAGAGTATAAAAAGCTAAGACATACGTGTACTCCACCATTCATAAATCAGACTTACAAAGGTGTGTTTTAACAGAATGTCTTAACAGCCTTTCATGTCTAATATAGGCGGGCTGTAAAAAATTGGATCAAAAATTTCTCTCCGCTTAATACTTTTTGCAACTGTGTATTTTGTTTCCTTTAGTACTATTACTGATTTCCATTTTGTTTTTATTTTAATTTTCTTGTTTATTAACCAAATTTGCAGCTAGGCAATTACAAACATTGTACATGCTGTATGTACATATAAAAAAATTCGAGCAAAAAGGTGTTTTGTTTCTGATACTTTCTACAAAACAAAGGAAACAAGCATAACCGTATACGATGCACTTTTCTTTGTTTTGGATCAGGTTGTTGTGGCAGAGTAAATTTACAGATTCACTTTTATTCTTGTTTTGTACATAAATCGCGCTGTACAGTTAGAAACATTGCGGTATGTATTGATTTAATTCGATTATAAAATTATTTGCTCATTGTGAAATTAAACGGCGAGTGAAAAATTGTTAAAATAAATAAAAACGGTATTCAGATAATTAAATAATAAATACATCTTCATTTGTACGTGTGAACTTTCGTACCTACATAGTTTCTAGGATATGCAACTTATTTTGTATTTCTCTATGTGTAAATTACGTGAGTAAATTAAAAAAAATTGTGTGTGCATTCATATGTATGTACAAAAACGTTACTTAAACATGATTTTTTTGGTTCAAATATTGGAATTAGGGATACTTTATGACGTACATATATTATTATAAAAAACGCATTTCATATGCACACATGCATACCATATGTATGCACATATCGCTCCTTTATTGCAACATAGTCATAACTAAAAAAAGCTTGTTTCAAGAAAAACTTTGGTTAAAATAATTTTGTTTAAAAATATCTCCTAAAGCAAACAGTTTAATAGTAGTTTGAATAATTTTTTGGCACAGTATAAAAAATAGTACTGTTAACAATTCTGCATTTTTAACTCCAAAAGTTAATTTTTTGAGATATGACTATGTTGCAATAAATGAGCGATATGTATGCAAAATATTAGACGTTAATATCGCCACCAGAAATTGAGAAGGTATAATCAAGTATGAGTCGGTTATACGGATGTGTGCATAATTATATAACTTCGTTTTTTCATGTTATCTTAATCTAATTATCTCATATAATTATGACACTTATGTAAGAGGCGTAAAGATTAGTTTTTCGCCTTGGTATTAAAGTTATGAGAATTTGCGCCTTTCTCCATGACACCAACGATATGTACATATACGCAAAATATATATGTGCTCAGTCGTAAAGCAGCTCTGGGCTGAAGAACAGCTCTCGCGTCATCGTAATTATTTCTTAAGTGCGATCAGGCGTGTTGTTCGGTCTTCGAGAGTTTTGCATCTCACTCGTACTGGTTAACGGTTTGCCTCAACTAACTGTATTGGTTTACAGTTTTTTTTAGAGGTTATTCATTGTTAACCACGTGAAAACTTCCTTTGTGAAGGCATAGGTCGTTGTAGTTAGTCACAGCGGCGTTACAAACGTACAGTAAATATCATATTGGGCATATGGTCTTTGTCACCGCGCCCATGCCGTGCATCCTATACTTTGCAAATTTACTTTGCAGCTGTATAGTTACATAGGAATAGAAATATATATGTGCTTAGGTAAGGAAGAATTGTAATAAATATTTCATTACGAATTCCTTCATAACATAGAAACACATTTTAAAGAGGGAAGATCGAGAAATGGTTTCTAACACCAACAAATTGAGCAGTGAGAACTGATCACGGCAACAAACAAAATTGTCGAACTTGGAACGCCAATTGAAGATATAAACTTCCGTGGTACAGAAGTGGTCTAAAAAATATGAAAAACCTGCGTATCAAATTTGGTAAAAATGCAAATTTTCTTCAATACCTGTGTTTTTCGTTAATAAGAGTCTGACAAGTGGGACCGTTATCGGGTCGATTAAACATTGCTTTCGCCATCTTCCTCTTATACAAATATTCAGTACTTGTTTGGATAATTGTGTGCTCTACACATTACTATTTTATTTAACAAAAAAATTTTGGTAAGGTAATATTTTTTGAAATAAAGTGAAGATATTTTCTTATAGAAATATTTGTAAACCCCATATGTTTACTTTGCACGCAAACAACCAGAGGGAATTATTTTTTGAATAAATTTCATTTCGAAAGAGCAGAAAATTAAGATAAACCCAAAATTAAAAAGGCTAAATTATGTACTGTTTGTAAAATCTTCGAGAACGTTATTTATAATAAAATAGTTTCGTAACTAAACACTAGTTGTCATCATATGAACGTAGTCTCTATAATTAGGTCTACTGTTGCAAATCTTACCTTATTTAGTGAATATTAATATAAATAAATAAAAATGCGTTTGAGCTTGGCTGTCAAGTTGAAGTTATTTATACGGTTTTTTTCTAGCACTTTAGGAGTATCCCATTCGTTATTATAGTCAAAGTTGGAACTTGTAGGACTCCATTCTTACTTCTTATTATGGATCCTATTTAACTAATATGACCTGTTTAGTGCGATTAGAGGATATACTTCTAGGCCATATTTTCCTTTTATTACACCCTTCACAAACATGTTAATGGTATATATAAGTTTGTGATTCCGTTTGTAATTTCGGAATCAGAATTAATAGAAAAGTCGATTAAGAATTGTCCGTCGGTCGTTGAAATACTGTTTCTGAGAAAACCATTAGACATAGTAACTTTATTCTTTTACCATTCTAGTACCCCATCGATTCATAGGTTTGCTATTGAAATTCAGTAAAATCGGTTCCCGTATAGCTGAGATATAGTCGATTAAGAATTGTCCGTCAGTCGGTCGTTGAAATACCGTTTCTGAGAAAACCATTAGACATAGGAGCTTTTTTCTTTCACCATTATATTACCCAATCGATTCATGGGTTTGCTATTGAAATTCAGTAAAATTGGTTCACGTATAGCTGAGATATATCAAAAATTCCGAAAAAAAGCCATTATTTTTTGCAAAAAAAATTGTTTGTTTTGCTTCAAACTTAACACATTATTAAGCATGGCGATTGCAAGGCAAAAAAGTTTTTTCCCGATATCGGTCCATATACATATGTATATCCGAGATATAATCTAATCTGATTCTTAATGAAAATGTTGCGTAAGCGAACTTAAACAATTTTTTGGTCAAAAGCAGTTCTGGTAATAAAATAAGGTTACTTAAATACAGAAAATAGACATTTCAGATATCGGTGCTTTTTTTTTTTTTTTGTTTTTTATTGCCATGACAAATATTTGTGTCAAGTTCGAAGCAAAACAAACAACTTTTTTTCATATATGGACCGATATCGGAATTTAAAATTTTCTGTATTTTAGTAACTTTTATAACCAGAACTGTTTTTAACCCAAAAATAAAAATTTTTTTCATGGAAAAATTGATTTAGGCTATATCTCGTTTATATATGGACCAACATCGGAAATTTTAATTTTCTGTATTTAGTAACTTCCTTATATTACCAGAACTGCTCTTAAGTAAAAAAAGTTGTTTAAGTTCGCTTATGCAACATTTTCATAAAAAAAATCGGTTTAGGCCATATCTCAGGTATATATGGACCGATATCGTGGATTTTTTTTGTTTTCCTTTTAATCGCCATGCTTTTTTTTAATTTTGGATATATTTCAGCTATATATGAGCCGATTTTACTTAATGTTAATAGCAAACCAATGAATCGATGGAGTAATAAAAGGGTTTTCTTAGAAAAGGTATTTTAACGACGGTCGTCGCTTAATCTAATTTTCTATCAATGCTGATGTGCAGAATTTACCAACGGAATCACAAACTTATATATACCCTTAACATTTCTGTGAAGAGTATAAAAATTTATATTAAAGACGAAAACGCTTTACACGTTTGAAAAATTTTACCTCCATTTCTCCTCTAAAAACTCTGAAAATCGACGAGTGCCATTAAGAAAGTCTTAATCAAATTTAAAATAAAATGATACATAATAGATTCATATTTCAAATCGTTGAGCATCCAGGCATGAATTCGAAACACATACATACATACAATGAGCCCACTTTAAAAATGTTTGCTTGTATTTTATTGTGAATTCAATTAATTAATTTCTAACGACTAAAATTCAGTTGTTTTGCGTGAAAACTCTATTGTTAGTTGAAGCAACTTAAGAGAACAAGTTTTTTAAATTCAAAAAATTGAATGCATGAAAAAAAACTTTAGTGTCAATAAAAGCAGCCACGAGCAAACAACAAAAAATCGGATAAAACGAACTGAATGGTTTAATACTTGGAACGTTTACATACTCATTTTTTAAAGCACCAATTTACAAAGAATAATACAAAGAATATTCATATTTAAATTTTTATGTGTTCTTCACGCGTGTCCACAAGTGCATTACGAAATATTTATAAAAGTAAAAAATGTCCCAAAAACTAGTATTGAAAATCATATTATTTTCTTTGTAGTCTGTTTCTGAATTGTGAACAACAGCTTTTTTTTTGTTTTAATTTTTTAAATTGGTGTCAGTTTTTATGTTTAGTAAATAAACTTTTTATTTCAACTCAATTAATGTGTTGTGAGTAATAATTTAAAAATCTTATCTTGAACAATCTTAAATGGTTTTTTTTTACAAACTTTGCTCTTATCAACGGAAGATGTATCTGTTTTAATTTCTACATACATATGTATGTATGTATGTATGTATGTATGTATGTATATATATATATATATATATATATATATATATATATATATATATATATATATATATATATATATATATATATACAGTGCTGTTCCTACGCTAAGCAACTCACACTGTATTTTACAAAAATGTTATTTTTCTCTCAAATAAGAAGACCTTACGAACTCATTTTAATATATATTTATCACTTATATGATAACAAAACAGTTTATAAAAAAATAACAACAAAAACCTTTTTTGATATTTCAATAACGAACAAAAACAAAACTAACTCTATGAGAGGCTGTGCCTACGCTAAGCAACTTATTAATATTTCGTATATGACCCTTTGTTTTTTATGACTGCAGCACTTCTCTTGGGCATTGAGGCAATTAAATTTTGCAATGTGCTTTTGGGGATGTTTTTCCATTCATTTTGAAAACCGTTTAACAAATTTTCTTTATTTGTAAATCGACTCGATCCGAGGCGTCGTTTCACAATGGCGAACAAATTTTCGATAGGATTCAAGTCGGGTGATTGTGCCGGCCAATCAAGCACTTGAATCCTTTTCGTCTGAAACCATTCCTTGACCAACTTCGATGTGTGTTTCGGGTCGTTATCATGTTGAAACACCCATCGAAGTGGCATATTCCATTCTGCATATGGGAGCATTTTCGTTTCTAAGATGTCCTTATACACGAATCGATCCATTTTATCGTTTATTTTGTGCACAGGACCAAGGCGTTTGCCAGAGAAACATGCCCACACCATAATGTTTCCCCCTCCATGTTTCATTGTTTGCTTACAATAGCGTGGATCGAGCCGATTTCCTTTCATATGCCGCACAGTGCATATGCCGTCTGAATTGAAGAGGTTTACTTTGACTTCATCGCTAAAGAGCACACTGTTCCACTTTGTGATAGTCCAATTAATGTGTTGCTTTGCAAATTCAAGACTAAAAATTACAAAAGTCCTATAGAATTTGTTGTTAAAGTAAATTAAAATTCACTTACCGTTTTTTCATGTGTTTTTTTGTCAGCATTGGTTTTTTGACAGCCCTATAACTTTTTAAGCCCAGCTTGATGATATGTTTTCTGACTGTGCTGGAATCCACATTCAAATTAAGTGATTTCATTACCTCTTTTGAAGTTATAAATGGTTTTTTTTTTATTAATATTTTAATGTGTCTGTCGTCACGGTCGGAAATTTTACGTGGAGGTGCGCCTGTATTGGGTTTTACGACAGTGCCTATCGTTTTATAATTTTGAATCCACCGTGAAACCATTGATTTGTTAATTTTTAAATTATTAGCTATATCAATTTGACTTTGCCCTGCCTTCCACAATGATATAACAGAAGATTTGAAGCTATTATCGTATTGAACGCGCTTCATGTTGAAAATTTATAGTTTAAAAAAGTCTTAGTAGGACTAAACTGCATTGATTTAAGTAATTTGCAATTAATGAACTCAAATGCATCGCAAAAGAACCGTTATATTTAAGGGAAAGAGAATAAGAAAATTTGTTGCTTAGCATAGGCACAGCCTCTCATAGAGTTAGTTTTGTTTTTGTTTGTTATTGAAATATCCAAAAAGGTTTTTGTTGTTATTTTTTTATACATTTTTTTTTTGCTATCATACAAGTCATAAATAAGTATTATAATGAGTTCTTAAGGTCTTCTTATTTGAGAGAAAAGTAACATTTTTCTAAAATACAGTGTGAGTTGCTTAGCGTAGGAACAGCACTGTATATATATATATATATATATATATATATATATATATATATATATATATATATATATATATATATATATATATATATATATATATATATATATATATATATATATATATATATATATATATATATATATATATATATATATATATATATATATATATATATATATATATATATATATATATATATATATGTATATATACATATGTATAAGTGATCGTATTTTTTAAGACATCCACACATATATGTATGTATGTACAGATGTATTGTATATAAAAAATTATAAATTAAATGGATGATAAGGACCAACCACATCAGAAGAATTCATGCTACCATTCTGTCTGTTGACTATCAATTGAAAAATGTATTTGATTTAATTGACATTTTTACATACACATTAATACCTAAAGTATTATACACAAATGTATTTATAAATACATATGTGTATAAATGCACATACTTTTGTAGATATGTAATCTAATAAATTTGAATGGACGATAAGGACTAATCACACAACTGCATCATTTTTTTTTACTTATTAGCAAATATGAGTGTTTTCGGCAATTGTATTTTTTCCGATTTTACATTCGCGGTGATATTTATTTTATGGTTATAACTCAAACAAAACAAAAAACCGACAACAGCAAAAACATTATGTCAATCATAAAATGTTTTTTATTTAGTAACTATACAGTTGCAAAGTTAATTTGCAAAGTATAGGATGCACGGCATGGGCGCGGTGACAAAGACCATATGCCCAAGATGATATTTACTGTACGTTTGTAACGTCGCTGTGACTAACTATAACGACCTATGCCTTCACATAGGAAGTTGCAGCGTGGATAACATTGAAATACCTCCAAAAAAAACTGTAAACCAATACAGTTAGTTGAGGCAAACCGTTAACCAGTGCGAGTGAGACGCAAAACTCTCGAAGACCGAAAAACAAAAACAACAAGCCTGACCGCAATTAAGATGACGCGAGAGCTGTTCTTCAGCTCAGAGCTGCTTTGCGACTGATAAAATGTTTTCTTTTTTTTGGACGGGAACTTCTACAAACAAATGACAACAAAAGCACTAATTAAAATACATACATAAGTACGTATGGATGTAGATATATAAATTAAAAATTACGGTTTATATACATAATAGGCAAAGATAGATGAACTCTTATTTAAATAAATATAATTCTGGAAACTTAACTGCTTACCTATTGTTGTTATGTATATAAATATGCGGTAATCGAGCAGAAAACTGCAATCTTTTGAAATCAAATGGCAAGACAGCTGGAATTCATGGCAATAGCATGCCTTCGATTAAATTGCTTTGGCTTTTTTACTGCAAGTCGGGTGCCATTGAAAAGACGGAGTGGCTCGATGTTGCGCAGTAGAATAATTAGTAACTCCAGTTTGGAGTTGCAGTATATATGGTGGATGTCCTGAAACATCAAGTGAGTTAAAAAACTGGTCCAATAAAAAAAAAAACTCAAAAGGATCTCTTATCACGGTATCGATAAATTTTTGTGATTCGCTGATTTTATTTTTTTATTCTATGTGTAATTTCATCGTTTGGTTACGTATTTGCAGATGTACTTAATTGATTTGACTAAATTATAATACTCGACATTCATAAGTGTTTTGTACGTTTTTGAAAGCACTAGACAATATAGCACTATCGGACGATTGTCAGCATTAATTTTATTATTTTGCACATTTAATGTAATTGATTCTCCGCCACCGTTGATCTATGACGATAAAGCGGGTGTAGCTATCAACACCAGAGATTATTTTTTAAAGCAATTCTCTACCTTATACCTTTTCATATATTTCCCATCGACCACGCATTGCGGATTTGAATTAATGCCATGAAGCATGTTTTTAACCACAACTTCATGTAAGTGTGGATCAATGTTATTATCGGTATTTCTGCTGAAGTAATTTCATCTATTTTATGTGGCTTAATTTTGTCAACCAACTTAACAGTAAAGTCCATTAGCGATTCCATCATCATTCTGACCCGCCCTGTCAATAAAAAAAATTTGTTGGACCTTTTCCATATGCAAAAATAATTTTCGAAATTGGTCCACATTTGACGAAGTTGCTTTATAATCAGTTATTGGAGCTGGCAATTTGCGTTCCTTTTACCAAACAAAAAAGAAAAATTAGTACAGCTTTTCTGCATACAAAAAGGATTTAAAAATTGGTCCACAAATGCCGAAGTTCTTTGATAATGAATTTTAGAGGCGGTCGTATTGCGGCAATCTCCGTCACCTTCAGTTTTCAAGATCACGGTTTTGAGGATATGTTTTTATATGAAAAAAGAGTTTCGAAAATTAGTCCATAAATTACGAAGTTATTTGATAATTAATTATTGATAATTAAATATCGACCTTTTCCATATACAAAAGGAATTTTGAAAATTGCTCGATAAATGATGAAGTTATTTCACAATCAATTATTGGGGTGGTAAATTTGCGATAGCTTCACCCCGCAAAAGTAATTTTAGACGTTTTGTATATGTAAGAAAAATTGTGAAAATTGGTTCAAAAACGAAGTTGTTGGTAATCAATTATTAGAGCTGGCAATTTTCTTCCCCTCCCTGTTTTTGCCAAAAAAAGAAAAATTAGTAGAAGTTTTCTATATCCAAAAAGAATTTTAAAAATGCCGAAGTTATTTGAAAGTGAATTTTTGGGGCGCGTTCAATTTTGATGAGATATATTTTATATGAAAAAGGAAAATTGGTCTACAACCAACGAAGTTAATTGATAATCTATTGTAGGGAGGACAATTTGGTACACGCCCATAAGTTTCAAAAAAAATAAAATAAATAAAAAATTATTGACCTCTTTCATATACTGAAATTATTTGACAATCCATTATTGGGGTGGGCAATTGGCGATAACTTCATCACTCCAAAATAATCTTAGTCAAAAGAAATTTGGTTAAAAATGGAGAAGTTATGCTCATTTATATTGAAAAATCTATTAAAAATTTTGTGAAATAAATAACATAATTTAAAATAAGGAGCGTAAAAGAATGCGTGGTTGAAAAAAGTAGCCTATAATTCATTCAAGTGTTCCAGTTAATTACTGTGAAAATTTCAGGAAGATTGGTTCAGCGGTCTGACCGATCTTAAGATACCAACAAACAAACAAACGTACAAACACAAATTTTATATATTAAGATTATAAAAATTTTACTTTTTGGTGAAATATAAAGATTGCGTGTAAGCCGAAAAGAATAATAAATAAAATATAATACCCTTGTGCAGTGATTATTGTCGTTTTACAACTACTAGTACGTGTTCTATTTACTTTGAACTAGAAGTATTAAAAACAATGAACAACATTTGTTGCATCTACCAATTTTGTTTTGTAATATATTTAATTCTCTTTTTACGCTATACATTAAAAAAACTAAAATATTTTCCCAAAATCAGACACTTGACCTTAAAAATTAAAACAATACCTTATTTGTATGTATATTTTTTAACTTGAACTGAATATAGCAAATGAATGAGTTAAATTCGAATTGTTATTAAAGGTAACACAATTGTACTTCACACTTGAATTCTTTGTTAAGTCAAATTGTATTATTAAAATAAAATTTATATATGTATTAACACCAAAAAAGATTGTTAAACGCACTTGTCAACCTGTATATCCTTCTGCATAAATATAAACATACTTGCATACAAACAATGCACTGAAGCATGTTACACAGTTAATACAGTGAGAATATGCTTCTCTAGATTTTTTTTTTATCTTGGACCAGTACTAAGGGGATACATATGCAGTGCATTGTACTGGAACTAGGAAAATAGATCATGAGAAGGAGGAGAGGGGGAGTAATGTTTTGAACTTAGTACATGGAACGACCAAAACAAACGTTATCACAGCATTTAAAATGTTGAAATTAAATTAGTTAAAACTAATCAGTGCCCAGTGTATATATCTTCGACACTGCTCAGACTAACAAAAAATTAGTGCAACACGGCGCACAGCGTAAGGTAATAAAATACACAGGCGAAACATAAAAAAGAAATTAATAATAACAAATAGAGAAAAAACAAACGGCAATAAAAAATAAAATAATAAAAAAAACACGTGCACACATGATGCAAAACAAAACTCTACATATTCTCGTATAATTTCGTTTTTTACTAATTAATAATAAACACAAGTATAGAAAACACGGAGGACAATGAAAAACACAATGACAATGAGAAGCCAAGGCTATAACAAGAGGCTATCTGTGCGAAAAAGCATTAGGCTCAACATGGATTACAACCAAAAGGAGTTGTGTGTCTACGAAATGATTATGAAATCGATAATTTCCTATGGAGTATCAGTATGGTGGAAATCACTAGACTCCGCAACCAGCAGACTGCAAATTGAAAAAGTCAATCGAACCCTGGCAATACTAACCACAGAAGCCATGAGGACAACACCCCCAAGCACATATCACTAAAAACCGCGATCAGGCTGAACGCGAGCTATAAGCAAGTCACAACAACAAGTAAGATGGTGGCTCTGGATATTTCCAAAGCGTTTAACAGAGTGTGACATGGTGCACTACTGGCAAAACTTACTTCTTTTGGTGTCGATGATGACTTTACTCGGTTTATATCGAGCTTTCTCAGAGATCGCACTATACGAGTTGTTATAGATGGGATCTCATCAAACAAGTTTAAGATTAATTCAGGAGTACCGCAAAGCTCCGTTCTTTCTCCTACCCTGTTCCTTACTTTTCTTGACGACCTTCTTTATCAAACTTCAAACCCTATACACTTTCGCGGATGACAGAATCATTTGTTTGATGTACTTGTAATGAAGATACAGTGTGACGTTTGCTGGACTGAACACATTTTTCATGTCTCCAAAGAAGCATTTAAGTGCCTCGGCTTTTTGAAACGGTGTAAGATGTACTTCACTCCAACCGACCTACTTACTATTTATACTACCTACATCCGACCGAAAATGGAATAAAACTTTCATGTTTGGCCCAGTGTCTCAAAGTCTATTTTGGGGTTACTCGACCGTGTGCAGGAGAGGGCGAAGAAGCTTATCGGTGAAGTAGGGTATCCAACTCTATTGACTCACTGGAGCATCGACGCAGTGTGGGCGTTACTCTTTTCTATCGTTACTACAAAGGAATTTGGTTCTGACGAGATTAGAGATCATGTTCCCGAAACTCGCACATTTTTACGTACCTTACGTTCATCGTCCACAGCTCATCCATTTGTGGTCCATTGCCCGGGGAATCGTACTACGCGTTACAGAGAGAATTCGTTTTTCAGCCGTACGGTTCGCCTGTGGAATCAGCTGCCTACAGACGTGTTTCATGTTTGTTATAACGTTGTAAAGTTCAAGTCAAATGTTCACAAACACTACTCCCTCTTTCCCCCTCCTCACTAGCTATTTTCCTAGTTCTAGTACAATGCCCTGCATAGGTAGAGGTCATCCCCTGAGTACTGGTCCAAGATAAAAAATAATAAAAACGAACAACAAGAATAGAAGAAAAACAACAACATCATTATAGTAGATTTACTTGGAATTTTACATACTTTAAATCATGTATGTTTGTTTCTTTGTGTATTATGTTTTTAGTTTTACCTTGTTTGGGTGAATGTGTGTGTTGTACATTTTTAACAAGCAGATCAACAGCTACACACTGGGTTAAATGTGACAAAATATTAGTATATTAGATGTGTTCTTTCCTATTTGTGTAAATTGCGTGCAAATGAGACCAAGCACAAATTTCTCCCAAAGAGATCAAATTTACCACCAAAAGATGGTTTGGCATACTTTTGGGGTTTTAAGCTCTTTTGCTTGCACATAGTATTTTTTGTTTAATATAAATATAATAGTATTAAAATTATTTATGTATGAAGTGATTCATATAAATATTTTTTCTTTGTTATTGTACTTTTCAAACAGCCAAAAAACAAGTACTGGCTTTTTTGCGCAAGAATAGAAGTCCCTCTAAATCGCACTTAACTTAAAAGCACGGCATCGAGTTTTTTGAGAAATGAGATCCCACCGGGATCCTAAAGTAGCGTAAAAAATACAACTATTATTTGATTGAATGCTACAGCATTTAAACTGTTATAATAGACAGATTTGAAACAAAATAGTCTCACAGTTGTTAGTGGAACTTTAATTTCTATTGGAACACTGAAAAAGATGTTTAAATTTCCATGTAAAGTAACAGTTGTACCAAAGCAGCTTTAATAGACAGTGGCAGAATTACAATAAATACAATACCAAACATCACGTGTTTTTTGTTGGTAGAAATTACGAAAAGTTGTCAAAATTTCGTTTTAGTTTTGTTTGAAAAAGCAAGCAAGCCTTATGTGTTTTTGATAAATTTACGCAAAGGAAACGAAAGACACTAAATACATAAACGAAAACTTTGCATGCTCAAAAGTAATTCAACGTTAAAAAGAAATATGCACTAGGTATCAAACTAAATCGATGCAAAACGGGTAACTAGTTTAATTTACTTTAAAAATGTATTACTCATTCGACGTATTTTCACACAAGGTAAAAATATAGTTTTTTTATACAATTGTATTTAGAAATACAAGTTTTTAATACAATTACCTGTCAAATGTAGTGGGCAATCAAACATACGAACATAAGTATGTAATCGTTTGTTCATTAATTTTTTTCACGTTCTGAATTGATACCACTTAAGTAAATCCATGTGTCACTTTTAAAATTCTTCTAAATGAAAATCCGTTTTTTTAGCCTACTTTTTTAATAAAATGGAAATAAAATTTCCAAAACAGTCATATAATTTTTATAGATAAATGTAAATGCGGGACTTTACGTACATAGTAATATATACGTACTATGTATATACTATGTAAATATGTATATGTACATACTTATCGATAGTATATTTATTCATACAAGTGATAACATGTTTGTATACCTACATACGTACATGCTCCAAAGATCGCACAGTTAATTAAGTTCTTAGAAAAGTCATTCATATTGTAATGTCATAAAGAATTTTTTTACAAGTTACAACAAGATGAACTTTTCTATCCCTAAATAACTCAAATAAGAACGAATATCACTTACATACGTACATACATATGCTATTTCGATTTAATATACTCTCGTTGATCAATTGTAATATGAGATCGTTGTATGGTTGAATGTCAGCAAAAAAAAATTAATTTCTTAAGCACACTATACACATTTCAACTCAACTGGCAACTGAGTTGGTTTTTGTCCAAATCGAGGAATGTTAAGGTTCTGCCATTTGACTACTTTGGCAGTAGTCAGTCAGTTGGTTGAAGAAAAATCAAAAAATAAAAATTTTTTTTTTACAGGAATTTAATGGCGTCGCTGACAACTTTAAAAAATAAAATCACTAAAATCAGATCCTGCTATTTCATTTAAACGTTTTTTTTCTTGTTCTTCAATAACTATGTACACATTTTTACAAATTTGTAACAATTGTTATTAGAAAAGTTGTGTTCATTTACTAAAAACTTTTACAAATTTGTAATAATTGTTACTAGAAAGCGTTCATTAACCCAAAAAATTTGCAACGAGAGAGCGTCAAAAGAGCGTAAAAAATTGAGAGCCATAAAAATTTTTGCAAGTTTTTACAAGTAAAATTTTTACTTGCAATAATTATTCAAACAGCTGTTTTGCTTTTGTGTTTACAAAACAGTATTTCTAAATTAAGTTAAAAATTAAAACATTTTGGAAAATTTAAGAAATTATAATTGTATGAAAACTTTTAAGCCGATTAAAAGTATTAAAAAGATTACAAATGTATTTTTGTAGTCTTTTTAATAAAATAAGAAGTCTAAGAGAAATAAACTAAGCAAAACAGTATCTGGCACATCAGCGGCAAAGGATGTTCCGGCAAATTTACTTGCTTGAATGTGTTAAGAGCTTCTAGGGAAGCAATTAAATTCACACTTGGATCCTTCCATTTATAATTATATTAACATTTATCTAATTTTAACCTCTAAAATGTTTCTGTTTTTTGTTTCTTTATTTTTTACAAACCAGATGTTATTTTTAGTATTGTAAATATTATGAGTACCTAGCTACTCGGTACTTTACACTTTGAAATTATGCTATGCTAGGCAGGCAGTTATAACGTATAAATACACGTTTCAATTCAATTGTGAATTGAGTCTTTCAATTGAATTGGTTCTTGGCAACACACTTCATAAACTGAATTGAAAGATTTTCATCCAACTATCAGATTCAATGAAATTAAAGACAATTTTAAAATTATTTAACATTTTCTTTACAAAAAAATTACAAATATAAATTTGGACAATAATTTATTGAATTTTTGTTGAACTTTATAATTTTTAAATTAAATTTTTGGTTTGTACATTTGCAAGCTTTTTCCTTTCTTAAGTTTTTTGGACAACTGATCAGGGGACTCGAACATACAAAGCACAATCGAATTGAGAGACTTACTAGCCAACTTGAAAAAAAATCAAAATAGTTTGATTTTTCTTCAACCAATTCGACAACTTCCAAACGAATCAATTTAAACGTCTTGACTCAGTAGCCAATTGAGTTTATCGCAAAGGGAACGATCTTTCAGAACCCAAGTGAGCTGGAGAATCCAGGTACTTTTTTGAGAATCCAGCGGCCGGCCTACCGCACCAATTGAGTTGAAACGTGTATGGGGTAAGCGCCCCTAATTAAAAATAGATATTTTATTCAAAAGTATCTGATCACCCCTATATTTAGCGTATTTCGACTACGTCTAGTACTAGATTAAATAAAATTGTAAAACTTTTCTTTATTCTGTTACAAGCCGTACTCAAAAAACGCCAGCCGCGACAATGCTGAATATAAATGACCACAACCACGCTCGTTTTATAACAATATACATATACATATGTATAATTTGTCCAAAAAATATAAGAGTAGTTATTATGTACTCATATATACCTATACATAACAACACTACTCTAACTTGCAAATTTTAGCTAGTAAAGTGTTCATTTACATTTTGACATTTTTGAGAGTAATTTTGAAAATTTTCTTGTTACTCTCTCGTTGCTAATTTTTACTAGTAAAGTAAATGAACACACCTAATGTAATCAGAAAATTTGCAAATTGGAAAAAAGTTTTTGTTTGAAAACTAGGTTAAAAGCAAAATGGAAGGCTCCCCAAACTAAAAATAACGTTCTGAAGTTGCCAACAGAATATACAATTCTTTATTTATAAATATGTATCTTAAAAATCTATTGAAAATTTTATATTGCTTTTAATTTTACAGCTGTTGCCAATAATGCAAATGTTTTGTTTATATGGTCTTATGCGTTTTAAGCGTCTAAAATCACTAAAATATACTTCAATCCAAAGTATATTTAACTAGTGTATCCTGCTTCAATCTAAAAAGTAAGTAACACTAATATCGCAAGATGTGCAATTGTGGTTTTTTGCGTTTCAGCAGTTTTGGGTAAAATTTGAAAATTTAGAGAGAAATTTCCTTTTTACTCTCATTAGTCCGAACTAGCCCAAGATCTCGTGAAACACACCTATTGCAAGTAAAAATTTTACTTGTAAAAACTTGCAAGAATTTTCCTGCCTCTCTATTTTGTCCGCTCTTTTGACAATCTCTCGTTGCAAATTTTTTGGGTTAACGAACACTTTCTAGTAACAATTGTTACAAATTTGTAAAAATTGTTAGTAAATGAACTCACCTATAATTGATCCCAAATAAAGGAAATAAATTTATACCTTTAATCCTTGTTCTAGCAAAAAGTTGTCGCAATCAAAATGTTCGATAATGACATTCAAAATCAAGGTATTTATTTATCGACTAATATTTTTTTCAGATAAAAATAAAAGCTAAAATTGTCGTATGATTGTTTGTTGAAAAGCAGCTATTTTAATATTCACAACCCAAAAATTTAGTATCTATTCCTCTATGTCGAATAAGCAGTCTTTATATATTCCAGAATTTATATTTTACATCAATAATAGAGAAATTTTTTGACAACAAAAAATTCACACTTGACTACGAAGGACCGCCATAATGTAACAAATATCTACATGCGAACATACTTTATATACTCGTATATGCATTTATGTACATATGTATGTGGTTACTAATGAAAATTAAGTTAACGTTGAAGCAATAATATTTAATTTAATTTAAAAATTTACGACTTCTCTTTTCTTTTTATTTTCAGAAACAGCTGAGAACTAACAAATAACTTAATTTTTATTTTACAAACAAAATAAACCGTATAAATTTTTCTTCCATTAATGCAATTTAAAAGGCATTTGTAACGTATAATGATAATATGGCTGTAGAACAAAGACCAGGTTTACAAAATGAAATAAACGAAGTAGATTCTAAGTATGGCAAAAAATTGACATATGAAAGAAATTTTAAAGCACCAGTATGGCGCAAACGATCTTGCACGGACGTGCATTGTTTACTACTGTTTTTAGTTTTCCTTGCTGCTTGGGGTTTTATTGCCATCTATGCCTGGCGCAATGGCGACTTGAATAAGCTTGTAGTCCCCACCGACTCTTTTAATAAAAAATGCGGTATCGATTCAGGAGTTTTAAATAAAAAATATTTATTTTTCTTTAATCTCGACAAATGCATTGATCCACTAGTGCCTATAACTGGCTGCCCAACGCCCCAGATATGTATTGAGAAATGCCCACAGCAGACATTTATTTGGGATACCATGAAAAACCAATTACCGTTTGAAGAGTTGAAATCGAAACTTATTTGCCTCACCGACTCCGACAAGTTAAACATAAATAGCAAGGAAGATGCCCAAAAAGCTATTAATGAAGAACGTTGTGCTAGATGGTATATTAAAAGTGCTCCATTTCTAAATCGCTGCATGTGGGAATTTTCGCCGCAGGTATGTGAATTTATTCCAGCTTTCCTATTACAACGCAATCAACGAGCTTTGGAAAGCACACAAACAAATACAACAGTGGAAAGTGAAGAACGTCTACAGGCTTTAGCACTTACCATGTTTCCCGAAGCCCAGTCAGTTATGTCAAAACCGGCTGTTAATGTTAACACCAAGCTAGAACAGGTCGAAGAACCAATAGTACAATGCCGCATACGTCAGCAACTGGGTGAAACTGTTATAAAGGAAAAAATGTTACAAACTGATACAAAATTAGCGAAATTTATTGGCAACATCGTGGCCCATTTCACCAATGGTACACACGAGGCGCAGCGCGTTGGTGAAAATGTTGTGGAGGATATATTAAATTCATACGTAATTATATTAACGGCAATCTTATGTACATTGGTGGCATCTTTAATCTTTATTGCATTAATGCGCTGGCTGGCCTGCCCCTTCCTATGGATTTCTATTTTTGGTGTACTAATTGGCCTAGTCGTCGGCATATATTACAGTATTACTAAATACTTATTTTTTCATCGCGAAGCTACAGTTCCGCAGCATTCTCTTAATTTGAATGCTGTGGTGAAAAATGTTTTGCAGGTAAGTTATTCGTGCATGCATAGAAATGCAATTATTTACTCAAAAAGAATGTTTCAAAACTTTTTACATATTTAAGTAACGAAAAAAAAATTTATTTAAAACCACTAAGTACAATTTAACTAAAAATTTAAACTTTATCTTAATATATTTTGATCTTAGTTTGTTAAATATATAAATTTTTGCAGATTGAGATCTTGTATTTTTTTTCTTTTAATTTAACTAAATTTAATTTTTGTAGATCCAGATCTTTGTTTTTTGTTTTTTTCAAAAAGTTTACAATTAAAAATCTTTTATTTCTCATTATTTCGATAACAATTTGTTATCATCGTCAGGAGAAATTAAATGTTAATTCATCCCTATTGTTTGGTGCTCTTCTTATTTTATTTTATCTCAATATTATTTGATCTTCGTTTGTTAAATTAATTTAATTTTTGCAGCTTCAGATCTTTGTTTTTTTACAAAAAGTTTACAATTAAAAATCTTTTATTTCTCAATATTTCGATAACAATTTGTTATCATCGTCAGGAGAAATTAAATGTTAATTCATCCCTATTGTTTGGTGCTCTTATTTTATCTCAATATTATTTGATCTTCGTTTGTTAAATTAATTTAATTTTTGCAGCTTCAGATCTTTGTTTTTTGTTTTTTACAAAAAGTTTACAATTAAAAATCTTTTATTTCTCAATATTTCGATAACAATTTGTTATCATCGTCAGGAGAAATTAAATGTGAATTCATCCCTATTGTTTGGTGCTCTTCTTATTTTATTTTATCTCAACATTATTTAATCTATTTATACGTTTTAACTCCTGTTTTTACTCTTATATATTAAATGTCTATAATTTTGGCCCAATCCGACTATATCCCTTTTATTAAAATTAATTTTTTTTTCCTGAAGAAGACACACAAGGGGGTGTTCGACACAATATCGAAACAATAGATGAATAATTTTTACAAGTGACGTCAAGCTCATTAAATAACAATTATAATAAATTGTTATAATTTTTTTTTTTAACAAAAAAAAGACTCAATTCAAACAACTATAAAACCACTTAACTAATTTTTAGTATTACAATTCAACTCGATTGTTTATATACTCGTAAAACCAAAACGATCTTTAGCTGCAAAACTAAGAATTAATTATACCATAAATTCAATTGTAATATTTTTGACAGGTTAGTTGTAATCGATAATACAAACTAAAAATGTTCAACTGAAGAACCAATTGGGTTGCAAACCGTAATAAATAAATACTTATACGGATATGGTCTATACGCCGAGTGCAATTTTCATATTCAAAGTTTCATTAGCTGTGTTTGTAGAAAATAATAAAATTAACAGCCTTGTGGTGAGAAGCGCAAATACCGTTTTTCTGTATGCTGAAGATCGCGAGTTTTGTTTGAGCAAAAATATGTGTACAATTTGGTAGCAATTGCTTTTTGTATGGGGAAAAAACTAGTTGTGTCATCGAAGTCGTATTTTTATATTGCAAATGTATTAAAATTGATGAAAAGAATACATTTTTGATTAAAATATATAAAATATATAGGGTTGTTAAATTTTAAGAGCCAATGTTGATTTTGAATAAAACACAAATTATTTAGGAATTATTGTAATTTCTTTTTATTATGATAATATTGGTGTGGTTCAATTATGTATAAAACAAAAGATCGGCCAAATGGTCGCTGTGACCTCGGCTGCACACCTCCATCCCATACTCCATAATTGAATTACTTACTATGCCGTTAATGTGCCGAATTATCTTCATATAGATGTGAAAATTTTCCAAAGGGATGCTTCCTATATCAAGACAAACTTTGTTGAACTGAGATTTTCATATGCTTTTCAATATAAAACCTTTTCCCATCGTCGAACACTAAATTTAAGAAAATTGTGCTGAAAATATTTCTCCCAAGCCGACAGAAACATTGAAAAAAAGGCGAATTTATTTTTAAAATTAACTCACTTTGTTAGAAACCCACCAACAAGAGTTGTATCAACTGAAACACACAACAAGAAAGAGTAGTATTTGATTTAATAAAAGTGTTCGGTTAATCAAATGGTTTTATCGAACTTTTAATAAAAGCCGATGAAAGTGTCTATACTGAAGTTGTCTATTTTTTTTTTTTTTTTTATATTGGACCAGTACTCAGGGGATGACCCCTACATATGCAGTGCATTGTACCAGAACTAGGAAAATAGGTTGTGAGGAGGGGGAAAGCGGGAGTAGTGTTTGTGAACATTTGACTTGAATCTTCCAACGTTATAACAGACAGGAAACACTTCTGCAGGCAACTTGTTCCACAGACGAAGCGTGCGGCTGAAAAACGAATTCTCTCTGTAATGCGTAGTACGATTCCCCGGGCAATCGACCACAAATGGGTGAGCTCTAGACGATGAACGCGTGCTACGTAAAAATGTGCGCGTTTCGGGAACAAGATCCCTAATCTCGTCAGAGCAAAATCCATTGTAGTATCGATAGAACAGAGTAACGCATCCCACACTGCGTCGATGCTCCAGTGAGTCAATAGAGTTGGATACCCTACTGTCACCGATGAGCCTCTTCGCCCTCTCCTGCACACGGTCGAGTAACCCCAAAACAGACTTTGAGGCACCGGCCCAAACATAAGAGTTGTATTCCATTTTCGGTCGGATGTAGGTGGTATAAATAGTAAGGAGGTCGGATGGAGTGAAGTACATCTTACACCGTTTCAAAAAACCGAGGCACTTGAATGCTTCTTTAGAGATATGAAAAATGTGTTCATTCCATTTTAGTGCAGACGACTATCCTAATCTGCATAAATTTTTTCAACTATCATAGATTGTTTTATTAAAATGTAGCATTGTATAATAAAATATTTGAAGTAATAAATATGTACTTCTTAAAAGCGGACACCTTTTATATCGGGCTTCCCTGTATTTATGAAAGAAAGAATTATCCAAAATGAAAAATATAGTCGCATCTTAACATTGAAGAAAAATTTTGCCAATTTTGGTTAAAATTACCAAAAACGACAGCTCTGGTTATAACAGAGTTTCCAAATGAAATGTTTTAACAACCAAGTTATAACATTATCTTAACTTCAACATGTGCGGTCCACATTTAACTTCAAGTTAGTGTTTTCATGTCAGGTAGAGACCGCATTTTAGCTGTTCTGCTTAAACGCCATGTCGTCCACATCAATATCTTCTAATTCGGGTCATAAAAAGTTCGTTATCATCTCACGATAGCGAATACCATTCACAGTAACTGCCTGGCCGGCCTCATTTTGGAAAAAATACGGGCCGATGATGCCGCCAGCCCATAAACCTCTTTGGGGGTGCATTGATTTTTCGACAATCACTCTTGGATTATCATTCGCCCAAATGCAGCAATTCTGCTTATTGACGAATCCACTGAGGTGAAAATGTGGCTCATAACTGAAGATGATTTTCTTCGAAAACTTATCAGCTAACCAATCCTTGCCACCATTCTGACCATTGATGACGCTTTGAATGCTCAAGAGGCTTTAGTTCTTGTGTGAATGCAAGACTATGCATAATGTTCATTAACGACGAGCGTGAGAGGTGCAATTGTTGGGCATGACCACAAACAAGTTGAGGTGGACAGCTGAAAAAATCACGACGTGCACGATATGCGTTTTGATTTGAACGCCCATTTTCATAACAAGTCTTAATAACTTTAACGCGTTGCTCGGTTGTACCTTCCCATGGTTCAAATTGGATTAGTGCACGATATGCGTTTTGATTTGAACGCCCATTTTCATAATAAACCTGAATAGCTTAACGCGTTGCTCGGTTGTACCTTCCCATGGTTCAAATTAGTCTGAAAGTGAAGCTGACTAAAAAGTAAGTTCAGGTTATTATTATTCATATCGGACTGATAGTTTGTAAAAATAAAGACAATCACATCTTGAAATATCGTCATCTATTCCACCAATACGCTGGTAATATTCTGAGCTCATCAGAAATGTATCTCACAACATTTAGTTGACCGAACGTGATATCGTCGATTTGAATTTTCGGATTCAAAGTTAAACTTCTTGCGAATTGATAATGTAGAAGTTGGTGGCTATCTTTACTTCCCACGATAAGGTCGTCAACTCTACAACCCAGTTTTTCAACTCGCTAGAATTAGTTAAAGTCAGGTCGGTAACCATAATATTATGAAGTATAAAGCAACTATGTCTATGTAATGTCATTTGGCTTCCGGTAAAAAATTTGATGATCAACGTTTTAAAAAAAAAGAGTACTTAAAGGAAAGTTTAAAGCTGATGACGTTTTGTCACCATGAGTCCTAATGGTTGCGAATGGCATAACATTCCATTTTAAGCATTTGCAGTTGTCAATATACGGCATGCACTGGCAATGACAATTTTAAAATTTAAAGTCATTCATATCATGTAAATAAAATTTGAAGGCAAAACAACGTTTGCCTGGTCAGCTAGTTTTATATATATTTAAAAGCTTTAATAGAAAAAACAACTTTGCATCTCAAAAAACTAGCAAAATAGATCAATCTTACTATCTGAAACGGAATGTATTACTTTAATTCGTATTATATGCTCGTATTTCAATATTTATAACAATTTACTAAGTATCTTATTTATTTCAAAAATCGTACGACTTATTGGTTTCTTTTATTTCATTTTTTTACAGGACGAACGCTTATGGCTTTATTTGAGTATATTTCTATGCGTATTCTTTGTTATCCTGTTGCTGCTGCTTATTGTATTGCGCAAACGTATAAACATTGCAGTAGCGCTCATCAAGGAAGGCAGCAAAGCTGTTTCCAGTGTAAAATCGACGGTATTCTTCCCAATCATATCATGGACTCTCTTTATCCTAGCGATTTTGTTTGCTGTTGGTGTCGGACTTTACTTGGGATCAATCGGTACCAATTCTTTTAGAATGATAAGGCAATTAGATCCGAATAGCATTACCGGAATTACTCAAGAAAATTGTGAGTGCTATGGCCCTGCAATTAATTATACAGTTGGTGCTGATTGTGATCCGCAAACATTTCAAGATTACTGCTACAATGCAGATTTTGTTAAGCAGTTACAAAGAACAGCTTGTACAAAGACAATGTGTAGTTTTGTTGAAGTCAAGCATTCGACACTCACCAATTGGTTTATTGTTTATAATGTGTTCGGTTTCCTTTGGCTTTCGTTCTTCATCAGTGCTTTCAGTGATATGGTTTTAGCTTGTACATTTGCTACTTGGTATTGGACTTTCAATAAGAAGGATGTACCATTCTTTACTTTAACAAAATCCATATTTCAAACATCCTTCTACCATTTGGGAACATTGGCTTTTGGTTCCTTGATTTTGGCAATTTGTCGATTAATTCGTTTAGTCTTAGAGTACATCGATCGTAAGCTGAAGAAATATGACAACGGCTGCACAAGGGCTATACTCTGTTGCATGCGATGCTTCTTTTGGCTTCTGGAATCCTTTTTACGGTTTTTAAGTCAAAATGCTTATATAATGTGTGCTATACACGGTAAAAATTTCTGCACTAGCGCTAAAGATGCTTTCAATTTGACTATGCGAAATTTTCTGCGTGTCGTAACTTTAGATAAAGTTACTGATTTTCTATTTTTTATGTCAAAACTTTTAATAACGGGAGGCGCTGGCGTAGCTACTTATTTCTTTTTATTAAACAACCCGTCCATTATACAATTACATTATTTAGCTGTGCCCACAACCATTGTAGCCATATGTGCTTTTCTCATTACAACTGTTTTCTTTAGTGTTTATTCAATGGCCGTGGACACTTTATTCCTATGCTTCCTTGAAGATATTGAAAGAAATGATGGTTCGGCGGAAATGCCATACTACATGTCCAAACAACTCATGAAAATATTGGGCAAACGCAATAAAATACCCAAGAGAGCAAATTAAGCCAACAAAAATATACCAAAGTAATTTGTTAAAAATGGAGCGAATGAAAGGTGCTGATTAAAAATAGTAAAAATAATTTTATTTTTAAGAAATTTAAACAGAGTGCAAGAGTGCAACTAAACGTTAAAACTATGTTCTTTTTAAGAATTTTAAAAGGTTGTGTTGAAAGCAATTAAGGTTGAAGTTGTAAAACGAAAAGCTTTAGTGAAGATTACATATAATATATACATATATAACTTTTAATGCATACATACATACATACTTAATAACCAATTTTTAATGAAAAAATACATATGTATAAAGTAGTACTGATATTTCAATAGTGAATTACGAAAAAATTATTTGCCAAACTAATATTTAAAATTATTTATTATGAAAATGTATAATGTTATTGTATTTAATTTATTGTGTATTTATTCTTTCCGTAAAATAAGTTTGCATAAATATACCGTTAAAATTACAAATTGTTTCAAACGCTCAAGAATAAAAATTGAAATAATACTTAAACTCAATTTGTTTATGATTTAATCAAGTGGCAAATACCTACATACGCTACTTATTATATAATCTAGTTTGGTCAGACTGCATGGTTCGAACTGAACATGTGTTGTTGGTATCATATAGAAAGGTTTTGACGCACATTTTCCCCCCAATTTGAGCTTTTTGAATTTCTAATACACTTCATAAAAATGCACCTCGACACAGGGATTTAAGGGAGTAGTTTCATAAGTAATATGTTTACACAAATTGTTTCTAAATGAATGAATAAAATAGTTAAATACAGTTTTTATTATGTTTTTTCTTCTCCAGTAAAGCTGCAGTTATGTTAGTTAGAGCCTTTCTTCACGGGGCCAACGATATGTAGATGCATAAAGCGGCTATACATAGAATCGCTGCTCTAACCTAATTTTGATTTTTTTAATTTTTGTACAAAACAATGGAACTTTATCTTTATCTGGTGGCCAAATGTTAAGATAGGTATTTATATAAATAGCGGTGCAAAATGATAAGGGGTCACTTAATCAGGCCAAATTTATTTTTATGTATTCTGTGAATCACGCTTTTTGCTTGACATAATTTCAATGCTAAAAATACATGTTTTACCGAAG
Source organism: Thecocarcelia acutangulata (assembly GCA_914767995.1). NCBI lineage: Eukaryota > Metazoa > Arthropoda > Insecta > Diptera > Tachinidae > Thecocarcelia > Thecocarcelia acutangulata. Next base: position 162,314,400 of record OU612094.1, on the reverse strand, counting down.
CAAATAAAATGAAATTAAAAATATTTAAAATAATAAAAAATAAATAAAAATCAAGAATTGAATTATAAAAGTATAAAAGTTTATTTCCAGAAATACATGAGTTTGGATCGTGTTTTAATAACATTTTTTAAATTGCAGCGCATTTATGAGGCCGAACACTAAATCATGTTTGAACGTACTGTCATGTTTTTCATGTTGCTAAGTATGATTTTTTGCAATCGTAAAAAAATCTATTCTTTCATATAAACAAAGTAAAACGAATACATTAGGATTGGTTTTTTTTATTTATTTAAGCATTTCTGCTCATTATAAGTTGACGAAATTCTGGAAAAATCCAGACGCTTCTCAGACGAGCAAAAATTAGTCAAACGCCTTCCACACTGCAACATAATGAATTACATTGAAAAGAAATTAATAAATATATAAAGAAAACACGGACGACAGACAGTTAAAAAAGGTCTACAAAGGATGGATGAATAACTAAAATATACCGACCTATTGCAGCAAGCTTTGCTAAAAAACTGCCCAAGCCATAGGTATGATAGTTTCCTTAAAAAAACAGAAAGAAAAGGAAACGTTATGTTAGTTTTATATACTTGCATATATACCTATATATAGGTACATCCATACATATTACACATATATGTACGATGATTTAAGTACAGGTCTGTAATAAATCATCATTACAAAATACAAGGTGTCCGACGGGAAGGTATAATACTTTATTTTATTTATTTACTATTCATCAGTTACGTTTGCATTCGTTAAGTGACAGTCTGGTGTTCAGGAGGAATTTTTACCTTACTATTTTGAAACTGAAAGCGGCGTAACGGTAACTGTGAATGGGGACCGATATCGTGATATGACTGAAAACTTTTAAACACATGTGGTATCAACAAGACGGTGCCAAATCGTATACAGTCAGAATTACTGTGAATGGGATACCGTCGCGGCGGACACCCGTTATAATAAAAATAAAAAATAATTCAACAATTTATTACCTTTTCCTGAACTCCCGTTTTATTCAGTGTTTATTTATTGACTTTGCAAATGTCAGCAATCTATAGAGAAAAAGAAAATACAATACTTAGATCAGCTTCGATGCAAACATTAGTAATATTGCTGCAAAATGTGTGCAATTTTCAGACGATTGCTTTTCTTTCATGAATTAAATTAAGTACAGGTCTGCATTTTTCATCATTATCATATTCTGTGACAAAAAGAACATACCCTACAAGAAATAGATGACCGAAACTATAAACTCAAATAATAAATAACAATAAAAAATATATTTTTGAAAACGTGTTAGAAAAATCATCACACGTACATGAAACTTTCGGTAATTTTTTTCCATATTGCCCTTAAGTAATTGATGGAAACTTGTGACCTATATTTCAGTCAAATGACCGTCTCTGTAGGGTATTTATATACGTACATTCTATAATTAACAAATTTACCTTTAAAAAGTTTGGAGGTCCTATTGCACGATTCGTATGCCTTCGTTTTTCATTCCCTTTAACTGCCTTGGCACTAAATCTAAAAATGTTAAATTTAAATTTTCATGTACATACATACTTATATGTATGTAAAGAGCCAATCCAGTCTGCCTGCCTTAACATCCGTGTTTTTTATAATTTTATAGAAGTAAATTTCTATGAAAAATACATAGAATTTTACGAGAAAAATTATAAAACTCAGTCACGTCATCGGTATCATCATTATACTGCTCGCAATTTCCACTATGTAAATCTTATTAGCTGAGCTGATTAACTTATTGGAAAACGTCTAAAAGCTAATCAGCTCAGCTAATAAGACTTGCATAGTGGAAATTGCGAGCGGTGAGCGTCTAAACAAAGTGTACAAAAACTTTCTACAATATACAGGCCTGTTCTAAAAATCACCTGATTTCAAAGCACATGCCGTTTCAAAAGCACAAATGTGATTTGTGCCTGTTCTGCAAATCACAATTTTTTGTGATTTTCGATGTGATTTATACTCTTTTGAAGCACAAAAAACTGCTGTATTTCGCTTCAATTTACTGATATTTTTACTTTAAAGTAGAATTTTTTTATTCGTAGTATTATTTGAAAAATAAGGTTAATTTCTTCTAATAAATATAAAAAGTAAAGTAAAATAAACCAAAAAACCAAATCACAAAATAATACAGCAAATCTTGCAACAAAATAAGAGTATCTAGTTTTCGCTTAATTTAGTGAATTATTTCGTATAAAATAAATAATTTTACTTAAATAATCAATAGACAACACATTAAGTTATTTATTAATGTAACAAATTATGAAATTTACAATAAAGTACGTGCAAAAATTAGGATGTGATTTCAAGTTGATTGCAGAACACCTTTTTTGTGATTTCAAATCACTTTTACGAAAAGTGATTTGCAGAACAGCCCTGATAGTAACTTTTTAGTCCTTTAAGATATGACTAAATTTACCATTTTAGGGTTTTTGATATTAGTATAATATTCTCTAATTAGTTATAAAAGGACAATTGAGATTTTTTTACAATTATATAAATTATAGAGCAAAAACAAATTCGGATGCACATTTTACGCGTCAAAATAAAATGTATATGTTGCATGTGCATCATTTCAGTGGTGAGCTACTATAAAATAATACCATTATATTTAGTATTTGCTTTATTGTACTGAAACGTTTTTATTATTTTACGAGGTCGGATTAATATTCAACCTACCTAGCGTTAGATGACAGAGCGAACACAAAATATATTTTTTTTTTTGAAATTGCAATCTATCAACAACGTCAGCTTTTAAAATTTCACCCAAATTCATCGATTATTTTATTTGCTGCAGCCGTTTGAAGTAAGCAACTTTTCTGTTTCTTGGAAAATAGAAAAAAGTAAATTTCGGCAGTGATTAAACACTATTATTTGAAAGGGAAAACGGCGAAAGAGACAAAAGAAAAACATTACGGTGAGTCTGCTCCTTCAGATTGCATGGTGAAATATTGGATTGTTGAATTTAAACGCGGTCGAAAAAGCACTGCAACAATACGATCAACAAGAAGGCTAAGAGGTGGGTACCAAAGAAAATATCAAGAAGATCCTCGATATCATTATGAATGATCGTCGAAGCAAGCTACGTGAGATTGTTGAAATGGTAACCACATCATATGAACGTGGGCTCAACATTTTGCATGAACATTCACATATGAAAAAGCTATCGGCAAGATGGGTGCCGCGTTTGCTTAGTGTCGAACAAAACCGAATTCGACAGACGTAAAGTGGTGTTTGGATATGAAGTGTAATCCAGTTTATTTTTGGCGTCGATTAACAACTGTTAATGAAGCGTGGGTCCACCACTATACACCAGAAACCAAAAATCAATAGAAACAACGGGGCTGGAAAGTGGTGGAAGTGCTCCGAAGAAGGCCAAGACAGTGAAAATAGCTGGAAAGGTTATGATCACTGTATTTTGGGCAGCACACGGAATATTGATATTCGATTCTCTTGAAAAAGGATTCACAATCACTGGAAAATATTATTGTGCATTATTATTGGAACAGTTGATTGATGCATTCAAGAAAAAACTATCACATTTAAAGAAGAAAAAAGTGCTCTTTCTTCAAGACAACGCACCAGCAGTTCACACAGCATTAGATGCGATGCTAAAATTATGTGAAATACACTTCGAATTGGTTGTCCATTCAGCTTATAGTCTAGATGTAGCTTCTAATGACTTTTTCCTGCTTCCAAACTAGAAAAAATGGCTTGCAGTTTAAAAGATTCATATCAAACGAAGTGATTACCGAAACTAACGCGTATTTTGAGGGGTTCCCAAAATTGTTTTATTCAGATGGCATAAAAAAGTTGGAATACCGTCTTACTAAGTGTATTGTTATGAAATGGTTTTTAAAAAATTCTTTCCTACTTAGGTAGCTTCAACATCAATCCGCCCTCGTATGTTAATTAATTGTGATCGGCAGAGTAAGAACTGCTCGCGTGAAGAGAATTAGTAATAAAACTTCGGAATGAAGAAAAACTTTCAGAGAAATTGGCTCTATTATAAATAGAAGCAAAAATGCCTCAATTTTTTTTTTTGTAAATACGAAAAGTACCGCAAAATAGAAAGTCACCCAGGGCCGGGCTGGGGGTGATGTAAAAAAATAATATGTTTGAAAGTGCTTTTAAAATATCAGAGAGAGTTTTGGCAATATCAGGAAGTATTTCAAGTGCCAGTACAATACGACGAGAATTACACGAAAATGGGTTACGTTTTAAATTCTCGCGAAAGAAGCCACTTATATCGCCAGCTTTTTGTGTATACTTAGCTGGTGACGCCTAACCTTCTTTGTCAATAAAAATGCTGAATTTTTATTATTTATTTTACCAACGTTTCGTGAATTTTATGTTCACTTCGTCTATTTTATAGAGTTATTAATATAATTTAATATATTTGTGTTTAATTTTGTAATCACGAAAATGTAAGTTTCACAACTATTGTTTTCTACTCAATATATTAATGTAATTTGATAAAAATTTTCTTTATAAAATAGACGAATCCCCTTAAAAAGTGAACATAAAATTCACAAAACGTTGGGAAAATATGTGATAAAAATTCTGCATTGTTATTGACATAAAGAATGTTAGGCCTCACCAGCTAAGTATATACAAAAAGCATATATTAAAATACGTTGGCCAAAAATATAATTACTGCAATAAAGATGTTTTTTTTGGGATAATGTGCTTTTTAGTGATGAAAATTTGAGGTGTTTGCGTAGAAAAAACCAGTTAAAGTATGGAGAACAAAAAATAATGAATATGCGACCAAAATTTAATAAATACGGTTAAGCATGGAGAGGGTTCGGTGATGATGTGGGGATGTGTGGCGGTAAGCTGAGTTGGGAATTTGGTTTTTATTGAAAGTATAATGAATAAGATGGACCACCTGAACATTTTGCAAAACAAAGAGCCAGACAGTGTGGAGAAACTGGGTTTGGAACGATCTTGGATTTATCAACAGGACAACGACCACAGAAGTATATCCCATATAGTAAAAGAATGGCTCCTTGGACTTGAATCCAACTGTACTGTTGTGGGGACATTTGGAGCGCCAAATCCGAGAAAGGTCAATCAGCATTAAGGATATGCTGAAATCGGTTATAATGGAGGAATGGCAGAAAATTTCATCTCATATAACTAAAAAATTGACCGTAATCAAGGCAAAAGGAAAATCCACTAAATACTAAATCGATTTTACTTTCATTTTAAAATAGTTTGTATAAAATTATAAATAGCTTGTTTTCTATGTTTCCCAGCTATCTATATGTCGACATTTCATAAGAACTACCCTAATCATCAGTAGACTTTGGAAATTTTTGAAAGATATTCTCAAACATTCAACTTTATATCCCAACAATCCAAATAAATTGCTGAGAATTTAAAAGAAAAATGCTCTAATAATATCCGTCAAAACACAAAAAACAAGCTTTTCTATTTATAAACGTCTCTAACATTTCTTTACACCTTTCCAAAGTCTACTGATGATTAGGGTAGTTCCTATGAAATGTCGACATATAGATAGTTGGGAAACATAGAAAACAAGCTATTTATAATTTTTTACTGGTATAAATGTTAGAAGCTTAAATAGCGAATAAAAAACTTTGTATACTTACATATTTTTAACGCGTAAAAATTATTATTACTTTTTTGTAAATGTTTCTTATTGCTTTGTTTGTAAATGTAAAATTTTATTATAAATAAAGGCTGAAATAATAACATTTTAAGCAATATTTGCGTACACTTTTTGACCATCACAGTAAAAAACTTGTAATTATATATATATACATATGTGGCAAAAAAAAATACATATGTAAACATGTAAATCAGAACTTACCAGTTATAAAACTTCTCCCACGTGTTTCTTGACAGAAAACATTTTAGAATATCGTGTGCAGACGGGAATTTCAGAGGCGGCATTTAACCACTCGTTTCATCCATCTAGAAATAAAAATGTATGTAAAACCTTTCGATTCAAAAATAGATGTTCTACAGTGATATGTAGTCAGAAATGCATATTTCTAAAACGTGTATAACCAAGAAGCAACGCAACGACCTCAAGTCTGTTAACCTCTTTTGTTACAACGTTTCATGGCCACATTTTACCAGGTTCTGTACCCCTGCACAAAATCATCACAATAAATGGTTTTAATGTATTTTAATTGAATTACATACCTTAAAAGTTTTTTAACATTTATACATATGTATAAATAGCATCTTTAACCAAAACTCTACTTTGTTAATCTTGAAAGCACCACATAGCCACAGAGAAGAAACATAGCACAAATCACCAATCATCTTAGGACGTATCTGTGCCTACGGCAGAAAGTGTAGAAGGCTTAATTTGAAGCAAGGTGCATTAACGTCTACACGGTGGCAGCACTAGAGCAAAATTACAACAATACAACAAAAACAGGCATGTGGTAAGCTATGTTTGCCAAAAATATTTGTAACTTTTTTTACAGTTATAAACTATGAATGCATCTTTTCATTATTTTTATTTGAATTATTCTCATATTCACAAAATATTCAGAATAAAACATTAAATTCACTTTCAAAAATGTAAACAATACACTTGACGTAAATGGCTTACTATATTGCCAGTAGCAAAAAATTGCTCATGCCGTAGCACTGCCACCATGTAGATGTTAACTTTGAAGAAAACAAAAAAAATGACTACCAACTAGTGAATACTTAGTAATTGGGGTTTTTTGCGGAATCCGCAACAATGAAGCCAGACTAAGAAATTCTTTACCCCCCGTCTAGATTACCAATAAATATGTTCAAAATAAAGCAATAACGCCGGCAGAACTACGGTACAAAATTGCTTATTGCTTTGCTTATGTCAAAGGTATGGGATCACGTATTTATGATAACTTATAATTACAAAAAAAACCGAATATGAAAGTTCAGCGGAAAAAGCAAAATTTTATTGCAAAAAAATGTGTAAAATAACTTACAATATTATTTTATCTGGACTTTTAAAGTCCTAAAGACAAGAAAACTGTTTGTGCAGCGTGATTACTTTGCAAACACCCTCAATGCACCAATCCATTAAAAGAAACCACTTTTTTTTAAGTAATAAGAATTAAATTAATAATTTTTGCAAAAGAAAAATTTACTAAAATTATTCGCAAGCAGAATGTTTCAAAAATTCTTTAACGTTAAACGCAAATTACAATAAATTTTGACGTTTTATGTGTGCAATAATTGTTAACGGAAATTCATTGACAATTATTGCAGCAATAATTGCAACTACTAGCAATAAGCTGTCTTCACTGGCAATAACACAATTTTGACGTTTGCTGCAATAAATGTTAACATATTTATTGCTAATCTAAGCGGGGGGTTAAATGGAAAGTCCGCTTTTACTGGGGGTCTTCATTAGCCATAAACATGGTATGAGCATCATGGCGAAAATCGCAAATGGCTAATGTGGACCGCTGATGCCCATGTTTCGATCATGCTCTGCCATCGATGCTCGTGCATATCTGGGGGTCTCCATTAGCCATGAACATGGTATGAGCATCATGGCGAACATCGCAAATGTCTAATGTGAACCGCTCATGGCCATGTTTCGTTCATGCTCTGACATCGATGCTCGAGCATATGGCTGAGCATCAATGTTCGCCATGAAGTTGTCCATCACGTGCAAAAATACACAAAATGGCGCCGAATTGAACACTTTGATAAGGTAAATCCGAACATACGTATTCGCCACATACAGAACACGAACTTTTTTTTAAACTCGCTCTGCCGACGTTATGTTCATGCCATGTTCAAGTCGATGGCACGTGAAGACACGGCGTATGACTGAGCATCGCCGACGTTATGTTCATGTCATGTTCAAGTCGATGGCTCGTGAAGACGAGCAGTTACATATAGACAGACGATGGGCAGACATTTTTTCAATTCAATGAGCAAAGGTGGTCCACATTAGCCATTTGCGATTTAATTGTGTGTTTGAATGCATTCCAGGAAGTCTACAAAGAGTGTTTTGTTGGATTTGTTACTTTTTGAGGGCAACGAGAAAGCTTGTCAAATATTGTATTTAATTTGATTGAAGGAGACCTCGTCCCCGATCTTATTGACTATTGCACCCCAAAACCTTTCCTCACTAGGAGCTTCGGCTACTTAATTGAGGAATCTCCCCTAGAATCTGGATACTTCTATGTTTACACGGATGGGTCCAGAAAGGGAGAAAGGGTTGGGGGTGGCGTTTACATAGAGGAATTTAACACTAAAATTTCCTTCAGACTAGCAGACGGATGCACTGCACTGCACAGAGCTTCAATAGCCTTTCATGTCTGGCCTCGGTCAAACCGACTGCGTTAGCTTCTTGCATTAGAAGCAGCGGATGACTAGTAAATCAGCAAGTAATGCCACACTAATAGTTTCCCACCTCCTTTTCCTCTTCCTCACTCCTTCTATGCCCCTATAACCTGTTATTTTCTTTTTCCTTTATTAATTTTTTCTGGCAATCACAAAGGGAACGACCTACAGGACCCAAGTGAGCTGGAGTTTCCGGGTACTTGCTGGAGAATCCAGCGGCCTGCATACCTAACCTAACCTAACCATTTGCGATGTTCGCCATGATGTCCATAAAATTTTCGTGGCTAATGGAGACCCCTAGTTATGTGTATAAATAAATATTGCCTGTGGAGACGAGCCGTAACATCAAATTATGTATATATAAAGGGTGTTTTTTTAAGCCCGATAGAACTTGAAATTGTAAAAAATAACACAAAAAATTAAATTGTAATCAAAATTTTTTTTTATTCGAAAGATCAATACGTGACATTAACATTTGAAAATGATTTCGGGCATATGGGCACCGCGGCTGTTCTTGACGAAGCGCATTCTGGACGTCCAATTTTGGGCCACTTTTTCGAGCACTGCTGGCCGTATGTCACGAACAACACGAACAATGCTGGCCTCCAAGGCGTCAATTGTTGCTGGTTTATCAGCATAAGCCAGTGACTTCACGTAGCCCCACAGGAAATAATCGAGAGGTGTCAAATCGCACGACCTTGGAGGCCAATTGACAGGTCCATTTCTCGAAATCAACTTATCGCCAAATTTTGATTTCAGTAAGTCGATGGTTGCGTTCGCCGTATAGCACGTAGCGCCATCCTGTTGAAACCACATCTCCTCCGGATCAATGTCATCCATATTTTCAAACAAAAAATCATTGATCATGGTGCGGTAACGATCTCCATTGACCGTAACGCGAGCTCCGGCCTAATTTTTGAAGAAATAAGGTCCGATGATGCCACCAGCATGAAAACCGCACCAAACAGTGCATTTTTCTGGATGTAATGGAGTCTGTAGGGTCTCTTGTGGATTGGTCTCACTCCATATGCGGCAATTTTGCTTATTAACAAACCCGTTAAGCCAAAAATGCGCCTCATCGCTGAACACAATTTTGCGATAAAACAACGGGAAATCGACGACTGATTTTCAAAGTAAATTTGGATAATTTCGTAGCGTTGTTCAAGCGTGAGTCTATTCATGATGATTTGTCAGAGTATACTGAAACAAATAAAAAAAATGTTTCATCAAAATTTAATTTTTTGTGTTACTTTTTACAATTTAAAGTTCTATCTAGCTTAAAAAAACACCCTATAGATAGTCTGGCAAGCAATGTTCGAAAATTAAGCAACCCTGTTGTTATCAGTTTTCAAATTTTCCCGAGTTGTAACAAAGAAATGCGCTAAATTAAAAAGAAAAAATAAAAAAAGCAAAACGATATCTTGAAAGAAAAATTAAACAATAATTTAGATGGATCGCACAATAATAGTTCCATATCGAGCAGAAGAAAAGGAACTTTCTCATATATTATACAATGCAATTCAGGGCTTAATGTTGCTTTACCCACCCACAGAAGATTTACGGAAGTGCCTGTCCGATGAAATGTTCATAAAACCCAACCAACATGCATTTTTTCACATTATGCACTATCTTTTCCGTATTTTTGATGCCCAAGAATTTAAAAAACGATTTTTCTGGCCCATTACAGATAAACGTTCGGAATCAAGTTTTCGTAATAGTACAGTTGAATATCTCAAGCATATTAATGAAAAGTATCAATTGAACTGGAGTAACATAAAATCTTATTTAGTTGTGATGCCTGGCGGAATGAAGTTTATCAGTTTTCTTATAGATTTTGTTAACTTTATTGCACAAGAACTTATCAAGCAAAAAGAAAAGCAACTGAATTTAAATGCGGACAATTATCGGCCACAAGTTTCTGAAGCCAACTTACACAAAATTTGTGCTAAAAATGAACTTTTCAAAGCGATGGCTTCAGAATTTATAGATACTCTTGAGAATTTAAACACAAAGTACGACGAGAAGAGTGAAAAATTGATGCAACATTTAGAAAAGCTTTCACAGGACTCAGGATTAAATCTTAATATGCTGATAGATCAACATTTCCTTGAGAGTTTTGAAAACGACAATTGCCTGCTTTTTGATAAATGCTACACTGATCGTTCGAAAAAGGTAATTGAAATGGATCATTTAATAAACGATCTAAAAGAGGCGATGGAAAAGTTTTATAGCAAGGAGACTGGTTATAGATATGATAAGCAACGAATATGCCAACAGCTCAAGCGCATCCGCGATAATTTTCCTATTGATGAGCTGGTAGAAGGCAAGTATAACATATTCATATAAAAACATTCCTTAAATTATAAATTTCAGAATCTTTTGGCCGTAAAGTTACAGATGATGGCGTTAATATTAACACACTTATATCAACATTTAATGCCATCAATGGCACAATTCAAAGCGAACTAAAAACGTTTAACAAACAGCCTTGTGCTGGTGAATTTGTGTATTCCCGCTTACTGAATTTAAAGAAAGAACTTCAAGAAATGGAAACACAAATTACAAATTTTAAAAAGATTCTTCATGAAAGTATGAAAATGTCTAAACCCGATTTGCCCTTGACGCCAATACGCACCAACATGAGCGAGGCAAAAAGACGAGATTTAGAAAATACTTTGCTCATGAAATTGGTTTCTACTCCACCCATTAAATTTGAGGTTCCTGAAGTTGGAGGCAAATCAAGATTAGCTTTAATAGATTCAAAATTCACAAATTCGAATGATACGACTTTTAAGCATTTTTTGGGTAAGTAAAAATTATTTGCTTCTAATTTTTCGACTCTTACATTTTTTTAAATATTATTTATTTGCTTGAATATTTCGACACTCTGTTGTGTATTCTTCAGGTTTTTTTTGTTTGAAAAACTGTGTATAAATATAATAATATAAATTTGAAAACGCATATTGAAATAACAAAAACAAAATATTCAAATACATTAACATTTACAATGAGAAAACATATTTTATATCATTACAACATTAAACATACCTATTACATATTACTTTTTAAAAAGAAATGAAAAAGTTTTTAATATTTTTTTTTTTTTTTTTTTTTTTTTTTTTTTTTTTTTTTTTTTTTTTTTATGTACTAAATGCCTATAGTTTTGGGCTAATCCTTCTATATCTTTTTTAAAATTAATCCTTTTAACTACAGGCATTTTAGTTATCTGTAGCATTTCTAGCATGTATCTACATTTATAATAGTTTTCTTTATTTAAAAATATATAATTTTTGCAGCTTGTTTTTTGCTTGTCTTGCTAAATTTTTAATAAAAAAGCAAGATCTGAGGCTGCAAAAATTATATATATAACAAGCAAAGATAAAAAATATATTTAGATAATTTTTCTTTATTTAAAATAGATGTTCTTTCAATATATGGATAGTGATTAAAATCACGGCAGTGGATAGATAATGCAGTTTTCTGCGAAATGCTTTAGTTCCTATACTTCTGGTCAGATTTATGACCCGCTAATCTAGTTTTAAGTTTATTACCTGTTGTTCCTATATATACTTTATCAAAATTCTTCAGGTAGAATTATAAATTATTTTTCTAAGCATCCAACAAGAAGGGTTATTATTAATAAAGATAAAAACTTAATTGATAGGATATTAACAATCAGTGATCATATATTTTATAAGAATAATAATTTGCAAGTTGAGAAGACAATACAACATAACGGAAAGATTGAATAACAATGTTTCTGAAGCAATAATAACTAACTTATGTACCTGAAATGTCAGAGAGTTCTAATATATTTTTTATTTGTTTAGTAAGTAGTATTTGTTAGAAATACTTTACCAATTAAGTTTTTTATTCGCTATTTAAGCTTCTAACATTTAGACCAGTAAAAAATTATAACAAGCTATTTATAATTTTTTACTGGTATAAATGTTAGAAGCTTAAATAGCGAATAAAAAACTTAATTGTTTGAATTTTTGTTCTCTGCTTTTCGATACTTTCAAAAAGCAAATCGTAGCAACCAACGGTTGTTCATTTGTTTGAAAGGTGTAAAGAAATGTTAGAGACGTTTATAAATAGAAAAGCTTGTTTTTTGTGTTTTGACGGATATTATTAGAGCATTTTTCTTTTTAAATTCTCAGCAATTTATTTTGATTGTTGGGATATAAAGTTGAGTGTTTGAGAATATCTTTCAAAAGTCTACTGATGATTAGGGTAGTTCCTATGAAATGTCGACATATAGATAGCTGGGAAACATAGAAAACAAGCTATTTATAATTTTTTACTGAAATACTTTACCATTAATATACCTGTAGATCAATATAACTTCTACACCGAAGTAGGCGGTAACTTTATTGTACTTGTACATTTTTCTATTTTGTCAGTTCGTAAGAAATCTTAGCTAAATAAAGTTTATTCTTTATACAAAATATAAAATACAAAGTTTTATATTTTAACATGTACCCAGGATTGCTGGAAATTCAAATAAAAGCTGTGTATCCTGTATTAGTTATTTTAAATGTATATAACTGGTGAATAAAGATAAGATGTCGAACTCAAATTTTCAAATTGAAAAATTATCTTTGGATAATTACGCATCGTGGTCAATACAGATGAGAAGCCTTTTGATAACTCAAGTTTATTGGGACGTTATTGGAAATGATATTGGCGAATCTGCGACGCTGCAAGAAAAAACATTGTGGCAAGCTAAGAATAGCAAGGCGTTGGCGACATTAACTTTGTTGGTGAGAACAACTGAACTTATTCATCTTAAGGGTTGCAAAACTGCAAAAGAAGCATGGTGTAAGTTGGAAAATACATACAGAGCAAAGGATCCTGCAAGAAAAGTTCACCTTTTTAAGAAATTTGTGCGTTTTAAATTTGTGTCAAATGAAAAATATTCTGTGCAAATAAATCAATTTAGTTCTATTGCTGATGAATTGAAAGAGGCTGAAATTCGTATTCCAGATGAGTTACTTTCTATATTTTTATTATGCAGTTTGCCGTCTGAATTAGAAAATTTTGTTTTTGCGATTGAAAGTCTCGTGATTCATTACCAAGCTAAGAGCAATTGAAAATTAAAGTCCTCGAAGAAAAACGAAGGTGTGAGAATGGTCGTGAAAGCAGAGAGAATAGAACTAAAACAGCCAGTGATAAGAATTCAAGTTCAAATAACGCAAGTAAATTCAAGAACGTAACGTGTTACGGGTGTGGTAAGAATGTGTATATACGTGCGCAATGTCAAGTTAAAAACAAAACCGGTAATAATCAAAATAGTTCTATGGCAATTCTAAATTCCTGCATTGATGAAGATTACGCTAATGATTGGTTGTTGGACAGTGGAGCATTTTTTCAACTTTGCCGAGAAAAACTTTTATTTTCAGGTATGAAATATTATAATAGTGAAGTAGTGCTGGCTTCTGGTGATAAATTTAGTGTAAAAAAATGAGACGGAGAAGTCAAAGTAAAATTAAACAAGAAAACTTATTGTCTAAAAGATGTGTTGTATATTCCAAAAATGAGAAGCTATATTGTGGAATTTCTAAACCTTGAAGCATATATTTACAAGAAAGATGAATTTCAGTACAAAAGTAGAAGTTTCAACGGAATTTATTAAGCAAAAATTTTTTGAAAAGAGCGGAAAAATTAGATAAGACACTTTGGCATGGATGGTTTGGTCACATCAATTTTAATGACTTAAAAAAAAAATGGAAAGAAACGGCATGGTTCGGGGAATACAAGGTAATATAAACGAATTTAATTGTTTTACATGTTCATTGTGCAAAATGCCAGCTAAGTGTTTTAAGCCAATTGGGAATGCGGCTTCGAAGAATTTGTTAGATACAGACATTGGCGTGCCTATGAGGGTAAAGTCTTATGGTGCTGGTTTATATTTTATCACATTTATTGATGATTACTCTAGATTCAAGAGACGTAAAATTTTTTGAAAATGAATTCAAATCATCAAATTTTGATCTCGAAGATAGTTTTTGTGATAAGGTATTAGATTGTACAATTTCAAGTAGTCAAAATGAAAGTTTGGAAAACAATGGACAAAATTTTGATCAGCATGTTGATGATTTAACAAATGAAAATTTCAATAGTATTGAATGAGTAAGCAAGCGGTGATGATTCTTACTTAAATTCTCAATCAGATTTAAAAGGTTTTGATGATACAAATAAAGGATGTTAACAGAAAACGAGCCAGAACGAGGAAGACCAAGTATGTCAAGATCGGGAAAACTAGGAAGGCCGAGAAAAATATTTGAACTAGATGACCAAGTAAGCATGGTAAATGACTTTAATTTTGAACCTACAAGTGTAAAGCAAGCTTTTATTAGTAGTGAGTCAAAATGAATGGCAAACAGCAATGTGTAATGAATAATCATCCTTCACGAAAAATGGTACATGGGAATTAGTAGAAAAACCTCCAGATAAGAATGTTATTGGAAGCAAGTGGATATTTACTAAGAAACGTTTTGCAGACGGAAGAGTCGAAAAGTATAAAGCTCGACTCGTGGCCCAGGGATGTTTTCAAAAATATAAAGAAAATTATTGCGAAATATATGCGCCAGTTATACATCATCCAACCATTCGATAAATTTTGTCGTTAGCTGTAGACTATAATTTACAAATTAGACATGATGTTGTTGCAGCATATTTGAATGGTGATTTAAGGGAGGAAGTATATATGAAGCAGCCAGAAACGTTTATTAAGAAAGGCGAAGAAAATTTAGTGTACAAGTTGAGGAAGTCGTTATATGGACTGAAACAAGCTGGGAGACAGTGGAACCACAAAATTAATGAAATTTTGCTGCAAATTGGTTTCATTCAATGTAAGTCGGATAGTTGTGTATTTGTAAACAACGATAACAATGAAATTATCATTATTGCACTTTATGCTGATGACATTTTACTTGCTTGTTCATCAAATAAAAAATTGCAATTTATCTTGGGAAAGCTGAAGAGAATGTGTAAATCGTTGATCGATGTCAAGTAAACTATTACCTAGGAATTGAAATAATAACAAATGAACCTAGCGGAAATATTGAAGTACATCAAAGAAATTTTGTTAGAGCTTTTGAAACAATGGGAAATGCAAAATTGCAAACCTGCTAAGACGTCTTTTGTTGTTGGAACAGTATTGTTAAAATGTGGTGACGAAAACTGTCATGAAATAGTTGATGTTAAGAAGTATCAATCTTTGATTGAAAGTTTAATGTATTTGTCGACAATTTCGAGGCCAGATATTGCACATACAATTTCAAGTTTAGCACAGTTCAGTTCTCATCTGCACAAAGAACTTTTTGTTGTCGCGAAACACGTCTGACGTGTTTATATATATATATATATATATATATATATATATATATATATATATATATATATATATATATATATATATATATATATATATATATATATATATATATATATATATATATATATATATATATATATATATATATATATATATATATATATATATATATATATATATATATATATATATATATATACATTCCTACTTTCATAATCCATAATTCGTAATTGGGCTCCCCAGCCAAAGAAACATAACATATAAATGTAAAAAATTAAAAACAAGAAGCATTTAATAATGGTCCCCCCACACGGCAGACGTATAAACAACATATTATTTATAATATTTTTAACCAATATTATACCGTTATTTGTTATTACATAGTCAATTAGTGTTTTTGATTCCTTTGTTATTCTAGTGAAATAGTTTATTATTTGTTTGAGACCATTATCGTTTAAAATACTTTCCAATTTGATAATACGAAATATAGAATAGCACGAAAAGTTCGTATTACTGTAGGTAGAGTTTTAAGTAAAACAAAAGATAGGTTGGAAAAGCCGTGTATGTCTAGCTTAGTGTATAAAATACCATGTAGTGGTAAAAACAATAAAATTGTATTATTAGAACTGTTGCACCAATAAAAAAAATTTAAGGGTTTCTTTCTGAGTTAATATTAAGGAACTATTGCTTGAAAATAATTCTATTTAAATGTTTATCATTTCCATACACCTACCAAGTCACGATTTAGAAAAACTATGCTTATGAGGATTTAATTGATTTTCATCGCATTCTATTTCCAATACTTTCATATATCTTTGTTTTGTTTAAAAATATATTTCATTCAACTATCATTTTTATGGATACGTGTGTTAATAAGTGTATAAGGCAATGGGAAAATGTGTCTCTAATAGGGTGTTTATTAATATGTAGTATTTTTTAATAATAAACAAATATTCTTGATCCTAATTTTTCGACCTTTTTCTTAAATTAAGATGAAATGATCTTCAAGCTTGAGGTCTTTTTTATAAAATTTTTTTTTAAAAAATGTGTTTATTTAATTCAATATTTCGTCTTCCTTCGGAAGACTTCTTCAGGAAAATTTTTTGATTTTTTGTTTATAAATTATTTGAAAGGAAATGAAAATAATATTAACATACATACATAAATACATTCAACATAAAGTGTTACAAAAAATTAAAATACACAAAAACCATTTTTAACATAATGTAAGTTAAGTTTATTTGAGACTTTGAAACAAACATACATATATAAAGAAAACAAATGTTAAAAATCAATTACAAAAAAAAACTTAAAACTATAATGTTTTGTTTTAATAAAGTTAAATGTTTAACAGTAACAAACTTATTAATTTCTAGTAGAGTATGAGTTAAAATTAAAGAGTAGTGCTTGCTCCCGGCACAACATTTCTGAAAATTTAATTAAAGGTGTGCTTAAAACTAGACTTAAGTCTAAATTAAACAAAAAAATTGGAAAAGAAGGAAAACAAAAAAAGTTATAAAAAATTTACCCTCTATGGGAACCTTGGATTTTTGAAACATAAAATTTTGGCAATATACTATTTACGCAGGTGATTTCCTGCTCCACAAGTCCTAACGGTGAATAGTAGCAAGAATTTAACCAACTCTGACCGTATTGATCGTTTAATATACCCCGAATTAGGTTATTGTCCACGAATTCCAGTGAATTTAGAAATTTTTTCATTAAGCCAAAAGCGTATGAAGCTAAAGGCTTAATTTTTGCAATCTCATAAATATATTCATTAGAAAATTTTTTGTTTGTATTTTGAAAGTGTTTGTTAATGCATTGCCTAATAATTTTGCGTTCAAATATTTCAAGTTCACTCATTACCGATGGTGAAAAGGAAAACCAAATTGAAAATGCATATAATAGGACTGGCCTTATACTCATCTTATATATAAGCAATTTTGTATCCTTTGGTAAATACTTAGAACTTAATAATCTTGCAAAAGACATTCTTATCCGCCTGGCTTTATCAAGGGAAATTCTGGCATGGACATTAAACTTTAAAAGTTTAGTAAAATGGACACCTAAGTATTTTAGATTTTCCACGAACGGGATCTCATGTCCATCCAGAAAAATTTTAAGCTGCTTACTTTCCGGAACAACAAAACTTTTGCATTTTCCAGATGCGTTCCTTAAGCAAATAGCTCTACTTTTTAAAACATTTATTTTTATACCCCACAATTTATAGTAATTATTAACTGTTGCTAAATAAGCGGAAATATTACGCAAAGTGTCATTCGGTGAAATTCCATGAGTATAAAGTAAAGAATCATCTGCATAAAGAACACCAGTGGCACCTTGAAATTCATGAGGAAAATCATAAAGAAATATATTATAAAGATGCGGAGCCAAAATTGAACCCTGCGGCACTCCGCAACTAATTTCGCCATAGGTTGAAAATTCATTTTGAAGTTGAACGCAAAATTTCCTATTTGCAAAAAAATTTTGAATAAGTCTAATTATATATGGTTCAAATCCAATTCTAATCATTTTATAAATAATTCCATTGTGATACGCATGATCAAAAGCTTTTTCAATATCAAGAGAAATGGCAATGGTACATCTCTTCTCCCTTAAATTGTTCACCACATCGTTATGAAATTTTAACAAGGCATGTGTAGTAGAATGGAATTTCTTAAATCCAAATTGATGATCAGGAATATATGAATAATTAAAGCTAGAATCCATTTTTTCTTTAACTACCTTTTCCAAAAGCTTCCTCAAATTTGATAACAAAGAAATAGGTCTAACGTTACTTATGTCAAAATTATTTTGAGATTTTGGAATTGGGCAAATTTTAGCAATTTTCCAAGCTTTTGGAAAGTAACCATTATTTATGCAATTGTTAAAAATAATTGCTAAAAATTTAAAAATAGAAAGGGGAAGTTTCCTTATAATAAAATTTGAAATTCCATCCAGGCCAGAAGATTTTTTATTGTTCAACGACCTTGAAATCAAGAAAAGTTTTTCACCTTGAATTAATTTTGGATCATTTTGAATATTTGAGGAAGGAAATTGGTCCCCAAATCTGAATAAAGTACTTGACATTTGCAACATGTTCAAACTAATAGTGCTCTCAATTTCTGAAACATCCCTGCTAGGCACAGAATTAGCGTAAATTGAAGAAAAGTGCTCACGGAGAAGTGACACCTTTTGAAAATTATCTGCAATTTCCAAACCATTTACCGATAGCCTCGAACACGATTTTTTTGAATTTCCTAAAATATTATAAATCTCCTTATATGCACTAGGTCCAGGCTTGATTTTTGAAAGCCGAGTACTAAAAATTTCAGCTTGCTCAATCTGAACCTGCTCTTTTATAATAATTTTAAGCAATTGTATTTGCTTTGAAAGCAAAATATAGTCGGGACTCCTCCTATTTAAAGTTCTCCGAAAAAGAAGACGTAACTCTTTCTGCCAAGCATACTTAACTTTATACAAGTTCTTTATCTTATGCGAAACGTAAATATGTTTATTTTTCAATTCAGTTTTCACACAATTGTTGTTAATAACATCATTCAGAGAAAGAGAAAAATTTTCGATGTAATTATCAATTTCAGAATTTGATAAATTTATGTTTGAAGGGGGATACTGCTCTGACACGGAAGAAAGGACTTCGTTCTGAAAACGATTCCAATTAGTATTTTCAAAAGAAGTAAGCAAGCGTGGCTGCCTTAAAAAAAACTCAAAATTCAAAAACTCCATCCGAAAATTTAAAGGAAAATGATCTGAAAAAGATGGTAGGGACTTAATAGAAAAATTTGGACTAAAATTATTTATTAAATTCGAACTAATAAGAAAATGGTCCAAAAAAGAATTTCCATTAGGAAAAGAAGACAACGAGTCTGAAAATCTTAAAAAATCAGGACAGCTTGTCAGCCAATCAAAAAGTGTAATACCATTGAGGTTGTTAATACTATCACCCCATGAAGTATGTTTCGCGTTGAGATCACCACCAAGAATAACACCATCATAGCTCCGGGAAAGATTGCTTATAGAAGATAAGCCATTGAAAATGCCCGTGCGGTTGAAATTGCAAGGAAAGTATAAAGAACCAAGAAGAAATCTTTTAGGTTCGCCGTTAAACAACAAATTTATTTCAACAAATAAATTTGGGAACAAGACGTTATCAATCGTTACACGCCGATAAACAAATTTTTCTTTCAAAACAATTGCAACACCAATAGAACTATCATTTTTCAGTACCGTGTAATTTTCCAAAAAAAAATTACTCGTTGAACTAAGACGTGTTTCCTGCAAAAAGGCAACATCAATCCTATTACTACTCAAAGTATTACTTAAATCAACTCTTCTACTGTAACTTACGAGGGAATGGACGTTAAAAGTTAAGATATTCATGGTTCTATTTGTCATACACCACATCAACCTCCTTAAGCAGTTTTAAACAATCAGATTTAGCTTGTGCTTTAGAACTTTTATGGTAGTTATTTATAAAATTTTTAATTTTATCTTCTAATGTCATACTCTCTTCCTTACAAATTTCTTTAGCAATACATAAAAAATCTTCAATGAATTTAGGTTTTTTAGGAATGCTATTAATTTTTTGAGAGTTGGCAAAACAGTTGGCAAAAGTTTTGCCTGAGCTTATATAACTTGTATCATTTAATATTTTTGCCACATTGTGTTCAGCTAACAAATTTTTCTGTTTTGCAGCATTAACTAATTCCCTTCTATGACTGGAATACTTTAAAAAGTAGGGGCATCCACGCCAATTAGCTGGATGGCCCAACTGTTTGCAATTAACGCAGAACGGCCTCGAGTTTTCGTTAAACACCAGCTTACACTCACCTGGACCATGCTTCTCAGCACACTTAACGCAAGCCTGCGGCCTATTACAATTACTTGAATAATGCCCCCATTGTTGGCAACGCCAACATTGAACTTCTTTAGAGTTAGCCTTGGGAGATTCCCATAAAACGTATTGGTTCAATAAATACCTTACATGAGCAAGTTCATTCGCATTTTTGTTTGGGAGCAAGGTAACTAAAAATAGTCCTGTATCAATAACATTTTTCCTTGAGTACTTCGTTTGAAATTTTGAAATTTTTTCCACGGTATTCGGCATTATAATATCCATTTCCTTTTTAATGTCTTCTATATCAGTCTTGTGATATAATCCACGGAGCACCACATTCTTTTTTTTTAGAGCCTTTGGGGTAAAGGAATAGGAATCAATACCTTTTTCTTTTAACAAAGCCATCATCTCTTGATGTATGTTCGGGTCACGTAAATATAATTTGCTTTTGTATCTTGATTTGTTCACAATCTTAAAATCAACATTTTTGGCTTTAAGCTGATCCACAAGGGTTTTAATATTCAAATTCAGAATAAAAATAGGTGGACAATAACTTTCAACTTTTGATTTCAAAGGCCTTTGCGCCGCTTGATTCTCCTGAGTTCTACTTGAGTTTGTCTTATCCATCTCAATTTCTCCTAAAATTTGAAAGCGATTTGAGTTATTTGTAAATCCTCCTTGTAAAGAGTTAAGATCGGACAGATCAACTTGAACTGGATGAGCATATTTCCGTTTCTTGTTTTTGATTTCAATAAATTCTTCCAGCTCTTTCGTTACATCATCCCCATCGAATTCCATAGATGAAAAGAATGCTGCTTCATTAATTTGATCACCAGCCTTAACACCAGCAGAAGACTTGCTTTTATCAGGAGGCTCTTTCAATGGTGGAATGTTGCTTCCTATTTGATTGAATTGACAATCCATAGAATTTTTTTTTTCCGAAATTGATTTTAAAAATTTTATTCTATATTTCTGAGAATTAAGTACGACCTTCCTTGTTGAAAAACAAATTCAGAATCCTTAACATAATGTAATTAACATAATAATAGATTTCTTAATATGCTAATTTATTACTTTATTTTTATAAATTAGATGCCTATAATTCTGAGCTAAACTTTCCGTATCTTTTCTAAAATTAATTCTATTTGCTAATGGTACATTAATTATCTGCACCATCTCAAACATATAACGTTTCCTATAATTATTTTCTGTATTCAATATGGAAACACTATTAAAATCTGGGTTATGATTTAAATCCCGACAATGAATAGACAAAGCAGTCTTCTGAGACGAATTAATATTTCTATATTTCTGATCTGTCTTATGTCCTGCTAATCTAGTCTTCAATTTATTCTTCGTTGTTCCTATATATACCTTGTCACGTTGTTCACTATCATTACCGCTACAAGGTATTTTGTACACTAAATTCGACTTATCTAGCTTACTAATTCTGTCTTTTGTTTTACTAAATAATCCTCCAACTGTTTTATAAATCTTGTGTGCCATTTTATATCTTCTTTTATCAAATATACTAGAATTCTGTAACCTTTCAGACATTTCAGGTACATACGCTAACGATTTATAAATTTTTGTTTCTATACTAACATCTGATCTATTTCTGCTATCATATTGTCTAATTAATTTGCAAACAAGGTCCTTAGGAAAGCTGTTTTCAATTAATATATTTTTAAGTACTAAGGAATCTAATATAACTAATATTAAGGAATCTAATATAACTAATATTAAATACTCTGTCTATAAGATTTTTTGCGGTATTTATTATTACTCTCTTTGGATGTTTTGAGTAATAATTAACTATTCTTCCAGAAGACGTTGGTTTCTGATACCAATCTATTAACAAACTATTATCTTTTCTTAAAACTAATCTATCTAAATATGAAATTCTGTTGTTTGATTCTGTCTCAATTGTAAATTTAATGCAGGGGTCAAACGAATTTAAAGTTGACATTAGCATATCAACTTCTTCTCCTTTTATGATACAAAACAAAAGGAGAAGAAGTTGAAATCAAAAAATTTTCCTGAAGAAGTCTTCCGAAGGAAGACGAAATATTGAATTAAATAAACACATTTTTTAAAAAAAAATTTATAAAAAAGACCTCAAGCTTGAAGATCATTTCATCTTAATATAAACAAATATTTTTTAAGCAATTCAAGATAGATAAAATAAACATTTTTTTAAATGATAGACGGAAAAAATTCTATTTGTATACCACTTTTGTTTGCTATTGATATTAATAATATATTTTTTCACATGTTAAAATTCTAGCACCGCCCCGTTCGACAGCAATCCGTCAGACAAACCGAAATCAAAGTTTGGTGGAACAAACAATTTCTGATCCAAATAATACCATAAATCGATCAAAAATAATTGATCCTAAGCAATTATTACGCTCAAGTACCAAAAAAGACTCCTCAAAATATAAAACGCCAACTTCGCAATTGAACCTCTCCAACCTAGGATCTAAGTGGAAACACCATCAATCTCTTTTTAATGACAAGGAAGATGATGAAAAACAAATCGCTTCAATGACAGCATCTATTGCTCTTACGCCTATAAGTCAATTAAAAACTTTAGACATCAATAATATAACTCCCGAGTATTTTACTAAAACAGCTTCTCCCAATATCATGAAGCAATCGCCATTTACGCCATTTAGTTCAAACGATTGCACTCGAATTGCAAGATCACAATTTCAGTTGGATTCTAATATAATATCTGCATTTACTAGCGTCGGATCGGCTCTTACAAATGTAGGCAGAAAATTGTCAGCTGTTAAAAAGGTGCAGGATGCCTGTTTGAACTTTGCTAATCTAAGTACTAGTCCATCTGGTCGCTTAGATCCGTTAGTCACAGCTGATGATCTAGACATTCCAAAATTTAAACTAAATGATGTATCGTTAATTGAACAAAATCAGAATTTGATCGTAAGTATTAATAATCAAAATATCGTTATATGAAAATAATCTGGCTGGTAATATTTCTACCTTAATTAGTCCGAGGCTTAAGTATTGCTAATTTGATAGAAACTATATATTTTACTATTTTTAAATTTCATCGATATATCGATTTCCTTTTACTGATTTTTATACAAAAATAATGATTTAACTAATTTTTATATAAAGTAAATCAACATTTTTGTTGCAGATTAAAATATCGGAGAAACTAATATAAAAAATAAAGCTTTGAAGCAAAAAACAAACTCAATTGATTATAATTTGTATTTTTTAATAATTTCTACAATTCAAAATTACATTTGATATATAAAAGCCAAAGCGGAAATTAAAACATAGACTTTTTTTAGATTATTTAAATTTCATTTATTATATCATTACGATCTGTTTTTAAATTTATAAAATTTTTATAAAATATCATAAAGTTGATACAAAATAATAAACAAAATTGATCTCAAACTTGAATTATTGAGAAACTGTTTAGAAAATATCAAAACAAAAAAATTTGTGAGAAAAGAAATTACAAAAATTTTAACCAATTTCTTTTTTTTTTAGAATCCGATCGTGTTGGTAAAATCTCTAGCTAATGATGAAAACAATCCAAATTCGGGTAATGTTAGCGAACAAAAAGAAACTTATCCTACAGAGGATTATGTGCAAGAGGAGGAGGCTCTGTTTAACATAAGTGATAGCGTTTTAAAAGATGTAACTCTGTAATTCTTTTATTTTTACCAAACTGTAATTCTTTTTTAATATTTTTTAAATAAATATTTATCATAATTTGCTTACATTATGATGTTAAAAACATCGAAAGTTTTTTTAGACTTCCATCTTGAGTAGAAAGGGCATTGTAAGTCGGTTTAACATAAGGGTTCCATTTAGAATGTTTGTTCAGCCCCAAACTCTCCAAAGATTTTTTATAATATAAGGAATTAAGACCATATTCTCGCGTTTTGAAGAATAAGTCGTCATAAATATTGTAAGTTATTGCTCTAACTTCATTTTTATCATCTTTGCATTTTAATGATTTTCTACTAATTTGCGAGTTTGTTTTGGTTAACGAATAAAGTTTACTCCCAGTAGCATTTATGTTGATTTTAAATTTCTTTGCTGGTATAAACCCTAATTCTGGAATATTTTTAAGCAGGAACCTTAAACGTTCTTCTAATTTTGTAATGCGATATTCCAACTTTTCAATTCTTTCCACAGAAAGTTCGGGTTTATCTTGATCTTCTGTTATATCCTTTACAATTATTTCAAGTTCGTCATTTGCGTCGTGGAGGATAACATGCTGTAATATGGTGTTATAATCATTCAAACTTTTTTTTGTTACATCATCAATTTTTTCTTTACATACTAATTGATCCGAAACTGGCAGTTTCTGCGATACATTGTGTACTTCACCCCTAACTAAGCTCATTGACGTAGTGTTAAAAATAAGCCTCTCTGAAATGCTGGTTCCAGATTCTGAGCCGTTAAAATTTATCATAGCCTTTTCAATTTCTCTTGTTAAGGGTATGAAACGCTGCGTTCTTTTATAGCTTTGACTTTGGAAATATTTTGTATTTGAATATTCCAAATGTTGTAAACTTTGAAAATTGTCGGAGCTCGTTGATGAACTAATTTCCATAAACTGATGATTTTGCTTTTTTTTTTTATTTAATTTATTGCTTTTAATTTTTAATAATGTGCATACCCTGTACGTTTTGAATAAAAAAAAATCGTTTATTTGAAGGTAAAGTCAAATACAAGCCAAGGTGTGTCTACTATGTTTTGTTTTTGTCTGAAGTTCCGCAGCTCAGGTGGTGTGCATTCGCATCCGCGTGTCTCTTACCGATCTTTCCACCAGCTTGCCTGGTGGTGACTCATTCTTGCCATGAGCCATGTAGCAGGATAGAATCCATATGTTGGACTCCCCTACATCCGTCGTGGCAGTTACTTTATCTCCGTCACTGTAATCAGATAAAATGAAGATATTCATGTGCTTTTTGATTATGATACAGGATCTTATGGTTATATCCTCATTACCTGAATTTGCTGCATATATTAATTTATAGCCTTTGACGCCTAGTCCAAGGATCTTGCCATTGTTTGTCCATGGCTCTTGTACAAGCGCAATATCAACGTCTCGCTTGGCGAGATGATATAAAAGGCTAGCTGACGCTGTTTTACTGTGATGAAGGTTAATCTGAGTAACCTTCTTCATTTATTCGGTGTCGAAGTTGATGATGGTGGCATTCTCCGGATCAGAATCCAATAGACTGTCCTCATCATCAACTTTGGCGTTTTGCAATTCCCCAAAGAACCATCCAACCAAACTAGAGTTTGATTGTGAGCTCTGTGTTGAATTGGTATCCACCACTACCTCCACATCCTGTACTTTATTACGCTCTTTGGCTTTTTCATCGGGTTTGTGGTCCATCTTGTCATCACCCCGATACAGACAGAGCCTGGTTCCTTGGTATTCATAGAATTCCATGCCCTTTCTGTCTCGAAATAATGGCAGGGACTCCTGGTTAAGGACCTCAACCACCTTTCCGCTGGATCCTTTAGCATCTGCGACACTGACTAACTTCCAGTTTTGTGTGGGAAGATCAGGGTAAGCGATCTGAAGAATCCTGAGAATCGCATCAGGATCGTGTGGTTCCGCAGGAACAACTGCAGCCGCTCTCGGCCGACGGGGATGTCAGTGAGTTTTTTGCAACCTCACTGTAAGGTCTATTTATGACCATGGACCTCTTCCTCGGCTTTTTGCTCGGGTTAGCTGGTTCTTCCGCGGACCGTTGCCTTTTGCATGCTGCCTCAACGGTAGTAGGTACGTCCGGATTCGGGGGTTCGGCTACATATGCCTTGGTCCTTGTCAAGCACTGTTTGTCGTTGCTTGACGTAGACTACATTTCCGAGCTTTTTGACATATCGTTGAGCCGCTCTGATTTTTCACATGGTTTTGCGAAATTGGTGGTTGACAGGACACGTAGTATGGACGATATAAGCGTGGACACCTAGTATCAGGTGATTCTAGAAATCAGGACGGTCGAGTTGTAGACTGGACAGTCTACTGTAGCTATTATGAGTTGGTTGACTGGGCAGCTTACTTTAATTATTAAGTTATCTTTTATTTCTTTACTGGTATTTCGTAAACGTAATTAGTCTCTAAGTTAAGGCCGGGGCACACAGAAACCGTTGTACGTTATACATTGCCTTTTTCAACTGACAACTAAGTTGAAATACATGTAGTCTTATGAGCTTTGTCACATTCAGTACTTCTCCGTCAACGCAAAGTATTAAAGTTGAGCAACTTTTAACGTACGTTGAAAACTTTGGCAACTATTTGGTAATATTTTTGTATATTTTGAATTAGTTTTTCGTTCAAAAATAAAATAAATTAATAACAAATTGTGCTAGATTTTCTGTGCTGTGTCTGAAAAATAAATCAAAAGACTGTAATCAAATTAGAGCAAAATGCAGTAGATTTTATATCCGTTAACAAAGTACTGATTGCGCCATCTTCATACTTCGTATACGTTAATGTCAGTTGAAAAAGGACACGTATGACGGATTCTATGCGCCCCGGCCCTTAGTATCGCATATAATGTGCAAGAGTAGGACATCTAGTCTATAAGAAAACCTTTGTATGTATTTATATATTTACCTTAAACTTCTACACAAATATTTGAAAAATAGAGTTTGTTTAATTACAAACCACTTTAGACACTATAATATTTTGAACGGCCCGAAAAATAAACAAAAGAAAATATAGGTGTGTTCCACGAGATCTCGGACTAGTTCGGACCAATGAGAGCAAAAAGCAAATTACTCTCTAAATTTCCAATTTTATCCAAAACTGCTGGAACGCAAAAAACCACAATTGTACATCTTGTAATACTAGTGCTGCTAGTTCAAAACAACTGTATCGTTATTCACGTAGAACACACCTAGTGTTGCTTCTTTCCGATTTAATATACAGAAACGCTGTGTTTTCGATAGTCGAGAAACGGTGGATTTTTATGTTTCATAGTTTTCAATGGGAGAAACTTCTCACTAATATTACAGAAACGAGGCACTGTATTTGAGAGAAACTTATGCATTCTCTCTTTTGCACGAAACTTGCCCGGAAAGTAAAGTAACACACCTATTGAAGCAGAGTTTATGTCAGGTGTAGCGTGCTACTACTTTCCAGATAAGAAAATATTTGCTGGCAAGTTTATAGTTTAATTATTTTCACAGTCAGTCTGGCAACTATTTCTGCAAAAGTATTTCATTTCCCAAAACAGTACCATTTATACCACACAGAATAATATAGACAGAGGTAGGTTCAATTCTATCTATAATTTCAATGGAAAAATTAAATGAAAGTTGAATATAGTGAGCAATTTTGTTGATTAATTATCTAATTTTAAATCATTAAACAGTGCAGTGCGGTTTTTAACAGTTCGTAAATAACTTGTGACGAAAATATTGATTTTTTGTGTACGTTGTAAGTTTTCTGTCTTTTTGTTTTGTGTATACCACCGCACATATACCATACAAACTAATAAAATTACAAAATTATGGACTTGATTATGAATCACATTGATTGCAAAAAATATATGCACATATAAATACATAATATATATGTGAGCAGTATGTGTGTGAAGTGCAATAATAGGATAAGTTGATTTAATTTGCAAACAATAATACTTATGCGTAGAGTTTTTATGAATACAGTCGAGAAAAATGGCTTGGAAGTTTCCCGCATCAGTTCGAAGTGTCTGATACTGATAAGAACAAATACTCCCTCTGATATTTGAGAAATCAATTCTTTTGTTTATACATACTTATGTATGTATAATGTATTCATACACACATTTCCTTTGGTATGAATAAAAATATGTATATACTCGTACTTATGTCCGCAGTACGTGCATTAAACACCCGCTTAAATATGCTATAATTATATGGGTACATCCATACAAATCATGCATACATATATTTGGACGTGTATACACATACCTATAGGTATACCTTGTGCTCTAACGCCATACATATGTACTTATGTACATGGAAGGTTAAATGTTATGTCAGTGTATCCTTGGAAAGGAATTGCCATAGTGCAAATGTGCTTTGGGAGTTGCTATCCTAGTCAAAAACTCAAATAATTCAGGTGGTTACACTACACAAACATACATAACTGTTATTTCAATAAAAACGAAAAATTTGAATAAAAACATAATTGGTATCAATACCAATCAAATTGTTTGAAAAACAGATTATTTAAAAAATTTGTTCGTTTTTTTTTCGAATATTTTAAGGTAATTAAATTATGAATAAAAAAAAAAGATATTCCCTAGTTTTGCATAATATTTTGTTTGACTATATGTATCTATATTAAAAACAGCATATATGTATGTATGTGTGTAGGTACATGGATTTCCATCATTCAGTGCACCTAGGCACTGACACCCAGTTATTGATTTCAATTTTAAGAGAAAAAAAAACAAGTAAATTTTACATAGTCGACAGAGCAAATTTATTTTTAGGGAAACAATTCAAATGTTCTGACTACTCAATTGAAATGTACATATGTATGTAAAAGTAAATAGATATGTACATTTGAAAAGCAAAATGCAAAAAAACTTGCATATCATTAAAAATGTGGGGTTATGTCCAGTTTACGCACAGAGCTCCGAATTGAAGCAAATTATATAAAAAATTATGAAAAGTTGGCGAAAACGCATAGGCAATTTTTTTTTTTAGCCCGTTTGTAAGCGGGACAAATATAATGGTAATGGTAAGGCAAAATTTTGTGTGTGATTTTATTTACAAAAGCCACCAGTATTTATTCTCCATCTACTCGAATTTTCTACGTGTGTTAACTAAAATTTTATTTGTGGGCTGTTCAATTTATGGCTCGATTATGGATGGCAAAAGAACTTTAGTTGCGTTGCCGGCGGACAACCCAACTGACAAAATAAATTATATTATGTATGGTATGATAATGATATTTTAACTTATATGCAATTATAATCTTTGAAAACAGTAGTAGTAGTAGTGTGATCAGTAGATTTTGCTTATTTTAGTAACTTTGGTTGCCAGGTTTAGTTGCCAGTTGCCTCCTGTAATATATTTTTGGCAACTGGCAACGCAACTAAAGGTCGGTTGCTATCGATGATGAAACCATTAATATAGGTATGATATATTAAAATGAATACCAGTGGGTACTGATGAGAAACAGCTAGTTGTCCCCCAGCTATATGGTATTCAATTATTTTTTCTGTTCTTTGGTCTTTTTGTTTCACAGCAATTATTGTTATAACTAAAAATAAAAATAATCCCTCTTCTTGACTGAAGTTGGACTCGAGCTCACAACTAGTTAATTAATATCGTACATATATAATAACTAAGAAGTTCGCTTATTGATAATTTATACATAGAAAAGAATGGAATTTTAATTTGCGAAATAGACTGAACAAATTTTTAGTACAGCCACAGCAATGATTTTTTTAGTGATGATAAATCATATTTTCAAAACTTACATAATATTTTCATTTGTATATATAAAAAACGTTTTAAAAGCAATACATATTTTTTAAGGCAGGAACTAAAATTAAACTTGACTTTTTCGTTTAAATTTAATAAACTATGTTTACGGCCGCTTGAAGCGCCCGTATTGGTTTGCATTTATTTGTTTTAACCAAGTGTTTTTAAGTATCCACAAATAATGGATATTATCATGTTTGTTTAAAAAAAATCTTGATTAAATAATTTTCTGGTAAAAACGTATGCTTAAAATGTATTTTTCTTTTTTCTTAAAGGTTAATCGTTTACGAGTTGGCGAAGTAAAATATCGTGTAACTAAGGAATCTAAAAAATCTAGAGCCGTTCACTATGGGTTCGCTATTTCGAAGTGAGGAAATGACTTTATGTCAGTTGTTTCTGCAAAGTGAAGCAGCTTATGCATGTGTTTCGGAATTAGGTGAATTGGGACTAGTACAATTTAGAGACGTAAGTAAAAATATTAAAAATAAGAAAATGCTTTGACATTGTTTAACCAACTCAAAAAACGATTTGTATACGTACAACAAAAGATTTTTTTTAGTTTACTTCATTTAACCGAGCGTACAATGGACCATGTATAGTTAATAGTATAATTTAACTTAAAGTGCAAAAGAAACATTACAGAATAATTAGCAATTGGAAAAAATTTAGATAAAATTCAGTATCGTTAATGTAAAGAAAGAAAAGCAAAAACGTTATGAAAATTTAAAACATTATTGAAACATGAAGGAAATTTAATGCATATCAACTGACATCGTTATAAGTTTGATACAAAATGGTTAAATAATTTTTTTTAGCAGTAGGTAATGTAAAGGAATAACACAACGGGACCAAAAAGACCCAAGTGGGCTGGTTT
Source organism: Thecocarcelia acutangulata (assembly GCA_914767995.1). Lineage (NCBI taxonomy): Eukaryota > Metazoa > Arthropoda > Insecta > Diptera > Tachinidae > Thecocarcelia > Thecocarcelia acutangulata. The sequence goes on along the minus strand of OU612094.1, from coordinate 162,283,467 downwards.
CATGAAACTGACGGCCTACACAAGCTAACCTAATGTAAAGGAAAATGGTCTAAGGCTGACAGGAACATGTTTCCAAATTCTGACAGTTATATCTACGAATAAACGTTTAAATACTGAAATTGATATTCTGGGTATAATGATATGTGGTGAACGAAAAGATCTTGAGAATGTGAAACTATTGTATAACTAAGCAGGAGTCCTCGTAGATATTTTATAAAATAAGTATTTTTGAACGTACATATGCAGTGAAAGTAATACCAAAAAAGGATTTAACATATGCAGAGATATCCTCACGTATTTTCCCATTTTACAACATTGAAATTATTCTTGTTAGATGCCGAAAGACTTCAATACAATAATTTATAGATGAAATAAGAAAATCATTCGCAGTAATAATTCTTTCTCTTATTGGAAGAGTGTATTTTAAACTATATAACTTATTTAGAGTGAAATTAGTCTACGATGCTAAAGACAATACTTACAATTTAATAATTTGATGTTTTTTTACGATGTTATGACACGCTCATCACCACCTGAACTACGTCAAAGCTCCAATTTTTTTAGAAATTTAGATATTCTTCTACCACGCATTAATAATTCTATTTTTGAACGGTCGTTTTGTGTAAGGGTATATAGTCAAGTCTAGAGTTTTTTGGAGAACGGGGAGAAGAGAATGGAAAAGTGTGCAGACTTGAGGGTACCGTCAAGTTTAACGGCATGTTTTCAGGAGACGTCCGAATCAAACATAAACATTATAGGTTAACGAATACGTAACAATTTGGGTTTACTAGACACTATTCGGGTTTTTCGCTTTACTAACGAAAACATTTACGTTGTATAAATTCGCAGTGTTACCTGCCTGCTGAAGTTTAATTTTTGTTTAGTTTTTTCATACAAAAAAATAATTTTAGACAACGAATGGTAATCCTATGTTAATACATAAAAAAAAAGCAAACGAAAACAATAAAAAAAATTATGACAGCAATAAACATTTTCTCTTATAAAAGCAACAATGTTGAAAATAATAATAAATAATTATTAACTCGTTATCAAGTGGAATGGTTTTATCCCTTGAGTTCTCATAGAATGTCAAGAAATTTGTACATAAGTAATAACAGATTCTGCAGCAGTTCTTCTGAGAACGAGCATAATGAAGTTTTGCTTCATTCATTTACTTCATTTCAAATGTTACTTCATTTCAAATGCTTACAATGCTGAAACCGGCGAATCTCCAGAACGATTTAAAAGATTTTTAAAGCATATTGCCCATTATCTCAAATAATTGGTAATATGCTGTTAAACCTTTGGATGATGTCTTAATGTAATATAATGTGATGTGACAATGTGTACTCCTTTCAGCAATTAAAAAACTGTTAGTATTTTATTGTCCAACAATTTTCCTATGGTCTGTAAGGAAGTGTTTGGTATAAACTGCATGTTATTAAATACTATTTACATATATGCATATGTATGTTTAAACATATACATATATGCACATATGTCTACTGACATATGTGCACAGCACGTGTGTATGCAAATATTGTTATTAACCTATTAAATGCTCCCTATAATTGCTCTTTTACTTAAGAAAATAAATTAAATAATAGTATATAAAATCACGTAAATAAAATATTTACTTTATTGTTGTTTTCTTACAAAATAAGAAGAAGAAAAATATTTTGATGTCAAAACATTGTGCAAACATTTATATGTATGTACGAGTACAATTCATATAAAGTGCCAAACCGGGTGCATTCTGCGACAAATTAAGGGAATTATTTCATGCTGAAGAGCGGGTTTTTGTTGTGATCTTTAATCTAAATAAAATGTTAGATTTTTGATCAAATAATACTTTTAGAATTTTGTTTTTGTACTTACTGTTTCTATTTTCAAAATTTCAATGATTTTATTTATTTATTTATTTCAATTTTATTTTATTTATTTTTTATTTAATTTCAATACACAGAAAGCCTTAATGGCCAATTATACATGTAATGTTAGCAAAAAATTTTATTTAATAAAATTTTAAAATAAGAAATGCAAGTTCAACAGGATGTGTGTCAACTGGTCCTTTATGTTCAGCGTTTTTCTTTTTTCACAAATCAATTGTGTTTTTTCTTTGTTTATATTTTTTTGAGAACTATTTTAGATAATTGCCAATAATTTGTTATCAATTTTGGAGATGATAGTTATTTTTACATGGTTCGCGACAAGATTCAAAATGAACCAAGATGGTTCGCTCTCAAAATTTTGTATGGCAAATAAATTTGGTTCAATCAAAAGTGTGCCGTGAGCTATGGAAGAGAGAACGTTCGTGTGAAGTGTTTGTATTTTTTAACGCTACTGTAAGACCACCATTCTATACCATATTTTGGCAAGTTTTATTAGTAGTATGTCGATTCTGCAATTTCATTTATGATAAGATACGCGCCATTGATTACTATCGCTCTAAAACTGTAATTTCAAGGTTTATTAAAAAAATTCGTTAAAAGAAATGTAGAAAATCGTTAATGTAAATGTATCTGGTTGTACTATTCTTATATTCCAACATAAAAGCTAAAACGGCAATTTTTTGCAGATTAAGATTTGTTCTTGGTGCCCACAACAAAAAGAATTTTAACGTACGACTGAAATTCATTTAAAAACCCCAATTGAAAAAAAGTTTGAAATATTTTGAATTATAATACATAATCTATAGTGGATGCCAGGAACCCGGGCATATTTACCGATGACAATTAGTTTACAAATACTCTCTATGTTCACTTACTTATCCATCATTTATTTGATATTTGGTTTCATTTTGGGAAGACGACTACTGTCGAAAAATGATACTACTAAGTCGGTCAAAATAAGAGAAAATTAAAACAATTTTTTTTATACTTGCTTTATTATAGTTAAATCCCGATGTTAACGCATTCCAGCGAAAATTTGTCAACGAAGTGCGACGTTGTGACGAAATGGAACGTAAACTACGTTATTTAGAAATGGAAATTAAGAAAGATGGTATTCCCATGTTAGATACCGGCGAAAGTCCTGAAGCTCCCCAACCCAGAGAAATGATTGATTTAGAGGTAACAAATATAATAAAAAAAATAAAAATAAAGTTTAAAACACTGTTTATATATAACTTAGGCAACTTTTGAAAAACTTGAAAACGAATTGCGCGAAGTCAATCAGAATGCCGAAGCTTTAAAACGAAATTTTTTGGAGCTGACAGAATTAAAACATATATTACGTAAAACGCAAGTCTTTTTCGATGAGGTATGTTTTGCTTAATATTTCTATCTATATATTAAAATTAATTTATTTATATGTTTAACGGACAACTAATAATGTTTCTTTATGCTTTTGTATATAAAAATCAGAGTAAACAATAGATTTTAAATTAATCGTGCAGTTCACACTACATTCGGTTTTGTTTGCTCGTTAAACTGGTAAAAATTTTTTTTATATTTTGGATTTTAAAACAACAAAATATATGTACGTATGAATTTTTCTAATTTTTACCATATGTACAAAGGAAGCAGCTACCGAATTCAGTGTGAACTTTACTAATGTTATTTGAAGCGTATATTAAACCTTTTGACAACACAACTGAGAGGTGCACATTGTTGTTTCTGTGAATTTAGTTATTTAATTTTTATTGTTTTAAAATGTATTTCCTTTAGATTCAGATTTAACTTTATCTAATATTTTTTATTTTTTAAGTTATTTTATATACCTTGAATTTGGAAGAGTTATGTGGATTCATTTAATTAAGCATGTATGAAATAAACAACACGAAATATTGAAAATATCCTTTGGTTAATTTTTTTGCTTTTAACACAAACAATAATTTCAGTTTTATGCTTCTTCTCCAAATACTTACGGTCCTATTTATAAAAATCTTTTATGGTTTATTTAGCTGTTATTAGACCAATTTTGTATAGAAATCTGTACAATAAGAGCTTAATAAATATGAAAAAAATTTTATAAATAAGGTATTTAGTGTTTTTAATTAATTTATTTTAATTATTAAAAAATTTCGTTTTTTGCCCACCTACCACAAAATTTTTTTCAAGAAAACTTAAATTTAAAAAAGAAACTTACGCAAAACATTGCCACCTAAAATTAATATGTGCATTTTTTTCTTTCAACTAAGAAAATAGAAAACAAAATTTTTAATTTCTATCACCACATGAACCTCATATTCGCTTATGATATACTATATACCTATGTAGTTGCTTTTATGTTAATACTTTATGTCCAGGAAATAAAGATAAAAAAGATGAAAGCTTCCAAAAAATTGGAGAACACCTGAACCCAAAAATTCACCATCGATTTACGTGCTGCTAAAAGCTCAAAATATCCCGACTTATTGCAAGAACCTGCGTTTTAGTCACATTAATTAGAGTTAAAAAAACTTGTTGTGACTATACCACACCTTGTTGACAATAATTGAATGTTGTCGGCATGCTCTACTGTCTTAGACCTAGAACATGTCAAATGTCTATTAAGATTAGAACATTTTTGTTACCGACAAGTGTGGGAACGATAATTATTTGATGTATGCCTGATGTGATAACAATGACGACTCTCGAAATATGCACAGGCATAAAACTAACAGTTGTTGAGATAATTTGATTCTTACAATAGTCGTGTTGGCTATAAATATATATTTTTAAAAATTGTACGAAGACTTTATTTGTATTTCATATGTTAAATTACGTTCTGTTAGTCCTCTTAATTATTGGCAATTTTATGTTTTATCATTATTAATAAGTATTCAATCAATTTATCTCAAAAATTGTCAGTTTATCGATAAAATAAAGGAACACAAATTCTTTTTATGTGTTTTTGTTTAAAGTACAATTTTTATAAGTTTTCGGACAAAGAAAGCTCTATTGTGTTGTGGAAAAATCATCTTAGCTGCAAATTTAAACTTATTTTTACGGTAATTGATAATAATTGTGTATGAAAAGCTCTACTTTATAAAACCATTCTTGTAAAATTAAATTTTTCCAAAGTTTTTATAAAGTGCAAATGTTTTTATTCCTTGACGATTTCCAACCAATATCCTTTTTCGTTTAAATATTATTTTATTACAATTTTTGGTTTAGAAACGGCGTAACATTAAAGAAAACTTCCTCCAAAAATAACGGTATTATAAGCGTGATTATTTCAATCGTATGTTGTTAACATTGGCGAAAGCGAAAAAACTATTCATCACCTCATGACAAATATTTAAAGGAATAGTTTCATATACGAGTATGAAGGGCTTTCAAGCAATTGTATAAAAAATTACATTACCACACTACAGTTTCTATTTTGTTTTTCCTTCTCCAGTAAAGTTGACATTATTTTAATTTTGCTTAGAGGAGTTTTATATCTTAATAACTTAACTTGAAAGGTGTAAAGAAATGTTAGAGAGGTGAATAAATGAAAAGGCTTGTTTTTTGTGTTTTGACAGATATTATTAGAGCATTTTTCTTTTAAATTCTCAGCAATTTATTTATATTGCTGGAATATAAAGTTGAATGTTTGAGAATATCTTTCAAAAATTTCCAAAGTCTACTGATGATTAGGGTAGTTCCTATGAAATGTCGACATATAGATAGCTGGGAAACATAAAAAACAAGCTATTTATAATTTTTATTAATAACTTAATACTAAATAAATAATAATTTTCATCAGTAAATCTGGTTTAAGTTTGAAAAGTTTTTTTTTTGTCAAGTAATGTCATTTCAATTCCGGGTGTACCGGCTTCGTAACCTGTCTACTACGTTCGTTCACGTTCAGCTTTTCGAGTTGACATTTTGAAATTATAATGACGTATATTTTATATAATTCTCCTAAGAAAGTTTTCAAAAATATTATGAAGCTTTTATGTGTATGTCTATTATTCAAACATTTGAACTTATGAATTGATTTTAAAATTATCAAGCCCCAGTTTACACACATCAGGTTTTCTTGATAAATTCTGCTACAATTTCCTTTAACACTTGCATTTACGTTCACACACAAAAGCTGTGTATCGTCAAGCTTGAGTTTTTTTGCCCTCAAGTTTTTATATTTTTTGAAGTTTTTTTTAACTTGACAGTAAAGTCAAGTTTGCACCCCTTTCTATTCTCTTCACCCCACTCTCGCACTAACTCAAGACTTGACGAGCCAACCTTGATGTGTGCATACTGGCACTAAGAATAACGATTTTTAAGAAATTGTTAATTGTTGTAAAATCAGATTCTATTGAATAAAAAGCAAATTATTTTGGATAAATTGTATGCAAACTCAGGCACAAGCAATAGAAATAAATAAAATGTTAAATAAGAACTAAAAAACGTGTGCCTTAAAGCAACTACCAAATTTAAGTCGACGGATTTGCAAACACTAATTAGCTTGTCAATATAACGATTAGATGTTTGCTACCAAATTGTAAAAAGTTGAAAGTGATTATTTTCCACAAAAAAAAAAAAAAAAATACAAACAGCGTGTTTTTTATGTTGTCTATATGTTGACATTTCATAGGAGCTACAATATTACCTGCAAATCTCAATATTTTCGGACATTTAAATTATTTTTTTAACATATAGACATTTCATAGGAGCTACAATATTACCTGCAAATCTCAATATTTTCGGACATTTAAATTATCTTTTTAACTTCTCATTGTTTTATTTAAAATATTGAGATATATAGTTAAATGTTTGCACATACTTTGCAAAAGTTTCGAAATCGTTATAGTGACAGCTAGGAAATATAAAAACAAGCTTTTTATATTTTCTGATTGGTATCAATACTACGAGTAGTAGCTAATAAAGTGAATAAACTCAATTGTTTATTCTTCCTTTGTCTATAAAATAATTTTGTTACTTTTAGACTTATTTCCTTCTTGTGTAAGTGTTTATTATTTGTTTATAACAAAAAATATCATTTTCCTTTCCGACAGTCTCATAACACATTAAAGTACATACATACATGCATTCATCATACTACATATAATTGTAGTCTGATATTTTAATAACTAGATAAAAAACATTTCTTTTTTATTTTTGTTATTTAGATTTTTTTTCCTTTTGTTTTAAACTCTTTTGTTATTTTATTATTTTCTTTTTATCATTTTCGGTTGTTATCAAATCAAAAATTTTCGTTAATGTTTACGTTTGAAAAATACCTACACGTTGCCAAATTAATAATCCTATAAACCAAAAATCCTGCATACCTAATATCACCTCCTATACGTAAAAATTAACCCCGCTTTCTCGCAAAACCATGAATGTTGTTTTGCTTTTCCATCCCTAAACGAAAAACGGTTGTGTTGCCAGGCGGTACCTGCGATAACATATAATACAATATCCTTTAAATCCCGACGTTATCGACAGATGGCAGATAATCAAAATGAAGATGAGCAAGCCCAACTTTTGGGCGAAGAAGGCGTGCGCGCAAGTCAACCAGGACAAAATTTAAAATTGGGGTAAATATAGTAAAGCTGATAAAAAAATCATAAATTTACTTACATGTAATAGAAAATATCGAAATGTGAAAACATGGCTCATAATAATAAATGGGAAAACGCAAACAAAACGGAAATTATCAAGCATTCATACGTTCATTTTCATTGTCACAAAAACCATCACGACTTATTCTTAACGCTCAGTTTGATTGTCCTTTGAACAAAAATGCACATATTTCGAACCAAGATTATGTCTCAAAGGGGCCATTTAAATAAATCTTATTTTGTTGATTGAAATTGCTTTGAAAAAAAATGCAACGAATCTATATTTTATTGAAGGATTTTGCGGGTTTTTGTTTTTGAAGTCTTTATTTGCTATCGGGCTTCATGTACGGTTCGATATTTAAGCTGTGTCGTTCTTATCATCTAGAAATTTAAAGTGTATGAACTGTTTTTTTCCAAATTATTTTAAGAGATGCATAATTTTATTTATATTACTTAAAAAAACTTCGTTTTCCATTTAATATATTAAATAAAAAACGATAGCTGGTGGTGGGTCGCCTTTATTTCTAAGCTCATTGTATTTGGTATAACTTATGTTCTAATTTAATTAAACTATGTGTTTCGGTTATGGTTTATAAGCCTTGTCTTAATTGTTTGTGTTTTTAATAAAAAAAATAACAGTTTTTTTTACTTGTCATTAACAAAACTAAGTGCCATAATAATTTAATTTTAAAAGAAAACTTTTTGATTTAATAATCAATTAAATGCATATAAAACCTTTGTAGCAAGAAGGTGGTTTGAATAATACAACTGAATCGATGACACGTGCGTTAATTACCGATGAAGTTCGTACAGGCCATTCTATGGGCCCCGTACAATTAGGGTATGTATCTTATAATGCCACGGTTATAATTATTCAAGCTCATAAAAATTGGTTTAGATTTTCGTAAAAATAAAAAAATATTTTATGTATACTGCATTATTTACCATGGGCTTTATTGATGAAAATTTATTTAATAATTATTTTTTTACAACTGCTTTATTTAGCTTTATGGAAAAATCAAACGAGCGTGAAGAATATTATCCATGGTTGGTACCATACACATATATTGAATTAGTTCTTTTTTCGCAAATCAACTTTAAATCAATAAATTAACCATTTTTTCAAAATCATTGAAACTGATTCACATACATATGTATTTATGTTGCTATGAACATGTTGTTTTGTTTCCGTTTTGTCTGTATTAAACCTAAAAAAGCATAGTATTTTAAAATTATGGAATGTTCAGAAACTTTTATGGAAGTGATAAAAATGCGACATTACGATATTGTTCCTCGCGTCCACAAATAAAAAGTTGTACACGTATAAAAAGGCAAGAGTAAGATCAGACAGGGCGATTTTAATTGCTCAACTTTTTTACAATTTTCTTTTGAAGTTGCTTTTATGTTCACACACAAAAACTTTTTTCAGCAATTCTTGAGCTTTCTCTAGCTTCTATTTCACACAATTTACATTGTATGAGCGCATACACATACATACATGAGAGAGAGATCGCTTTCACATTGACAATTTAGATGCGCAAGTCTATTTTTGATTTATATTTATTTTCTTTTAAACTTTCTTCTATGTTCACAAACAACAATTTTTCATGAAACTTTCATTTTGTTTGTTTGTAAGATCAGACAGGGCGATTTAATTGCAAAAATTTTTCGCAATTTTATTAAGGAATTGATTTATTGTTCTCACACAACCTATTTTCGGCAATTCTTGAACTTTTATTTCTTACAATTTACGTTGTATATTCACATACACACATAAGAGAAAAGTAAGGAATTGCTGAGAATTGCCAAGTACCGGCAATTCTTTTCCCCTTATACCCCTCACCGAAAGCTTCTATAAAGTCATGAATCTAAGTCCAAATTTTCACGAGGCAACTTTAGTTGTGCAAGTCTTGAGTTTGTGGGCAAATAAGTGAGGAAAGAGGTGGGGAGTATAAAAATGAGTACAGACTTGCTTGTACTCGAAAAGTCGTTTTGTGCTGTCATTCGTAATGTCAGAATTTTTAAATTTTTTTTCATTTGTGTTTCTTTTATGTATTCGATTTGTTGTTCGTGGTGAAAGCAATATTGGCGCAAAGTTGTGATATTTTAATTAATTTAAAAAAAAAAAAAAATTAAATAGACCGGCTAAAGAAAGCTGAAGCGTTTCATAATATTGTGAACATCTTCAAAAAACAGACAGTTGCATTACTGTGGAAGAAGTGAAAACTAAATGGAAAAATTTGAGAATTTGCAGTACATGCAAGATTACGAAAGTTGCTCAAGTAAAATTGCTGAGTCTGAACATAAAAGCAAGTTTAAAAGAAAATTTGATAATAATTGCGCAACTAAACTTGCCTCGTGAAAATTGGGACTTACGATTTGAAGTCACAAAATTGGTGTGCTGAAAGTCGCAATCACAAAAAATGTTGATATTTCAATTCACAAGCAAATGATCAAGTGAACTTGCTTATAATATGAAAACTAATGGCCAAGACGTGCTTTTATATATTTTCATAAAAAAAATTATAATTTTCATCTATTTTAATGAAAAAAAATAAAAAATACGCCTTTTTATGTTGCATTTGTTTCCTCTAAAAATGGAGATTTCAGATGGCACAACTAGTTTTTTCCCATACAAAAATCAAGTGCTACTACCATATTTTTGCTCAAATAAAACGCGCATGAAAAAATGAGATTGCGATTTTGACACGTGGCGGACTATTTTTGTCAATTACTTCTTTGAAATTTTGTTCCAAGCATGCACTTACTCGAAACAAGCAAATTAACCGAAAGAGATATTTATAAACATGTGTTCTAAAATCTGAGGAAACAACGTAATGTAATTTCAGAATTTAAATGTGACAGTATAAGTATTTTAAAACTTATATTATTGTACACTAATTTAAAAATGTCGGTTTAATGATATATATTCATATTTCGAATTTTTTAAGCTCTTAATTATTTTTGCAAATAGGTATAAGCTGTATCTGATCTTGTCTGACGAAACTTTAAAACGCAATTCGGACACATTTTAAATCCACAATTCTTTAATTTTAATTTTACTATGCAAACATTTGCTGTCTGAGCTCAAGAATCATGTTTTGTTTATTTCATTACAAATCAACACACATTGTTTGCTATAATTGTTCGTTCATTTATATTATTTTTTTAATTTTCAAACCGATTGCGCAGCGTTTTAATTTTTAGTTTATTTTTTTATTTTTATATCATTGAAAAAGCAGCTGTCTAGATATGTTTTTATACAGAGTGTATTAACAAGTTAAATTTTTTTGCATAACAGTTTTGTAGCTGGTGTAATTTTGCGCGAAAAATTACCAGCATTTGAGCGGATGTTGTGGCGTGCTTGCCGTGGTAATGTCTTTTTGCGTCAAGCTATGATTGAATCGCCATTAGAGGATCCTGCAAACGTAAGTATATCTTATTTTAACACTTGACTTATTGACTTAATCATGGACACTGAGAATATTTGAATGTTTTGAAAAGGAGTATTAAAAAATACTGGGGACGGTTGGTTTCACATTTCAACCCTCTAGGAATCCTCTGAGACTAGTGATTAATTGAAAATTAAATATTATTTTTGTGAAGGAGCGAGCGACCTAAATCAGAAGAAAATAGATATGCTCAGTAAGATGTCTGGGGGAAGATATTTATGGTGGTTATTTTTATTTTTAATCTTCTCAAATCAGCAGTAGTTATTGTTTGCTCCCAGCTTTGACCTTCATTCATTGACGCATTTAATCTTTTTTCAAACCTATAAATTTTGGTCCAGCATATTCCCATTCATAATTATCTTGGCTCTTTGTATTTATGAAGTTTTTTTACTAGGCTGAACTAAATTAGTTTTTAAGAATATATCAACAGATTCGAATTTTTTAAAATGTGTCTGCCACACAGTGATATAGGCTGCCTTTTTTAATATATTATTTAATATGGAGAAGTAGGTTTTTTTTCGCATTTGCAGCAAGCAAGATTTGTTTTTGCCTGAGAAAATTCATAACAGCTTTTTTGATTTCTTAATATATGAAACATAATTTTACACCTCTACAATTTAATTTCAGGGTGATCAGGTTTACAAATCAGTCTTCATTATATTCTTCCAAGGCGATCAGCTAAAAACACGCGTCAAGAAAATCTGTGAAGGCTTTAGAGCTACTCTTTATCCATGCCCGGAAGCACCAGCTGATCGTCGTGAAATGGCCATGGGTGTGATGACTCGAATTGAAGACTTGAATACAGTTCTGGGTCAAACACAAGATCATCGTCATCGAGTTTTGGTAGCAGCAGCAAAAAATCTCAAAAACTGGTTTGTCAAAGTTCGTAAAATTAAAGCAATTTATCATACGTTGAATCTCTTTAACTTGGATGTGACACAAAAGTGTTTAATTGCTGAATGTTGGGTGCCAGTTTTAGATATTGAAACTATTCAGTTGGCTCTTCGCAGAGGTACCGAAAGATCCGGATCGTCAGTGCCACCTATTTTGAATCGAATGCAAACGTTCGAGAATCCCCCTACATACAATCGTACAAACAAGTTTACCAAAGCTTTTCAAGCTCTAATTGATGCTTATGGCGTTGCCACGTATAGAGAAATGAATCCGGCTCCGTACACTATAATAACTTTTCCATTTTTGTTTGCTGTAATGTTTGGCGATTTGGGTCATGGCGCTATTATGGCTTTATTTGGTCTTTGGATGATACGTAAAGAAAAAGGATTGGCGGCTCAAAAGACAGATAATGAAATTTGGAATATATTCTTTGGCGGTCGTTATATTATCTTTTTAATGGGTGTCTTCTCAATGTATACGGGTTTAATCTACAATGACATATTTTCCAAATCTCTTAACATTTTTGGCTCCCACTGGCAGGTTAACTACAATGCTTCAACCGTCTTAACTAACAAATATTTACAATTGAATCCAGAAGTAAGCGATTATTCTGGTACTCCGTATCCGCTTGGAATGGACCCAATATGGCAAGTGGCTGGTGCAAACAAAATCATATTCCAAAATGCATATAAAATGAAAATCTCCATTATTTTTGGTGTAATACACATGATTTTTGGTGTCCTAATGTCTTATCAAAATCATACTTACTTTAAAAATCGTTTGGCTTTAGTGTATGAGTTTATTCCTCAAATGATTTTCTTGATTTTCTTATTCTTCTACATGGTCTTGTTGATGTTTATTAAGTGGAATCGTTACGCGGCTACCAACGAACGTAAATATATTTTGCTTTAAAATTGTTTTATATCTTCAACTTGTATTTTTTTTTTCTTTTATAGAACCATATACTGCATCTTGCGCTCCATCAATTTTGATAACTTTTATTGATATGGTGCTGTTTAACACCCCCAAAACGCCCCCCAAGGGTTGTGAGACATACATGTTCGCTGGGCAGAGTTTTTTCCAAAAGCTATTCGTTTTGATAGCAGTAGCTTGCATACCGGTAATGCTTTTGGGAAAACCATTTCAAATTATGAAACAACGAAGATTGGCTAATGTGAGTACCATAGCAACATTAAAAATTACTCAATTTTAAGTCCGCTGGTCGCAATACATTTAATATCATATGGATCATTCGAATTAATCATTGAGTTCAATAACACGAAAATAAACGAGAAAATTAATATTATCTTGCATTACCATCCATACCATCTATCTGCATAAGCACATCCTACTTTTTTGATTTCGCCAAACTCTTTTTACAAATAACACTTTTTTCCTTTCCCAACAATTTTATTTTTTCCTCAAAAAAAAAAAATAATAATAATAATAAAATAACGTAACAGGAAGAGGTTAGTTAGAAACATAACTTTTATTTCGTCTATTACACGTTTTGTTATGCTCTTGTTTGCTTTACTTAAGAAATACATTTTGATTACTTGAAAGGTTCAACCTATAACTGGATCCAGTGATGCTGAAGTTGGTGTTTCGAATGGTCAAGCTGGTGGTCATGGTGCCGGATCCCACCACGACGAAGAAGAAATGTCAGAAATATTTATTCATCAAGGTATTCATACCATTGAATATGTCTTGGGATCTGTTTCGCATACAGCATCCTATTTGCGCCTTTGGGCGTTATCATTGGCTCACGCACGTAAGTATATCTTTTTAAATTAAAGGGTTTAAAGATTTTAATCGACATAGGCGATATTAGATCTGTTATAGGCATTATTTGAAAAGGAATTGGTTGGATTGAGTAATTTATATATATTTTTAAATAAATAAAAAGAACTAAGCCAAAGAAAAAGCTTGTTTGTGTGTTTTGACAGGTATTATTAAAACAGTTTTGTTTTTAAACTCTCAATAATTTATTTAGAGTGTTGAGATATAAAGTTGGATGTTTGAGAATATCTTTCAAAAATTTCCAAGTCTACTGATGATTAGGGTAGCTCCTATGGAATGTCGACATATAGACAGCTGGGAAACATTAAAAAACAAGCTGTTTATAATTTTTTGATTGGTATCAGTATTAGAAGATAGTATAGTATAGTGAATAAAACTCAATTGTTGAATTTAAATTTTAGTTTATTTTAGGGTACTCCGGAATATTAGTCTTCGATACCAGCTTTCTACTTCTGTAATACTTATGTCACGTCCACAAATTAAGTACAACTTAGTTAGTTAGTTGTTTGTCGTCATCAATGTGACCAGATCCCAAAAATTTTTGGAGCTAAATTGGCACAAAAATGGTTCTAAAAAATTTTGAGTGCTAAAATTTAAACATCTTAATTTTAAGCAAGTATTTTCTTTGAGAGTGCATAGTTTTATTGTTTATGCCTTCGAAATATTTATTTTCATTTAATGAAATAAAATTTCTTAAAACAATAAATTATTTTTTAAACATAAAAAGTTTTAAAAACACAACAAAAACAATAATTCAAAGTAAATATCACATACACATACATACGTTGCCATTGATGTTCTAAAGTTGGTGTATTCTCTGCAGTATAGTCTAGAATTTCTTCCTTAAAATGTTAGTGTAAATTACACTTATCAACTTTTAAACTACTTTCGATAGAAAGCAATTGTATTCTCAAGCTTAGAAAATGTTTTGGCAAACATTGTCGTAACTAATATATTAATTCTGCAATACGGTCGTAAAGCAACTCTGGGCTGGGGAACAGCTCTCGCGTCATTGTAATTATTTCTTAAGTGCGTTCAGGCTTGTCGTTGTTGTTTGGCGTTCCTGAGTTTTGTGTCTCAGTCTCATTGGTTAACTACCTACCCCAACTAACTGTATTATTTTGAAGTTTTTTTGAGGTAATTCGTTGTTAACCACGCGACAACTTCCTATGCCAACTTTGGTAGAGCTAGTCAAAGCGCCGCAAAATATTAATGTTAATATCATAGTGGGCATAAGGTCTACGTTACTCCGCCCATGCTATGCATCCTATACTTTGCAACTGTATAGTTACAAATACAATACAATTGTGCAATAAAATTGCGACATACAATTTGCATTTCATTCTCCATTTCAAGATTTATAGTTTCTTAAATTTAAGAAAATTTTCAATATTATAAATAAAATTGTTACAAAGAAATCTTTTAAGGATGAATTTAAGGGTTCAAACAGGGCTGTTCTGCAAATTACTTTTTGTGAAAGTGATTTGAAATTACAAAAAAGGTGTTCTGCACACAAAGTATTTTTGATATTTGTGATTTTATTATGAATTTTATATTATTAATAAATAACTTAATGTGATTATATAAGTAAAATTATTTATTTTGTACGAAATAATTCTCACTACGCTTATTTTGTTGCAAGTTTTGCATTATTTTGTGATTTGATTTATTGGTTTATTTTACTTTAGCTCTTATATATATTAAAAGAAATTAAACCTTGTTTTGTAAATAATACCGTGAATAAAAAAAATTCAACCCGAATATAAATATATCAGTAAATTGAAGCAAAAAACAGCTGTTTTTTCTGCTTCAGAAGAGTATAAATCACATCGAAAATCACAAAAAATTGTGATTAGCAGAACAGGCACGAATCACTTTTGTGCTTTTGAAATCAGTTGTAGAACAATTGTTATTTAGCAATATTTTAAAAGATTGCTAAATAAACAATTGGAAAGTGCTAAGTGCTAAATCGAAAAATTTGCTGCTAAAATGGGCACACTGGTTGTCATTAGTACCCTCTTTTATGACGACACAACTAAAATTCGATTTTCATCCATCATTTATTCATTATTTTCAATTTTTCGCATAGACACAAAAAGTTTAATTCTTGATTGAAACATTTGAATAAAAAAATAAACTTAAAAATAAAAATTAAAAAGAAATTTCGTTATGATATTAATAGAAATGATTTTTTTCTTCTTATTTAGAACTGGCTGAAGTCTTGTGGAATATGGTGCTTTCAATTGGGTTAAAACAACAAGGCTGGCTCGGCGGTGTCATGTTAACAATAGTTTTTGCTTTCTGGTCCATCTTAACTGTTGGTATTTTAGTACTAATGGAAGGCCTTTCAGCTTTCTTGCACACATTGCGTTTGCATTGGTAAATATATATTTTAAAATTAAAAATTTTGAATCTTACAACTTTTTAAATCATTTAAGGGTTGAATTTCAAAGCAAATTTTACCAGGGTCAAGGTTACGCATTCCAACCGTTTTCTTTTGATGCCATCATTGAAAATGGTGCCGCTACTGGATCAAGTGAACATGAATAAATTCAAGAGGAGAATAATTGAGAGAATTTAAAAATAAATAATATATTGAGTCTCACTAACAAAGTTAAAATTTTTGAATTTGTAGAAAACAAAACAAAAATATAATAGTATTTAATAGTTATAGTAATGCTTTTAAAACTTAATCAAATATTAAACTTTAGTAAAAAAAAAAAAAAAAACAGCTGTCATTCAATATTGTATTTATTTATTTAGGAAAATATAAAAAAATTCCCAAGAAATGTTTAGTATAAATGTTTAATGTTAATTTACAAAAGAGAGATTAATTACATTTTCCAAATATCTAATAATATTTCAGTCTTAATTAAGCATTTTGAAAAATTTTAACGATTTATTAAAGAGTTTTATGTTAATGTAGTTTAGCCAAAGACTAAAAAAATTATTTTCTAAACATTATAAAAGATTCACAATTTTAATAATTGCTGAGATTTAAAGAAGAATTTAAAATTATGTGAATATATCAATAAATGTTTGTTCCATTAACCTACAATATTAATATATAAAAAATGTTTAATGTAGTATTCTTAGCATGCAACAATAAACAGTAATATAAACAATTATGCTTTGAATGTACTCGTATGCCATATTTTAATTTGTTTTATTATTTTTGCTTGAAATGTCGGTATTGTTAGACAAAATAATTGATAGTGCAAGCCAACTTGTGCAATAATTATATTTATTGGCAATAATTATATTTTTGAATTCCTTTTATTTGGTATTGATATCAATATTGCTTCAATTTCCCCAATGAAGTCTTCAAATGCCCCAGACAGTAGGCATCTATACGCAAATGCAATTTTTAATAAATTTTTGAGAATATATTCTTTTATGAATTTCTTGAACAACTTCTATAACCAATATGTTTATTTTCAAAATTTATTCAGGATAAGATCATACGAACTATAGGAGATATTATCTAAAAAAATTTCGAAGACTTTTATGGAAACAAAAAATTTTAAATGTGTTTTTCTCGAAACAAGCTTTTTTTAGTTATGGCTATGTTGCAATAAAGCAGCGATATGTAGTATATACGGACATAATTTACCTCCATAAAATTCTTAATCGGATTTGCTAAGTGATGTTACGCCAAACTTTTTTGTAATATTGTATATTCATGTGACATTCCAAACTTGTGTTCCCTGTATTTTACAAAAGCTTCCAATGATTATACATAACGTTGATCTCAGGTGGAAAGACCTTAACTAGCATTTCACTCGAATTTGAGTTTTTAAGTGATTCTAATATATTTCGTTCCTCTTAAGATTTAATGAAATACATAGATTCGTAACTGGGCTAGAAACAAATCTTGTTTACTAACACAGCTGCAAATGAAATAAAAGTATATAGGGTGATAGAAAATTAAAAAATAATAAAATGACAATATTGGCGGAAACGCCTAGTGTCCGAGTTATGGACCGAAGAACTTTTCACATGCAATTTTTTACCACATTTTTTAATCTATATGGTCAATATTGGAATCATTTGAAAGTTTATGAATATATCTCTTCAAATATACAAAAACTCCTGAAAAAAACTTAACTCGGTAAGTATCATTAGTTTTAAAAATATTTTTGTATTAGTGTTATGTAGGTTAGGTAGGCAGGCCGCTGGATACCCCGGAATAATCTAGGTTGTCCAGTTCACTTGGGTCCTGTAGTCGTTCCCTTTGTGATTAGTGTTATGTAAGTACATACATACGTATATACGATCAATTAAAATCCAACAAAAATTTAATAAACACAGGCTTCGCTACCAGTTTTTTTTGCATAGCCGGCCTTTGGCCGGATGCAGGGGTTCTCTCCTCTGTGATATAAACACCGGCTTCGCTAGAAAAAGCTTTTTGCGGCTGAATGAAGAGATTGTCTCCTGTATGGTATAAGAGATTTATTAACAAGATTTTAAATGATACCAATATTAGCTTTTTATTACTGAACTGATCAAATAAATAAAAATGTGGTACAAAATCGCATGTACATATGTATATGAAACTAACCGTTTCCGCCAATACTATCATTTGACAATTATTTATTATTTTTAAATTTTCTATCACTCTATGTACTTTTTATTTCATTTGGAGCTGCGTCAGTAATCTAGATTTAAGCACTGGTCTAAAACTAATCCTACAAAAACAGTTGCACATTGATACAATGCCCATTTTTTTCTCTACCTGTGTTGCAAATTTGATAGCTTAGGGCTTTTTTACACGAGATAATCGATATGTTTGTACTCTTTTATTTATTTTACCATTAAATCGTCTATAAAATTAACAAAACTACAAATATTTTTACCCGGTTCATATAATTTACGTTCTTCCAAGTTTAAGTGTTCCAAACAATTTTTTAACTCATCTACAGTGCAACATTCCAGGTATCCCTCTTTTTTCATATGCAAGGCTAATTCCTGTTGATGATTATTCATTAATGTATCATTGATAACTAATATTCCAGGTTTGCGGTTAGTCAATATATCTAAACATGTACCCGCTCCGGCATGACCAATAACTAAATCAGCATTTATGATATCCATTCGTTTGGGTTCAATTTTAAAATCATATTGTTCCACATTCATATCATATTTGATCGAAATATCCTGTTCGTTAACTTTTTGACCTTTTCCAATTTGTAGTATAAGATTTTTACATCCTTTGAGCTGCAGCAATTTTAGAAATTCGTCCGTTGTTACATATTTTATAAGATCGTCAAACCTGGTGCTTCCAACTGTGACGTACACTGTTCGTAATTGTGCCATTATAGAAAATTATTGCCTAGTGTTTTGTTTATGGGAAACGTAGCTCCATAAGATGAAATATCAAATAAAAAACATTGTTGTGCTGTCAATTTTTAATTGATGTAAGAATATTATGTATCTGAGTCGTTCTGTCAGTTATCCACCTCTATTTTTAATATGGCAATGCTCAATTTGAACACTGTTGTATTTAAACCAGTGATATAATTGTTAACACGACTGTTGAAAATAATAATGAAAAAGTTTTATATTGCAGTACTTATAATTCTTAAAAAACATAACGTACAGTTCGAAAACTAAGAAATTTTATTTATTAATTGATTTCAATAAGACTTCAGTTCGTCTTCTTTGTGAGAAGATATTAGCGAACTATTTCCCACAGGCGGAAGAGGAGTACAAAACGGTCAGCAAGTGAAGTTTTTAAGCACAATACCTAGCAGCGTTAAAGAACGAGAAATAATTTCATTACTTCGAAACATGTTATGACTGTAACAGGTACAATAGAAGAGTTTATGGGTAAATCGAAGGAAATATTAATCACACTCCTACAAATTACCACTTTCACTTATATTCACGGTTTGAACCCACAAATGTATTAAATTTCATAAAAGTATTACGTTATTAAATCTATGTGAAATGATTAACTTTAGATTTATGTTCAAAATAATGTTTAAAATGACATGCTTATTATTTCTTAATTTCGACCCGCTTTTTTCTTTTTAATAAACATATAATTTATGAGCTTAAGGTTTTTGATTTTTTTTAAGTTTCGTTATTCTATTATCTCGCATTATTTCGCTCTCCTTCGGATAGCTTCTTCATGCCAAAAAATATTTATTTAACATTAATTTTTATACTTCTACAAAGTTTTTTGAAAATAAGATATATTAAACAACTTATAAATCGAAAAAGATATATTAAACAACTTATAAATCGACTTGTATACTCAACAACTATTTTCTGACAACTACCTTGTAGAATAATTTATGATAAGAAACTAACGGATATTATTAGAGCATTTTTCTTTTAAATTCTCAGCAATTTATTTATATTGCTGGGATATAAAGTTGAATGTTTGAGAATATCTTTCAAAAATTTCCAAAGTCTACTGATGATTAGGGTAGTTCCTATGAAATGTCGACATATAGATAGCTGGGAAACATAGAAAACAAGCTATTTATAATTTTTATTGGTATAAATGGTAGAAGCTAAAAATAGCGAATAAAAAAACTTAATTGTTTGAATTTTTGTTCTCTGCTTTTCGATACTTTCAAAAAGCAAATCGTAGCAACCAACGGTTGTTCATTTGTTTGAAAGGTGTAAAGAAATGTTAGAGAGGTGAATAAATGAAAAGGCTTGTTTTTTGTGTTTTGACAGATATTATTAGAGCATTTTTCTTTTAAATTCTCAGCAATTTATTTATATTGCTGGGATATAAAGTTGAATGTTTGAGAATATCTTTCAAAAATTTCCAAAGTCTACTGATGATTAGGGTAGTTCCTATGAAATGTCGACATATAGATAGCTGGGAAACATAGAAAACAAGCTATTTATAATTTTTATAAGAAACTATAATTAATTGCTCACTCTTATTACAATGAAAAGTTAAATTTTGTGAACATTATAATCAAACATAGGAACTTACATATGTAGTCATTATTTAAAATTGTAATGACATCTTATTATTAAAATTTCAATTTGCCTTTTAAAATCCAACATTTTATATAAGTTAAAACGACAACATATTAACAATAAAACACAAACATATATTGAATTGATACCAATACTATATATCTAGTCAGAAAAGTATTTGTCCATTTCTAACCCAACAGTCGTTTGTTTGAAAAAATTTAATTTTTCCAATATATAATAATTTTTAGTGAATAAACAAAAAAAAAAAAAAAAAATTCAATACCCCCCAAATCACCAAATATTCATACCTAGGATTTATACTTCGTTTTTTGACAGATCATTTATGGTCAGGGTGGCCCGATGGTGGAATGTACTTTATGTTTTGCTGCACCCTTTCTCGCACTCTAGTAATGTATTCCGGGTTAAACTCTTACAGTATTTTTCATCAGAACCTTAAGGTTAAATATGTTTGCATGTACTGGCACTTGCTTATGTAGCACCTTGGTGCATGAGCTGGAGGGTGGTTGTTAATAGGTCTGCCCCTTGGCGGGACCATTATTAAATGCTTCGTGTTTTTAATTTGTTACATTTCACATGTTACGTTTCTTTGTCTGTGGAGTCCAATTATGAATGTAGGACTTTTACATAATTACACATATATGTGTGAGTATAGGTATGTATATGCATACCTATATATGTATGGATATGTATATATATGGATAAATATACTTATAATCATATTTAAGTTTTGCTGATCTGTTATATCCGTAAAGGTACATTCTCAGGTTATGATGCTTTGCAATATTACTATTTTGGTCATGAAGGCTTTATATTACTGTACAAAATGAAATAAATAAATACCAGTTTTTGGACCTTCGTACAAATTCATAATGTTGCTTTATGTAGTATACTTTCTGTTTCCAAAAAATTGTTTAAAACATCAAGTTGTTTTTGTCGAAAGAAATAGCTACTTTTTTCTTTATTACCGGTCCGTATTCAAACATTTATTTGTGTGCTATAAAAAATAAATCTTCAATTTACAGCCAGTTCGCCTATGTCGAAAGAATAAATTCATTCGCATTCTAGACGAAAGAAAATTCCGTTGGGTTTTTTTGTAACTTTATTCTATGCGAACGATGTGTCAAAATTCAATTAAAATACATAAGTACATGCCAACGAATAATAGCGACATAGTGCCAATTTCACAATAACGAAGCTGTTCGTTCGTTCGCACAATTTTTTTTTATTGGACCAGTACTCAGGGGATGCCCTGCAGTGCATTGTACCAGAACTAGGAAAATAGGTTGTGAGGAGGCGGAAAGAGGGAGTAGTGTTTGTGGACATTTGACTTGAACTTTCCAACGTTATAACAAACAGGAAACACGTCTACAGGCAACTTGTTCTACAGACGAAGCGTACGGCTGAAAAACGAATTCTCTCTGTAATGCGTAGTACGATTCCCCGGGCAATCAACCACAAATGGATGAGCTCTGGACGATGAACGTGTGCTACGTAAAAAAGTGCGAGTTTCGGGAACAAGATCCCTAATCTCGTCAGAGCAAAATCCATTGTAGAACAGAGTAAAGCACCCCACATTGCGTCGATGCTCCAGTGAATCAATAGAGTTGGATACCCTACTGTCACTGATGAGCTTCTTCGCCCTCTCCTGCACACGGTTGAGTAACCCCAAAATAGACTTTGAGGCACCGGTCCAAACATGAGAGTTGTATTCCATTTTCGGTCGGATGTAGGTGGTATAAATAGTAAGGAGGTCGGATGTAGTGAAGTACATCTTACACCAAAATACCGAGGCACTAGAATGCTTCTTTAGAGACATGAAAAATGTGTTCAGTCCAGTGAACATCACACTGTATCTTCATTCCAAGAACATCAAGAGCATCCGATTCCTCAATATTTATACCATCCATAAGTACAGATGAAGCAGCATTTGCGGTCGTTTGTTTGTGCGTTAATAAGCAACAGTGGGTCTTACGAGCGTTAAAGGCGACCCTGTTTTTACGACCCCACTCGGAGATTAATAGAAGTTCACTATTCAGTGAATCATTATATCTAAAACAATAACAAAATTTTGAATGTTGTTTTTGTTTTAAATGCAATTGTGCGAACGAACGAACAGCTTCGCTATCGTGAAATTGGCACATAGACAAAACCAAATTGATTCGAATGTGAGTGACTAGCTTTCTTTCGCATACATTTTCATTCGATATAGGCTGTTAATATAAAAAATAAAATTTTATAAACTTTGAAAAAATAAACCTTTTATTTAAACTTAAATTTTTATTTTGAAAATTTCGCTTGCTTTTCTAATTTGCGAGCGTCTAATGTACCTTTTTATAAAAGTGCTGACGATTTTTTTGACAGAGGAAATATTTTACAAAAAACTATAATTCATTTCATATTCAATTAAATCTGTATTAACTTTTATATTTTAGTAGCAGTGATTTTAATTTTTGCTTATTATGAGATCTTATTTGTTATTTTACATTAAAAGTAAAATTTAATAACACAGTTAAACAAAATGAGGATTGGATGAAACCTATTCCAAATGAAAGTTGACATTATCCATAATAAAACCCTCAAGGTTTTACTTTAGTTCAGTTAGAAATTTGTTTAACGCATTTGAAGTTCGTGATTTTGGAATGCTGGGTAACAATGAAAGATCATTGAAAATTTTAAAAGTTTTTTGTGATTCCATTTGTAATTTCCAGAATTTTCATTTTCGACCCTATGAAGAATATATATTCTGAATCAGTATTAATAGAAAAGTCGATAAAAAGATGTTCGTCTGTTCGAAATACTATTTCTGAGAAAACCATTAGACTTAGAAGCTTTTTGTTTTATGACCAATCTAACTATTACTCAAAGTCGGTGGGAGAAATTTTTACTAAAAAGTAAATTAGTGTAAAGTATATACTTAAATGATTCATATGATTAAAAATGTATGCATCAGCTAAATAAATAAATTCTTTTAAGTGACTTGGTCTACTTCTAATTCAAACTGGTATATGCGTTTTTCAATGCAATATGTAAGAATATCACAACGTTAACAACAATGCAGGAGTTGGAAAAAATACAGCAGAAACTAGTTTCATCAATATGAGACTTTTATTGTATAATTACGTGTAAAATTCCGTGCGAGTTAAAGCCAACCAACGATATATACATAGATATTCAATCATTTAATATGCTTAGTTAGGAGATCTTTGTGCTTAAAGTTTTTTGCACTTTTTTTTTTAAATAAAAAGCTTGTAAATGAGATCTTAGAATGCGTATGGAATTTGGAACTTCACGGTTTAGTTTTTTTTCTCTTCTTTTACGTCCATTGGTAGTTATAGAAAACCCCTTCCCATCAGCTTTAACACGATTTTCATTCGAAAAGTATTGTATTCAATCCTCCTTAAAAATATGAAGTAAATTTTACAATTAGTTTCGACCTAATATTAGGTAATTTATTACCCTTATTTTATTAATTGAAGCCAAAAAGAGGCTTATCACTGTTAATGATAAAATTGAATTAAATTCCAATTGAAGAAGTAAGATGTTCAAATTAAAGCTGCTAACTTTTTTCTTTTAATGGTTAAATTCCATTTATACTTCTTAATTTATTTATATAGTTTAATAAAAACATTACATTTTCATTGTAAAATTAAAATTTTTTTTATAAATTACTAAAATAAATTATTTAAATTATATTCAAAGATTACAAAATCTCCTTAATATCTTCAATATTAAACTCTAATAAATAAGCCATTTGAATATAAATATATTATTAATATATAAATAATTAATATTAAAAAAAAAAACTTAATAAATAAATTTTTAAATAATTATTTTGTAAATTTTGATTTATTTGAGAATTTTTTACTAAATTAAAATAAAGTTTTTGACCTCCAAAATATTCTGATCAACCCTGATCAAATGATTTTTCTACTATTTTTCCAATTATCAAAAAATTTTTAATAATTCCATAAGTAGAAATAAAAGGTATAAATCATATTGATCCAAAAAAATTTAAAATATAATTATTTAATGATTTATTAATAAAAAATAAACTAACATTAGAAATTAAATAACCAAAAAAATCCACCTATTAAACAAACTACTAAAGTTAAAAATTTTAAATAAAAAGGCAAAATAATAATAATAATAATAATTGGAGTAGAAAAAATTAATCAATTTAATATTCTTCCTCCTAAAATTCCTAAAATTAATGTCGATGTCGTAATTGGGAAATACTTATTGTAAAAATATTTAACGTTGTATATAAATTGGATGTAAATGCACGGATATCCAATTTGGGCAACAGTTTTTCCTCATCGTCGGAAAAGTTATAATAGTATAATAATAAGTTACCATTAACCATTCGTGATAATTTAAAAATTCCATACAATAAGCCTAATCACACAAAATCTGTAATTTTTCACAAATAAATCTGTACAAAAAGGGAAAAATCTTTACGCAACACTGGCTAGGATATATCCAAAATTCCAAAAAAGCCATTATTTTAGGAAATTTTGTGTGAAAAGTTTTGAAAAAAAAATTGGGATATATATAACATTTTAAACTATCTATCTTCCCCGATTTGTATAAGAGCACTGCGCAGTTGAATTCATATTTGTACTAAGAAGTATTTTTTCATGCATTTACAACAAAAACGCTTCCACGAAAACATATATTTCTGATGCTTTAGTATCTCTAGAGATAACCGGTATAGTCTGTTTGATATCATCAGCCAAAGGTACAACCGTCCGTTATCTTATATAGTCCAATCTAAAGCTTCAACGACTCTTTTGTAGGCAATTCCCCCCCAACTTACATTGCTGCAGCATTCGCCCATTCACTATTCTGCGTAATATTATAAACCAGTGTTTGGTTAAACATGAAAAATTAAATTAAATCATCGCATACATGAATAAGTGCATAGTTTGAACGAAATAAATGTTTGTCCGATTTTCAATAGAAAATGAATTTTCAAGTTATTTCCTCCTATGTCCAATTCTTTTTGTATTTTCAGCCAGTTCATAAACCATTTCAAAAGGAAAACATAATGTATTGATTTTTTCGCATGGATATGTTCTTAAAACATATCGCTCCTTTATTGCAACATAGTCATATCTCAAAAAAATGAGCTTTTCGAGTTAACAATGCAGAATTATTAACAGTACTACCATTTATATTGTGCCAAAAAATTTTTCAAATTGCCTTTAAACTGTTTTCTTTAGGAGATATTTTCTAAAAAATTTTGCTAAGACTTGTATGGAAACTAAAAATTTTAAATGCATTTTTCTCGAAACGAGCTTTTTTGAGATATAACTATGTTGCAATAAAGGAGTGATATGTAATCTGATCAAAGTGTAAGCAGCACCTTTCAAACATGAAAAAAAAAGTTTTGAAAATCAAAGTTAAGCAAAAATTAATTTTTTGGACAGACATTTGTCGGTGCGATGTCCAATTTTTTTTTATTTCTTTGATACCTATAAAGAATAAACTTTTTTTCCATTCATTTGTTTATTGAATCTTCACAAAGTGAATTAACAATAAATATCCAAATCATAACACTAAATACACAAAATTAATTAAGTCCAGAAATTCGACATTGAAGCTGGATAGCAAACTTTTATTATACAACGCAATTCTAAAGCCTATATGGAATGTGGCCTTCAAAATTAAGTATATTGCGTGCAAGAGTATTTGGGTGAAGTTCTAGTTTACTGATATACCTTGTCGCGTACTTTGAAAATTCATCTTTTACAAGAGGAACACAGAGATCCTCATGAATTTGTGATTTTTTTACGTACCATGGAGCTACAGTAATCGTTCGAAGAATTTGATTTCGTCGCTTTTGAATTTTTTCAATGTTAGATGTTGAGGCGGTGCCCCATAATTGGATTCCGTAGCACCATATAGGCATTAGAATTGTATAACAAAAGTTTGTAATCCAGCTTCACTACCGAATTTCTGCCTATAAGCCAATTTATTGTGCTGCTTTTAGTTTCCATTGAGTGACTTTTTCATCAATGTGAGACTTCCACGTTATCTTACGGTCGAGATGAATACCAAGATACTTGACTTCAAGTATAGGAATTGGTGAATTATTAATTTGGATAGCCGAACATGCTCGTTTACACAGTGTGAATGTAACGTGAGTATACTTTTGTTCACTGACTTTAATTTTCCAAAGTTTTAACCATTTCTCTAATATTGAAATATACTCCTGCAATTTTCGCGAATCTACTTGATGGTTTTCATGTACGCTGCAGAGTGCTGTGTCATCTGCAAAAGTTAAAGTGTGGATTCCGGATCTCGTTGGCATTTCAGATGCGTAAATCAAATATAAAGTAGGTCACAATATGCTACCTTGGGGAGCTCCTGCTGCGATTGGCTGAGTTGGTCTTATAAAATCGCCTTCTCTGATACAAATGATTGAAAATCTGTTCTTTATAGCTGAGTGTTTTCATTTATATAATTAATTAATTATTTCTTTGGAAGGACATTTTATATGTCCAAAAACTTGTTTGTTATCATACTCTTGTAATAAGAAAGAATATTTAAAATTGGTTTATAACCAGCGACGTATATCAAACATTTATTTCTCGGTTTCGTCAGTCCGATGTCCAAAAACCATTTTTCGGACGGACATTATATTAATTAGATAACTTTTTTTATTTTCAGGTCTTCAAAATATCTGCTAACCAAATTTCATTTAAAATAGCTTAGCGGTTTTGGCGTGAATAGCTAAAAAATATGTTCATACTCCGTACTCAGTCTGAAGTCAAAAATATTTATTTATTTATTTATTTATTTACATTATACCTTACAAAGTAAATTTATAAAGTATACAAATTTTAGGCGCAGGTTACTAGACCATATGCGCACGTATTAGTCAAAAATTAAAAAAAAAAAAAAAAGAATAAATATTTATTATGTATACTTATACATATATAAGTAAATGAGAACAAGAAAGTAGCAGAAGAATTCAGTCTTTCAAATTTCATCAATGTTATGCTTCTTAAGGCATTTTTTAATAGTTGGTAAGTAGTTTTCTTTGGTGCAATCAAGAAGTTTTTCCAGTGGTTGATCTGTTTTTGAAATCTGGCATTCAGTGAGCATATGTTTTATAGTTAGGTTAACGTTGCAGAGGTTACATTTAGGTGCATCGGTCTTATCATAATAATGTTTGGAGTTGAATAATGCCCTATCAACTCTGAGACGGGCAAGCATTATACATTGCTCCCTAGATAGTTTCTCACTGTATTTTGGCCTTTGTGCTAAGGGATTTAGCAGCTTCTTTAGGGCATTATATGGTCCCATTAGTGCTTTTGGAAAACAAGGTACCTCAGTAATCTCCGGTAAATTCAGTGCTTCCCTAGCAGCTACATCTGCGTGTTCATTGCCAGAAATTCCAATGTGTGATGGAATCCATATAAGAGTGACATCACTTCTAGGGTTCTCCACCCGAAGAAATTCATCGTATTCGCCATTTCTGTTTTTCTTTAAAGCTTTTATGGCACTTAAGCTGTCAGTACAAATTAAACATTTATTTCTGCTATTAATTGCATAATTTATTGCCGTTTTTATTGCTGCAATCTCCGCAGTGAACACTCCGGTATGATCTGGTACGCGATGTTCAATTATTTTTTCAAATTTTGTGTTTGATCGCTGTTGAAATAAAGAGTAAGAGGTTCGGCCGTCCCGAAAAGATCCGTCTGTATAGTAGATCGCCTCTGGAGCTAGACATGTAATTTTCTACGAAAATAAGCTTTTAAAACAAATTGGATCGGTGGATCTTTTTCTAAATGAGCTCAGGCTGTCATCTATCCCAATGGTTTTTCCCGAGTAAATAGTTCTTGGTTTATCCGGAATACATATGTTCAATTTCTTAAAAATTGATAATATATTATTGATGCCCGATGGTGGTGGGTTTGCCGAGGATCTGCATTTCCAAAATGAGGAATGCAGACCATCTGCAGCTATTGTAATAGCCCTGGATCCTAATTTAACAGATCTTTTTTCTAGCAAAGTTCGGAAATCGACAAAATTTGCTTCTGTTCGCAATTTTGCAACGGGGGTTGTGCGTAATAACCCAGATGCTGTTCTGAAACACGTGTTGATTAAGGCGTTCAATTTGTTAATATTTGCTTTCGATGTCCAGCCATAGATAGTTATCCCATGCTGAATTGTACCAGTTATTAAAGTTCTGCATATATTGAGAGCTGTTTCAATGTGAGGCCCCTTCTTGCGAGAGCATATTAGTTTCAAAATATTATTGATTTTAGCTAGTTTATATGTAAGGTTCTTAATGTGATGATTCCACAACAGGTTTTTTGTAAATAATAAACCCAGTATTCTAAGCTGGTCTTTAATTCCAACTACCTCATTTCCAATTACAATTGTAGAGTTATTGCAGTTTCTTTTTCTACACACATGAAGTACTTCCGATTTACTCGCGGGGATGACAGCACCCATTCCGTTGGCCCATTTCTGTATCACGTGGTTCATGTTGTTCAACTTTTCACTAATTTCTGCTTGACTTCCAGATACTACTCCGAAAATGTTGTCTGCGTAGATACCTACGTAGTCAATGCCACGTAAATTTTCAATTGCCTTTGCCAAGGAATTTGCATAAATTGTGTACAAAACGACAGACAGTGGGGAGCCCTGAGGCACTCCATTATCTAGCGAATAAGTAGAGGAGAGGTATCCATCGACTTTGACAACCATCCTGCGGTTGGTTAGAAAAGCTTTTATTAGTAATAATATTTTTTCGGGTACTCCCCATTTATACATTTCCTTTACGACCGATAAAGACGTCACACGGTCGAAAGCCTTTTCTATGTCTTGTGAAAGTACTATGCTGTGTTTCCCTTTACTCAAATTATCCCGAAGTGACTCTTCTAATTGGTGACATATACTGTGAACTCCGTGCCTAGGAATAAATGCGTGTTGTAATTTCGATATATGGCCTTTTGTAAATTTCCAAAATCGTTTCGCCATAATTTTTTCAAGTATTTTAGATAAAACTGGTAATAATGAAACAGGGCGATACCCCTCTAATTGGTTTTTATTTTTGCCAGGTTTGGGAATAGGAGTCAAAACAGCAGTCTTCCAATCGTGGGGAAATACACCCGTATCAATTATGCTGTTGTATAGTTGACAAATACGACCCTTCAGGATGTCAGGCGCAAACTTGATCATTGCGTATGTAATTTTATCAAGTGCTGGTGTTGAACCCCGCAGCGATTTCATCACTTCGTTGAAGGCTTTTGATGTTCAAATTGTTTTTTTCCGTAATGATTGCTGAGTCAAAAGCCTTGTCCGAGCTTAGATTGCACCAAAATCCTCCAAAACTATCAGCAATGTCCATGGGATGTGAAAGTGTATTATTACCTGCGTAAATGGATGGGAAAGAAGTCATTCTATCGGATCTTAAGTTGTTGACCTTGCTCCATAGAATTCGCACATCCATAGAGGGGTTAAGCGAATTCAAAAAATTCTTCCATGTAGAACTTTTCGCTATTTTGCACTCCTTCTTAATTTTAGCGCACACCCTTTTGAAATTTATTATATTTGTGTTGTTTCGGCATCTTTTAAATAATTTCCATGCATCTTGCTTTTGCTGTGTTAGTTTGGCAATTTCCGAATTAAACCAAATTGGGTTATTCTTTTCCTTAGGTTTACGACCCAAAGGAATAGTTTCATTAGCAGTTTTGCGAATTATTCTTTTCAATAAAGCAGCTTCCTTGTTTATATTGGGGGATCTTTCGGTTTTCTTCGAAATTTCAGTGGCCTTTTTTTGGAACAGTGTCCAGTCAGCATGCTTTTCTAAGAAACGTGGTATAAATTTTCTTTTTACGGTATTTGAGTTGTTAGAAATAATAATAGGAAAATGGTCCCCAACTTCTGGTAAAGGTAAACATGTCCAATTTAGAATGGGTGCAATGTCTATACTGCACATTGATACGTCAACAGCTGTCAAAGTGTTTCGAGTACTGAGTAATGTTGGAGAACCATCGTTTAACACCACCAGCCCTTGATCGTCAGCAAAGTCTTCTAGAACTCGTCCATTTGGCGAATTTGAAGCAGATCCCCACAGAATGTTTTGTGCATTTAAGTCACCGATTAATATATGATGTGTGTTCCTTGCAATAACCATCCTGTTAACCATTGTGGGAGATAAGTTGATGTTTGCTTCTCTGTATATATTTGTTATATGAAGCTCTGTGCCACAACTAACAATAATAGTCTGAAAAAGTAAATCACGATCGGAAATCATGTGATTTTTTACATTCAAGTCGTTTCTCACCATCAAGGCTATGCCTGATTTCGCATAATCATAATCATAGTTATGGTGAAATATTTTGAAGCCAGGTAGATGCAAGAGGTGTAAGTTTTTTCTCACAATATGAGTTTCCTGCAGTGCTATGATGTTAGGTTTATATTTAGCGACCAGTTGCTCTAACGCATATTTATTGTTGGTAAAGCCTTGTATATTCCACTGGAGTAACGTAATGTGTTGGTGAACAGACATAAAAGTTATTCTTCAATCTTTGGCCTTGGGGCCAAAGATTGTGCATTTTTCAGAGTTTTAGGGGTAATTAAAACGTTTAGTTGTGGGAAATTATTATATAGTTGTGATATTGGAGTATCACAATTATTTGATTCATTAGATATTATTCTTGGCGGGGAGTTTAAATCCAAACCATCATTAATGTCCTGAATCATCATCTCCTCAGTCATTACAAAGCTATGTTCAAAATTATCTTCCAAAAGTTCGTTGTTATTATCAGGCTTTGTTTTACATTTGTCTGTTGTTGTTGCTTTCGGTTGCTTGTTTTGCATTTTCTTCTTTAAGTATGTATCTTTTGTTGAATTTGTTGTTTCTGTTGTTGATTGTAAGTTCTGAGAGAGTATTTTAGAGTAAGCGTTTTGTATGGGTATAATAGAGCTTTCGGCCTTTTGTTGTATGTTTGTGTTAGTAATTTTGTGTGTAGTAGTTAAGTGCTGAGTTGTTTTTGTTGAGTTATTTGAGCTAGAGTTTTGCGTTTGATTTTCGACGAGCGGTAAAGTGTTGTTATTGTTTCCAGTATGTTTTTTTGTGTCTGGCATTCCATTCCCTGATGTTATATTGTCATTTGTTGATATGTCCCTTGTTGTAATTTCCGCGTATGTAGGCTTCTTTTTGTTAGTGCTGGGTTGAAGCATGTTGATCGATGGGTTATCATTGAAAATCTGCCATGCCTCGCGTGTTGTACATCTTCTAGAAATTCTAAGGTAATTTACAGATTTATGTTTCCAAAATGTGGGGCATTCCGGATCATAGGATGTATGGTTGTCGGAACGACAATTTATGCAATATTTGCGAGTGCACAGTTCATGTTCTTGGGAAAAGCCACATTCTCTACATTGAGCAATACTTTTGCACCATTTTTTTGTATGTCCCAGTCTTTGACAGTTTATACATCTCATTGGATTCGGGATATATTTATCAACTGCGACTCTCTCCCACCCGAGTTTTAGGGTTTCAGGCCGATAGATTAGATCAAATGTAATAATTGCTGCACCTGTTGCAATTATCTTTTCGTTATCTCTTTTGGTGATTTTGCGAACTTCAACCACTTTTTGATCCTTGAGAGCTGTTAACAAATCTTCCTCAGAAATGTCTATTATTTTCTTGGAAAAAATACGACCCTGTATCGTATTAAGTGTTTTGTGAAGGGAAATTCTTACCGGAATACAGTCGATGTAATTAGATTTTAGAAATTTTTCTGCCACTTTATTATCGGGTACTTTAATAAGCAAATCACCGCTCTTCATTTCCCTGACCTCAAGGCGATCACGCGAGATGAAGTTGAGGCCTTTTTCTACTTGGAATACATTATAGGAAGCTAGTGGGCGGGTTTCCAAACCATCTTTTCCTGGCAAAGTAGAGGCGACTAGAAAGCGTGGGATATTTTGTTGATTGAATGAGATTTCCGGAAGTGGTGTAAAATCCTCCGCTCGGGGACGTTTTGATTTATTGCCTCTGATTTTACCGGCCGATAAGTCCAGTTCCCGGAACCGGTTCCCATCCGGAGGATGGCACCCGTTCATGGTGTCCCAAATGTGTATAAGCCTTCTTTTTTCCTTTTTTTTTTATATAAAAAAAATAGGTGAAGGAAACAAACAATAGCAAAAAAAAAAAGTTTATATATATAGTATATACGTATATGTATATATTATAGATTAAGTACACAAGCAAGCTAAAGCTTTTTCGCTCTCAAAAATATATAAATGTCTCAGAGCAAACCGATAACACTTTTTTCAGCCGACCAAGAAAGAAAACGTGCGCACGCGGCAAATGCCAGACAGAGACTGAGAAAGTCAAAAATATTTTTTTTATTTTTATGCCGTTGGCACATCCTTTTGAAAGAAGAAATAGTATTGAAATTCGGTTCATAAAATGTAGAGTATCTAAAAAAAAATTATTTTTCGGGCGGACAGTTTTTCTGTCCGATGTCCAAAAATTTTTTGTGTTATAATATTCTTCAGAAATTCTCTCAAAATAAAAGATCGGTTCATAAATTGCGGAAATATGTATTAAAAAAAAAGTTTTTTTTGGACAATCAAAGGGGTGCAACCCTTTTGTGGGTAAAATTTCAAAATAAAAACTGTCCTTTAACGACTTTCGGACCTCAAGTTATGTGTACATCGAATTTTAGGTTTAGGCGTGAAAAAGTAACAGACAGACAGAGTTACTTTCACATTTATAATATTAGTAAGGATTTCTAAGAATTTCATGAATTCTGTCTGTTATAAATTGTATTGTATTGTATTTGTAATTATACAGTTGCAAATAACTTTGCAAAGTATATGCCGACGATGGTATTACCAGTAATTTTTTGCGGCGCTGTGACTGTACCGACCCATGCCTTCGCATAGGAAGTTGCCGCGTGGTTAACAACGAAATACCTCACAAAAACTGTAAACTAATACAGTTAGTTGAGGTAGACAGCTAACCAATGAGAGTGAGACGCAAAACTCTCGAAGGCCAAACAACAACAACAAGCCTGACCGCACTTAAAAAATAATTACGATGACACGACAGCTGTTCCCCCAGCCCAAGGCTGCTTTACGACTGTTTTTTTTTTTTTAATATTTAAGTTTGGTTAAGCTATTAGATTCGAATTCACTTTTAACTTAGCCGCCCCTCGCCGTTTTTAAAAGAAGCCGAAAACTGTAACATGCCGTAGCGCTGCCACCTTGACGTAAATACATCTTGTTATCCATGAAACATACTCGCAATTTCCACTATGCAAGTCTTGTTACTGAACGGATTAAGCTTTTAGAGAACGGGGTGGTATGAAGTATTTTACTCATGAAGTAAAATACCTCATACCACCCCGTTTTCTAAAAGTTTAATCAGTTCAGCAATAACACTTTCATAGTGGAAGTACTTTCATAGTTTATAATTGTGATAAAAGTTAGAAATATTTTTGACAAGCATAGATGGTATCTTATGGCTGTTTTTGTTATATTGTTGTAATTTTGCTCTAATGCTGCCACCTTGTAGACGTTAATTCTACCCGGTGACGTTATGCACATTGCTTACTAATTTTAATGTTCTGAAAAGTACAACTTCAAACAAAATAACAGGTATGTTGTGTTATGTTTGCGTAATCAAAAACCTGCAAAAGACAAGTTGTATTTGCCTCTCAAACAACTGACGGTCGCTGCCAGATTAGTGAATAAGCTTTTTGAAATTCCTAGAATCAACTTCCTATGTACTAGGCTTTAGCATAAGCACAAATTTCAAATACTATAAGACACTCTCTTGTTTTCTTTAATTTGCTTTCTGCTGCCTTCTCTTAACAAATATAATGGAATGTTCTCTTATAAGAAACGAACATACCAAATATTGTGTTTCTATCAAAAAAAAAAAAAGAAACAAAAAAAAACAAGCAAACTTGACTGTCTGAAGATGTGAACCAAGGTGCATTAACGTTTACAAGGTGGCAACACTGAAGAAAAATTACAACAATACAACAAAAACAGGCACGAGGTAAGCTATGCTTGTCAAAAATATTTATAGCTTTTATCACAATTATAAACTATGAAACTATCATTTCACGGTTATAAGTTATTTGTATTTGAATTATTTTTATGTTCATACCATAATTTTTAAATGTTTTATTCAGAATAAACCAATATAAAATATTTATAAATACATACATACATATATTTTTGTGTACACAATTATTTTATTTAAAATATGAATTTATGAATATTCTCACGGAATTTGTTTCTCACTTATATATACTTCTCTCAATTCATATTAAAGAAAAAAGCACAACTTTTGTCTACTTGACTATGGGAATTAAAGAGCTGATCTAGCCTTCAGTTTTTTCAGTGGATGCAGAGGCGGAACATTTTGAAAAATTCTATTTTACAATTGAAGGAAAGGGAAGATTTTCAGTTTGCTGGTTATCTTATTACTTGCACGAAAAGTTACAACACTATAGTATTCAATATGTTTTTTATTTAATAACAATTTTGTAACGAAGCAGTTAAAAAAAGCAATTTTGAAACATAAAGTCCCTTTGACATTTTTGACACCCAGACATACCTACTTGTATTTAGAGCTTACTTTGTAAAATAAAGGCTAGTACCACTACATCACTTTTATATATTTTTTCCCGTAAATATAACAACTGTTTTCGATTTCTTCAGTTCCGTTTTCACAATCAGTAAAGTTTCTAATAAATAAGTTTATGTCTTTCGTGTTATTTGTGTTTTGACAGGTATTATTAAACCATTTTGCTTTTTAATTTCTCAATAATTTATTGAGATTGTTGGGATATCAAGATGAATGTTTGAGAATATCTTTTAAAAATTTCCAAAGTCTACTGATGATTAGACAGCTGGGAAACATAAAAACAAGCTGTTTATAATTTTTTGATTGGTATTTCTGAAATTAATTTTCAAATTATGTATTGCAATTAAACTTTGATCAAATGAATAGGAATAGTAAAAGTGCCATTGCAGGGGAGAAACTGTTATAAGAGTTAGTTCTTTTATGAGATACTTGCACAACATTGCGAAACACACTTAAATTAGTCGTAAAGTGAATTGTTTGAGACGTGTCTAGGGATAATTTTTGAAATGTTTAGCCATGTAATCCTTATATAATTCTTACAAAGAATCGCAAAAGGCTCATTCGATAAAGTTTTAACCAATTTTAAGCAAAACAAAAGAACAAATTTTTCAAAAATAAAATAAATTATTTTATTGAATTTTTGTTGAACTTTTATAATTTTTTAAATTAAATTTTTGGTTTGTACATTTGTACAACAGGTTGTAGTTCAGGTTTTTTTCCTTTCTTAAGTTTTTTTCTTAAGAAGGATTTTTTACAATACAAATCTGCTGTGATCAAAAATTTTGATTGAAGAAGACAAGAAAAATAATAATCAAATCTTTAGCTGGGGGACAACTAGCTGTTTCGTAGTCGCTATACTACTCATCAGCACTCACTGGGATTTGAAAATAAATTATTGTTGGCAATTTAATAATAATAGAGTGGAAGCTTTGAGAACAAATCGGCGACACAACATACATACATACTACGGTTTTGACTTTA
This sequence comes from Thecocarcelia acutangulata, assembly GCA_914767995.1. Lineage (NCBI taxonomy): Eukaryota > Metazoa > Arthropoda > Insecta > Diptera > Tachinidae > Thecocarcelia > Thecocarcelia acutangulata. The sequence continues at coordinate 162,247,268 of OU612094.1, read as the reverse complement.
AAAACGATTTGCGGATTCTTTAGTTGCAAATGAAATAATGACACTAATATTTGATCGTTACACATCCACCCAGGGAACAGGTTTTGCCTTAGCGTATTCCTAACTTGGGCACTCTGTTTTTCGGGTAAAGTCGGGAAGCGGAAGCCTCATGGCTTATGCGGTGTTGGCTTCCGAAGCCCTTACCAAGGGTATAAATTGGGAGAACCGGGATCAGCATGGCCCCCGGGTAGTTTTGCTTGCGGTTCGACCCGTGCTGATCATGGTTGAGGTGCCTTGGCTGTACCGTTCTGGCTGTGGTTGAAACCTAAAACGCAGGAAGGGATTCTTAGTATACTTGATAATTGTTTGGTGTGTGGCTTTTTTCGGCGACTAACAATCTGCCGAGGTTCTTTAGCCTATGCAACAGATACCTGTACTGTAAGGAACCAGTGGTGATGGTTGACGGGTGAGTTGGTTTAAGGGCTGATGCTCTTAGTGGGCTTCGGCCTACCAACTCATTAAGCCTTGTCTTCCATAGATTGCTGGGAAATTGCATACAGGAGGGATTAGAAGGCCCGAAATCCTTAACAAGAAGTTGTTAATATGGCCGCAAACATATGGCAAGAATTGCTACCTGTGTGAGTCTAATCAGCCACACGGGGGCGCTGGTGAATCGTGAATAGTTCACTCCGTGGAATTGGTCCACCATCAGATTAGGCCGCAAAGGCTAAAATGTTCAAACATAATTCCTATGCATATATATATATATATATATATATATATATATATATATATATATATATATATATATATATATATATATATATATATATATATATATATATATATATATATATATATATATATATATATATATATATATATATATATATATATATATATATATATATATATATATATATATATATATATATATATATATATATATATATATATATATATATATATATATATATATATATATATATATATATATATATATATATATATATATATATATATATATATATATATATATATGTATATATCATTGGTGGTTGATTTACTTGGAATTTTGCGTTCTTTATATCAAGTATATTTGTTTATTATGTTTTTAGTTTTATGTTGAATGTGTGGATGTGCATGTACATTGGGTTAGATGTGATAAACATTCGTAACAATATGAGTTAAATTTATATTGCAATTATATTTGCTTTGCTAAAGCTTCTGGAAACACTCCGGAGAACGACTTTATTTATCGTCTTATTTTATATTAAAAAATTGGAAGTTTTTCAGTTTTGTTTACATCTTTATATGAAACGAACTCTCTTTGTCAGTATTTTTTGTTTGTTTCCATTTTAACGAATTTAATTCCAACATTTTAAATGCTGTAATAGAGTTTGTCTTAGTCTTTCGTGCTGTTATTGTTAAAGTTAAATCTCCACAAACACTACTCGCTTTTTCCTCCTCCAATTTTCCTAGTTCCAGTACAATGCGTTGCATATGTAGGGGTCATCCCCTGAGTACTAGTCCAAGATAAAAAAGTAAAGAATAAAAACCATTTTTGCACTTTTTAAATAAAAAAATTTGTATGTTAAACATTTCAAGACTAAAAATGTAAAATGTAGAAAATTTTGTAATAAGTAAAAAATTAGATAATAAATTTATTGTTACTAGTCAGATAATCATAGGAGGATTCTTTTAGGACATGTGTTTTGAACAAATATCTTATGCTAGCTGGGATTGATTCAGTTAAAGTCAAAATCGGCTCAGTACATTTTGAACAAATTACATAGAATTCGTTCTTTTGATAACAAGCTTTTATAACTTTTCTTAACATTTTATTCTGACTTCTTAATATACGGGAATTGATTATAAGTGTATAGACTCCGTTGTTATCAACACCAGGACTTTACAATTTTTGCTTATATCTTCTATATTGATATTGATCTTATTGTATAGAAGCGTTTGAATAAACACTTCGTTATACCTATTAAAAACGTCGGAATTGTTTAATCCGGACCGTACTGGCATCTCTAGTTTACCCTGTCCAACCAGACACAAAAAATAAATGTCTGGAGCTTGAACAACAACAAACCACACAGATACGTTTTTATTTAGCACACAACAACTTTTAGTTGCTTGCCGGCCTTTGAGTTAAATAGTTCGTTGTTGGGTTGCGGGTGTTTAAAAAAATATTTATTACGAATAGCATCTTTTTATTTACACAATTTTTTGCTGGCGCTTTTTTATTTTAATGTGATTTTGCATATTCTTAATGTAATAGTGTGCGTTTAATATCCGTGAGCAGTAGTAAACCGCAAGCCAAATTGAGTAATAAAACGCTTTCGCACGCGAGTAGATCTATCTAATAGAATATAAAAGTGAGTTTGAATAAAACAATTTCAATATTTATGTGAATTTTGCAAGAATTTGTACCTCCGCTGACTAAATGTTACATACGCACAAACGTATAACGATAAAAAGATGTTAGAATTCCATTCTAAATGAATATATTTGAATATATAAATGTTTTTCATTGCTGCTACAACCGTTGTTAATTATTTGTTTACATTTTATCTCGTTGTTTTTACCGTTGATTGCCGATGTTTGATTCAATTATATTCTATATACTTGCTGTGCAAACGCAATGGTTGGTTATTTTGATTGTCTATTTCACGTTCGCGATGTGTGCGTGTGTGTTTAGGTAGTTGGGCGTTTGTTTAGCCGGTCCACCAATTTGTCGGTCAGCCGAGCGGTAATTATATCAAACGTTACAATTTGATTTGTGAAGTGTTGATGACTTTTGACTACGAAGATTGTACCTATGTGAATTTATTGTTTTTTTTTAACATCACTTTTTTTGACGTCATATAAAATCGAATAAAAAATTACGATGAAAAATGTGAGATAAAATATAACAAACTAATGAAAACAAAACTCACATCTGTACTTTTTATTTAAAATTTAGTAGTATGTTACTTTGTTATGCCGAAAAATGCATTGGTAATTGAATGCAAATGTACATTTAAATATACATATGTATGAATATATACAGATTGCAACATTTTTGTGAGTTGTTCTTGTACAAACATTTTTAAGTAAATAAAATCATCATTATAATAGGTATTTGAATTTCGATTTTTTTGTCAGTTTTCAGACAATATGAATGTTTTAAATTTGCAAAAATTGTACTACACATCTTTTCCATGAGATCATTTTTAATAACGGAATTTATGTATATTAACATACTTACATATGTACATATGTATGTAATTATGCAGATACATATGTATGTATGTAATGTAGTATGTTTTTACAAACAAAATCCTTTTAAAATTCCTTTTTTTGATTTCTCACTTACATGTATGTACATAATAAGTATGTGGTGTTTGTTTTCGCCTACCTTAAAAGTTAAGGATGTCATTTTATTATAACTTGCTGATGTGATCAATAATTTAAATTTACTAGAACACTAGATTATAAAAGTAATTATAGACTTTAGCTAGAGGGCAAATAGCTGTTTCGCAATCGCTACACTATTCATCAGCACCCACTCGTCTTCGCGAAGTGGAAACAAAGTTTATTTGACCATTAATACAACCAGAAATGAAACGACAGCAAAACTTAATAACACAAACTATTTTACAAAGACATGTTGTGGATGTACATATGTAGTTGTTCTACATATCTTTATACATAAATATATACATAAGTACCTATGTATGCCCATAATAAATGTATCTACATATTTGCATATACAAATGTTACTTTACATCTAAAAATTTATGATAAAGGTGTCAATGCATAAATCAAATTGCAGGTATTATTTTTCTATATTAAAAATATAAGATTTCTGAGTTCGTGAAATGCCTAACTGCCTTAAAATCTTTAATTTAGTTTTTTATTGTCTCCTTTAAACAGTTAAGCACAGTAATAATTCAATTTTTTTTATTAAGAAACTGCAAGGCGGACTTAAACCTAGTTAAATAATTAGTAACACTGTGATACGAAAGTTGGAGAAACACTATTCAAGAATTCTCATGTATCGTATATATCTCTGTTTTGCTAGAGTTAGGGAACGAAAATATACTTTCTTAAGATCATTTCGTGAAGCAATTTTATTATAGTAAATGTAATGAAAACAGCTTAAACTTTAGTCGCATATTATGTTCACGGTTGCCAATTTAGCCCGATTCGCGCTAGATTTAGCGCATTTCAATACCTAGAAATCCACATTTTTTCGCCTCAGCGCTTTTTTAAAAGAATACGCTAAACTGGCGCTTTTTTATGCGCTGACTTTTTTACGATCTAAGAAGTTTATAAAAAATTCTGGTGATCTAGAAAGTGATATTGTCATCGTATTAAATTAATGATATTTCTTGAGATATAACAGCCTGCTGTTAAAAACAATCTCAAAATTACTGGAAAGGAATTAATTAAAACAAATTTAGCCACATTCAGAAAGACCCTTTAAAACAATATACTATTTTTTTTTTAACTTGGACCAGTGCTCAGGGGATGACCCCCACATATGCAGTGCATTGTACCAGAACTAGGAAAAAAAAGTATGAAAACTTGAAGGCAGAAATACTTAAACTTGATGACACAAAGCTTTTGTGTGTGAACATAAATGCAAGTTCAAAAGCAAATTGAAGCAGAGTTGATCAAGAAAACCTGATGTGTGTAAACTGAGACTTAATATGAGATGAATATAGGTAGATAGAGAATATTAAATGTTCGGTGGCTGAGTGGTTAAGGCAGCTGATCATGATACGTCATGACTCGAGATCAAATCGCAATGGGTGCTGATGAGTAGTGTATCGACTACGAAACAGCTAGTTGTCCCCCAGTTAAAGATTTGATTATTTTTATTGTCTTCTTCAATCAAAAGTTATTGATCACAGCAAATTTGTACTGTAAAAAATCCTTCTTAAGAAACTTAAGAAAGAAAAACTTGAACTAAAACTCAATGTACAATAGTACCATTTTTTTTTTCAAAAAATTTCGTACAAAATTGCAAAAAATAATGGATTTTTCGGAATTTTAGATATATCTCAGCTGTATGTGAACCGATTTTACTAAATTTCAATTGCAAACCGATGAATCTCTGCCCCAATTTTCACGAGGCAACTTTAGTTGCCTCATAAAAATGAGTACAAGCACTGGGAAAGTAATTTTGTGCTATCATTCGTATTGTCAGAAATTTTACATTTTCTTTCATTTGTGTTTCTTTTATGTATTAATATGTTGTCCGTGATGAAAGTGATATTGGCGCGAAATTGTGATATTTTAATTCATTTGAAAATTTTTTTTTTAAATATTGTGGACAACTTCAAAAAATACACAGCAATACATGCAAGATTATGAAAGTGTAAGCAATAGAAAACGAAAGTTGCTCAAGTAAAATTGCTGTGTCTGAACATAAAAGCAAGTTTAAAAGAAAATTTTATAAAAATTGCGCAACTAAACTTGTCTCGTGAAAATTGGGACTATAGGGTAATAAAATGGTGAAAAAAAAGTTTCTAAGTCTAATGGTGTTCTCAGAAACGGTGAGCCAATTTCACGATAATGAAGCTGTTCGTTCGTTCACACAATTACATTTAAAACAATAACAAAATTTTGAATGTTGTTTTTGTTTTAAATGTAATTGTGCGAACAAACGAATAGCTTCGCTATCGTGAAATTGGCACGGTATCTCAACGGCGGACAGACGGACATCTCTTAATGGAATTTTCTATCAATGCTGATTCTGAATATGTATACTTTATAGGGTCGGAAATTAAAATTGTAGAAATTACAAGCGGAATCACAAACTTATATATACCCTTCACATTTTTGTAAAGGGTATAAAAATAGAACACAATTTAATATTTAGTTATTTGATCTTGTTTAAATAACCAGTTCTAATTTTTGCAGCTAAAGATCGTTTTAGTTTTATATAAAAGTTTAACAATATTTATTTTCGATATTTCGATAACAATTTGTTATCATCGTCAAATTTTATAAGAAACTAAAACGATCTTTAGCTGCAAAAATTAGAATTAATTATAGAACACAATTACTAAAAACGTTTGTAAAATCTAAAAACCGATGCATCTTTGTTTTGGCCCACATATGCAACTGTTAGGAAAACCAATGTATAACGAAAATATAGTGTTAAAACGCATATTGTTATACAAACCTTTTTGTCTATTTTTTATGATGTTGCTATTTTCGCCAAATAATAATGTGCATATTCATAAAAAATTAAAATGTATTTGAAATTAATTTTAGTAAAATTTTGTATGGAATTTTTGAATTAAAACACATTTCACCAACAATAGTTAGTTTATTCTGTAAGCAAACATGTGCTGCAGATAAATGCATTAACCAAACGTATGTTTAAATTAATAGTATATTGTTGTATATTACAAAACGTTTTGTTGTATTCAAAAAATTTTTTTTTATTATAGCATCCAACCATGTTTCAAAATGATAGGATTATAACAATAGAAGAGCGAAAAGTTCAACACCAATATAATTATAGAAGACTAAACTATATTAAAATCGATATATCGCTGCTAGCGGCAACAAAACAAATTGCCACAGCGTATACTAATGTTATTACAACAATATTCCAAATTGTCTTTTCTCTGCGCGTAATGCCATTGATTTGCGTCACCATAGTTTTGTAAGCGAAATGTCCAACGATCGTATTAATATCATACCTAACCACGTTATTATTACCAACCATATGACTTTCATTAAATAACCATATTAATGTCACAAATAGTCTTATTGGCATATAACCTTATTTAGGTCATAACCAGCCATATTAATTAAAAAGAGGCCGTTTCATGAAAAACAATACTATTTTATTATTTATTACTACTTTTTAATGTAATATACAAGTACATACAGAAAATAAATTAAAATAAAAACATTTAATACACTTTGATGAAATAAAATCATCAAAATTAATCTGCAAAAACTTGTTAGGGTCCCATAAGTGCAAATAACTTCGTTCTCAATTAGTTTTAGTGTCTCTTAGCTGAAATAAAAATAATTTATTAAGTATTTGGTCAATAATGGTATAAATAATATTGCTGGCCAACAATACTCTTGATGTTGTCATAGTATTATTGATAACAACATACATACAAATATCAACATATTAATATTCCAATATACCGTTAGATTTCCGCAAATACTTCGAATGCATTTCTGCACAATTTTAATTTGCAGACTTTTCCTTTTTACTTTTTTTAGATAAACAAAAATATTTTGTTATAAAAAACAAAACACATCTTTCTTTATAAAAAAACAAAACTAAAAGAAAATTATGTGTCAAAAACTAAAATGAAAAATGCTGACAATATTAAGTTTATTCTGGAAACTTATATTTGTTACATATGAACAAACTTTGCTTACATATGATAAAAACAAATTTCAGTATTGGGTGTAACAAAAGCTATTGTTGTTAAAAAAAAATACATACAACCATATTTGGAAATTGGTAGGTGGTAATAATAGATTTACTGAAATGCAAACAAAACTATATTTATGGAGAAACAAACTATTAATAAATCGAGGATAAGCTGTTTTTCACAATAATACGCAATATTTTGGCATATAAACTAATGTTGCCGTAATCATATTTCTAACTGCCTTTTCTTTGCATGTACATACTTTTATTTTTAAGTTTTATTTAGTAGGTAATAAAAAAAATCGGCTAGGGGTTTTTGAAATACCTCTTAATATTCCAAGGTAAAATTTATTTTTGAATTATTACTGAAATGAAATTATTTATTAACGAAATTTGTCGCTTCCAAAATTATTATTTTTTATGTGTCGTAGTTGAACTGTTTATTTCCTCATGCCAAAAGCTATCAAAAAATCGATGGTACAATATCGATTGCTAAATAGACCCATTATATATACGAGTACTTACACTTACACATATCTGAAAAACGATATATTTTTAATTCTTTATTTGAACGTTTCCTTCATATCTTATTGAATTTACACAGCTGAACTAGTAATAACGATTTGAATTTTACTGCTTTAAATATTCAAAAATAAACACTGTAATAGACGGAAGATTGTTTAGTAGCTGCCTTCACACTGCCAACACTATATTTTGCATATGAATGTAGATGTTGTTGAAAACGCATTTAACGTTTTGTATTATTTAATTATACAACTGATAAATTGTATTCTCTTTTATTGCTTCATTAATCTAATTTGTAGTGCAGTGGAAATTGAAAGTTTGTGATGAAAGCTTAAGAAACTTTTCTATTACACGCCAAATTTTTTAATACTGATTGTTTTATAAAATATTTTAGATAGCACTTCTTCGTGCCAATTCTAAGTGCTGTTAGATTAAAGTATTATTTCGTTGAAATAAAGTGATGACTAGAGAGATGAAAATTCCCATTCTATTGAAAAATGATGGCAAATATAAAAGAAAATAGAAGAAATATCGGTTCAATTGAATTAATATATGTTGCAAAAACAGTGCGCCAAAACTTAGGACCCGTTTTACGACCTTAACGTTTACATGCTTCGTAGCTGCTAAAAAACAGATTAATGACGTACTGATTTGCTTTAATGTAAACTAAAAAATAAATTGAAAGTGCCAGCAGCATTCATATTATGCATTTTGGGTTAAAAATGCAATCAAGAATTGAATGTATAAAAGTTTACTTCCAAAAATACATAGGAGTTTAGCATGCATTTAGCAAAAATTGTATGAAAAATCGTCTAGTTTTTATTCTAGTACAAAGCAAACAAATTTAATTTAATATATACGTCATTTTATTATTTGTTTGAGGCAGCGATGCCCACAAGTTCTATATGGAAGAGTAAACACCAATACATTTAATTTCCTTAAATGTACTACTTTTATTATTTTTTTTGCAAAACAATTTACAAAAACAATATTCATACTGATAATCGCTATTGTCAATGTTTACCAGCAAAGCATGCGAAGGTACTGTTGCTTTGCTCTTGTGTGTGTGCAGTGAAGAACGTCAAAAAATATATATAAGACAAAGTTGTTTGTGTATTTTTCATTGCCAGTGCTGAGCGCAGTATGTATGTATTAAAAAGCATAGCCCTATAGCTAAGCGCTTTTATAAAAACAATTGAACATCAAGCGCATAGGCTTGGGCATGTCTGGTTTAAGGTTTAGTGTTAATTCATCAGTTCACTTTGGTATACTTTTGTGATTTGATCTCGTCAAGAGTCTGGCGATTGCGATTTACACAACACCTTCCTTGCGAGTTCAAATCACAATCGCAAATGTCATGCGAAATGCGAGTGTCTGAATATGCCCATTAATTTAACTACTAATGAGATGAAAACATCAAATTTGAATATCACAGAGTATACAGAGATAAAATAAGTGGCATTTGCATAAAATGGAATCAGAAAATTGTCAAAACGGATTATGTTAGTCTTCTTTTACATTTGGACAGACGATGGACAGACAGGCGAGGGTGTTGTAACAAAAATTGTCGGTGGGGGAGAGTATGTAGTACACCAAGGCGAATTAATTATTAGGTGGATGCATCGGCGAATTCAGGCGAATTCGGTTTATATGGCGGCACTTTCGTTGTCAAGTTTTGTTTACCTTTTTCGGCGCCATTTAAATTTTTTTTACATGTTCTTTATCAAATACTTTTGACAGCTTAAGTGTGAATTCGCCTTTTACACAAACAAAATACCTGTTGTTTTTTTTATTGTTGTATTGTTGTAGCGAAGCGGCTACCTTGTTTTTTGTATCATGGTAGTACACGACTCTCTGTACTAGACATTTGTGATCATTCTTTGTTTCTCTGTTTAACTTTTCGCATCTTTTATGTTGTTGCTTCATATCATTATTCTCATATCAACATCAACTTCATATAAACACACTTGCTGTGCTTAAAAAACAACAACAAAACAGAAACGAACAAAAATTCAAACAATTGAGTTTTTATTTGGTATTTCTAACATTTATACAAATAAACAATTATAAATAGCTTGTTTTCTATGTTTCCCAGCTATCTGCTTTTCGATGCTTTCAAAAAACAAATCGTATCAACTAACGGTTGTTTATTTGTTTGAAAGGTGTAAAGAAACGTTAGAGACGTGTATAAATAAAAAAGCTTGTTTTTTGTGTTTTGACAGGTATTAAGACAGCATTTTTCTTTTTAAATTCTCAACAATTTATTTAGATTGTTGGGATATAAAGTTGAATGTTTGAGAATATCTTTCAAAAATTTCCGAAGTCTACTGATGATTAGGGTAGCTCCTATGAAATGTCGACATAGAAATAGCTGGGAAACATAGAAAACAAGCTATTTATAATAAGCTATTTAGTATAAGCCTTATACTAAATAACCTGCTGCTATCCTTCCTTTATAGAAATTCACACACAAATAGAAATTTACGCAGCTAGTTAGTTAGCATAAGGATTTTGATTATACATAAGTATAAGTAAAACGTATGGCATAAACAACTTTTATTTATATTAGTTCATATTATCTCGAGTGTACTGTAATTGCTTATGTATATGATTTGAAAAACAGAATTAAAATACTTACTTATGTATCGGGTGATTCATCGAGAGGTTTGATTTATAACATAAAATAAAACGCTCAAATTTAACTTAACATTTTTATTAGCGGTTAAAAGATTAATGATTGGCATTGATGGTTTGAAAGTAATATTATGTAAATGTTGGCTACGATTACGTCTGAGGGGTTCAATTTTCTAGGTTCAACGTTCTAGCATAGCGACTGGTAAGTCGCGTGTAACACGAGTAATGTTGCCTTCCAAACCGTCAATCGTAGTTGGCTTTTTCCTGAAGGAAAATAGTCCAAAGGTGTGATATCGTATGATCTACACTGAACCAACAATTTACCTAAATATTGCAAAATGGGGTGTAAACTTGAAGAAATGTAGGTTATTTATAGCCTACAAAATATTTTATTCAAATCTAATCGGAATTTCAACTATTGTTATTTATTTAACTAAAATAAAATAAATAAATTTCCTTACTTCTACAGGTACTTATTCAATAATATATACCTTTAGTTCAGTGAAAAAGTATTATTCAGGTTCAATAAAATAAATTAATTGAATATAGAAAAAATTTATTCAATTCTAGAGTGTAAGTTTTGCTGACAAAATTTAGTCAAATAAACGAAAGTTTTATTCAAACTAATATTTTTTAGGATGTTAATTCGAATATTTGTGTGTTCTTTTGTTTTAACTATATTTTTACTGATTCATCAAAATTTGGGCTACGGAATTATTATGACATGATATTATATTTATCGTCATTTTTGTTGCCGACTGTTGTAAAACACTTGTCTTTTTTTATTAATCTTTCAACATTTTTACTACATTAATATACATATATATATTAATATATACACTTCTTTGTATCTGCGTCAGTTTTTATATAAGTATTGTATATTAATTGACCACAGCTGTCATAAAAGATTTTTTAAACTTTAAAATAAAATTTTTTTTTTTGGAAAAGCAATTTATTTAATTTACCATGTAATATTTGATAACAAATTAAATCAATTATATAAGCAAGATTTAATAATTTATGAGCATTCATTTGTAAGTATTATTCTTTCTTCAATTAGTTTTAATTTGATTTTTTTAACTGGCATAAAAATACATTCGTAAGTTTAGTAATATTTAAATGTAATGCTAGGAACACAACTGCGACGAACGACGAACTTCGCCCATCGCTACCAATTCGCCGGCAAATATTAGTTGTACAAATTCGTCGTGTGAAGCACAATATCAAGGAACATTATTTATATTCCGTGCAAAGAAAAAAAAAATTAATTTAAATACTAAGGTGGTCATATTTAAAGTAAACATATATAATCTCATACGAAAGAGAGATTTTTGAACAAATTATCTAAGGTACTTTATATTTTGAGAACATCTCCATACATATTTTACTACATGGATTAATATAAATTATAAAAAGCATTATGTCATGAAAAATACTTTTTGTTATGTAAGAAACCTGGTCACCTGATACTGCTTTGTTCGTCGTTCGCTGACGAAACAATTAGAAAAATTTTATTTCAAGTTTCGCTGAGTATGACGAATTTCGACCAACACCATGATTGTGGTGCATTTTCATATATACCAATGTGTTTTATTTTTAGCGACGAATATTCGCGACCAAATATTTGTCGTTTGTCGCAGTTGTGTTCCTAGCATAAGGCAGCTTTATCATGTTGCGTAAATTTGTCAAAATAATTCTTCGTTGCTTTTTCAAACAAAAAGCAGACAACATTTCGTAATTTCTACAAAAAAAAAATACATTTGATGTTTCTTTTGGTGTTTTATATACTGTAATTCTGCCACCATCTGGTAAAGCAGCCTTGTTTAAATGTTGGAAGATTTTTTTTATCGCTTTAATCAGGCCGCATTCGAAATTAAGAAGAAACATATTAAAAAAAGGACAAAATTTAAATAACTATGTATATTTTAAAAAAGTAAATAGCACGCTTCGATATCAAATTTCAAATCTTTCATTCGTTCTTGGTTAAGCTTCTTCTTAAATTATCCATATAACCAGATAATTATCCGTATAACGCTTTCCGAGTTTTTTGTTGTTGGAATTCCCAAAATCGGCTTCAGGAATCAAATTTTTGCACGAAAAATCGTGTAAAATTTTGAGCAACACCGGTCTGTAAGATATGTAAAAACACCAGTACAACGCGTTCTGCCGAAAATATCGTTGCTCTTCGCGAAGAACAGCAACAACGTCTGAAGAGCCGTCCATCTCAACTCGTTGTCGAGCCCAAAAATTGCACCTCTCACGCTCGTCGTTGTTGAACATTATGCATAAAGACTTGCATTTACAACCTTACATGGTACAATTGACTCAAGAACTAAAGCTTCTTGACAATTCCAAGTGTCCTCAATGGTCAGAATGGCGGCAGGAAATGGCAACAGTGGTAATCCATTTTCAAAGAAAATCATCTGTAGTGATGAGGCACATTTTCACCTCAGTTTCGTTTAGTTGCAGTCCAAGAGTAATTGTCGAAAAACCAATGCACCCACAAAGAGTGACTGTTTGGTGTGGTTTATGTGCTGGCCGGTCAGGCAGTTATTGTAAATGGTGTTCGCTATCGTGAGATGATAACGAACTTTTTATGACCCGAATTGGAAGATATGTGGTTTCAACAGGACGGCTACACTTGCCACACAGCTAACGAAACAATGGATGAGATAATCCGGCACACTAACGGAGTAGAACTTCAATTATGTCTTAGGTCATCGAAAATTTGTACAATCGGATGTCGCGGCGTTCATTTGGCCGACATTTTGTTCCATACATAATTAAACCATGTCAATAATTATCATAATAAAAAGAAACAATTATGCTTTATTCAAAATCAATATCGGTCTTTAAAGCTTAACCACCCTTTAATTAAAATACAAAAATTGCTTTTTTGCAGTAAAATGTATATTTGTATTTTTAATATCCGCCATTTGTCAGAAATCAAAACCCACTATTTAATTAAGGCTTCTTACTAAAATGCGTTAAAGCATCTTACACTCAAAATATGTAAGAATCAGATTTAACCACAACAGGAAATGACTATTATATTACAGTTAATTATCCTTGATAAGAAGAACTTATTTTTCGTTATTTCTTTTATAGTATAACAAGAGAAATGCTTGTAATTTAGTATGAAATTCCCCCAAAGTAATTGAAACTTTATTAACCCTCATTTGCAAAATAATCGAAATAAAGAGCATTTCTTAAAGGATAAGTATGTTAATATTATGTACACATTAATAAACATGAAAACATGAAATACAATTTTGTGGTTGAGTTTCTATACCCGCAGCTAAAAAGTATAAGATTTCCAATTTTCACAATAGAAAAAGGACACGTCACAACAGGAACAAGTTTAGTTTTAGTATTTACATATTAAGTAACGATGTTTATGTATTACAATATTTACAATTACAATGTAAACTCCATTAATTATCAAAAAATAAATAAATTATGACAAACTAGCGGAAAACAACTTTTGAAATTGAGGTGTAAGTTCTGAAGTGCCAAATAAATTACAAAGATTTTCACACAATTCTAGAGTTGCGGGAAATGCGTGGTGGAGCATACAATTAATGCTCGATTAATCACAGTTTTTCTTTTGTTTGCCATTTCTAAGCGAATAATGAAAGCCGCTAATATAGTAAAATAACAAATTAATCATAATTCTTAGAATTTAGTTCAATTAAATGATAAATCAATTAAAATAGAGTTCTGAGTAAAATCATTTATTTATTCATAATATTTATTAGTTTGTACCTACATTACGGCGTATGAAATGCAAAAGATCATATTATAATTTTTTTTTGAATTTATCAAAAGATAAGACTTAACAATGATTTTAAAAACCATTTTTTTTTTGGGAAGTATCAGCATTTACGCGCGACTTCGTCTACGGAAAACAGATGTTTTCAGTAGCCTGTTTCGAAGCGAAACCAAAATAAGTAAGAGTGTTGTAATTCGGCTGGGCCGAATCTAAAATACCCTTCACGATAGACATGTAAATATCTAGTATATATTACAAATTTTAACTAAATATGCTGTAATATATATATGGATCGATATCGGCAATTTTAAATTTCTGTATTTTAGTAACCTTTTATTACCACATCTGCTTTCCGTGAAAAAATCGGTTAGGCTATCAGGTATATATCAATCTATATCGGAAATTTTCTTTTTCTGTATTTATATAACCTTCTTTTATTACCAGAACTGTTTTTAAGCAAAAAAAAAAAAAAATTCGCGAAAAAAACGGTTTAGGATATATCTCGGTTATATATGGACCGATATCAGAAATTTTCATCTTCTGTATTTTAGTTACCGTCTTTTATAACCAGAACTATTTTAACCAAAAATAATTTTTTTATGAAAAAATAAAACGGTTTAGGCTATATCACTTATATATATGGACCGATATCCGATATTATCAGAACTGCTTATCAGCAAAAAAAAATTTTAAGTTCGCTTACGCGACATTTTCATTAAAAAATCGGTTTAGGCTATATATTGGGTATATATGGGCCGATATAAAAAATTATTTTTGTCTTTTAGTCGCCATTTTTAATAACTGTATGAAGTTTTTTTTTTTCAAAAATTTTCATACAAAACTGTAAAAGAAAGGGTTTTTTTTCGAAATTTTGGATATATCTCAGCTATATGTGAACCGATGTTAATGAATTTCAACAGCAAACCCATGAATCGATAGGGTAACAAAATGAAGAAAGAAAAAAGTTTTTATGTCTAATGGTTTTCTCAGAAACGGTATTTCAACGGCCGACAGTCGAACGGACGGACAGACAGACGGACGTCGCTTAATCGAATTTTCTATCAATGCTGATTCAGAGTATGTATACTTTATAGGGCCGGAAATGAAAATTATAGAAACTACAAACGGAATCACAAACTTATATATACCCTGTACCTTTTTGTGAAGGGTATAATTAAAGAAAAATGTTTTCTGTCTGAAATCATTAGCCAAAGATACCACTATACCTTCCATTATCGTCTAATTGCTCTTACGATGTTCGATAGCCGGATCCAAAGCATCAACGGCTCTTTCCTAGTCCATCGTATATTCATTCTAAATGAATAACTTGCATTGCTGCAACACTCGGCCGCATACTATTTATTCTAAGTAATATTAAACACTTATTGGAATATGAGCGAGTATCTTTCTTTTGCATTTATTTTCTTTCGAAATTGGTAAAATGGCTAAAAACGTATTGGGGTTTTTCGCACGAACATGTTCTTAAAAAATATGTACAAGAACCAAAATGCAAGCAGTACCTTTCAAATAATAAAAGAGTTTGAGAATCTGTTCATTATAACGGCGTGTTTTATTTTTTCTTTCATTTTTTTTACCGACATTTTATGTGTTCGGTGTCTAAAAACTTTTTTATTTTCAGGTCGTTGAAAAGCTCTTTCAATGAGAAAAAACATTGAAAATTGGTATATAAATGGCGAAGTATATCAAATATTTATTTTCTGTTTGTACATATATTGCGGATTTAAAAACATTTTTTTTCAGTTGGCCCCTTTTTTGTTGTTGAAATTTCAGAATAAAACTATCTTATGTTGATTCTTGGACTTCAAAATATATGCAAACCGATTTTCACCTAATTGATTGACCGTCTTAGGCATGAAAAGCTAAAGCATGTTAAAACTCTGTACTCAAAAGTTAATTTTTCGCACTAATATTTTGTCACACCGAAATCTACAAATATTCTTTAATTTTAGATTTCGGTCTGGCACACCCTTTGAAAGAAGGAAGAGTATTAGAAATCGGTTCATTAATGGCTGAATTTCTCAAAAATTTATATTTCCGGTGGACAGACAGTTTACCTTCTCAAAAGAAACAATCGGTTCATAAATTACCGAAATATTTGAAAAAAATTTCCTGACCGGTCAATTTGCTTATAATGGTCCTATATGATTCTCGTGCTTCAAGGTATCTGCCGAATTTTATCAAAATCCTTTCAGCGGCTATGGTACCAGATAGACAGACATTGTTACTTTCACATTTATAATATTAGTAACGATGATACAGTGTTGGTGAATGAAACGCAGCAAGTCATTTCCGAATTCATGTTGAAAAACCTGATTTTTAATAGAAATGTAGACTTCGGTTACTTCTTCTAAAGCTTCAAAAAATTACTGATAACATGGCTTTGACAACTATGCTACTTTTATTAGATGATACGAGGGCTGTTTGAGAACTCCATGACTTTAAATGCGAAGTAACTTTAAATATAACACTATTGGCGTCAACAACGAGTTTTTAATAGACTACTTTAAATTTTAAGTAAGCGACGCCATTTATTATGTGTTTGAAATCCATTACTCGTAAAAGCAGACAACCTTGTAAATTGTAAGAAAAATGGAAAAAAGTGTAATTCATGTTGAGATAAAGCAATAGTTTTTGCATAAAAACCATCAATGAAGCCGAGAAAAGACTTGATATTTAATGGTTAAGAAGTGTTTACTGTTGCGTTGGTCCTACCAACATAAGCGAAGACCAAAGTGGTCATCACGCACGAAGACGCAGATAAAATTCATGGAATAATATTGGACGGTCGGAGAATGTTTAAACGTGTTGCAACTATGTAGCACTTCAACTAAGCGAATACATCACATTTTACATTCGATTATAACCGTAACCGTGTCTTTACTGCAAAGTAGTATTTGCAGACATTCAACCGCAGTCAGGATGAATTTTTAAGCCGTTATGTAAAGGCCGTGTAACACAAAAGCGCAAAGCAAAAGGTGTATGTCACAATAAAAACTTTGGCAACGCTCACGATTTGTTTATTTATCTAAAAAAATTTTCGTTAATTTTTAGATTTAATCATTTCTTATGATAATAGAAGCTATAAATATTATTAGACGAACTACTGAAATTGGTTCTAATTGTTTTCTTAGTGAATAAAGCTATTAGAAAAAACTATAACGCGTAAAAAGATTAGAGTTGCCGACCTTTTCGCTTCGGGTTGGGTTAAAAGTGCTCTATGTGACATGTTTCATATAAATATATATATTTTATCTTAGATGTCAAAGCGAATTTGCAACGCAAAGCGAAGCAAAAGTTTTATCTGACACGGCCTTAACAGTAAACGAAACATGGATTAATTTTAACAGCCCAAGAGCCAAAGAACAATCAAAAAAGTGAATTTCATCGTGCAAACTTGCCAAGGTGGGTGTGTGAACCAACAAAGTCACGCATGCAGTTTTTTGGAATGCATGCGGCGTCATTCACATATGAAGGTTATTTAGAGAAACGTAGAACGATCACTGGAGAATATTATTCGATGTTGATTTAACGCCAAAACTACCGTATTTGGCAAAAACAGTGCTGTTCCATCAAAACAATGCACGAGTGCATACGTGTGTAGTCACTATTGCAAAACTTTCCAAATTTGGTTACGAACTGGAACCGCATTCAGTATATTCTGCACATTTAGAACTTGGCGATTATTTGTTTCCTAACCTGAGTGAAGTGGTCATTATCAAAACATTCGCCTATTTTGAGGGATTTGACTGAATATACTAATCGGTAGGAGTAAAAAAATTTTTTAAAATGCCCGCCTAAATGTATTAATCTAAAAGGAGATTATGTTAAAAAATTAAACGTCTATCTGCTGAAACAGATAGGCGTTCATTGCATTATACATTTTTTCTCTAGAGCAAATAAGTAATTGAGATAATGCATTCACCGTCTTCTCGGAGCCTCATCAACCTAATGATTACCTTCCTTTCTTCTTCGGAGCAACTTGGTTTTCTCCCATACCTAGTGGCTAATATTTGTATACAATTTTACGGTTACCATTTAAAACATACCTATCAACTAATTTTCGCAGCAAAACGAAATTAGATATTAGAATAACTTTATTTAAATTGCAGAACTGAAAATGTTTTAACTATGTGTCCACTTGAAAAGCGACCCTTTTACTAAATAATGGCTTACTTTTTTTTTAAGAAAACTGAACTAAAAAATGAATGTAAAGAAAGAACAAAGTGCAAAAGATATCAAACTTATTTTTGCAGTGGAAAAATCCGTTGAAATAATAATAGATCGTCGAAGGAATGAAAGATCACAGTTATGTTTTTACATGTCCACCACGTATATATTTACGTACCATAAATACTACTTTCAATTCCTACATAAATTAACTTTAAAAACTGAAATATGCATAAAATTGATTGATAGATACGACAGTAAAAATGTGGTCTACAAAAATCGTCAAAAACAGACCTTAAATCGTCAAAGTGCTATTTTCAGCACCCAAAAGCGTCAAAATGTCGATAAATCTTCAAATATGGCAACTATGCTTGCATAGTTGCATTATTCAGAGAAAAAATTACTAATAAATACTTGAGCTAGACAATACAAAATTGAAGAGAGCGTCGTGGAATAGACAAGTTCGGATTAGACGGCACACTGGCCTCGCGTTGATGTATAATTTTGTTAACAATCCTGTTAATTCCTTGCACGCTAGGTCGATTATGACGGTCATAATCACTACGTAACATAAGTTGAAGGGCATCATTTGTAGTAAGCTTTAACTATTTTTGAAGTTAAATAAATGACACCAGGGAAGAAATATTTAACAGCTAACGGTCCTGTTAGATAGTTGGTTTTAAAATCACTAAATGACTTATCCGGTATATATGTATGTCTACACGATCTGCATTGCTAAGTTAAACAGTTAACAAAATTATTGAAGAAGAATTGTCATATTCAAATAAATAAATTGACCAATGTTATCGAAAACAATTCACACTTTGAGTTTTCAGTCAAACTTATGCTTAAATCCAAGATTCAGCATTCAATTAGTGTACAAGTGCTAAATATTTTTATAAAAAAGGTTGAGCTTTTTAAGGGAAAATAACGAGAAAATTGAAAAAATTGCAGCCCAAAGATCCATAAAATTCTTGTTTAAAAAACTTTATATTTGTTTTTGTCTGATTCAATTTGAAAATAAGTTCTTAATTGAATTCTTTCAATATTTATTTTAAACACATGTATATATGTGTGTGTTTAAATTTATGTATTTTTTATTCTTTTTTTGGTTTCCTTAAATTTACCCATAAAAATAGTCAATTTTTAACAAATTTTATTTATAAATACTATAACCCTCATTGATGATCATAATAAAGATCATGCTGATAAGAATGAAATGTTGCTAATTTTTTTGTTAAACAAAAATTAAACATTTAATTAATAAAGTTGTGTGTTAATTTACATTTTTTTACTTGTACATATATAAACGTATACGTATTGAATTACCCATACGAGTGTTTGTATGTTAAAATGATTGTGTGCCTCAAGCAATGAATTATTAGAACGATATGTACAAATGTTGCACAGTGGATTGCAACTGACTATTAATTAAAAGAAAAATTAGAATGTTTTACACCGGCGCTTAAGTGAAAAAAACTCAATATACTCGAATGTATATATTTTTTTACATTTTTCGTATTTTACATTTTTGTAAAGGGTATATATGTATGAGTTTGTAATTAATTTTTAAATCAATTCGTATTTTGAACTCTAATTTTAAGAAAAATGTTTTCATATTTATAAATTTCTAGCTAATAAAATAAGTCATATGTGGAATTTGATGATCCTTAGTTGCATAAAGCCAACGTGTCAAATTATATTTTTGACGCTATATTTTGTTACAAGTATGGTCAACATAAATTGGATCCAAGTGGGTTGGCTTCTCAATGGCTGATCTATTAATCATGTGGCCATCAGATATCAATAAAAAACTAAGAATATTCGATATACTTTTTCGAAATTTTTATGTCCGATATAACCAAATTTGACTTTCATATGTCAAAAACGACATTTCTTAAATTAGTTAAATTTAATGTTTTGTTTAATTTAATCCTTAACTTACAGCTAACACATGATAGTAACAGTACAAAATAAGAATATTAAATTATATGCTGCTGTTTTGCTTTACGCTGACTAAAACACTGACCTTTTCAAAGCAAAAATAATAATAATTAAATAATTATGCTTTCGCCCACAAGAATACTTTTCTTCGTATTTTTTATTATTTAAGACAACTAATCTTTTGTGAATATTTAAACACAATTGCCAATTTAGTGCCTTTCACGCTAGATTTGGCGCTTTTCAGTATCTAATAAAAGTCGCATTTTTTCGCCTCAGTTACTCTTTGCGTATCTTAAAAAAGTTGTGGTGAATTATGATAATATAGAACGTGATATTTACGAATTGAGGGAATATTGTTATGGTATATGTATATAAAAGTCGGCCGAGAAATCATTATATATTCGAACACGAAATTGAAGAAATTTACAATTATGTTTATATTTAAGGAGAATATAATATAACATATTCATATAAAATTAGGGCGAAGAATGGAATACTCTGTATTTTCCGTAAAAATTATAATATTCCATCTAATGTAAGTCCAAGTGTTAATAGTAAAAATATTTATAAAAATCCAAATACCAAACAGTTTTATGGCTAGAAGATAAGCATGATTTGAAAAGGGTCAATTTTAGTTTAATTATATTTTAATATCTCGTACTCTAAAATATTGCTTATCTAGTTCTACTTTGTCTTTAGCTTTTCAAAAAAGTAGGGGTCATCCCCTACTGGTGGCACCTACTGGTGGCACCTAGTTAAATGCACCATATGATAAACCAAACTAAACACAGCCTATCACCTGGTAAATGCGTTGTGAAATAAAGAATGGATATTCAATATCAACTTATGTTTTCAACAATATACAGGCGTTGTTTTGGTGTAAGTCTAACCATAATGAAATGTCAAGCCAACATAAATAAAAAGCAACATCAGCTGGTTGCCAAAAAAAAGCAGTGTTGCCAAGTCAATAGTGTAAACCTCAACACCCTTTATTTCTTTTATTTGCTCACCACTTTGAGGAATTGTCACTAAACAGTTTTGTTACATCAGCCCACTGTATATAGTATAGTGGCTTGCAGTGATAGTATTTATAAATAAAAAAGACCGATACAATTTCTACACATATATATGTGTAATTGTACGCTCGGCTACATGAATGACTGAGTGCATGAATGGATGACAATGTCATTTTTGAGTTCTTGACCCTTGGACGTTAATTTCACATACATGCAAGCATACGTACATATGTGCTAATATATTTCAATTAAATTCAAAATCGTTTTGTTATTTATTGGAATGGAAGCAGTTTTTAAGGAGAGGTACTGTTTTATTGCCAATATTTAAAAATTTTTTACGTCTCTTTTTTTTTTCTTTAATTAGTTTATCTCTCAATAAAGTGAAAGGTTATAAAAGTAAGTACACATTTACTTCTAATTATAATTATTATATTTTATTTAATATTTATGAAATTTAAGTGCTGTTTAATTTATGAATTTCAAACTTTATGACTTCATACATTTTGGTGACATAAGCCATAAAAAACCAATTAATAGCTTATCAACTATGTCACAACAAGAAAGTCATATTTTTATTTTAAATACGTTTTTAGAGCTAAAGGGTTGAATTTATTTTAATTAAAATTATCAACATTTTGCTATACATACATATAGTTGGTCTCACGTTGAAAGGCTTAACTCGTATTTTCCCTGAATTGAGCTCTTTTAGGGATTTTATTACGCTTCACACAAGTACACAGTGTCACAAAGATTTAATTATATAATTTCATACATATCGCTCTTACAAGCAATTGAGCAAAAAAAGTTATTTTTAGATGTACCTATTTATACAGTTTCCATTACGATTTTTCCTTCTCCTGTAAAATTGCAATTATTTTTGTTAGGGCCTTTCTACATGAGACCAACGATATACTCGTATGTTTGGCCATTGGGGGTTTCGATGGTAGAATACAAATTTTTAACTCGTTTAGGCGTCGAAATAGTATTAATTGCTGTAATTATAATTTAAATATAAATGCCGGCATATTGTCTGGTACAATTTTTAATCACTTTTTGCTGAAATGCTGTCAGTATCATTGTCAACGTAGGGAATATTGCTTTCAAGTAGTGGATCGTAAAACACAGACCGGACACTTCGCTCGGTTCAATAAAACAAAAAAGGAGAGAACCCACATGATTTTTTAAGACATAACCGCTTGATCTGAACCTCACTTAAGCTAAATAACGACTTAATGCTGCTCGACTTGCAAAAATATATAATTGTAGTAATTATATTTTTGGCCAACGTATTTAGTTAAATTATTTGTTTTTAGTATATATTTAGCTGGTGAGGCCTAACTTTTTTTATGTCAATAAAAATCTTTATTACATATTTTAAGTAAAAAACAGTTTTTGAGAAACTTAAATTTTTGTGATTTTACAAAATTAAACACAAATATATTGATTCATATTTATAACCAAGCAATACAACATTTATACATTACTTTCCTTTAGCACTATTTTTTGTATATATAATGATATATAATGTTATATATATATATATATATATATATATATATATATATATATATATATATATATATATATATATATATATATATATATATATATATATATATATATATATATATATATATATATATATATATATATATATATATATATATATATATATATATATATATATATATATATATACATATATATATATATTATTTTTTTTTTTTTTTTTTTATTGCAGTGAATGACAAAAAACAAAGCATTTCATAAACGGGTCTAGCAACATCAAAAACTTAAAAAAATGCTTAATGGTTTTGTACGCGAGCAAAACCAAAAGAAATAGTTTTGAAGTAGCAAAGGACACAAGAAATTAATTGATTTTTAGCTTATCTACTTGCCTTGATATACCATTACAATCGTATAACTGTAAATATAAAAAACATCCAAAACTATTTATTTATTTATTTAACTGTACCATTGCAAATAAATTTGCAAAGCATAGGAGACACAGCATGGGCGGAGTAACGAATACCTTATGCCTGTGATGGTATTAACAGTAATCTGTAGCGGCGTTGTGACTAACTATGACGACTTATGCTTTTACAAAAGAAGTTGCCGCGTGGCTAAACTAGTAGAGTTAGTTGAGGCAAACAGTTAACCATTAAGAGCTAGACGCAAAACTCTCGAATGCCAAACAACAGAGAAATAACTACAATGACACGACAGCTGTTCCCCAGCCCAGAGTTGGTTTACGACTGCAAAAAATATAAAAAATCTTTCAAGCTGTCTTTGAATTTTAGTCAGTGTTTTTAATGCATTCTTTACTATAATCAACGAATCAATAGTCAAATGATTACAAAACATTTTGCTTCAACACGTTTCACTTTTTTCTCCATTTTTTTTTCTAACTTACTTTACGTTTAAATTAGAGTACTTTTTGTGCTTATGCTCTAATCGTGATATGAAGCGATTCAAGAGGTTTATTATTGAAAGCCAAACGTATGTAAAAAAAATCATTTTTGAAAGTCGATTATTTACGCATTAGAAGTAGGAGTAATAGTTTTTGTTTGTTTTTCAATTTTTTTGTTGATGGAAAAAATCTATGAGTTTAATTGGTTTTTTAAAGTCTCCATATAAAATAGCCCAAATGAAAATAAAGGGACATGGGGTAAAAACTGCAAGCC
This sequence comes from Thecocarcelia acutangulata, assembly GCA_914767995.1. NCBI lineage: Eukaryota > Metazoa > Arthropoda > Insecta > Diptera > Tachinidae > Thecocarcelia > Thecocarcelia acutangulata. The sequence continues at coordinate 162,223,118 of OU612094.1, read as the reverse complement.
AATACCAGCAAACCAATAAAGTAAAAATGAAATATAACCGAAAAGTTTTTAAAATCGTTTTCAATCGTTACATAAAAGTAAAATTAAAAAATTTTTTTTTAAGAATTTGTTTAAAAGAGTTGTTGAAAACAAACACAAAAACTGCGAAGCTTTTTTTCTTGCCTGCAGTAACACCCAGGGTCTGAGGCAGGAATCCAGGTTACTCGAAACTGTTGGCCAAGTACTCTACCAAATCAGCCATTGAGGCACCCCAATAGATCAATAATCGCATTTTTTAGCGTTCAGTAATAGTAGACACTTTTTATAATATAAAATTTATATACATACGTATATAGGATGACGCTATAACTTCGATTAGGAGATCCACATAATTTCGATTAGCAGTTCCATCTTATTGTAACCTCAATTCCACATTGTTCTCTTAAAAATATTCAATCATTGCCCGATATTCAATGCCATCCATATTAACCGCGATTCGCATATCGCTTTCGAAAAATTAGGGTTTAATGATTTTTTTAAACTTATTCCACACTATACTGGTCAAGTGACCCAGAAGTTGAGCAATTATTTGTGATCTATTCAAACCTCCACAAACACTACTCCTTCTTTCCTCCTCATCATAACCTATTTTTCTAGTTCCAGTGCAATGCGCTGCATATGTAGGCGCCATCCCCTAAGTACTGGTCCAAGATAAAAAAAAAAAGATCTTTTGAATAGCTACATGTGTTTCGATCTAAAGCTGATAACATTGAACAAGTTTCGTTAATTGTTCTGTGCTTTCATCGCAAATATCCAAAGTTTTTCAAAGTAAATTTTGAAAAGTAGCAAAAAACGTAATAATTATATTTTAAAAAACGAAAAACAGGCTTCGATATCAAACTAAAAATTGTGAAATATGCACATAACGCGTTTTTTTGTTTTTTTTTTTGTTTCTGGAATTCCCAAAGTCGGCTTCATGAAAGGTCAAAGTCCCCCCACATCCTCAGAAGCAATACGGCAACTTCAATTTTCACACTAAAGCGAATGGCAAAAACGCGCACAGCGAAGTGGTTCCGATTTTTTTTTTTTGGAATATCGAAAAACGGCTTCATGAACCCCCAAAATCGCCCCACTCCAATTTTCGCACTAAAGCAGCAACACTGGATATACAGTTTAATATACCCACATATGTAAGATAGTCTCCACACCTGCGATAATATCTAAGACGTGTTATCTTAAATCAGTGTTATCGCAGTCTTATAATAATTTTTATGGGAACGTTATGAGAAATTTCACAGCAACGATCTTATAATAAAAGCTGTCAAAAAAGTGATTTTTTTGCAATTTTACCGATTATTAGTTTCGCAAAATATATTTTTAAAAATAATTTAGTTATTAATTTTTTTACAAAATGTACACATATACAAAATTCAATTCTATTGATCGCCACGATGTGTTTTCTTCTCGGCTTTCAATGATTTATGAATTCTTATAAAATTAACAATAATACGTATACTCCTTGTTAAATATGAAGATGGACATAAAGAAATTCGCTTTCGCATTCTGCCGACGTTTTCTCAGATATTATGTCAGAGTTAATCGCAGTTGTAGGCAGTTGTAGGCTATTGCGAACGTACAAACAAACAAATATACAAGTGAAACTAATATAAGCCTGTTAAAAATATATTCACTAGTAAAATCATAATGTTGAGAATGCGCTACACTATGAGAGAAATTTTAAAATTTTTAGTAATTTTTATTTATTTATTTTTGAATCGTAAATCAGCTCTGGGCTGACGAAAAGCTCTCGCGCGTCATCGTAGTTATTTCTTAAGTGCGGTCAGGCTTGTTGTTTTTGTTGTTCGATCTTCGTGAGTTTTGCATCTCACACGCCTCTACTGTATAGGTTTACAGTTTTCCTAGAGATATTTCGTTGTTAACCACGCTGCAACTTCCTATGTAAAGGCATATGTATGTAGGTCCACAGTCACAGCGACGCTACAAGTGTACTGTTAGTACCGTTTTGGGCATATGGTCTCCGTCACCCCGCTCATGCTGTACATCCTATAATTTGCAACTGTATGGTTACATAAATAAATTATTTTTATTATTATTTTCGGCATTATTATTTTATACGAGTTGTTACGGAGCCATAAAAGTGCTTAAACAAACAAATAAGTGTGTTTCTTTACTCAATAAAACATTTCTAAATTACTTGTAAACAAATTTGATTGCTGTTTATTGTCTAATATGCACACTTGTATTTACACATATTCGTATAAATGTATGTTCATACCCAGCGATAAAACTTAGTAGTAAAGTAAAGGGCATGCCTTTTAAGAAGAACTTACATAGTATGTTACATATTTTATGGATCCCACTAAAGTAGAATCATATAGACAATAAGTCTATTACCAAAAATTTCAAAACTGTTTGAAATATTGTTAAGGGCGAAGTTGACTCCAATGTTGAATGGTGTGGGATGTATCCCTAATCATCAATTTGGCTTTCGGGCTAAACATAGCATCATAGAACAAACACACAGACTAGTCAACATCATAAGACAGACTTTTGAAGACAAAAATTATTGTTCAGCTCTATCCATTGACATTTCCCAAACTTTTGATAAAGTGTGGCATGACGGTTTGATGCACAAAATAAAATTAAACTTGCCTGCAAACACTCACAAGCTTCTGGAAAGCTACTTATATGGGCGGAAATTTGTTATCAGAGAAGGCGATTTAATAAGCTCAACTCAGCCAATCGCAGCAGGAGTTTCCCAAGGTAGCATATTGGAGCCTACTTTATATTTGATTTACGCATCTGAAATGCCAACGAGATCCGGAGTCCACACTTCAACTTTTGCAGATGACACAGCATTCTGCAGCGTACATGAAAACCATCTATTAGCTTTGCGAAATTTGCAGGAGTATATTTCAATATTAGAGAAATGGTTAAAACTTTGGAAAATAAAAGTTAATGAGCAAAAATGAGCTCACGTTACTACATTCACACTGCGTAAACAAACATGTTCGGCAAAATGAAGTCAAATACCTTGGTATTACCTCGACCGTAGACTAACATGGAAGTCTCACATTGATGCGAAAGTCACCCAGTTGAAATTAAAATCAGCGCAATTACTCGTAAATTGGCGTATGGATAGAAATTCGGTAGTGAAGCTGGATTATAAACGTTTGTTATGCAATGCAATTCTAAAACCTATATGGGGCCTCAACATCTAACATTGAAATATTCAAAGGCGACAAAATCAAATTCTTCGAACGACTACTGCAGCTCCATGGTACGTAAAAAACTCACGAATTCATAAGGATCTATACGTTCCGCTGATAAAAGAGTAATTTTCAAAGTACGCTACAAGGTATATCAGTAAACTGGAACTTCTCCCAAATTCTCTTGCACGCAATATACTTAATTTTGGCGGCCACACCCGGTTGAGAAGAAGAGATACATTTGCCACCATCAAAGCGTTAAATAGGTGATTTTACCAATATAGTTCTCGCAAAATAAAACTTTTTGCCTCAAGCACAAGTAAAATCTTTTTTTAATTTTTTAGTTTTAAGATTTAAATACTTATTCATTTTGAAGATTCAATAAATAAAACAAATGTATAAAAAAATATACATATATATTATGTCAACCTCCTACATTAGTTTACATTGACATATGCAAATAGAACAGACGTGTGAATAATATTTCTCACACCGTTGCATTTTTGGATTACGCTTTTAATACATCATACGTCTAAATAAGATAGTGAATTATATTATTTAATAATTCTCAAAAAATTAAGAAATTTTGAACTTGATTCTTCATTCACAACTTCAGCTTTTATTACTGAACATTGGCACTACAATAACACATTTTCCCGAGTATATATAAAGAACAACAAGCTAAAATACAAACTCAACATGTAAAAGTAACTACTTTTCCTTTAAATAAATTAAAACTCGAACAACTTCCTAGATCAGTTTTATGTTAGCTCCATTCCGCCCGGTTGTTTCACAGTTTATCCACCTTTGCCAAACTACGTGTAAATGTGGGAAATATCTTCCAGAAACTGGGGGAATAGGTCACTGGTTCACATCCGGCATGTTTACTATATATATAACCGGAAACCACCTTTTAAGCATTTTTGTACTTTATGATAGCAGTTTTAGACTTTAAACGTAAAAGAGAAAGTAGAGTCAATTATTATATATAATGAGCAGAAAATGAGGCTCTAGCCCATCACAGTTGTTAATACCCAAGTACGTACATATTTTGGCAACCGAAAAACTTTGAACATGTTGCCCCGAAAATTCCCATTGGCTTCTTGAACAACATCGATTTTCGCAAGTGTATTGATGATTCGATTATGACTGTTGCAAAACCGAATAATAATAGACTCATTTGTTGGCAAAAGTTAATTTTAAAATTAAAATAATTTAGACTAAATTGTAATCATTTTGCTTTTATACATGGTCTGATTAAAAAAATAACCATACTTATCAAATTTCGTGAGTTACGTATGTTCGATTTGTCTGGCAATATCAGCCATTTCGGATTGTCTATTGGTTTTGGGCAGATAAAAAGGTTAGTCGTGTTTTGGTGTGCTCTTCGATTTTGTTTACTAAATTTTGAGCAAAAACAACGTCGCATGGACATCGTTCAGGCGCATGGACGACGATCCAGATTTCCTCAAAAATGTCATAACTGGTGACGAATCATGGGTGTATGACTATGACATGACCTAGAATGAAAAAAGCACGTCAAGTTCGGTCACATGGGAAGGTTTTGCTCACTGTTTTCTTCGACTGCAACGGCGTGGTGCATCATGAATTCTTGCCACAAGGTCGTACGGTCAATAAGGAATACTACCTTGAACTTATGCGTCGTTTGCGCGAAGCAGTTCGTCAGAAACGCACAGAATTGTGGAAAAACCAATCATGGATTTTGGCCAAAAACACCGGATTTGGCCCCCGCCGACTTTTTCTTCTTCCCAAAACTGAAGACACCGATGAAAAAAAAGCATTTTGCTACGATTGAAAAGGTTAAAGATAAATCGAATCAGAAGCTATTGGCGATATCCAAAAGCGCGTTTCCGGGTTAGAAAAAACGCTGGCATAAATGTATTTTATCTGAGGGGGACTACTTTAAAGAGAACAATATAGTTATTGATGAACAAATAAATACTTTTTAAAAAAAGTTTAAATAATGGTTTAGTTTTGATCAGCCCTCGTATGTTGAATGTATGTTTTAAACAAAAATATCACGTTTTGAATCTTATAAAAGCAAACAAATAAAAAATAATTAATTACTTTAATTTATGTATTTCTTTTCGAGAAAAAATAATTTATTAAATTGTTGTCCAATACCAAGTGATAACCTTTCGATAATAAATTAACAAATGTTTATTAAAAAACCTTATAAATAATCACGCGTTATTAATTTTTATTATATTTTTATAGACATTAATGACCACCAAGAGGGTGTTTTAATAGAGAGTTTCAAACATTAAATAACAGTTTACGCATCTGGTATGGTTACTCATCCGCATGAAAATTTAAATATGGATTCGCAAAGATCAGGTGGCAACAATACTATAACAACACATTTCATCACTCATAGAAGAGGTTACACGCTATCATGCAGCACTCTAATACTGCTAGCAGCATTCTTCGTGTGCACTTTATTAACGGTTTCCTTTGTGGTCTATAACTTTGCAACATGTGATGACTTAATACCGAATGAAGATGAAGATATCGTATGTACTGCAATACCCATAAAACACAAAGTCGATGAACAAAATACCACAGAAACAACACAACGTACATACGAACAGAATGTACGTTTGCCAACTTCAATAAAGCCATTGAAATACAACATTTCTTTGGAGCCCTATCTGTACGAAGGCAATTTTACCTTCAATGGCGAAGTTCACATTCATATCCTAGTGCTGGAGGATTGTTATACTGTAACAATGCATGCCATAGATCTTGATATTTTAAAGAATGATGTTGTTATTGTCGAACATGCAAAGAAATCTGATAAAAAACGTTCCAACAACACAAAAATCAGCACAAAAATGAACAGTGGAGGAGCTACTGGTGGAAATGCTGAATTGCGTATTCGTAAACAGTACCTGCTGGAGGCGAAGCAATTTTTTATCATTGAATTGTATGACAAACTTTTAAAAAATAACGTATACGTGATAAAAATCAAATTTAGTGGTTTAATACAAGATTTTTTGCAAGGATTTTATCGAAGTTCGTACAAGGTGCGAAATGAAACCAGGTAGGTGGGTGAGAAAACTGCCTGTATGTATTTATACATATCGTTCCTTTATTGCAAAGTAGTCATAACTCAAAAAAGCTTATTTCGAGAAAAACACATATCAACCTTTCAGTTTCCATACAAGTCTTAGAAACATTTTTTAGAAAATATCTCCTAAAGGAAACAGTTTAAAAGTAATTTGAATAAATTTTTGGCAGAATATAAAAGGTAGTACTGTTAACAATTCTACATTGTTAATTCGAAAAGCTAATTTTTTGAGATATGACTATGTTGCAATAAAGGCGCTATATGCATGTAAATGTATTCGTTTTAAATTCTAATTAAACAATGATTTTATGTTTTGGTTTTAATGATATTACATAAACACAGTGATTTATTTCTATTGTTCTTCCTTTATTAAATCCAAATAACTAAAGGTGGTTGGCATCAACACAATTTCAAGCAACTGACGCTCGAAGAGCATTTCCGTGTTTCGACGAACCGGCATTAAAGGCAAATTTCACACTTAGCATAGCAAGGCCCAAACAGATGTCAACTGTTTCAAATATGCCAATAATTAAAACAAAGAAGCAGTAAGTATTTTTGAAAAGGATTAAAAAAGTAGTCAAATTATTTATTTCATTTTATAATAAAAATAAACCTTCAAGTCCAAAGGCATATTAAAGAGTATCTCGGAATTAACGAAAGTTTTGCATGTGTCTCTATTTGTGCAGTTAAGTGCTGGCAACCCTAAAACAATTCGGCGACCGACAATGTAGGGTTAGTAAAAATGAAGCTTTACAAGTAATATGCACACTGCAGCGAGTTCATTGAATAGATTATTGAACATCAACAAATAGATGCTGATTTTTCGGACAAAATCATCCAAAGCGTAGAAGAAGATTTTAGCTTGATGGATTTTTTAAATTGCCGTTTTGGGATTGTGCGAACACGCAGGCGTCTATTAAAAAACATGTCACTTTTTGGTTTTGATTTTGGGCTGGATCATACTTTTTTTGAAAATAAGGCTATCAATAACATCTAAATTCTGCCAAAATTGGATGATATTTAAGTGGCAATAGATAATATTCACAAGACGGTGCTACATGCCAAATAGCCCGTGAAACAACTCAATTACTGTATGAGTAATTATCAGGTCGTGCACTCTTTCGCTTCAGTGATCAGAATTAGTCCCCTAGATTTAATGTGTGATTTAATACCACTAGGTTTTTATATAAACAAGCCCACAACGAGTGTGTATATGCATACCAAACCCTAAAGACAATTTGCATGATGTGCTATTCCAAAAATAAGCTTATCCTATGTACTTTATGAGTCAATAAAAATATAACAACCCAAGCACTAAAAACCTTAATTTTGGGACACCCTTTAGTTGAAGAGTCGAATTTAGCGAATGACTATGAATATAGCCGATTGTCTTTATGCAAGAAAGTAAAATATAAGAAAACAATAATAATAAGTTTTAGTAAACCTGTATTTTAGTATATTTCTGATTTATTTACTATCAATTTCATTTATAAGAAACTCTTCATCTTGTTGTGTTAGGCTTTAATCGTAATCACAATCCTAAGTAAATGAAAATATAAAAAAGAGGTTAATTAATGAAATAGAATATAAATTATTTAAATAACATTTTCGCGCAAAACACAAAGGATCCTTTTTACATAAATTATACAAAGAGCTTCACAAGAGATCACTGTTTACGAAGTAAACATTTCCAAACTCCTGCTCTTCTTACGTTACATCCAAGAAATGTAATTTTTGGGAGTTTGGGTGCTGAGATAGCATGTTGACGTTTTGAGATCTGTTTTGACGATTTTTTTCAGATAATATTTTAACTTTTATATTTTTCAAGCAACTTTGGTACATTTTCTTTACTTTTAAGTTAATTTGTGGAAGTGACGGTATAGAGAAAAACGACACTTAAATAAATGTGTACGTAAATACGAGTATGTATCTAACTCTCGAATGTTGTGTGATGTTTTCTTGGGAGTATACTCGTATATATATATATATATATATATACATATGTCATATTTGAACAGCATTCAAACAAATGATAAGGTAAAAATTTCATTTCAATTTGAAGGTAGAGTCAAAACTTTAAGTCTTGCAAATCCTTAAAATATTATAAAAGAAGAATGTGTTTTTTTTTCTAATGTAAATAAAGAGTTTATGATTTCATCGTAGAGTTCGAAAGACGGGAAATTTAATCCGAATTAAAGCAACGAAACCTAAACTTGGAAAATGTGTTTTATGATACAGACATGAAGATTCTAGATTTTTGGAATAAAGTATAAAAATTGATTCTTCACTCATTTTTCTTTCTTTGTCTACATTTATAGCAATAATGTTAGTCTTACCGTATTCTTCTGCAAGTGTGAAAAGAGTTTGCATTTAGTTACATAAAGCTTAACAAACCCAAAGTGAGAAGCTAGGTGAGAAACCATATTAGAAGAAATGTAAAGATTACTTTGCAATTTGCTCGATTTAATAAAAGTGTTTGGTACAATAATGCCTACATAACTCTTAAATATGCTATATAAAATGAACTTCCAAAATGCATTTTATTAAACGAAATCTTATTTTAAAAAGTGTGGTGTGTACCAAACTAGTTATGAAATTGACTTCATGTTTTGTACGAGTATATAATTATTTATTGTTATAGCTTTAACTGCTGTAGTTTTTTACAATAAAGGCAATCATGAATTTTTCTGTTACAGTTTACTCTATTAAAATATATATTTCATTTAAAAATACTTAATTTTACTTACTGACAATTTGCGATAATCATATTGACGACTTTTTCTCTCCAATTTGACGATTTTAAACCAGATTCATCTGGCATCTATGACAGTCGCACACTTTTTTCACACACCTTAAGTTTACTTTGCAAAGTCTTGAGTTTAATGGCAGGGTCTTTAAAAGACAATAAATCCCTAAAAGTCTTCTCAAATGCTTTTTCATAGTTTTGTAGTCATAAACACAGTTGCCGTTTGGGTGTTGATTGCACGATTTAGGGCCTGTTTTGACGATTTTTGTAGATCATATTTAAACTTTTATATATTTCAAGCAACTTTGATTTTACAACTACATGTATACATACAACATTGTACGTTTTTTAAGATAATTTATTTGGGCAATGAAACTAATATTTACTCGTATGGTATAAAGAAAACACTATTAAAATATAGGTGTACATAAATAAATGTTGTGTGATATTTGTTTGGGAGTATAGATATACTTATATGTCATATGTGAATATCATTTAAAACAATTAAATTATAAATAAAATATTATAAAAGAAAATCGTGTTTTTTTATATATAATCAAAGAGTTTTCTTATTTCAGCGTACAATTCGCTATATTATCCGAATTAAAAAAAAAATATCGCAGCCTAAACTTGGAAAATTTATGTTGTGATATAAATATGAATTAAGTATCAAAAATTATTATTCACTAATTTTTCATTGTTTAGCTAAGTTATAGATAGCCATAATATTAGTCTTACCGTATTTTTCAGCAAATCTGAAAAGAGTTTCCATCAGTGTACATAAACCTTAACAAACCCAAAGGGGATAAGAAAAGTATATGTATTCTGTACAAAAATACTTACATATGAAATTAACTTCATAATTGTACGAGTATATATTTGTTGTTATAGCTTTAAATGCTGTAGTTTTTTTTTTTTTTTATTATTAAAGACAACCAAGAATTGTTTTCATACATTTTACATGGGGAAAAATATATATTTTAGTTAAAATTATTCATTTTACTTGTGGGCGATTTGCGATAATCATATTGACGTTAGGCCAAAAATCAAATAAATTCGTAGGTATTTTTTCCAATTAATCATATGGCACAACTTTGCCCACTGAATCTCAAACTCACCTGCTGAAACTTTTGTGCTCATAAAGCGTTTTATCAAATCATGAACCACGAAAAACTTTGCTTGGATTAGCGTATTACTGCATTGTGTTACAGAAAATTCTTTAAAAACTTTAAATAGCTTCATATTTTCAGGTGAGCGGCACAACATTTCAAAAGTTTTTTTTTTTGTGAGACAATTTTCTTTTAAATAATTTATTTCTTCTGGTGTTAAATTATTCCTGTATTTATAAGCTACCGCCGGGGAACATGTTTTGCTTTGGCGTATTCCTAACTAGGGCACTCTGCTTTTCATGTAAAGAGGCGAAGGGGTCTCTCGTTTGTAGTATCAAATAAAACTCTAAGAAGCCGCTTGACTTATGTTGGCTTCCGAAACCTTTACCAAGGATGTAAATTGGCAGATCTGGATGGTTCTGCTTGCAGTTCAACCGGGCTGTGGTTGAAACATAAAACGCAGGAAGGGGGTGTTAGTATCCTTGATGATTGTTTGGTGTGTAGCTTTTTTCGGGGACTAACAACCTCCCGAAGATCTGTTGCCTATACATCAGATAAATGCGGGATACTGTGAGTTGGCTTAAGGGCTGATGCTCTTAGTGGGCCTCAGCCTACCAACTGATTAAGCCTTGTCGTCCATTGATTGCTGGGAACTTGCATACAGGAGGAATTAGAAGATCCGAACTCTTCAAAAAGAAGTTGCTCATATGACTGCAAACATATGGCAAAAATTGCTACCTGTGAGAGCCTAGCAAGCCACACGGGGGCGCTGGTGAATCGTGAATAATTCACTCCGTGGAACTGGTCCATCATTAGATAAGGCCGTAAAGGCTGGTGCTGATGTAAATCTTTTGCACAACTGTATTCATAAACTGAGTTTCAAATTCAGAGCCATAATCTATTGCAGTTAATAGTAGGAAGAGTCCGATCTATCAATGGCTGCATTTTTTGGTTTAAAATTTTTTAGGAAAAACTTGGCGTAGTAGAAAATAATTCATCATGCATGCTTCCTACATGCATATAATCAGACGGAAATTAAGGTTTAATGGATTCATTTTGATAGCTATCGCACTTATGAATATCAAAAACAAACGATTTTTTTGACACATAATTCGTTATAAAACTTTTGAGCATTCTGTATGACAACAAAACATTAAATAAAATAGGAATGCCAGATTTAAACACAAAGTATTTAAAAATAGCCAACTAATTCGCCTCATGATTTTTAAATCGTCAGTAGCCAAACCAAAAATTTTGTCGCGGGAAATCGCCATATCTGGCAACCCCGTTTTGTGGTAGCATGGAAAAACAACTTAAAGTTTACTTCCAGTCTTGAGCTTGAGGGTGGCAAGCGAAAAACAATAGAAAACATAACCGCTCTCTTTTCCCTTGTCACCACCAAACTCAAGATTTTGCAAAGTAAACTTGGCATTTCTCACATGCATTTTTCTTTTTAAATTCTCAGCAATTTATTTGTTTGAGAATATCTTTCAAAAATTTCCAAAGTCTACTGATGATTAGGGTAGTTCCTATGAAATGTCGACATATAGATAGCTGGGAAACATAGAAGACAAGCTATTTATAATTTTTTTTTACTGGTATAAATGTTAGAAGCTTAAATAGCGAATAAAAAACTTAATTATTATTAAATTATTTATCGCATTGATATTATATTTTTTAAGCGAAAATTTGCCAGACTACGAATGGGATTATTTTGCTGAGTCTCTGCCAATGTCAACATATTTAGTTGCCTTTAGCATATCAGATTTTAGTAAATTATCAGATGGCAATTTCTCAGTGTGGGCAAGACACGATGCTATTCAATCTGCCTCTTATGCCTTAAGTGTTGGACCAAAGATATTGAAATTTTTGGAAGAATTTTTCGATATGAAGTTTCCATTGCCAAAAATCGACATGATAGCATTACCGGACTTTCAAGCTGGAGCTATGGAAAACTGGGGACTTATAACCTATAGGTAAAATGCTTTGATGATTGATTCATTAGATATTAAACAGAATAATTTAAATAATAATATATTTTGGACGTTTTTAGAGAAACCACTATGTTATTTGAAGAGGGCATTTCGGCTACAACTTATAAGCAACGCGTTGCTTCTGTTGTGGGCCATGAGTTGGCCCATCAATGGTTTGGCAATTTGGTTACACCTAGTTGGTGGTCCGATATATGGTTAAACGAAGGTTTTGCTAGTTATATGGAATACTTGACGGTGGATGCTATAGAACCGGAATGGAAAACCATGGACCAGTTTGTGGTCAACGAACTGCAAAACGTTTTTCAATTGGATGCTTTATCTACGTCACACAAAATATCTGTAGAAGTTGGTAATCCTGAAGAAATAACAGAGATATTTGATCGAATATCCTATGGCAAAGGATCTACAATAATAAGAATGATGAGCCACTTCTTGACTTCAACAATATTTCGGCGGGGCTTACACCGTTACTTAAAGGAAATGTATGTTTATGACGAAAAAGCTTGAAAATTTAATATTATTTTTAAGATATCCTAATGGTTTCAATAATAGGGCCTATAGTTCTGCCGAGCAGGACGATTTATGGCATGCTTTGACCTTGGAAGCAAAACTTGAGGGCCTTTTAGATCGTGATACTACAGTTAAGGATATAATGGATACGTGGACTTTGCAAGTTGGGTTTCCTGTTGTACATGTGTCTAGACATCCCAATACAAATGTCATACGCTTAGAACAACAACGTTTCGTTTATGAAAAACCGAACACACAAAGTAATAACGTTGAAGAAGATGCTCTTTGGTGGATACCAGTCACTTTTACAACTTCGAGTGAATTAAACTTTGAAAACACGCGACCTTTGACCTGGATACCTCGTTCGAAAATTTACGAAATTGAAAGCCGCAATTTAACAACAGCCGATTGGTTTATATTCAATATTCAACAAAGTGGCTACTATCGCATAAACTATGAGCTGGACAATTGGCAAGCTATTACCGACCATTTAATGGATTCCCAAAAATATAAACAAATTGCCCCGTCAAACAGAGCTCAGCTGATAGACGATGCAATGAACTTGGCCAGGGGAGGTCACATAAATTATGGTGTCGCTTTAAATCTAACACGCTACTTAATAAATGAAGATAATCATGCACCTTGGAAATCGGCTGTAAATGCTTTTCAATTTATTGATTCCATGTTTGTTAGTCAGGGTGACTATGACTTGTTTAAGGTAAGAGAATAAATTTCTCAATTTAAATATTTACATTATTTAAACCTTTTCTAGAACTACTTGCTAAAATTGGTTAATAAAGTTTATAATGAGTTGGGCTTTAAATATTCTATAGACGAAAATGATATGTTGGAGCATTTTAAGCGTGTTGAAATTCTAAATATGGCATGTCACTTAGGACACCAAGATTGTATTTCGGAGAGTGTAAGGCACTTCCAAAATTGGGTGCAGGTTCCTAATCCTGATGCTAACAATCCGTAAGAGTTAACGTTAAATATTGTGTTTTTAATTATTTGAAATTTTTCATCATTCTTCTTTTTATGAAGTATTTCACCAAATTTGCGTGGTATTGTATATTGCACATCTGTGCAGTACGGCACTGAAGCTGAGTGGGATTTCGCATTTGAACGTTATTTAAAATCAACTGTTTCTACTGAGAAAGAAATCATATTAACAGCTTTAGGATGTTCCAAAGAACCGTGGATATTATCGAGATACTTACGTTATTCGGTAATTGGAGATATGGGCATACGAAAGCAAGATGTTTATCGAGTATTTGCGGCTGTATCTTCAAATGTGGTGGGGCAAAAGATTGCATTTGACTTTTTGCGAAACAATTGGGAGGACATAAAAGCGTAGTAAGTTATTAAAAATATAAAAAAAGTTGCACGACAGAATATTGTATAAAAAATATTAGGCATATCTTTATACTTTTTTAAGTACAGTACGTGCAAGTAAGCCTAAGCATAAGTTTCTCTCAAAAAAAGTAATATTAACAGAAATTACGAGAACACAGAAAGTTAAAGTGGCATTTATCCTGAAGAAAAAATTGCTGGATTTATAAACACTTTTAAGGGTTTAAAGTCTTTAGCACATTTTTTCCATTTAATATAAAAAGCATTGAAATTATTTGTATATAACCCATATATACAAATATATAACCTATATATACAAATATATAACCCATATAAATCACTGTTTTCCCTCTGTGATTGCTTATTTATCAAACAGCTGATTGCTTAACTACTTGTCCAAGCCAGACCGAGGAAAAAGTACGAACAGTTTCGTGCAAGAAATGGAATCATATCAAAATCGTTTTCATTAAAGTAGAATAAAGAAACACATATACTATGTTGTAACTGGAATATTATGTATGCTGATAGATTACACAACTTTGAAAACCCGGACATCAGTATTTGCACGAAAACAAAATTGACCAAATAAGAGCAATTTCGAGATAACCTCTCGCACAATATAGGCTCCAGTTTTTCTTCGGGGTAGTTGGTGCAAGAATTTAAACAATTTAATTTACTAGTAAGAATTAGCAACGAGAGAGTAACAAGAAAATTTTCAAAATTACTCTCAAAAATGTCAAAATGTAAATGAACACTTTACTAGCAAAAATTGGCAAGTTAGAGCAGTGTTGTTATGTATAGGTATATATGAGTACTTAATAACTACTCTTATATTATTGTAGTCATTTATATTCAGCATTGTCGTGGCTGGCGTTTTTTGAGTACGGCTTGTAACAGAATAAAGAAAAGTTTCACAATTTTATTTAATCTAGTACTAGACGTAGTCGAAATACGCTAAATACAGGGGTGATTAGATACTTTTGAATAAAATATCTATTTTTAATTAGGGGCGCTTACCCCATACACGTTTCAACTCAATTGGTGCGGTAGGCAGGCCGCTGGATTCTCAAAAAAGTACATGGATTCTCCAGCTCACTTGGGTTCTGAAAGATAGTTCCCTTTGCGATAAACTCAATTGGCTACTGAGTCGGTTGTTGTACAAATCAAGACGTTTAAATTGATTCGTTTGGAAGTTGTCGAGTTGGTTGAAATAAAATCAAACCATTTTGATTTTTTTCAAGTTGGCTAGTAAGTCTCTCAATTCGATTGTGCTTTGTATGTTCGAGTCTCCTGATCAGTTGTCCAAAAAACTTAAGAAAGGAAAAAAACTTGAACTATCGTTCTGCAAATGTACAAACCAAAAATTTAATTTAAAAATTATAAAGTTCAACAAAAATTTAATAAATTATTGTCCAAATTTATATTTGTAATTTTTTGTAACGAAAATGTTAAATAATTTTTAAATTGTCTTTAATTTCATTGAATCTGATAGTTGGATGAAAATCTTTCAATTCAGTTTATGAAGTGTGTTGCCAAGAACCAATTCAATTGAAAGACTTAATTCACAATTGAATTGAAACGTGGATGAGCTGCTTTATACGTTATAAATGCATGCTTACACATAGCATTTTTATTTTTTCAAATTAATTTCAAAGTGTAAAGTACCGAGTAGCTAGGTACTCATAATATTTACAATACTAAAAATAACATTTGGTTTGTAAAAAATAAAGAAACAAAAAACAGAAATATTTTAGAGGTTAAAATTAGATAAATGTTAATATAATTATAAATGGAAGGATCCAAGTGTGAATTTAATTGCTTCCCTAGAAGCTTTAAACACATTCAAGCAAGTAAATTTGCCGGAACATCATTTGCCACTGATGTGCCAGATACTGAGTTGCTTAGTTTATTTCCCTTAGACTTCTTATTTTGCTTCTGTTGCTAATAAGTTACACAAAAATACATTTGTAATCTTTTAATACTTTTAATCGGCTTAAAAGTTTACATACAATTACAATTTCTTAAATTTTCCAAAATGTTTTAATTTTTATCTTAATTTAGAAATACTGTTTTGTAAACACAAAAGCAAAACAGCTGTTTGAATAATTATTGCAAGTAAAAATTTTACTTGTAAAAACTTCCAAGAATTTTTATGGCTCTCAATTTTGTATGCTCTCTCGTTGCAAATTTTTTGGGTTAATGAACGCTTTCTAGTAACAATTATTACAAATTTGTAAAAGTTTTTAGTAAATGAACACAACTAATGTGAATTTTTTATTACAACATCAAAGCATTCAAAAATTTTACTTTCGGTTTCATGTACATACATATTTGTTACCAAGCTGTTATTAAACATTTGTAATCAGAAAGCACATTAATATGATAATCATATTCGGTTGGAATGCAACCCGCTTATAAAAAGATGTTACTACATACATTTTTATTTTTAGTTTTTTTTCTTATTAGCTTTTTAATAGTTTTGGTATACATTTTTGAAAAACCACACGTTTTTCTTTTTATAATTTTTTTTTTCAAAAAGAAAAAAAAAAGCTCCACAACGTAGAAACTAAAATTTCGTGGTGTTACCATAAAACGAAACGAGTGGAGGAAGCGAACGAATAAACAAAATTTGTATGAAAAAAAAAAATAATAAAGTCTCCAAAACCGCGCGGGTCAAATTTTTTTTTTCAATTTTATAGTTTTTTGACTCACTATGCTGATAAATGATTTAAGCAATTTTGAACTGGTAACAGTATACATAAAACTGTCCCTTAAGTTCCACAAAATTGTGGCTAATGATGCAAAAAATAAGTACTTTATTAATCGGTAGCCGAATTTTCGAATACTTTTTAGTTGTAACATAATAAATGAAAAAAAATTTGCGTGCAAAAAACATTTCTCTGCTTTTATCTTTCGGTGGAAAATATTAATGATAAAGTTAAAAAATGTATTAATAAAACCAAATTGAGTATATTTTCGAAGGCGAATGAGATGTATTCATTCATTACGAATAAAAGGAACTCGAATAACTTTACTATTACTTTTTTCTACATCACTTTTGTATGTGTTTGTGTGTGTGTGTTTTTTTTTATTGGCATTCTAAATACTAACGTTTCATTTGCAGAGCACAATCAGAACACGGAATTTTATAAACACAAATTAAGACAATCTTGCTGTATTATACATCTTCTCGAAAGAAAAATTTCGTTTTATAAAATTTGCTGCTTTTAGAGAGTGTTTTGCTATTAAACGATCAAGCCAAGTTTGTCAAATGCAGACTCAGATAGTGAAGTTCGTATATATATAATTGATAAATTACTAAATTATGAATTAAATTATAAAATTTTTCCAAAACGTTCGCATTAAATATGGATTATGGTAAACTTCATTTTTTATTTATTTTAATTCTGGCATATTTTCGTATATTTCAATAAACTAATTTAAAGACATCCATTCTAGCCAACTGATTTTCTCTGTTCGCTTACGAAAACACAAATGAAATTTACTCTGTGATTGATAGAATTGCTATCAATGGAGTTTGATGGTTTGTAGTGTGTTTCTGTAACTTTTAAATTTCGATAATCGTAAATTTTTTCGATATATTTCATCCCCTGCAGTAAAGCAGCTGTAGTTTTGTGCACCTGATAATAGGCAGTAAAAGCAACAACGGATTTCGGTTGACAGCGAATATAATTAAGTAATATTGCTGAATAATAAATGTTATAAAATATCGTTATAATTATTATAATAATTAAATAATAATAAATAACAAAATAAAAGTAACAGAATCGTACTAGACGCCAAGTTGACAAACACAAATTCTAGCTAGCTATTAAACAAATTTGATGGCATGCCATTAGGCGGTGGGTGCTATCAGGCCCAGTTTGGTTGTATAATAGTCGCTGTTTTGATATCGTGTTTTTTAATATAAAAATATTATACTTTTTATAATACAAAAAGGTTTTTTAAAAATGGAAAAAAATTCAAAATTCGGTGCCGGTAGTAAGGAATTTAATTGTTTTACTCTGGCAATACCGTTATGTTCACTTGTAACTTTTTGAATAGTGATGCAAGAAAACGAATATTATATTAACCCGAAACCCAAATTAAAAAAATTATAATTTTTACATAATAAAATAATACATTTTTGACAAACATTTCCTGGATTTATCTTTTCAAATTAATTATTATTAATTATTTCAACATTAATATTTTCAATGAAATGTGTTAATTTCTTAATTTGATAACATAAAACATTGTTTCTGTTAAAAATTTTCATAAAATGGCGATTTCCAACTGAAGCTGAAGTCAAGAAATAAAATGTTATTTTAAGGTGAGGTAAAGTGAGCCCATTTCAACTTTAAAATATTTAAAGTTAACGTTAGCTTTCCAAACGAATGGTAAGGTAACAATCGTTTTTACATATAACGTTAGGAAAGTTTTCTTAACAATTTCTTGCCAAGCTTTTTTAAGTTTTTTTGCATACGGCCGTAATTTATTAAAATTGAAATATGAATGGAGGAAGTACATACATCCAAACATCCATTCATATGTATTTCGACATATTTTTCCATTTCTTTTCCAATTTCAAATAAAGTTTTTATTTCGAAATTTTTTTTTTTTTTTTATATTTATGTATGCACGTACACAAGGCGGCTTTGTCGGGTAGTGGCATAAGCACAGCTGTCTTTCGTATCCTTTGCGTAATTTTGTCAAAATTGTGTATACAAGATAGATAACACACGATATGTTTTTAACTTGTACATGTCATTTTTCACATTGTAAAATGCCTACATATCGTCTGTTGTCAAAATTTTGACAACTATTCGTAAATTCTACCAACAAAATACATGTTGATATTTGTTGGTGTTGTATTTATTGTAATTCTGCCACTACCTGTATAAAGCTGCCTTGTTTTGTTATGTTTAAACATCTGGCATTAGAACTCCATGCCTTGCGAACAATTCAGCAGCCGTTTTTGGGCGGTATAAGTAGTCGGATTGAGGAAATTTGAATACAATAATATTTTAATGTTTTAAACAATTATTTTTTATAATAATAAAAAGCATAGACAATGTCAGACGTAAATGTACATGTACGTTTGTGAGTAAATTTTAAAAGCCGTCTGTAAATATGAAAAACTTTGACAGACATGAAAAAATACATGGTTAGGTTAGGTAGGCAGGCCGCTGGGTTCTCCAAAGAGTACCTGGATACTCCAGCTCACTTGGGTCCTGAAGGTCGTTCCCTTTGTGATTGCCTGAAAATTTAGGGTATGATAGAAGGAAAAATAAAAGTTGTAAGGATATAGAAGGAGTGCAGAAGAGGGAAAGGAAAGGGAAACTGCTTAATGTGGCATTACTTGCTGATTTACTAGTCATCCGCTGCTTCTTATGAAAGAAGCTATAGCATGACATGACATGATAGACTATTGAAGCTCCTCTCGCCTAAGCATCTTAGACGGTGGTGCTCCAAAGCCGGGCATGTACCGAGGAGATGAAGGATGGTCTCCTTCTCCTCCTCGTCTTGCCAACTTCTACAGAAGTCGTTATAGGGTAGACCTAGTCTCCTGGCATGGTTCCCAAACGGGCAATGTCCAGTGATGACTGCTACCGTCATTCCTAGGAGAGATCTGGGAAGTTTTAATAGCTCCCCCGTTCTCTTAGAGTTAATGTGCGGCCACAGGTTCCTTGATATAAGGCACGTGGGCTCTGTAAGCCACTTTTCTTGACCGTGTTCCAGCGTGTGGAGTTTTATTCTTTTCCAACACGCTGATATGGGTTGTCCGCAAAAGGGGTCTATATCCCTATCCTCTAGGGCTGGCCCCTTTTTTGGCTAATTCGTCAGCGATGTTGTTGCCATTGTTGGACCCATATCCTCGTACCCATTTTAGGGTTATGTTAAAATGTCTCGCCATCTTATTTAAAGATGTCCGGCATTCCTGGACTAGACTGGAATTGGTGTATATTCCAATCAAGGAATTGATGGCGGCCTTG
Organism: Thecocarcelia acutangulata; assembly: GCA_914767995.1. Taxonomy (NCBI): domain Eukaryota; kingdom Metazoa; phylum Arthropoda; class Insecta; order Diptera; family Tachinidae; genus Thecocarcelia; species Thecocarcelia acutangulata. The sequence continues at coordinate 162,203,110 of OU612094.1, read as the reverse complement.
CTGTCCGTTACTATCATGATATCCTTTCCGAATATCTTGTGATACGTCAGCCATCTGGCCACTTTATTTATAGCCGATATTTCAGCCTGCAGTACACTACATCCGTCTGATAGTCTGAAGGATATTTTAGTGTTAAATTCCTCTATGTAAACGCCACCCCCAACCCTTTCTCCCCTTCTGGACCCAATACATGAGAAATTACATTTTAAGAAACAGATGTAAAAACATATCGCCTTAATTCTGAAAATACACGTAGAATTCCTTGCTTTTTCAAACAAAATTTTGTCAAATTTTCGTAATTTCTACCAACAAAATACATGTGATTAAAGGCCGTGGCACATACAATCCGTCGTACTTTGTCCGTCTCCTTTATCAACTGAAGTTGGCACAATCAGTACTTTGATAACGGATATAAAACCAAATGCATTTTACTTTAGTTTGATTAAAATATTTGAATTTATATTTCAGACACAACACAAAAAATCTAACACAATTTTTTTTTTCAATTTTTTAATTTTTGAATTATATTAAAATATACAAAAAATATTACCAGATAGTTGTCAACGTTCTCAACGTACGTTAAAAGTTGCTCAAATTTAATACTTTGCGTTGTCGGAGAAGTACCGAATGTGACAAAGCTAATAAGCCTACATGTATTTCAACTTAGTTGTCAGTTGAAAAAGGCAAAGTATAACGTACGTGCTTTGATGGTGATTGGTGCTTCCGGCACTACGCCATTGAAAGCACTTTTCTCTATGCTGAACTGGCTGCCGGCTGATCACATGGTGAAGGAAATAGCCATGAATTCGGCTATCAGGCTGTGGTTAAGCGGGACGTGGAAGGAGGCGACATATGGTCATGCCTCAATAATAGGAAGAATAGTGAACCTTCCGGAGAATATAGATTACTGCTCGCCGGCCCTACTGCCCGACAAGAGAGTTGATGTAATCTTATCAGGCTCGTTCTCCGAGACGACTGGCACAGACGTCAAGAGGACATGCTTGAAATTTTTACAGATAGATCCAAGTCGGACTCGGGAGTTGGTGGGGGTATCATTATCCCCTTGTATGAGAGGAGGATGAGTTTCAAGCTGCAAAATCAGTGTAGCGTAGCGCAGGCCGAAATTGCGGCCATTATGAGGGCAGCTAACTGGTTAAGGTACTACAGTATATACGGGAATGATATCCGAATTTGTACTGATAGCAAGGCTGCGTTGTATGCACTAGCTGGAGTTTATACGACATCCAGGTTGGTTCGTGAATGCCGGATACCTGTCGAATATCAAGGCTGACATGGCCCAGGTATGATAACAGGAGGACTATCATCCTTAGGGGCTTGCCCCGACGGAGGTTGCGTTCTGCTGCGGCGGTCCTGACGGGACACTGCCACATAGGGACGCAGGCGAGGAGGTTAAATCTTCCATTTAATGACTTCTTCCATTTAAGGACTCCTTTATCCGATCCCCGGGTTGGTTCTAAACGAGTGATATGTAGATCTACTGAGATAAATATCATATCCAGGCAACACAACGGGACCTGACTGGACCCAAGTGAGCTGGCTTTACAATATCTGGTAGCCTGTCCAACCTAACCTAACGTACGACGGATTCTATGTGCCCTGGCCTTAAAACTGCCTTGGTATGTACATATTAGGGTTCCACTCAGAAATATTCAACTCGACCAAACTTGGATCTAAAACCTGCCAAAATCCTTCCGAAAAGACCAATTTTTTAATATTGAAAAACATATATGTATTTCTCATATAAAGTATAATTTTTACTCGATAAAGTTTTTAAATTATAGAATGAATATCAAAAATAGCAATAGTGTAACAAAACCGAAGGATGTCACAGCATACAAAAAATTCATTTATTAACTCGTACATACGCGCGTAAATTAGAATTACTATTGACCATTCCCAATATCTAACATTAGTTTCATACTCACAATATGTAAGTATATGTTATGAAAACAAATAGTAAAAATAACTCGTCAATCGTTGTCCCAAATGTTTTTTTTTTCTTTTATATTAGCGATGCCCATCCATGGTAATAAAGTGGTAAACAAAAGCAAACACAATCTTACGCTCATTAGTTTAGTCGTCAATGAGACACCGACGAATGAACATGCGCAGGGGTGTATGAATGTATTCCTTGTTTTTTCTCTGTATTTTGCGTGTTTTTTACTTTTTATGATATAAAATTTATTAAAAATACTAAAAACATACATTCATATATTTATTCTTTATTTTACTACAATTTTAATTAAATTGTAAGTAAAATGATTTTTTTGATTTGCGTATTTTTTCTCCCAGTGCAAATTTATTTACACTCAGAGCGTAACTATCGATTTCTCTCTGATCTCTCTGATATTAGGGTCAAATCAACAAGGTTGGACCATTGTTGGTCGGAAAAGACCAAGTGAACAAAACTCAATTGTTTGAGTTTAGTAAGTTTTTTTGAATAGTTCTGTAAATATTTATTTATTTATTTTTTGTCTTTGCTTTCTGTGTTCCCGCATTTCCGGTAAGTTTCATCTTTTATTGACGGAATGTTATACCTGCTCTCTTTGCACGGAATGTACCGTAATTGGAAAAAAACACTGCTCTTAATATTGCCTTAGTTCTATGAAAAATATATTTGGCAATGTTTTTGCCATTTTTGTTCTTTTGTGATTATGAAATATGTAGTATTTAAGTTGACTTTTGAATTTATGCTACGGTTCTTACTTCGAGATGTAAGCGCCATTAATTTATTCATTTATTTTTTTTTTTATTTAAGTTTGGGCTCTTCGATGTCTAATTTTAATACAATATTAAAATTCGCTACAAAACGTATAAATTCGAAGTATCACTTAAAAGAACTAGAAACATTCGTAACTGATGAGCTGAAAGATAGCAGTCGTTTATCTCAACAAATTATAGAACATGTGCAGGTCAATGTCAATTGGATGAATAGAAACTATCGAACTATATTGGAATGGTTAAAAACAGAATCAAGGAGATATGTATAAGTTATACTTTTTAAGCACCAAGTATCTAATTTTTAATGCAAATAGTTTTTAGTATAAATTTAATTTTTTATTATGAAAAAGCCTTAAATTAAAAGATATACAGTATACATATACCGCTTATAGTTCATACTTGGCGAAAGGGAATATTGCTTCAATTTTAAATAAGGCAATTTCGGGCTATATGTGAAATTAATTGTACTTTCTTTAAACGGCAATGGGATATAAATATATACATATGTAATTATGCACATAAGAAATTAGTGAGCACATCATGACATTTACTATTATTTCAAAACAATAACATCACTTTTATAAAGTATTATTTTCCACACTAATATTTCGTGTACGAACATAGGGCCTGTTTAACGATTTCGAATCTTAACGTTCGCAAGCACTTTGGTGCGGCAAAAACTCTTATTTCCCATCAACTTTTGAGCTGCAAGGCTCAGAAAACATAGCAAATAATATATCAATTCATAACAAAAATTTTTATTTTTGAGCGAACGTTAACGTTCGAAATTGTGAAACAGGCCCATAATTAATTAAGTATGTATGAGTGTATTTACCAAAATATTTAAATGGCTTATAAAGAAGAATAGATTGAATCCAACGACTAAATGACTATTTTGGTACTCTTTTACTTATATCTTATATTTAGATACCAGAAGATATAAATTTTGCAATATATAAAATATTCAATCACAAACGGTATGACTTATAAGCGAGATATGCTATCTTCGAAATTGAACCAAATCAAACTTATCTTTTTAATGATATAAAGTTAAATTAAAAAAAAAATATATCAACAGAAAAACTTGCCAATATTTAATGCATTGTTTTATACAATAGATAAATTTACAAACTTAAATGTTATTTTTACTAAATTTAATATCAATTGTCTATTAAAATAAATAAATCTAGAATGTAAAACTTATGTTAAAAACTTTTTTGTATTAGTTGTATATTTTCTTAAGATTAAATGCATCCAAAGAATTATTTAAATAAATGAATATATGTATGAATGTACCATGTAAAGTACTTAAATTATGAAAAAATGGTTTTTAGTTAAATTTTTATAAATATTCGGCAGTGTTAACAATATTTACCGCATTATTCCGTCGTTTTTTCATTTCTCTTTTAAAGCTTTTACATTTTTTTTTTACATTACATTAGGTGTGTTTCTTTACTCTACTTTGTGATCCCGCGGGATCCCAACTTAAGGTGCATTAACTTCTACAAGGTGGCAGCACTAAAGTAAAATTACAACTTGTCATTCGTACTTGTAAGTCTAAGATCAGACAGAGCGATTTTAATTGCCGAACTTTTTCGCAATTTTCTTTTGGAATTTCTTTCTTGTCCACGCACAAAAACTTTTTTCGGCAATTCTTGAGCTTTCTCTACTTATTATTTCATACAATTTACATTGTATATGCACACACACATGAGAGAAAAGTAAGGACTTGCTGAGAATTGCCAAATACCGCAATTCTTTTTCCCTTCTTATTCCCCTCACCGAAAGCTTCTGTAAAGTCAAGAATTGCCCAACTAAAGTTCCTGTGTGTGACCTGGCACTAACTTTTTTCACAATTGTAAACAAGGCAGCTTTATACAGGTAGTAGCAGAATTACAATTTTACGAATGTTGTCAAAATTTTGACAACTATTCGTAAAATCTACCAACAAAATACATGTTGATGTTGTATTTATTGTAACTATGTCACTACCTGTATAAAGCTGCCTTGATTATAAACTATGAAAATACCTTTTTGAATAATTTTTTTTTTGTAGGGTTTGAAATTTTTTGACAATGGTACACAGAAAAAAATATATTGTATATATATACGTACACAGAAAAAAATATATTGATTTGTTTATATCTTAAATACGGTAAGAGTAATATTTTCTAACTTAAAGCAAAATTCAATCATTGGGAAAAAGAAGGCTAAGTGGACGTGGTACCTCCCATACAAAGTAGTGTTTTGTCTTTCGTTCTGTACACACGTGTTTTTCATTGTTGTCCGTGTTTTCTATACTTGTACTTATGTTTATTATTAAATTCTAAAAATCGAATTTATACCGTAATAGGTAGAGTTTTGTTTTGCATCATGTGTGCACGTTTTTTTTATTTATTATTTTATGTTTTTACTGCCGTTTGTTTTTTCTCTATTTGTTATTATTAATTTCTTTTTTATGTTTCTTCTATGTATTTATTACTTTACGCGGTGCGCGGTGTTGCACTAATTTTTGTTATTCTGAGCAGTGTCGAAGGTATATACACTGGGCACTGATCAGTTTTAACTAATTTAATTTCAACACTTTAAATGCTGTGATAACGTTTGTTTTGGTCGTTCCGTTTGCTAAGTTCACAAACATTACACCCCCTTTCCTCCTTCTCATAATATATTTTCCTAGTTCCAGTACAATGCATGGCATAAGGTTGCAACCCGTAGAGCAGCAAATACAAAATTAATACTGGAGAGTTTACCGTAGTTAAGTTTACGGGAAAAAGATTTGGGAAATATTTTACAAAATACAAGACGCTCATGCAAACATTATTTCTAGTGTGGTATCATGCTAAATATGCTAAAATATTTATATTATATTTTTTATTATCCTTAAATTTTTATTTCATTTGTTCTCATTCTAGAAACTGTAGTAGCTTGAATATTTTACATTTATTGATGAATAAAAAGAATCTAATTTAAATTTTTCTCTAAGAAATAAAAGATTTTACTCTCAAAAAAAGTGTAAGTAAAATGAACTATTGAACAATACGAAGTGCACAACATATTAATTGCACACTTGACAAAACTGTCCACTCAAATGAGGTGCAATGATTTTTGCATTGTTTGCTCTCTTGTTCTCTATATTTACTGTTTAGTAATATTCCCATACAAATACAACCAATATTTACGCTTCAAAAATATGAAATATTGTACACTTTTAACATCTTGCGCTCACATTTAATAAATACTCAGTTCTAATTCATATTTGAGTAATGTTTTATATTAAACTGCTTTTATGTAGGTATATCTATATTAACACATGTATAATAATGAAATCTTTATTTCTGAAAAGTATGTATGTATTTTTATACATATGTATCTATACTATCTGAGAACAAAATAGTCGAATAATTTATACCAAGATTGCTAATATAAATGTGATTTGTTTTATAAATAAATCTGAAGAAGTACAACAATTGTATTTCAAAAAAAAAAAAAAAAAATTACAGCGCAGTTTTTGAATTCGTATATAAATGTCATTTAGCTATAAGTTCCATTTAAATATGAAAATTTATTTTTCACTACAAATTTGAATCAAACTTAATGCCCAATCTTCTTCATTTAAGTTGTATTTAAGTTTATTTCATTTATCGTATAGTTTTGTATTAGTGCAAGAAAGGTAAACAAAACACACGTACTTATGAGCTATTGCCTTCTGCAGGCAAACACGAAATCACAAAATGATATTAAATTAAAAATAACATGGCATAAAATACAATTATTAAGTTTTTCTGTGCTGTTAACAAATTTAATTTTTTTTTAATGTATTTTTCTATTGCAATAATAAACAGCTGCTTTGTGCTAAGTGAAGCTGTCACACTTTCATCGCATTTATATATGTATGAGAAATGGCTTGAGACTGAAAAAATTTTACTTGCCTTTAAATATAACTTAACTTTAAATGAAAATTAATTAATTTTGTATTTAAATACGAAGTCAAAAACTCAGGTCCAGTTTTTTTTTATAATTAACATCGTTTAAGCTGATGTTATTGATTACATTTGAATAATTTTTCTAAATTGTAATCATTTACATTGAAATACATTAAGTTTTAAAGAATTTTTGTTTAGTTATAATTGTATTTTAATAACTTGAGCCTATTTTTTTGAAAATACCGCTTTTGTGACACCTTTTTTTCAAAATACACTTTTTGTGCCACTTTTTGAAGGCAACGCTGACTATAAAATATATTTGCCTTTCTCTCAATTTCAACACTTGCTACAACAGAGTTGATAGTTTTTGTATGAAAACTTTTTATTTAGTAGATCCAAGTAAACAACGTTAATTAGAACATTTTAAACTTAAAAATAAACTTAAAATATATACTTTTATATCTTAGTACTCACTAAGAGAATTTGTAATTATAGTCACAAATATTTCATACATTAGTAGCTATAAACGTAATACTTTAATGCGGCTACGACAACTCTGCAATTGTTTACGAAAACAAAGAATACGAAAATTAAAGATGTATCTTTCCATAGCCCTCTAAAAATGGTAACAAAATAAAAGAAATACAAACAGCATGTGAATGTGCATGGAAATGTACATATTTAAATTGTAATAAACCAAGAAGGAAACATAAAAATAAACTAAAAGAACTACATGTTGTACATATGTACAATGGGGTGTCGCCGAAACAAGATAGAGAACCAAGGAACTAAAAGATAAAGAATAGAAAGAAAAACTAAAAAAGAAATACGGTTTCACATCTAAAATTTTCACACTCCTTGTCTGCTTAAAATTAAATGCACTCTTATTTAAGGTGCTTATTTATTTTAAATACTTGAAATAAAGTTTTAATAATTGCTCCAAAAAACCAATAATACATACTTGTATATGCACATCCTTGTTGCAGAAATTGTTTATAAAAATGATTGTGTTGTAAATGTGTAGTGTTTTTTTAAGTTTTTAAAAATAAATTATGGAATCACGTATTCTTTAATTAAGAAACGAAAGCGTTGGTACTATTAAGTGATTAACCACTTGAAAAAAGGTATTGTTTACTTGTGAAAAAGCAATTTTAACAATTTTACACACTTAGTTCATTGCCTTAAGAAAAAGTTGTTATAAAAATTTTATTCAATTAATAAAAGTGCACACTTTGTTTTACATTTTGTATGTATATATGTATGTCTGCAAATATGTACATATATATGTACCTATGTATATGCATTTCATACATATTAAAATGTATGAACACACGTATTTATGTATTTTGTTCTCAAGTGGATAGATGGATGGATGGCTGGTTGATTGGTTGCGTGGTTTTGTTTAAGTAATGAAAGAAACGCCATTAATTTAAGTGTTTTAAGAGTTTCTTTCATTGCATTTTTAAATTTCTTGCGTAGGATAGTTTAATTATATAGGTTATTTAATATTGTTACACATTTTTACAAAAAAAAACTATTAAGAATTGCAGTAATTTTTGTTGGTATACTTGCAAAAGAGGAATCAAAATTGCAAAAAGAGAAAAACCAGAATGCCATACCAAAAAATATTGCTAGTGTAAAAAATAATAATTGATTGTACATCTGTTCATATGTATGTACATATATAACGCATCGAAAAAAGGTGCAATTTATCTACTTGTTTAAGTTAGAAGATATGGTTACACATTAATATTTGCATATACGTATATCTATGTACATACGAGTATGTACTATGTATGTATATAATATATGTATTTATATATAAGATTGGAGTACTGAAACTGCTACTTTAAATAAATTCATATGCTACATACATAGGAGGGCGGAAAGATATTGAAGCTACCTAAAAAGGAAAAAAAAAATTTTTTTTCAAAAACCATTTATTTCTCAACATTAACCTCTTTTAGCTCAATACACTTAGTAAGATGATATTCCATCTTTTTTATACCATCTGAATAATATGATTTTGGGAACCTATGAAAATACGCGTTAGTTCCGGTAATCACTTCTTCGTTTGAGAAGAATCTTTTTCCGGCGAACCATTTTTCCAAGTTTGGTAACAGTAAAAAGTCACTAGGAGCTAAATCTGGACAATAAGGTGGATGATCAACCAATTTGAAGTGTACCACATAATTTTAGCATCTTATCTAATGCTATGTGAACCGGTGCGTAGTCTTGAAGAATGAGCACTTTTTTTTCTCTAAATGTGGTCGTTTTTTTCTGTGAATGTGAATCCTTTTTCACGATAATCGATGAACTATATTCCGTGTGCATTTCAAAATACATTGGCCATAACCTTGTCAGCCGACTTCACAGTCTTCGACTTCATTGGAGCACTTCTACCCATTGCTTCGATTGATTTTTGGTTTCAGGTGTGTAGTGGTGTACCCACGTTTGATCAACAGTTATTAATCTAAAATATTAAACTTTATCATGGCCAAACAATGCTGTTAAGCGGTCTCTCGAACTCGTTTTTATTCGAACTTGAGCGAACACCGCACTCTCCTTGCAGATAACTTTTTCATATGTTCATGCCGTTCGTTTGAACGTCGAACACACGTTGACTCGGCGATCATTCATAACGATAGCGAAGATTTACTTAATATTTTCTTCAGTAATCACCTCTTTTGGTCTTCCTGTTGATCGTATTCTTGCAGTTTTTGTTCGGCCGCGTTTAAATTGAGCAATCCAATACTTCACCATATAATACGACGGAGCAGACTAACCGTAACGTTTATCGAGATTTTCTTTTGTCTCTTTCGCCGTTTTCCCTTTCAAATAATAGTGTTATGCTACCATCTAGCGCTAGGTAACTTCAATATCAATCCGTCCTCGTATGTGCACATGTACGTTCGTTTATAGAATCTTGATTTCATATTGGCGACAATTTTTTAATTGAATAGCATCGAACTAAATATTGTCGTTGAATAAAAAAGATTCGCTTTCAAAGCATTAGTTACAATTACACCTAGCAAAACAAACTTATAAAAAACAACACCTTACAAATATGCAAGCATGTACATACATATAGACACTTTGTAGATACATATGTATGTATATATCATATGCATATCATTTAATATTTATTAATTAAAGGCTGTCTTACAATTTTATAATTTATTCTATATATTAATAAATAAAAAAATACTTATGTACGTACAAAGGTATCACATTTTTAAAATGAACAGCAAACATATGACTGACTAGCGCCAGTTTTACAAATGCACTACCAACATCTGTATTTATTTCTGTCTTGTTAGTTGATTTTGTAAATAGTATTTTAGAAAAACATATCATTTATCATTTCAGATATTAAAAAGTATTTTTATTTCAGTTTATTGCGGCTCCTGCTAGCTCAGCAGACGCCCAAGACTTTAACAATATTATCAATCCCATTTTTCAATAAGCTGTTGGCAATGGTTAATATTTACTCGATAATATTGGATTTAAGCTCTTGAACAGTTGTGACATTCCTGTACACATTTCATTTCAAAAAACCCAACAAAGAATCCAAGGGTGTCAAACGCATCATATTGGTGGAAAATTTATTTCTCTACGAGAAATAATGAGATGGTTTTTTGTTTACTTCATTTCTACAGTAATATAAAGTCTTTATGGCCAAAATAACAATATTACAAAGCATTTGGCGACTAACAAGACAGAAATAAATACAATGGAAAGATCCGTTGTTGCTCTTGCTGTGAGAAGTGGCACCATCTTGTTTAAACGACATGCTCTCTTCTACTAAATCACCAATTTTCCGCCTCAAATAGCTTCGGATCATAACCCAGTAGCGATTTCCATTGACCGATGATACCTAAATTTTGAACAACCTACACTATGTACATGTTCATATTTAGATAGTTTTTAAACAATTTCAACAAAATTTTTTTTGCCCAACAATTTGTTGGCAAAAACAAATTCGATTAAGGTCCAAGCAGTAAAAACTCGTCTATATTAAAACCAAGGCGAATTCATTATTAGGTGGATGCGTCGGCGCTTAAGTGTGAATTCGCCTTTTTACACAAACAAAATACCTGTTGTTTTTTTTATTGTTGTATTGTTGTAGCGAAGCGGCTACCTTGTTTTTTGTATCATGATTAAAACAAATTAGTAGTCAATTGTAATTGATTATTGCCGATATTTACGTCCAAGTAACATAAGGGGGATGTTTTTGAAATATAAAAACCCTGTGCTAATAATTGTAACCAAAAAATACTTAACTAAGATGGAAATGGGAGGAATTACTTGTTGCGTTTTGTTATTATTATTATTATTATTATTATTATTATTTGAATTTTTATGCTTTTAAATGTAATTTCATATAAAATGAACAATATTTGTCACGGCAAATTCATAACAGGTGGAATTGACAGCGCAGCTGATAAGTGGCAAATTAAAACAAAATGGCAACAAAAGTTTGAAACAGTTTTTTAAATTACGTATTGTATCTTGAGCGCCAGATATCATCCAGAATCCTCCCCAATCTGGCTGGCGATTTTCAACTTTTCAAACGAAATAATAAAAATTTGTCTTGTAAATTTTTGTTTTATTATATATATATATATATATATATATATATATATATATATATATATATATATATATATATATATATATATATATATATATATATATATATATATATATATATATATATATATATATATATATATATATATATATATATATATATATATATATATATATATATATATATATATATATATATATATATATATATACATATATATATATATATATGTATATATATTTTTTTTTTATTTTTTTTTTTTAATTGCTTTTTATGTTTATTTTTTCCTTGACATTTGAAAAAGATTTATTTTTTGTACTGTTGTATTTATTGCTCTTGCACAAGGCGAATTCATTATTAGGTGGATGCATCGGCGAATTCAGGCGAATTCGTTTAATATGGCGGCACTTTCGCTGTCAAGTTTTGTTTACCTTTTCGGCGCCATTTAAATTTTTGTACATGTTCTTTATCAACTATTTTTGACAGCTTAAGTGTGAATTCGCCTTTTTACACAAACAAAATACCTGTTGTTTTTTTATTGTTGTAGCGAAGCGGCTACCTTGTTTATTGTATCATGCTCTTGCATATACCTGTTATGGATTCGCCTTGCCTGATATGAATTCGCCTTGATATTTGGCTTACGTTACTTGTTTTAAAAATAATTGATCTTTAGATTACAAGCTTATTTCGAAAAAATCCTATTAATGAATTTTAAATTATATTGTATTTTTATTTGCTTTAAAAAACTTAACAAATATGTTACGTACGTATAGTACGCATATATTTGAAATAGTTTTTGCTTTTTTATCAGAAGTATAGCATATAAATTTTAATTTAATGTTTTTTTTTCTATTACATTGAATTAAAACTAGGCCCGCTTGAAATTAAAATGCCTACCAACTTGATACTAGTTTTAATTAAAGCTTTAAAATGTTTAAAAACTAACCAATAACAGATTACTCAATAAAAAACTGATTTGTTTTCATTTTTAATCTACATCGGTCATGCCGATTTATTTTGACAAAATAAAGTGAATACTTGTTTTATTAGTTCTGAATCTTGAAACTCTAATAACGGTACCGTTGCCATAATATATTCTTTTCTCAAATTCTTAAGCACACGCATAGAAAAACTATTTTAAAAATCTTTATTCTTTCCAAACAGAGAAATGCAATTGGTATACGAATTTGTAACGGTATAATTATTAATTTATTTATTTATTTAATTAATATTAAAATTATATAAATATAATTATAATGATGAGAAAACCCCTGTCTGCCAAGGCCATTATTTTCTAATTTAAATTTTAATATTCAGTTTTAAAATAAACTTAGAAATTGTGTTTATATTATTTTCTGTAGGGTTTATGTGTAGTCTGATACCATTATTAGATAAGTATTTGCCCTGATAGTGTTTTAAGTTAGGGCATGTCGAAAGAATATGCTTCACACTGTTAGTTGATCCACAAAATGAGCAGGTATTGGTTGGGTTGTTCTTTATGAGATGTATATGGGTAGTAAAGGTGTGCCCCATCCGTAGTCCTGAAAATATTCTTATCCGATGTTTGCATACGTTAGTAGGGGTATAATGTAATGTTGTAGGGGTATAATGTAAATTAATTTCAGAAAAGTGTTGATGGTAATACTCTTAGAGTTTATTTGCTTTTTGTATATATTGTATTGGGTCTCTGACTATAGATGCAAGACATCCGTATTTGGTAGCTGCATCAGCAAAATTGTTACCCTTATTCCTACATGACGCGGGATCCATGGAATTTTAATTTTGTTTTTAGCATCAATCAATAGATCTCGAATTTTGTTTACTGTTTGCCATTTAGTGTTGGATGGATTGTTGACGGCTGTTAGAACTGAGAGGCTATCTGAATAGATTACAAAATTCTTTTTAAATATGATGCTTGAATTATTTCAGCGTTTTCCGCTGTAAAAATTTATGATATATAAGATAGGGATTTTGTAACGGCTACAAAATTCTTTTTAAATATGATGCTTGAATTATTTCAGCGTTTTCCGCTGTAAAAATTTATGATATATAAGATAGGGATTTTGTAACGGCTCGATTGACTACAGCATATGCTTGGACTTTTGATGCGTCGGAAAAGAGTTGTTGCCGGTTAGGTCCCCCAAGTGATGATGCCAGTTCAACGCCATAATTATTTTGACATTTTATAATTTAATTTCTTTTTGTTTTTTGTATTAAGGTTTGGTACAAAGCGCTAATTGTTGATTATTACTTATTAACATTCGATGAAAGATAAATATGTTAGATTTTACTTTAACTCTTTCAGCAAAAATATTTTTGTATCGAGTAGTCTACGAAAATTTTGTATTGTAATAATTTTTCTTTTTGATTAAAATTATTGTGTATTTGTTTGAACTTGAGATATAGGTTATGGGCCCAGATCGCGAATAATTAAAATAGTAGTATTGGTAAATTTGTAAAATGGGGCAGAAATGTATATTTCTTCTGTTGACCGCAACAAATCATTTTACATGGAAATTTAAAATGCAAATGCATTTAATTCAACTTGATCTTTGGAATTATGTTGAAACAGGGCCACCGGGTCCGAGTACAGCCGAGTTTAGAAGAGTTGACCACAAAGCAAGAACTGTTATTGCAATGTGTGTGGAGGATTCACAAGTTCATTTAATAAGAATGACAGCGCGCTAAAGCTATGTTGGAAATAATCAAACTTACATATGACAGAAGGACAATGACTTCCAAATTGCATCTATTACGTAAGTTGTATGACAAAAGAATGATGGAAGGAGAGAGCGTGCAGGAACATATTAACAGCCTAAACCTTTTAAGAGCTCAATTGCTAGATAGAGGAGAGGACATTAAAGATAGTTCAATGGTAGCTAATATGCTTTATAGTTTGCCTAAATCTTTTGGAATTGGTTACGTCGATTGAAGGACAGTCAGAGGATTCAATAAAATTGGAATATGTTCAAGAAAAGTTGCTGGATGAAGCCGAACGCAAGGGTGAGCCTGAAAACATATTAAAAGAACAAGAAAGTGAAGCACTTAGGAGTCAGCAATCAAAATTCAAGAAAAGAAAGCAATTAAAATGTTATCATTGCAATAAACTTCGTCCTGTTAAGAAAAATTGCTGTAGCTACAAGAGGGAAAAACGAGATTCAAGTAACGTAGCGTCAACAAAAATATGTTTAACAGTGAACGAGATCGAAAGAGGTTGGGTGATTGACTCAGGAGCCTCAATTCATATTACAAATGATCGCAGTTTTTTCTACAAAATGGAGAAGAGATATAGTACGGTCAATATAGCTGATGGTAAATCGCTTGATTCAATTGGAATTGGTGAAGGCGTAATTTATAACAAATATACTAAAGTTTTGCTTAAGAATGTATTGTACGTGCCTAAACTTCGTGGAAGTTTAATGTCAGTTAAAGATAGCACAAGAAACGGCTGCAAAGTTGTGTTCGAGGCAGATATGTGCAAAATTTTTAAAGAATCTAAAGTTATTGCATGACGGAGAATTCAAAGAAAATTTATATATTTTAAATGAGGTAAATAAAAATTTGACATATTGTGCTCAGTATTCGCCAAAATGTATTCATATTTGGCATCGAAGACTAGGTCACCGTAATTTTTCTGATATATATAAGCTTGAGAAATTAGTTGATGGTGTAGACATAAAACACTGTCAGAAAGAAAGGTTTTGTGAGGTGTATTGTAAATGTAAATTGACAAGGCTCCCATTTCACAAAGAAAACAACAGTAGGTCCAGAGAAATTCTTCATCTTGTTCATTCAGATGTATGTGGGCCATTTGAGGTTAATTCACATTCGAACAAGAGATACTTGCTGACATTCATAGATGACTTCTCACGTTATTCTAGAGTATATGCTATTGCAAAGAAGAATGAGATGTTTAATACATTTAAAGAGTTTTTGACAGAAGCTGAAAACTTTACTGGCAAGAAATTTAAAGTATTTCGCCGTGACAATGGGGGAGAATCATGAGTTGAAGGAATTTATGAAAAAGCATGGAATAATATTGCAAACTACTGTACCATATTATCCGCAACAAAACGGTGTAGCGGAGTGCAAAAACCGAACGATAGTAGAAATGATCAGATCAATGTTTAAAGATGCTGATTTACCTAAGAAATTATGAGCAGAGTGTGCAGTTGCGGCAAACTACATACAAAACCGATTGCCTTCCAAATTTGTTCCCAAAACTCCTTATGAGATATGGTTTCAAAGAAAACCTGACCTGAGTAACATGAAGGTTTACGGCAGCAAAGCATATGTGCAGGATCCGAAGCGTAAGCGTCGAAAACTTGATGACGTTTCAGTTGAAGGTATTTTAGTGGGTTATTCCGAGAACTGTAAGGGATATAGAATTCTGGTGAATAAGTCAAATAATATAATTATCAGCAAATCAAATATTGCAGAGCCTCAGAAAAGAGACAAAGTACTTGTCGACATAATGAAACAGAGTGAAGAACCAGATGATGACATTGAGCTTCAAAACGAGGAAGGGGATTCTGTTGATACGACCAATCATGAAACTGAAGATGAAGAATCAGATTTTCAATCTGCAGATGAGCTAGGTATCAAAATGAGGAAAATGAGCGCAGTTCAACAAGCGAACGAAAAGAATCGGTAATTATTCAGCCTATAAAGCGTCAATCTGAACGTCTTAAAAATAAACCAAAGATTAATTACAAGCAAGTAGCGGAGAATGCTTTCTTGGGCAATGAAATAGTTCCTAACTCATGGAAGGAGATGTTAAAGTTATCTAAGCAAGACAGAGACTTGTGGAATGTAGCTGCTAATGCGGAAATAGATTGTCTTAAGCGGAAAGGAACGTAGAAACTAGTAAAACTTCCGACAGCGAAAAAAACTATTGGGTGCAAGTGGGTGTTTCAAATGAAAGGCGATATCATTAACAAACCTGGATTTGAAGCAAGGTTAGTTTCTAAAGGTTATACCCAAACTTTTGGTGAAGACTTTGATGAAATATTTGCCCCTGTTGGAAAGTTTGTAACGTTTAGAACTCTCTTGGCAGTAAGTAAATGAGGAGATATATATGGAACAACCTGAAGGCTTTATAGAAAAAGGTAGAGAACACCTTGTTTGCAAGTTACAAAAATCCCTCTACAGACTCAAGCAGGTGGCCAAGTCTTGGTATGATGAATTACATGATATTTTGACAAAAATTGGTTTTAAAGCCGGGAAAGCAGATAAGTGTCTATATTCGACAGTAATTAATAATGGAATTGTTTATCTACTCGTATATATAGATGATATTTTAATGTGTGCTAAAAAGGAAGAAGATATAAACAAATTTTTTGATCTATTGAATAAGCATTTTGAATGCAAAAATCTTGGAAATGTGAAATCGTAATGGACATTGAAGTTAGTCGAAACTCAAACGGAGATTTTTTGCTTTGTCAGAAGGATAAGATCAATAATCTAATAAAGGAAATAAAACTAGAAGATGGCAAACTTAGTTCAATTCCAATGGATCCAGAGTTTATAAAAAGGTAGTAAAGTATCTCAAAAATTCTATTATGAAGAATCTTTTAATAAGAACGAACTCAGATTTGAAATTAAGAAGTTATACTGATGCTAGTTGGGCAAAAGATCATAGTGACAGGAAGTCGACCAGTGGATTTCTATTTTTATTGGGTAAAACCGCTGTTTCTTGGTCGTCAAAAAAGCAGTTGACAATAGCGCTATCGTTCACTGAAGCAGAATTTATAGCTGCTTCATTCGCAGCTCAAGAATTATTATGGATAAAGCAACTGCTTGATGATATGACAATCACCCTGCAGACGCCAGTTCCATTATATGAAGACAATCAGAGCTGCATCAAGATAATTGAATCTGCAAAATTTAGCGCAAGAACGAAGCATATTGATGTCAAATACCATCATATAAATAACCTTCAAGAAGATGGTGTTATCAAGGTGTCATATTGTCCAACAGAAAAACAACTTGCAGATGTTCTTACGAAGTCTTTGCCATATCCAAAATGACAGAATTTGATTAAACTTATATTTTGTTGAGAGGGGGTGTTAGATTTTACTTTAACTCTTTCAACAAAAATATTTTTGTATCGAGTAGTCTATGAAAATTTTGTATTGTAATAACCTGTTATTCGAACAGACTAAATTTTCTAGATCTACTAGGAATCCTGTTATGGTGATACCTAGAATATCAAATTCCACGTTTGAATGATCTTTTTTGGTAAGGGCTTTTAGACATTGGAATAATTTGCCTATAAATTTAAAGGAATTTAATTTTTCCACAGCAACTTTTAAGCATCTTTTACTTAATTCTGCATTTTAGCCTTAATTTGTTCAATTATATTTTCGCAATTATAATGCACAACTACCGTTTGTACTTATTGTTTATATATGTATACTTATTTTTCTTCTTTAGTATTAAATGTGTTATTTTTTTTTTTAAATAATAAATGTACCTCATTACGGAAATGATAGGTATGCAGGCCGCTGGATTTCCAGCTAGTACCCGGAAACTCCAGCTCACTTGGGTCCTGTAGGTCGTTCCCTTTGTGATTAAATGATAACATCTGTATTAATCATATGCTGTCTTTAGGGGCTCGATTAATTATTGGAAAATAAATAAATAAAATAATACATATGTAGCAAAATCCATGCATTTCATTTTAATTTATTCAACAAAAAATACCAATACAAAAAAAGCTTACATGGCCAATAAAAATGTATTGCACAATAAAAATTTATAAACTATGCAATAACACCTAATTTTATATCTATGTACCAAAAAAAATTTTTTTTTATTATTTTATTTTACTCCCCAGCCGCATGAATATTAAAAAGAGCATCATAAAAATTATAGATATTCTTACTAAGACGAATAAGGATTTCTATAGCAACGGGATAAGTAGATAGATTATAATAAGAACAGAAAAAAGAATGATTAAATTACAATAAACTTAATATTACAATTTAAAATTACAATTACAATTGATTTGCGATTACAAATTTTCCTTTAGATACTGTAGAAGTTTCTTCCTATAAGTATGGTAAGAATAAGAAGAAACTTTAAGCTCATTTGGAAGCAGGCTCCAGGCAGCAAGAATTCTTTTTACAAACGAACGATCAGTAATAGAGAGCCGTCCCAAGGGAAGACGAATTTGTACGTTACGTATAGAATTTGGTAACGAAAAATGGTTTAATAGCGATTGTGGTTTGCCGTATTTAATTATCTTATTAAAATGTAGTATTATTCGCAGGTTTATGTAACTCTTAAAGTTGCATTTAAGAAATGCACCAATCAGTTCAGAGGAGCGACCATGTTCATAAATTCTTATATTAAATATATAACGAATTATTTTTTTAACATTTGCTTCAATAATATTTAAATTGTCCGACCAAGAGGCAGAAAACACTTCAAGACAATAATTAATTCTAGACATGATAAGAGATACTGCTAATCTATTTCTAACATGCATCGGCGTATATGCTTCAGTGAATATAGTCTTCTCAAAATAAGAATCGAAAACTAAAGCTATCATGTTTCGGCATACAAGTCCTTTTATTTGTGACATGGATCTCCCCCCGGGGAACAGGTTTTGCCTTGGTGTATTCCTAACTTGGGCGCTCTCTTAGGAATACGAGCGGGGAAAAGAAGGGAAGGGGTCCCTCGTTTGATGCGGCAAACAAAACTCTAGGAAGCCACATGACTTATGTTGTGTTGGCTTCCGAAACGCTTACCAAGGGTATAAATTGGCAGAACGGGGATCAGCATGGCCCCCGGGTAGTTCTGCTTGCGGTTCGACCGGGGCTGATCATGGTTGAGGTGCCTACCTTGGCTGAAACGTTCTGGCTGTGGTTGAAACCTAAAACGCAGGAAGGGAGTATTAGTATCCTTGATAATTGTTTGGTGTGTGGCTTTTTTCGGGGGCTAACAATCTCCCGAGGATCTGTTGCCTGTACAACAGATACCTGTATTGTAAGCAACCAGTGGTGATGGTTGACGGGTGAGTTGGTTTAAGGGCTCTTAGTGGGCTTCGGCCTACCAACTCATTAAGATTTGTCTTTCATTGATTGCTGGGAAATTGCATACAGGAGGGATTAGAAGGCCCGAACTCCTCAACAAGAAATTGCTCATATGACCGCAATCATATGGCAAGAATTGCTACCTGTGTGAGCCTGGTAAGCCGCACGGGGGCGCTGGTGAATCGTGAATAATTCACTCCATGGAATTGGTTCACCATTAGATTAGGCCGCAAGGCAGGTGTTGATGTAAATCTTTTTCACAACTGTGACATGGATCTTTATCTTAACGGAGAGCATATTAGTTTTGTTGATCAACTTAAGTGTCTGAGTATTGTTTTTGATAGTAGACTTTCTTTTACTAGTCACATTGGTGTGTTAGCTCGAAAATTTTTGGTACGCTTAGTAGATTGAATTCGTTAAACATTAGCTTGCCTCTGCACGTTATATCACGCTTATTATGTGCTCTATTAATTTGACAGTTTTTGTTTTTTTTTTTTTTTTTTTTTTTTTGTGGTATTGAGGTATTCTCGGGTACATTTGGTATGCTCTTGGATGGAATTCATAGCTTATTTAATGTGGTTATACGCTTTGTGTTTAACATTCGTCGTAGTGAACACGTATCAGGCTATTTTCGGAATTTTTTACGTTCTGATTTTTCTACTTTAGTTAAGTGCCGTAATTTAACACTTTTTTTTATAAAGTCATTCGCAGCTCTGAACCTGTTTCCTTGCTTAGTCCCAGCATCATTCTCTCTTTTTTATAGATATTTCAAAATTAGGATTATACGTTGGTGGAATTTGATTCCTTCTTCTTTGCGCATTTTTTCTCAATACTTCTTCATTTTTGTATTTTTGTGGCTGTGGAGCTGATCTCCTAGTTACTACGTAGTTTTGTTTTTGTTTATATGCATACTTTTTTTTCTCATTTCCATTGTAGAGATATAGTTATTTACATATATTTATTTATATTATTGTTATGAATATTTATATTATTCTTAATATTGTGTAATTGTTCGAACTTAAGGTCTCTTGGAAGTTTTTGGTTTTTTATATAATTATCTCGCAGTATTCCGCTTTCCTTTGTATAGCTTCTTCAGACCAAATTATTTGGTTTTACAGTCATATAAACTGATCAAATAAATAAAAAATATATATTTTGTTAAAACTAATATATTATATGTCAAAATATTTATGCCACCCACAAAATTTTTAACTTCATTTCATAGGCTGCGAATTTAATTTAAAAAGTTGCAATTTCACGTTTTTTAATTAGTAAATAAACGATACTTTCATTTGAAAAAAATTGTTATTTTTTATTGTATGGAACTGAAAATAATTTGAAATTATAAAATTTCTCAGGTGTCAAAATAAATATGCCTACCACTTTATTCTCAAATCAGAATAGATATTTATAAATACCAAACGATAAATTCGCAAATAGTATGGGGTGAAAAACTTCAACTTGATTTGCTCAACTCTGGTTTGTACAAAAAAAAAAAAAAAAAAAAAAAAAAAAAAAAAAAAAAAAAACACGATTATGTTCAAATCGAATTCGACTTGGTTGTGTTATTTCTCCTACATTTAACTGTTATAAATTCGCCTTGATTATGTTTAATTTTCTGCTGTTCTAGAGGTGAAAAGTGATTCAGACGTAAAGACAGTTCGTCGGTGTTTCATCGTGCATTTGTTTAAGCTTTTATTTTGCTTGTGGATACGTTACGGTGTTTTTTCTGTGAACAGTCCGATAATTTCATCAATGAATTGCTAGGTGTATTTTGCGGCAAGCAAGTTTGTAGTCTTGTAAATTATTTTTTCTTTGTTTTACTTATCTAAATCAGTTATATTTCAATTGAAATTGTCGTTTCAATTGATATAAAATGGTTAAGTTTAATTAAAAGAACCTTTTATATGCCAGCGAAGGTCATACATGAATGCGTACATACATAAACCCATAGACATAGTATGTATGTGCATAAGTTTGTCCAAACAATACATGTTTTAAAATGATCAATTTCTACAATAATCAATCATAAAATAATTGATAGAAATAGTGTATGGTCTATGAAGCCATTTTTGTAATTTAATATGAACGGTCTTATTTATAAAATATAATTTATTAAGCTCTTATTAGAGAAATTTTTTATAGAAATAAACATGAAATAATTTTTTTAAGGCAGTAAGTTTATTAATTTATTTATAAAATTGTAATGATTATAATTCAACACAACGGGACCAAAAGGACCCAAGTGGGCTGGTTTCATGAAACTGGCGGCTTGTACAACCTAATGATAATAATTGGTAGTTTTGGCCGGATGCTAGACACAGTGAGGGTTTTGTATCCTACATTCACCATACATATGTATATATGTTTGTAGGTTGCCGACAACTCTGACAACTTGCAGGTTTCAGAAAAAGAGTAGATTGAAAATAAAAAATAATTTGAAAAGTTAAGTTAATTATTGGTGTTCTGAAAAACAAGCAGTTTTGGTGTTTAATTCTTTCATTCGAAATGACCTTCGAAAACAAAACTTGGCCAAATTTTAAAATAACGAGTTCTGACACGAACCACATTTTCAATTTTATTTCTTTTACATATACCAGTACTGAAATAAGCCATATTTTCAATTTTATTTTTTTTTTATGTGGAAAATTAGTAATATGCCTTTCGCTTAAAAACAGGCGTGCAAATTTTTTAATCTACCGCTTATTACTTTATAAGAGCAAAATATGGCTAGGATTATAAAATTCTCCATTATTTATTTAATTATTAAAATTCAATACAATGAAAGCCTTCGCATTAACAACAATGATCGTAATTTTTTAAGCACAATTTTGTGCAAAATTTTGATATAGTGGTGGGGGTAAGTTCAAGACATGAAAGTGATGACGATGATACAGATGAGTAATTCCGTAATCGCTGTAATAAGACTTTAGTTAATAATGTAAATAATATTTAATACTTATTTGATTTTGTTTAAGTAATTAATTCTAATTTTTGCAGTTAAAGATCGTTTTAGATTTACATATATATATATATATATATATATATATATATATATATATATATATATATATATATATATATATATATATATATATATATATATATATATATATATATATATATATATATATATATATATATATATATATATATATATATATATATATATATATATATATATATATATATATATATATATATATATAAGTTTATTTTTGATATTTCGATAACAAATTGTTATCATCGTCAGGAAAACTAAAATGTTATTAAAAAATATTGATAGATTTTCCGACCTTTATAATTGTTAAATAAAAATGTCAGGAATTTTTATTATGTTATTAAAAATTTAATTTGAAAAATTATTGTCACAAAAAGTTCATACACTTAGAAAAATTCTTAATAATATTATAAAATTGAATAATTAAAAAAAATTGTTCACTTCCAAATAGAATCAAGCGTAATATAAAAGCTATAAGGTAGTTTCTAAGGCGAATTCGTAACAGGTGAAATTGACAGCGCAGCTGATAACTTTTTTTAATTTTAATATGTTTCAGATGTTAATGGAATAATTTTAAGAAATCTGAGAAAAAAATTAATTTTCACGAAATAATTTAAAGTTTTACGAATTAATTAAACGTTTTTTTTTTTCTTGTAAATATATTTTTTTATATATAAATTTTTAATTCCTTTTGTGTTTATATTTTTCCTTTGACATTTGAAAAAGATTTTTTTTCGTAGTGTTATATTTATTGCTCTTACATTTCCTGGTATGAATTCGCCTTGGTAGTTTTATTCTCTCAATTTTCATTGCTCAATGTTTACACACGCAAGCAGTGTTGCCTTCGCCAATTTTCAAAAAATGGCACAAAATGGGTTATTTGAAGAAAAAAGGTGTCACAAAAAGGGTATTTTCAAGAAAAAAGGGTCCCGTTTTTAAAAAACAATAAAAGCTTTAAAAAATTCTTCAAAAGAAAATGTATTTAAATCATGTAAATACATTTTAATTACATTTAGAAAAAATATTCAAATATAATTAATAACATCAGTTTAAATGATATTAATTTTAAATTAAATTTTTGGTTTGTACATTTGTACAACGGGTTATAGTTCAAGTTTTTTTCTTTCTTAAGTTTTTTCTTAAGAAGGATTTTTTTACAATACAAATTAGCTGTGATCAATAATTTTTGATTGAAGAAGACAAGAAAAATAATAATCAAATCTTTAGCTGGGGGACAACTACCTGTTTCGTAGTCGCTACACTACTTATCAGCACCCACTGGTATTTGAACTCGGGTCATGACGTATCATGATCTGGTACTTTAACCACTCAGCCATCGAGCATTTAATTGTTTTCTATCTATATTCATCTCACCCTTCATAAGAAAAAACTTAAGAAAGGAAACAACTTGAACTATAACCCGTTGTACAAATGTACAAACCAAAAATTTAATTTAAAAATTATAAAGTTCAACAAAAATTCAATAAATTGATATTAATTTTACACAGGTCCAGTTTTTGACTTCGTATTTAAATACAAAATTAGTTTATTTTCATTAAAAGTTAAGTTATATTTAAAGGCAAGTTAAATTTTTTCAATCTTAAGCAATTCCTCACATATAAATGATTCACTTAAATTCCAAATATTATGGAAAGTATTCCATAGAGAAACTGTTTGTTATTGAAACAGCCGTGTCAAGACGGCAAGAAAACAGCAACATTTGCAGTCTACACCTGACAGTAACAGTATTTTGCTGTTCCTGTTAGTGTTCTCATGTCAGCTGTGGACAGCACTTTAATACGTCTGTTTTAAAAGATCTGTCTTAATAAAAAATGACATTTTAATATGAAAAAAGTAAAAATAGTTTCAAATTAAAAGAAATTGCCAATAAAAGTTAAAAATCTTATTTTAGATTGCAAATTTTGCATCAAAAACATATTTTTTTCCACAGACTATAAAAAAGGACATAAAAAGTGATCAAGACATGTAATAATTGGGTAGTCAAAGGTATGTTTTAACCGTATGTCTTAACGGCATTTCATGTCTAATCTAGATGGGCAGTAACAGCCGTGTCAAGACGGCAAGAAAATAGTAACATTTATAGTCTACACCTGACAGTAACAGTATTTTGCTGTTCCTGTTAGTGTTCTCATGTCAGGTGTGGACAGCACTTTAATACGTCTGTTTTAAAAGATCTGTCTTAACAAAAAATGACATTTTAATATGAAAAAAGTAAAAATAGTTTCAAATTAAAAGAAATTGACAATAAAAGTCCAAAATTTTATTTTAGATTGCAAATTTTGCATCAAAAACATATTTTTTTTCACAGACTACAAAAAAGGACATAAAAAGTGATCATGTGCTTTTGTTGACGGAGTTGAAATAATGAAAAATCAAGACATACGGGTACTCCACCATGTAATAATCGGGTCGTCAAAGGTATGTTTTAACCGTATGTCTTAACGGCATTTCATGTCTAATGTAGACGGGCAGTAACAGCCGTGTCAAGACGGCAAGAAAACAGTAATATTTATTGTCTACACCTGACAGTAACAGTATTTTGCTGTTCCTGTTAGTGTTCTCATGTCAGGTGTGGACAGTACTTAATAAACTTCAAAAATCCTTATTAAAAATAATAATAAGAGAATGCAACTTCATTCTATTTTTTATATTATGATTAACTTTGGGTACGTATCGATATGAATAAATCCAAGACAGCAATAAATCCTTTAAGTGAGAATTTGATTAAATTAATTGGTAAAAAATATATAGAATTTACGTAATCATTGAAAGAGTTATTTAGAAAATCGTTGACATAGCTGGAAAGATAATGAGAAATTACGTTTAAATACAAATCTTATAAAGCGATTAAATACCAGTCTTAGACTACTCAAGTTAGAGAACTATTTATTTCGACACAATTCTCAATGTAAGACACGAGTAGAGAGTGAGCTGAGGTGGTCCGTACTTTTAGCGCCAGATGAAGAATGAAACTATATAAAGATCTTAGAACACTATTGGTTTTTGGTAAAATTAATAAAAAATAATCGCGCTAAACACTAAGGTTGTTTTTGTTACATACTGATAAATTCAACCAAGGCCAGGAAACATAAGTATCATAATTAATTTTTGAACTTAAACTTTAAATTTGCTTCTTGAGAAAAAAGCCTTTAAGTTTTTTTTTCTGCAAAAAAAAAAAAATTAAAGAAAATGCATTGTAATTGAATTATTTTGCAAAGTTAGATTTATATTTTCATATTTGTATTATACCAAATGAACGATTTGCTGATATCATTTTGCATGGAATTGACTGCAATTTTTAAACTAATTTATATAAAGTAATGTTTTTGATTTGTATAAACATATTAAGATTGATTAGTGTCGTTATATATGTGTATAAAAGATACCTACTATAGAAATTATTATTCCTCTCCCACACTGTGTTATTCATATTCAGTCATATTATTTTAAATCTCCTATTCTTTTTAGAGTTAAACTACAACGATATCAACGGCAGTAATTGCAGTAGTAAAAAAGGAAAAAAGCAATATTCAGTGGACTTTAATCAAAAAAGAAAACAAAAGCACAAAGAAAACAACTAACATACTACAGACTGCAAACAAAATGGATGAAAACGAACAAGAGCTAAAAAGTCCCATGAAACGAGTTGGATCCACCCGCAAGGTGTTTCTATTTAATAATATACGACAACAATTAAACGAACACTTACGATGCTTAGATTCTCGTGTTGAATCGCAAGTTTCCCTTATACAAGAGCTTCAGGACCTTTTCCGACGAAGAGGCGAATTAGAATTAGAATACAGCAAAAACCTGGATAAACTGGTGCGTAGTCTACA
This sequence comes from Thecocarcelia acutangulata, assembly GCA_914767995.1. Lineage (NCBI taxonomy): Eukaryota > Metazoa > Arthropoda > Insecta > Diptera > Tachinidae > Thecocarcelia > Thecocarcelia acutangulata. Next base: position 162,176,951 of record OU612094.1, on the reverse strand, counting down.
AGCCCGACATAAGGAACAAAAACAGAAGCGCGAACAATGGCATATATTTTCAGCTTATGCCTGCTGGTCTCATTTGCTTGAACAGACACAGTCATTAAGCAAAGATCACGCCACCTTATCAGAACTATACTCGGTAAATATTGTTTCATCACTGCAGACGACGATTGAAGATGTCCAAAGAATATATAAGAAGTGTAGATTAATAGGCTATGATATACATGAAGAAATATTACGAGTATTAGAGGAATTATATGCGACCATGAAAACTTATCAGAAATATGAAGCCGAATGGAAAGCGGCTGAAGTAAAACTAATGACTGCTGAAGCACAACAACAGAAATTAGAACAGAGTATACAGAAAGAAAAACTGCGTAGTAGTAAAAAATTTCGAATGATTGAGAAAGAAGTGTTAAAGCGACGCACAAAATACTCAGATGCCCGCATGAAGGCATTAAAAGCTAAGAATGAGTATCAATTATGTTTGGAATCTTCCAACACGACCATTCATAAGTATTTTATAGACGATTTAAGTGATTTAATTGACTGTATGGACCTAGGCTTCAGTTCGATGATCTCCAGATGTCTAGTGATGCATGTTACTGCAGATCAAGGTCGTGCACGATCTATTTTAAGTCAAGCTGATAATTTAGCTCATGTCATTCATTTGATAGATAGTCAACAAGATAAGCAAAAATTCATGGAACAATATCATGCGGCATTTATGATTCCTAAACGTTTTGAATTCCAAGGCCAGTTTAGCAATGATCTTTTGGAGCAAAGTGTCCAAAAAGAATTATATGTCGACATGGAACATCGTTTACAATTAATAGGTCAGCGTTTGAATTCATTGCGCACAGAATCTGAAGAGATTTGGAAGACTCTTGAAATGGCAGAAGTTAAGTTACTAGAACATTTCAACAGCAAGGACTGTGATGTAAGCCCCGCTTTTACGGAGCACAATAAAAGCCTTTTGCAAAAGGGCGGTGCCACTATGGCGTTTAATCCCAAACTCAAGGCTGAAAAAGAAGAAGTCGAAGACTTTTATATAAATAAGATACGAGAATATATACGAGGTACATCGCGCATAGCGCGTTTAGATGCAAAAGCCAAGTATTTAAGGGAAATGCTTTTAACGGACAATAATAAGGCGTTCACCACGGAAATATTGGAGCATCCCATAAACAGTAAACGCAAACGAATAGGCCGAAAAAATCAATCAGGTAGACCCAAATTATTTGGTGGTTCCCTTGAGGAATATCTCGAGTGTACTGGTGAAGATATACCGTTGATCATACGCAGTTGTATACGTGTCATAAACCTATACGGGTTGCATCATCAAGGCATTTTTCGTGTGTCTGGCTCCCAAGTAGAAATAGCGAACTTTAAAGAAGCTTTTGAACGAGGAGAAGATCCTTTGGCCGATACCACCGATGCCTCTGACATCAATTCCGTTGCCGGAGTTTTAAAGTTATACTTAAGGGAATTGCGGGTGCCTCTGTTCCCAAAGTTCTACTTTGAAAGTTTTATTTCTATAGCCGAAATGCAAACAAAAGGTGATATGGTGAAAGGCATAAGACAGTTTTTACAAAATCTTCCTAATTCTGTTGTCATAGTCATACGTTATATATTTGCTTTTCTCAATCATCTATCCGAGTACGCTGATGAAAATATGATGGATGCCTACAATCTGGCAATATGCTTTGGCCCCACATTGATGCCAGCACCTGAAGATAAAGATCAAGTTCAGTATCAAAACCAAGTAAATGAACTGATCAAGAATATGATAATCTATCATGAAGAGTTGTTTCCGAAGGAACTTGGTGGTCTCGAATATGAAAAGTATATATCACCGCACACTCTTGATATGGATGTTGGAGACTCGCCTTCAGAAGTGCTAACCGAGGATCCAGAATCGGACGCCTATCCATCTGAAGATGAATCTGAAGTCCTGGAAGCCATGGCACAGTTTGATTTCAGTGCTCGATCCAGCCGTGAACTATCCCTCACCAAGGGTGACTGTATTATTTTAAGAAAACAAGTATCGAACGATTGGTGGCAGGGGTCAGTAAATGGTAAAGAGGGTTTAGTACCCGATAAATACATATCGCTTAAGCTCAAAGATGAAGTTCGTCTACCCACACAAAATTCTCAATCTATGGAACACTTGTACTTAGAGAACTCTTGCTCTTCAACGACATCAATGTTAGTAGATAATAAAGATATCGCAAAGTACGTTGTTAATGAAGTTTATTTTAACAATACCAACAATTCCACCACTGCTAATGCCAATGCCGCTGCCAATGTCAATGCCGCATCCTCTTCTTCCATTTCGCACATTAATAATACGACAACAACAAATAAAATTACAGGTGGTGGTAATAACAGTGCTTGTGGTAGTGGCAGTGGCAATGGTAATGTCTCGGGCGTTCTTAGTGGCGGCAATAATGGTATAGGTTCAACAATAGCAACAACTAAATCGACAACAGCACTTCATACAATTGGTGGTGGTGTTAGTATTGTTGGTGTTAGTAGTGGTATTACTACTTCTACAGGTGGGGATAATTCATCCTCTAATTTAGATGGTGCATATTCTGTTCTTACAAATGATGGCCAATTACATTCAACAAGTACTCCTCCACTTCCTCTTTTGCACCATACATCAACATCAGCTAACACAACAGCATCTGCATCATCTATAAACGCTGCACCTGTATCTACTAATCACTCATTAATTAAATTTATCAAGAACAAAAATAAACAATATCACGACGAGCCACATTCCTTTGAGAATGCAATCGAATTTCAAAATGCATACGATGAGCAGATAGAAAAATTTGAGACGACCGTATAGAAGTGGAGGAATATGAATGCTCAATTCTCACAAAACGCACACATTAAAAACTATAAACGCAAAAAACCATTTGAAAAGTAAGCATACACTCTAATTATTAACCGAAGCCTATTTTTAATTCATTAACAAGTGCTATATATTATAAACATTCATACTAACTAATAATTTTCATATGTAGTATTCATATGTACATACATACATACATACGTACATTTTCAGTAAAACTATAACTTCTTTTTTTGTACTAAGATTTGAGCAGGGAAAGTGTTAATGTCCAAAACGTTTGAATATAAAACACGTAACAAATGCATGCACAAAAATTTGTGTCGTTTAAATGAGCAACATATTTTTTCTTTTTAATTTCTATTTTAATAACATATTTAAATCTTTTAAGCAAAACTCTTCACAACATTTTTTAAAGTATATCAAATGCAGCAGCCGATACAGCTGTAATGGCTTGAGCATTTTGTATTTTCCAATGAATTAAATATACTACACACAATTTAACTATCTTAATATTTCTAATGCACGGTATACATATGTTCACTTGCATACATATACATATGTACGTCGGATTATTTTATATTTAGAATTGACGCATTTCCTTTGTGGAACAACCATTTAACTAACGAGTGGAATTGTTTTTAGTCATAAAACTTGATTGTTTGTTTTGGCTACTGTAATCTTCCCCCTGGTTTTTGTTTTCAAATAGGGAATAAATCCCAAACTATTTCACAATTCTAAGGAGATCGATTTGTAATATAACGCTCTTTTAGCGAATCGAACTAAAAAATTATAAAAATTTACCCTTACACAAATCGCTCCTTTATTGCAACATAGTCATAACTAAAAAAGCTTCTTTCGAAAAAAACTCATTTCAAATGTTTAGTTTCCATGCAAGTCTTAGAAAATTTTTTCAGAAAAAAAGAAACAGTTTAAAAGTAATTTGAGTAAATTTGTTGTACAATATAAAATATAGTACTGTTAAGAATTCTGCATTGCTAATTCGAATAGCTAATTTTTTGAGATATGACTATGTTGCAATAAAGGAGCAATATATAACGAAAAGCTAACAATGTCAATATAATGCAATGTAGTATGCATGTGCTTGCTAGTATAAAAATGTAAATAAAACCAAAATTTTTCGTTTATGAGTTCGGATTAATGATGTTATCCTATATAAGCCATTTCTGCTTAATCTCCACCGTTATTTTAACTGAATTGGCTCTAATACAGAATGATGTCCCTAAAAGTTGAATCTTTCTACGAACTTCAAGCGTAGTTAATTGAATTGCGCAATGAATTACATGCATAGAGTCCTTGAGGTAATTTTTATAAGGCAGAAAGATCCAGACCAAATGTTCTCTCACTATATCCTTTTTATAGGGACTTAGTTTAATCTACGATAATTAGAGAATTTAACTGTAAGGCTAGCATATAAACTCAACATATAATACTAAATATAATAATTAGTAAGTTTCGCCCTCCGTATTTGCTGATAAAGCGAATCTGCATTCACTAACTTTAACTTTTTGCAAATTGAGCGCAGGATTTCAACACTTGTCGAAATTCAACAAATTCTTGATTTCTTGAAAAGTGTTAAAACTTACCAGTGTAGAGCAGGGGTGCCCATTCTGTATGGAAGAGCAAACACCAATGCATTTAAGAAAAAACTAATTTTATTTAATAAGCAAAGTATACGAAAGCATGGTTGCTTTGCACTTGTGCTTGCTAAGTGCTTTTACAAAAGCAATTGAGCACCAAGCTCATAGGGCTGGGCTCTTCAGCACACACGAGACTAATTTATCTGCCGTAACATGTATACGAGTACACAGCATTGGGTATGTATTTATTAGTGATTTTGTATACATCTGATTGCTTGCTGAAACCTGGTTCAAAAAACTATGCCGACAAAGTATCGTTCCCTTCATCCCGTTCGCCAACAAGCTGCAGAACAATTGTTTTCGTGTATTCTAGCACAATGTAATTATGCCAACGAACGAATATGTTCAACATGTATAAATTGGCGTTTAACTCTTATCTGGCAACAGTGTTTGAAATGACACACTGCTTGCTTATACACACGAAAAGTTTACAAAGCATTGAATTTGTCGATGGCAAGGCAAAGCGGTTTTAAGTGTAAGATCAGGCAGTGCGATTTTAATTGCCCAACTTTTTCACAATTTTCTTTTGAACTTGCTTTTATGTTCACACACAAAAACTTTTTTCGGCACTTGTGTTTTCTCTAGCTTTTATTTCTTATAATTTACATTGTATATGAACATTACATGCATACATGAGAGAAGAGCATGGAATTGTTGAGTACCGGCAATTATTCTCTTCTGATTCTTCTCACCGAAAGCTTCTATAAAATCAATAATTGCCCAATTTAAAATTCTGATGTCTAACTTGGCACTAAAGCCGCTTTTACACACTATGTATTTCACATAAGCTTTTTCAGCTTCGATTCACCTGTAATTGTGTATGTTTGTCAAAAATTGCAATTTATATACGGTTTATAATTTTGCTTTCACATTTTTGCTTTAGTTTCATTTGACATAACCCACAATAATTTATGGAATCAGTTTTTATAATAAATTGTGTATGTATCATATGTATACCTTTGTATTAAATATACACAAATAAATTAGCAAACTACTTCCTTATACGTATATTTCATCGTTGACGTCTTGTGAGATTGGTTTTTAAACAGGCCGATAGGGAAAAAAGCTGTAATTTTTGCTCACAAACGTACATGTACATTTACGTCTGACATTGCCTATGCTTTATTATAAAAAATAATTATTTAATTGTTGTGTTGTATTAAAATATTAATTCGTTAAAATTTCCTTAAGATAAGACATGATATGTTTTTAATGTCATTTTTCACAATGTAAAATGCCTACATGTCGTCTGTTACCTCATAAACATTGCGCCTGTAAAAAAAAACATGAGCAAAGACATGTGACAAAATTTCAAATAGAGTGTGTTCTATTTTGTTATGTTTAAACATCTGACATTAGAACTCGATGCCTTGCGAGCAATTCAGCGGCCGTTGATTTTGGGTGGTGTAAGTAGTCGGCTTTAGGAAATTTAAACGCATTAATATTTTAATATGTTTTAAATAATTATTTTTTATAATAATAAAAAGCATAAGCAATGTCAGAAGTAAATGTACATGTACGTTTGTGAGCAAATTTTACAAACCGGCTACAAAAATGAAAAATTTTGGCAGACATAAAAAATACATGAGGAATTACATATTATAAAAACAGACGTAAAAACATATCGTCTATGGGTGCCTTACGGAATAATTTCGCACAAAATTTCATACCAAAACTCGATTTTTCCAATTTTCCTACTTTTCCGGAGGGATTTTCCAAAATTCCTTCTGTAAAAACCTTCTCCTCGAAAATACGAACAACTGACTACAAATTTTACAGAAATCTGCCCAGATATTCTCGTTTTATGTATTACTTCTACACCATTTTTCATATATTTATTTTACACCTTTTATATATATATATATATATATATATATATATATATATATATATATATATATATATATATATATACATATATATATATATATATATATATATATATATATATATATATATATATATATATATATATATATATATATATATATATATATATATATATATATATATATATATATATATATATATATATATATATATATATATATATATATATATATATATATATTTTTTTTTTTTGCCACATCGAAACACAGTATATGTTTCTTTTTGGGCCAGAAATTTGGCTTTTTGCATTCCCGTACTTTAGGTAAATTTAATCTGTATTTGAGAGAAACTTATGCATTCTCTCTTTTGCACGAAACTTGCCCGGAAAGTAAAGAAAAACACCTATATTGTCTTTTGTCACATGTATTATTTTTGCTTTTACTTACTTAATATTTTCCAATATATATTTGTCATTAAAACAAAGCGTAAATAAAATAAAAAATCGCAAGGTTTAACTTACGCGCTGTTCATAGAACACAGACGAGCAACTCGTCTAGAAAATTTGTATGAAAGTTGCTCAGTGATTGCCATGATGGGGGAGGGGGCGGTTTCTAAACATCTGCGAAATTGTTTTACACTTGAAGGGCTGTAGTACATTGATTTAATACCTTGCCTTTTGATAAAATGTATGTTATACTCACAGCAGACGCTTGCTAAGGATGAGGTATCAAACCTATAACTATTTGTCTTTATGAATACACAGATTATTTGTGCACAAACCATATACGGGTACTCGTACATACAAATTAAACATTATTATTAAATCAGGTATTCTAGTGAAGATTTTTATCTTAAATTTTGTGTAAAGAAAAAAAGGTTTATTATTTTTCTTACTGCATGAACCCGGTGATTATTTTTGTTCTCACAAATTTATATACAAAATATAATGGTAAAAAAGTTTTGATATAGAATGTTTATATATTTTTAAAACGAGCGCTGCTAAAAAAATCGTGGAAACAATTTGTTTTTAACTTGAGTTTACGAGTATAAAATAATAAAAGTCTCTATACACAAATGCTCAAATAACTAATCAAAAAAAAAAAAAAAACTACTGAAGTTATTAATATTTTTAAACAACTCATACATAAATATATTAATTAATAAAATCAAAGTTGGAAAATGTTCATGAAATATTTTTTGAAAACAAAAACTCATAATCAAAAATAACTATTAAAATTATTTTTCTACTAATACTATTTATAATAATAATAAAATACTTAACAAACTATTATACCATTAATTAGCATTTGAAACAGAAATTTTAAAACAAAATATTCAAACTAATAATTAATTAATAACAGAAACCAACTTAAATGTTATGTATTAAAATCAATGCCATAATCTCATTGTGTTTATAATTCAAGGAATTTTCTCATTTTAATATAAGACCTAAACACTGTAAAAGTTAATATTTTTGGTTTTTGTGTTATGTATTTTTTTTATCTGTATTTGTTTTTCATTCATTCTCATTACCATTAAAACTCACATAAAATTATTTACATTATCATGTTCATATCTATATCATTTTATATATGTGTATTTAAATGTAAAACAAATTTCTTTTCAAAATTAAATTTATATATTTTAATAGTAAAAAAAAGAAAAATTAATTTAAGTTTTAACGTGCATATTGTAATTGCATTATAAATTAGAAATTACTTATTTAGGTTTAATATTATGTTTTTTCCACTTTTTGAACAAAAACATTTGTATTGAAATTTTTAGCCGTAGGTCAAAACTATAAAATGCAACAACAAAAAAATATATATAAATATATACATACATATATACATACATACATATAAATAGAAGTATGTACTACTTAAATATGATATTTTTTTTTTATCAAATTACTCAAATTTTACTCAAAGAGTGAGATTTTAATTCTCTAATAAATTTGCTTAATGATAGTTTTTCAGTGTATTTTTATACTTATAAATTATGTTTGTACTTTTTATTTTGTCCCTACAACTGTTTGAAATAATTTTACTTATTTAAAGGGAGCTCGAGAAGGTTGGAGTAAAGGCCGGGGCACATAGAAACCGTCGTACTTTATCCGTCTCCTTTTTCAACTGACATCAACGTACTTATATGAATTATGAAGTTGGCACAATCAGTACTATGTTACCGGATATAAAAGCAACTGCATTTTATTTTAATTTGATTAAAATCTTTTGATTTATTTTCCATACATAGCACAGAAAATCTAATACAATCTGTTTTTAATTTATTTTATTTTTTAACGAAAAACTAATTGATTTAATACAAAAAGTATTATCAGATAATTGTCAAAGTTCTTAACGTACGTTAATTGTTAAAAGTTGCTCAACTTTAATATTTTCCGTTGACGGAGAAGTACAGAATGTGACAAAGCTCTTAAGAATACAGGTATTTCAACTTCGTTGTAAGTTGAAAAAGGCAACGTATAAGGTACGACGGACTCTATGTGCCCCGGCCTTAAATTTCACTCCTGCGTGTTTTTTCTTTCTTTGTTTTTAGGTTGGTCGTATGTTTAGCATTTTCCTTATAGATTTTGTATATAAGGCACTGCACTACCAAAACTACAAATTTTGTTGTATAAAAAAGCAATTGTTTTGTGTCGATGCAAAGTGAGTTTTGTTTATTTTTATTTAATCATAAGAATTTTCTATAAATTCTGTTGCTTAAACATATTACGTATTAAGATTAAAAACAAAAAGTATGGAAATTTATTATGATTTTACTAAACAAACAACACAAAATATGAATTATGATGAAATATATTTATCAGACCTGTCACAGAAATTATTCATTTCGGTCGATTTTGTTCTACCTTCTTCAGACATTGATCAGGGGATGATCCCTGTATATGTGTGTAGTGCATTGCACCGGAACTAGGCGCTATGGAGAGAATGAAAGAACATTTGTTTTAATACTATGTAATAATTCGGTCATAAAAAACTTATTTTCATTTTCTTTTTTCAAAATTGAAATAATTTTCGAAAAAAGATTATTTTTTTTATTTTATTTATTAATTTAAATTATAATTTATAAAATCCTAAAAGCGCCAGCTATTCAGATCCCTTAGTCCCAGCTTACTCATATTAGGGGTTTTTGATCAATTTTGCCTCAATTTCCCATTGCGTTCATACACAAAACCTTTATGTCGTCAAGTTTAACTGCTACAAATTTTCAAATTTTGTTTTTGTTTCAAATGTTTTTATGCGAATGAAAATATTTATTCGAAATAGTGGGTGGCAGTAAGTTTTTTTGCCTTAAAGTATTAAACACATAGACCACAGCAGATTACACGACTTCACAACAGCAAATGCTGCAACCGGCAATTGTAGTCGTGTAGGGCACTACTGAATTCCTTTGAAACCTGCAGCAACATAAATTCATTTTCAAAAAATTATATTTCAGTGTGGCCACCTTAGAGATTTTAGCTTCACAAAATTTGTTGATTTACAGAACAAGATCTGTTTATATCAAAATTTCATGAATAAGTTCTTCTGTCTAAAAAGTAACGTGTTAAAAAGATAAAAAGAGTAAATTAACTTAAAAAAGTTTTCGTTTAGTACAATTAACTCAGATTAAGTGGGCCTTCAAAGTTTAAAATGTAATCTAATATAAACTTCTGATCCATAATGAGAACAGCGTTAAAGAAATGAACTGCTTGTACGTGATGTAAAATCAACTGGTATATGCATATGTATCTAATCACATCTAATAATTTAAACTGCTTAAGGCACGGTATCATTAATGAAGTTTGCTTAAAAAATGAAAAAAAAATTTTCAAATAACTATTGTAATTTCAATTGTAACAGTTAAAATCCTAATAAATACTGCTTGAGCAAACTTTTGAACTGAGCTGAGAGCGCTACTCTCAAAACAAAAGATCTGCTCATCACTAAAGTGGAATGATGAGGACAGGTCAGCATATTAGTTCTTGAAGAACGTCCGAAAACAAATTTTTCTAAAATGTATGAGGGTTTATTATATTTAATTATTTTATAAAACTGCAGCATAAGTCGCTGGTCGATAAAAGTTTAAAAGTCAGAGTCTAGAGAAAACTTGTCAAATAAGTGTTTAATGAACATATAATATATTTTATGAATACGGCCGTAAGTATGTATGCATATATTTAACAGAAGTACCAATATATTTATTAATTTATTTAAAACAGCATTTAAATTTTACTGTTATTTTATGTTATATTAGAAAATAAAATATATCCAGGAGCTAAATTATTTTTATGCACATTGGTCACACTGTTTTTATTTGGTAGTTAACAAAAATAGGAATTAGTTTAATTCGAGTGCAGCAAAAAAATCAGCTTGGACAACAACCTGCAGTTGTGTCGTCTTGCTGTTGTCTAAATAAACATTCGCATTTAAAAGCATGTATTTTATATTTGACATATTGAAGTCGGTTGTTTGCTGGCTTCAATGTGTTTAATGCTTGAAATTTTCATATTTTTTGACACTTTTTCTTAAACTTGACGGTACCCTCAAGTCTGCACCCTTTTCCATTGTCTTCTCCCCGTTCTCCTACAAACTCAAGACTTAACGAGTCAAACTTGATGTGTGTAAACTGTCACTTACTTTCTCTTTTAATTTTATTTGACAGAAAACTTTGCTCATATTTCTAATTATAAATTTTTATACTGAAAAAACAATTATTTTACCATAATACAATTTTACTTTTCAGATCGGAAATAATAAAAAAAAAATAACAGCCAGTTCGCCGATGTCGAAAGGATAAGTTCATTCGCACTCTAGGCGAAAGAAAATTGATTTGTTTTTTTTTTAACTTTATTCTATGCGAACGATGTGTCAATATTCAATAAAAATACATAAGTTCATGCGAACGAACAATAATGACATAGACAAACCCAAATTGATTCGAATGTGAGTGACTAGCTTTCTTTCGCATACATTTTCATTCGATATCGTCGAACAGGCTGTAAATATACTTTCCTCAACATGTACAAAATTTCAATATATAATGAGTGAAATGATGCGATTATTAATCGGGCTATACATTTCTGTGTTCTCGTACTTTTGCATATTAAATTTCATATCTTTTCGAGAGAAACTTGCTCTTGCAAAATTTAACAAAAAAGTTAAGAAATCATTTGTTGCGTTTGAAGTCCAAATGTAACCAATGGGCTAAAAATTTATTACAACTTTTCGTTTATATATTTTTATATATACGAATATATTTGAACAAGCCAGACACAAGCCAACAATATTATTGCCGAAACTCCGGCAATAAATTATGAAAAGTTTTACACAAAATGCTAAAACGAGCCTATCAATGCAAATCTGAGAATAGGGAACATTCCAGTAATATTATTTTCCGTACTTTCTGTAAAAAAAATTCCATTTTATGTATTTCATAATTTGAATTCGTGATCCTATTTGCTTTGACCTTTATTTAATTCAATATTTGCAAAAAATTCGTTCAGCTCAAGGTCCTTTTTGTTTTTTTTTTTATATTTAATGTATTTTTCAATATCTCGTCTTCCTTTGGAAGACTTCTTCATGAAAATTTGTTTTTGTGTGTAAATTCAATACAAAATTTATATTGAATTTATCACACAAAAAACAAATTTTCCTGAAGAAGTGTTTCAAAGGAAGACGAGATATTGAAAAATACATTAAATATTAAAAAAAAAAAAAAAAACAACAAAAAGTACATTGTATTTTATAATCTAAAAATTAAAAAGAAATGTGTAAACGAATTTTGGGCTACGCCGTATATGTTTTTGACAAATTTACAAAAAGGAAAAGAAAGACAGCTGTATACCACTACCGTATTAAAGCTGCCTTGATTTTAATGTTTTGTTTTGGATTTTGGTATGAAACAGAATTCAAGTACTGTCAAACACTTTTCGAAGGTGTTTCAAAAGTATGAAGTGTTTGTTCTGTTTCCAAATGTTCCAATGTTTGTTTTAAAAATTGTTTTAAAATACAATGGTTAGAACTACTGCATAGTAGTAACCTGTGTTCTTTAGATCATTTTGCGCAGCCTTTTAGTATGCACATAAAGTATTTTTCCACACATTTTGGAAAATATTGGCATTAGTCAAACTAAACATTTTTTTTATGGATATTTGACTTATTAAACGTTAATAAACAGAAAATTTGTTTTATGTATGGTTTAGAATTGGCTCTTAAAAAGTAGGATTGAAGTTACATAGTAACATTATTATCATTTTAAACCCGCTCAATATTTTTAATTATGTATGTAACAACGCTTTTACACACAGAAAGTTTACTTTGCAAAATCTTGAGTTTGGTGGTGGCTAGGGAAAACAGAGTGGATCTCTTACACTCTTTCAGCCCAATTATGAATATTCTCACGAAATTTATTTCTTACATAAAGTATCTTTTCAATTCAAATTAAAGAGAAAATCACAATTTTTGTTACCTTGACCGCAAGAGTTGATCTCCCATTATTGTTTTCAAGGAATGGAGAGAAGGAAAAATAAAAACAAACCTCATACTTAATTTTTGTACATAATTGAAGGAAAGGGAAAAGTGATAAAATTCCCACTGAATTTTTATTTAAAATTGGGTTGTTTATTTTCTTTTGTCAATAAAAAACTCAAGACTGCAAGGTAAACTTTCCGTGTGTGAAAGCTGTGTAATATAATTGTAATTGATAGATCGACGAGTTTTTTTCTCTCTCTTCAAAAACGTACATAGCAGTCTTTCACACGTCGTAGCAAATCATGTCAAATAACAAAAAATAGTCTTGACTTTTTCATAATAGTATAGTAAATAGTAAAAGTTGTAGGGTTTTAATTTTATTTTTATATAATTTTCATATTTTATAAATTAAAAACGGACAATATAATATATTCATCGTGATCTAATTAGCAACCGTCATCCTCATCAATATTTTGTCATCGAAAATAGTAGTAATTAACAAAAATATGAAGGTTTAAAAAATAAAATAAATAAATGTTTCCACCTTAATGGATAAAAAGAACTTAATTTTTCTGGTTTTTGATTTTGATCCATACTAAAATTTTTTAACGCAATTTTAAACTTTAGTTTATTAATTAACAGATATTACATACAATATTGAAATCGTAAAAACAAAAAATACAATTACTTAATCGAAATAAAAAAAAAAAAGCTAAATTTTTATTAAGCATAAATATTCATACACATAAAAAATATATTTTTAAATAAAAATACGTATTAAAAATTACTTTAAAAAAGTAAAAGCATTTTTTCTAGTGTTTTATTTTAGTCGTGTTATATACATCATTTTATATTGAAGGTCCATATTTTGTGTATGAATAACTTTATAGAAAAAATGGAGCTATAACATTCTAGAGTTTATAGCCTATTTACACCAAAGCGAAATCTGCTCATTCGAGATTTCAAGCCAAATCTAGTAGATTTTGAGAAGATTTCCCATACAAAATGAAATCTACTTTATGAGTAGATTTCGACGAAATCTACTGAAATCTACTCAGTACTAAGCGAAGCAACTGTGATTTCTTGCAAAAAGTACTTAAAAATACTACGCTTCATCAAAAATTGCACTATAATGTGGTGTATGCAGTCTCTGGGCACAAAAAATATACACTTTAATGCTGGTGTATTCAGTCTCTGATAATATTGTGTTGTCAAACCCGCATGCATAAATTATTTTTGAGCAAATGAAATCTTACTAGATGTCAAAAAACGGTAGTGTAAACGATATAGATTTCGTTGTAGATTTCAATTCAAATCTACTAGATTTTGAGTTTGTGTAAATGCGCTATTATCGGGTTTAAAAAGTTCCGATGTTATACACCTCTGTAGTTGTGATATACATACATATACATGAAATTGCGATTTTTCATTACATTTCTCAAAGTATTTATACAAACTTGGTATCATTTGGAAGCTCTTAAATAGGCCTTTTTGGATATGCAAAAACCAGTTTGGAATCGGGACAAATTTAAATTCTCTGATAAACAGCAGCGTTGTCATCTTTGAAATTTGAAAACGTAGCATAATGGGGAAAAAGCGCGTTATTTCAACAAAAGCGCACCGAATTTTGAATATTTCTTTTCATTTTTAAAAATCCATTTTGTATTGTAAAAATTATATTTTTATATTAAAAACACGATAATGAAACAGCCTATTATACAAGGTGTGTTCCACGGAGATCTCGGATATGTATATATATATATATATATATATATATATATATATATATATATATATATATATATATATATATATATATATATATATATATATATATATATATATATATATATATATATATATATATATATATATATATATATATATATATATATATATATATATATATAAAGGGTGTTTTTTTAAGCTAGATAGAACTTTAAATTGTAAAAAGTAACACAAAAAATTAAATTTTGATGAAACATTTTTTTTATTTGTTTCAGTATACTCTGACAAATCATCATGAATAGACTCACGCTTGAACAACGCTACGAAATTATCCAAATTTACTTTGAAAATCAGTCGTCGATTCGCGACGTTGTTTTATCGCAAAATTGTGTTCAGCGATGAGGCGCATTTTTGGCTTAACGGGTTTGTTAATAAGCAAAATTGCCGCATATGGAGTGAGACCAATCCACAAGAGATCCTACAGACTCCATTACATCCAGAAAAATGCACTGTTTGGTGCGGTTTTCATGCCGGTGGCATCATCGGACCTTATTTCTTCAAAAATGAGGCCGGAGCTCGCGTTACGGTCAATGGAGATCGTTACCGCACCATGATCAATGATTTTTTGTTTGAAAATATGGATGACATTGATCCGGAGGAGATGTGGTTTCAACAGGATGGCGCTACGTGCCATACGGCGAACGCAACCATCGACTTACTGAAATCAAAATTTGGCGATAAGTTGATTTCGAGAAATGGACCTGTCAATTGGCCTCCAAGGTCGTGCGATTTGACACCTCTCGATTATTTCCTGTGGGGCTACGTGAAGTCACTGGTTTATGCTGATAAACCAGCAACAATTGACGCCTTGGAGGCCAGCATTGTTCGTGTTGTTCGTGACATACGGCCAGCAGTGCTCGAAAAAGTGGCCCAAAATTGGACGTCCAGAATGCGCTTCGTCAAGAACAGCCGCGGTGCCCATATGCCCGAAATCAAATGTTAATGTCACGTATTGATCTTTCGAATAAAAAAAAATTTTGATTACAATTTAATTTTTTGTGTTATTTTTTACAATTTCAAGTTCTATCGGGCTTAAAAAAACACCCTATATATATATATATATATATATATATATATATATATATATATATATATATATATATATATATATATATATATATATATATATATATATATATATATATATATATATATATATATATATATATATATATATATATATATATATATATATATATATATATATATATATATATATATATATATATATATATATATATATATATATATATATATATATATATATATATATATATATATATATATATATATATATATATATATATATATATATATATATATATATTCACGTGGAACACACCTACAATCAAACTGGGTCTGATAGCACCGCCTGATGATTTGCATTAAATTCATTCAATAGCTAGAATTCAGGTTTGTCAAACTTGACCTCTAGTACGACTCTCATTACATTTATTAAGATTTCATCAATTTTATTATTCAGCAATACTATATCAAAATAGAAATTCTTTTTTCTTCTGTGTAACCTGTAATATCAGGAAAAATTACCATTATTTTATTTTGTTTCTTTTTAACATTTTGTTGCTCTTTGAAAATATTATTGTAAAAATGTGTATTTGAAATTGGTCACGATAGATATATCTGGTTTTTAAGCGATTTTTTCTGTGTTTTTTGAAGCTAAACGTTAACTAACGACTGTTTTTTTTTATGTTGGAATACATTGAAATATACAATTAGAAATGGCCAAAAGTACTGGGAGTTCCGATGCCGAGCGAATACTGATCTAACATCTAAAATTCGATTGGAAAACAGTAATGGAGATATCCAAGTTGCTTAAATGTTCTAGGTGTAATATTTACAATGCGCTGGAACACATCAAGCAACATAAAAATGTTAAACAGCAGCCTAGAGGTCGTAAAACTATACCCCGGGAGGATGTTTAATTTATAAAGTAGCTGTTAATAATCCTTTCACGAGCTGAAATAAAAGAAAATATGAAATAGCGTCGGATTTTGGTATCGATATTTCAGCTAGTACAATAAGAAGACGTCTAAATGAAAAATGACTTACGTGGGTGTATTGCACAACGAATAAACAGAAGATATTTTGGAAAAATATACTTTGGAGCGACGAGACGTAGATTTGTCGCTTCGGCTCTGATGAAAAACAGTACGTATGTCGCCCTGCAATCCTGGATAAGCACACTTCACGTCTAGTGAAGAGTTGCTTAGAGGAAAACATTGCACTGTTCTAAAGTTGCCAGCTCAATCCTCGGACTTCAATCCAATTGAGAGCTTGTGGAATGATGTTGAGGAATATGTACGAGCAGTAAAACCAAAAAATTTAAACTTTTTGTGGCAAGAAACGCAAAAAGCTTGGTATGCTATTTGAAAACAACGTTGTATGGCATTAGTCGCAGGTTTACCCAGAAGATGTGCTGCGGTGATTCAAAATAAAGCATTTCCCACCAAACAGTAGCATTCTTTTTTTATGAAACTGAACCGTACTTTTACGTTTTATTTTGCCTATGTATTAAATTCATGACCAGAAAAAATTGTGTCAATCTCTATAATATGTAAATAAAATATAGGTAGCAAAATAGTATTAATTTTTCTTCATAATATTATTAAAATCTTAAAAAAAAATATCATGGACCCAAAAGTTTTCCGGTGAGTTGTAAAAATTATATATACATATATATATATATATATATATATATATATATATATATATATATATATATATATATATATATATATATATATATATATATATATATATATATATATATATATATATATATATATATATATATATATATATATATATATATATATATATATATATATATATATATATATATATATATGTGACAGTTTTTTGCAACTGCCAATACAGCCATTTACGCCAAATGTATTGTTTATATCAAAGTATATTAATATTTAATTAAGTGTATCCTGGTTTAAATCACTGAATGTGAATTTAATGGTTTATTCCAAGACGAATTGATTACTAGGCGGATGCATCGGCGAATTCAGTCCATCCGCCGGTTTTTCCTCTGTCAAGTTTTGTTTACCTCTTTCGGCGCCATTTATAATTTTGCACAACCACTTTTGACCAAGGCGAATTTATAAGATGAATGCAAGCGGAATTTACACAAATTTCTTAAAACTGCACTAAATCATACAAAAAAATCTGCTGATTAAAATGGCGCGAAAGAATTTGTACACAAAAGAAAAAAAATTTGTCTGTTTCATTGGAAAAATCGCGTGAAGCAAAAAATAATCACCTGTGCTATTAAGTTCATTTAGTAATGGATTCACCTTGGCTGCCACCAGCCAAGCAAGGCGAATTCATAACAGGTATATGCAAGCGCAATAAATACAACACTACAAAAAATAAATCTTTCAAATGTCAAGGAAAAAATATAAACACAAAGGAATTAAAACAAAAAAAAATATAATAAAAAAATTTACAAGACAAACTTTTTTTAATTATTTCGTGAAACTTTTAATTACTTCGTGAAAATTAAAGGCTCAAATCATAAAGCTTGGAAAAGTGAGGATGGCCAGCCAGATTGGGGAGAATTCTGCATGATAGCTGGTGCTCAAGATACAAAACACAAATTAAAAAATTGTTTTAAATTCTTTTTTCAAATTTCTGTTAAACAAATTTACAATTAAAGAAAGACTTAATTATTTCGTGAAACTTTTAATTATTTTGTGAAACGTAAAGTCTCAGATCGTACAGCTTGAAAAGGTGAAAATGCCCAGCCAGATTGGGGAGGATTCTGCGCAATATCTGGCGTTCAAGATACAAATAAAAAATTGTTTTAATTTTTTTTTTCTATTTTGTTTTAATTATGCCGTTGACATCTGAAACAGATTAAAATTAAAAAAAAGGTGTCAGCTGCGCTGTCAATTTCACCTGTTATGAATTCGCCTTGATTTCAAGCAAATGCTTGTTCAAGGCGAATTAATTATCAAGTGGATGCATCGGCGAATTCGGTTAATATGGCGGTACTCTCTCTGTCAAGTTTTGTTTACCTTTTTCGGCGCCATTTAAATTTTTGTACATGTTCTTTATCAATTACTTTTGACAGCTTAAGTGTGAATTCGACATTTTACACAAACAAAATATCTGTTGTTTTTATTATTGTTGTATTGTTGTAGCGAAGCGGCTACCTTGTTTTTTGTGTCATGAGCGCAGGTGATTATTTTTTGCTTCTTGCGTTTTTCCAATGAGACTGTCAAATTTTTCTTCTTTTGTTTACAAACTTTTTCGCGCCATGTTAATCTGAAGATTTTTTGTATGAATTAGTGCAATTTCAAGAAATTTGTGTGAGTTTAAAAATTAAAAAACTAATATAATCTGTGATTTTAATTACAAACAATTATAAAAGTTTATATATAACGGTTATATAAATTTTGTTCCCAGCTGAACGATCTTAGGCGAATTTAGATTTTGACATTCACGATATGTTTTACAATAAGAAAATACATAGTACTAAATTCGCCTTTCCGCTTGCATTCACCTGTATAAATTCGCCTTGGTTAATTTCTTTACAACCAAGGCGAATTAATACGGGTGAATGCAAGCGGAAAGGCGAATTCAGTACTATGTATTTTGTTATTGTAAAACATATCCTGAATGTCAAAATCGAAATTCGCCTAAGATTGTTTAGGTAGGAAAAAATGTTACATAAACGTTAAATACAAATTTTTATCACTGTTTGTAATTTAAATCACAAATTATAATGGCTTCTCACTTTTAAAATCACAAAAACTTTTTGAAACTTCACTGAATTACACGAAAAAAAATCTGATTAAAATGGCGCGAAAATGTTTGTAAACAAAAGAAAAGAAATTTGACAGCAAGGCGACTTTATACAGGTGAATGCAAGCGGAAAGGCGAATTCAGTACTATGTATTTTGTATTGTAAAACATATCGTGAATGTCATAGTCTAAATTCGCCTAAGATTGCTCAGCAGAGAAAACATTTTATATAAACGTTATATATAAGCTTTTATAATTGTTTGTAATTAAAATCACAGATTATATTAGTTTTTCATTGTTAAATTCACACAAATTTCTTGAAATTGTACTAAATCATGCAAAAAAATCTTCAGATTAAAATGTCGCGAAAGAGTTTGTAAACAAAATTTGACAGTCTCATTGGAAAAAACGCGGCAAGCAAACAATAATCACCTGTACTGTCAAGTTCACCTAGTAATGAATTCGCCTTGTTTACAACTGTTATTTTAACTGCATTACATATATTGAATATGGCATCACTATTAAAATGTAAAGATAACCAAACGATAACAAACGTTTTAGAAATTTGTTAGTAATAAATAATTCCCTATTTTACGCACAAATTTTTTTTTCTCTCTTAATCGTCTGAATAATTCTAACAGAGTAAATTAAACACCAATCAAACAATCCTCACTAAATTATTAGATTGCAAAAGTATGGAGCCATTGGAGAGCAATTTAGGTAAATTGGCGGAAGAATCACACAAACGAAAGGAACGTTTACGACAATTGCGAGAGAAAGCGTCTAAACATGAATCAAATAAAAGTTTAAACAAGGATGAAGTGTTACCAAAGTAAATGGAAAATGATTACATTTTGATCAAAAACATCGTAAATTTTACATGAATAAATATATTTTAGACCCATATTTCGAAGCTATAAACCACAGAACGAAGGAACGACTGGCGAAGTTCTTCCTCAGGAGCCATCTGGTGACATAGAAAATGCCGTCGTAGAGCAACTAGATTTGCTAAAGCAACCAATCATAATAGACGAAATTGATATCACGAATTTGGCTCCGCGCAAACCAGATTGGGACTTAAAAAGGGATGTTTCAAAGAAACTAGAACGTTTGGAACGTAGAACGCAGAAAGCTATAGCAGAATTAATCAGAGAAAGATTGAAAAAAAACCAACAGCAGAACGATATATTCCAAGCCGTCAATGTTGGAACAGCATTTACCGGCGAGACGGAAATCGCAGCTACTGCTGATTAAATTCAATTTAAACATGTAAATTTAGTAGTTAATAAATTTAATGACAAAACTAAAATGTTTGATTTTTTATCGTCTTGCTGATCTGCTAACATCTTTAGGTCTAAAATTTTCCTTTTCCATAGGCTGCAATTTCATTTTAAGCGAGTTTATTTCTGAAATAGATAAATAAAAGGATAAATGCAGCAATTATTTTTAAAATATTCTTACGTTCAGTGTATTTGTTTTCCAGTGAATTTGCAAATTTCCTCATCGAATCAAGTTCACGTGGTATTTCTTTTCTTAAAGACTCCACCGAGGCCTTCAATAAAACAAGTTCTTCTTCACGGTCTTTCAAAGCAAGATCTTTTAGTTTTATCGCCTGTTCTTGTTGCAAGGCGACTTCTGTGCGCCAGACAACAGTTGTTTTCAGTTTGTTTAGTTCCTGATTTTGTTTCATTATTATTTGGTTAGCTTTTGAAATTTCTTCAGTAGCCATTTCCAATGCCTGACGTTTTGTCTGACTGATTTTTTTCTCAGCTTCTAGTTCTGCTAGTAAATCTGCTTTATTTTTTTCATATTTTTTTATTTTTTCTTTCAGATTATTTATTTCCTTTCGTGAATCATGCATATGCATTTCATTTTTTCGTTCTATATTCTTCAGTGAAGATATTTCCAAATGTAACTTTTCATTTTGTTCCTTCAGATTTGATATTCTTCCCTTTGAAGCAGCCAATTCTTCAACTAAAGTTTCGTTGCGCTTTATTTCTTGCCTACATAGTGGAGTGTTTTAGGATATACATATGTACAATATATACATATATAATTTCAAACAAACTTACACCTTTTCATTTTGTATTGCACATTTCTCCGCAACTAATTTGTCTACTTGTTGTTGCAAAGCATTTATAGTTTTACGATTTCTTTCACAGTCCTGTTGCCTTTGCTCTGCAGACTTACGCACACTTTCCTGTAGCTGACTAACTACTTCTGTATGCTTTTGATTGAGAATTTTAGTATTATCAAGCATATTTTCCCTAAGTTTTAAACATTCTGCATCTAAATGTTCAATTCTTCTTATATAGTTATGTATTTCGTGTTGCAAATTTTGTGTTGCCAGTTCTTGATCCTTGCATTGTTTCTATAATTTTTGAAACCAAATAGAAGACACTGAAAAAATTAATATAGCTTTATATTTACCTGCAAAACATCCAATATATTGTTCATATAAAATAACACAACATTCAAAGGTGCCATCCGACAAGGTAAGCTCAAGTGTATCAAGTTTTTAAAAGGCCTTATTTCAACAAATTGCAGTTGGTAGTAAGAATCCAAGGTGCTATTGGAGTCTCTTCTATCTACTTGTGTTTGCTGCGGCTGTAACAAACATATTTCCAACTTTCCTGCTTGACAATCGCGTAGAATATGAACAAGATTTTCAATAAAACCAGCAAAAGGAACATGTAACGATTGATCCTGTTTTAATTCTTGAAAAGAAGTGCTGTCTACGGTTGTAATATACATTTTGCGATGATCGCATGTTTCAGATAATCTTAATTGCTATAGCAAATGGAGAAGCTATTAGAATTTTTTATTTTGGTGTGAGTTTTATAAGCCTTACAATTAATCCTTTTAACTCTAATTTTTCAGCATAAACAAAACAGCTTTTTTGTGCTTTTAACCCATTTAAACGAAAATTAACCATTATCTTAGCTGGCGGTAGAATAGATTCAATTTTTTTAGTGTAACTAGAGTTGGCAAAACAATTTTCTTCAACCAGAGGTGTGGGCAAAAAATGAAACATTTTTTAATATTTATTTTTTAAATTTGAGCCAACTTCTAAAATATTTGTTTATCAATATTTCAAAATAATTATGTAAAAACGACTTTGAAAAATTGACAGATGGGGAGTTCATAAAAGACACTTTTACATTAAGCAGTAGTTATGTAATCAGTTACCCTTGCGGTTGTATATTTAGTATGCTTTTACATTTAGACAGACGAAATTTGCCGGTACTGTAACGAAAATTGTCGTTGGGGGAGAGTATGTAGTACACGACCCTCTGTACTAGATTTTTTTTTCTTGGACCAGTACTCAGGGGATGACCCCTACATATGCCGGAACTAGGAAAGTAGGTTGTGGTGAGAGGGAGTAGTGTTTGTGAACATTTGATTTGAACTTTTCAACGTTATAACAGACAGAAAACAAGTATGCAGGCAACTTATTCCACAGACAAAGCGTACGGCTGAAAAACGAATTCTCTCTGTAATGCGCATCCCCGGGCAATCGACCACAAATGGATGAGCTCTGGACGATGAACGTGTGCTACGTAAAAATGTGCGAGTTTCGGGAACAAGATCCCTAATCTCGTCAGAGCAAAATCCATTGTAGTAACGATAGAAGAGAGTAACGCACCACACACTGCGTCGATGCTCCAGTGAGTCAATAAAATTGGATACCCTGTTGTCACCGATAAGCTTTTTCCCTCTCCTGCACACGGTCGAGTAACCCCAAAATAGACTTTAATGCACCGGCCCAAACATGAGAGTTGTTTTCTATTTTCGGTCGGATGTAGGTGGTATAAATAGTCGGATGGAGTGAAGTATATTTTACACCGTTTCAAAAACCAGAGGCACTTGAATGCTTCTTTGGAGATAATAAAAATATGTTCAGTACAGCGAACGTCAGACTGTATCTTCAATCCAAGAACACCAAGAGCATCCGATTCCTCAATATTTATACCATCTATGAGTACAGATGAGGCAGCACTTGCGGTCGTTTGTTTGTGTGTTATTAAACAACATTGGGTTTTACGAGCGTTAAAAGCGGCTCTGTTTTTATGACCGCATTCGGAGATTAATAGAAGGTCACTGTTCAGTGAATCGTTCGTATTTAGCCTCTTGGCAGCGATCTCTGATAGGCTGGGTCTATAGCTAAAAGAGTACGAATGGCAAATGCTGCTGTCATATGCGAAGGAGTGGATAGGGTTGGAAGTTTGATAGAGAAGGTCATTGAGAAAAATAAGAAAGAGGTAGGAGACATTCTTCGTTTCTCTTTTTATCTTTTCGAATTTTTTATATTGTTGCTTCATATCATTATTCCCATAGCAACATCAACTTCATATAAGCACATTAGCTGTGCTTAAAAAAACAACAGCAAAAGAAAAACGAAAAGTTTCTGTCTATATATTAATTTCATAAATGTAAAAGATTTAAGGTCTAAATAAACAACACAAATTGTTTGTCAAACATGTCAATGTTTTAAGTTCGTGCAAACATTTTTGTTCGTTTGTGGGAGTGTTTAGGTTAGGCTGTACAGACCGCCAGAAACCAGCCCATTAGGTTCTTTTAGTTACATTGTGTTGCCTGTGGAAGAAGTGCAGCCCATTTGGGTCGCTTCCAAGGCCGTCCTTGACAAGATTACGTCAAATCTCTTGTCGCACAGTAGAGCTGATGCACAGTAATCAATATACTCCGGAAGGTCCATTACACTTCTATTATCGAAGCATGACCAGTCGCTCTTTCCACATCCCACCGCCTTTTAACATGACTGCCGAGCACATGGTCACTGCCTTCACCATGAGATCAGCCGGCATCCAATGTATTATCGTAATTAGTGCTTTAGTTGGCGTAGTGTAAGAAGCACCAGTTACCATCAAAGCAGACATCCGCAGTATCCTTTGGTTTTCTCTAAAGCCCTCCACCAAACAAGCGTCCCATACATTAATATGGGCTTTATTACCATGTTAAATAGCCAGCAAGAATTCCAAGGATTTATACCCCAGGTCTTCCCGATGGCCTTACGACACAGGTACAAGGCAAAAGCTGCCTTGTCCGCTCTAAATTGAGCATTCTTCTACCAAGACAGTTTTGAATCAAGGTAGATTCCCAGGTATTTTGCACTATCCGCCAAACTAAGCTCAATGCCCTTTAAGGTTGACGGATTGAAAGGAGGAAAATTGTATTTTAAGGTGAACAGTACAAGCTCCGTTTTTTGTCGATTAAGACTGAGATCACTATTGGTGCTTCATCCATCTATGATCCTTAGTGCGGAATTCAAACACTGTGAGAAGGTGTCCGGATATTTACCCGATACCGCCACAGCAATATCATCGGCATATGTCACAGTTTTGAAGCGCATGGAGTCTAACTCCACTAGTAATGAGTTTAGGGCAAGATTCCATAGGAAGGGAGATAAAACTCCCCCCTGCGGAGTACCCCTGTTTGCCACTCTACATGTGGTGGCCCGTACCATATTAGATGTTATGACCCTTTCTGGCAGTAAACTCCATATGACTTTTTAATCGACTGATGAATATTCGGCCTTTCCAAATCCATAGTAATGACTTTCGGCACAACATTATTAAAGGCCCCCTCTATGTCAATGTATACTCCCCTTGCTCTATTTTCTATATACCCCAAGAGTGAATGCAATGCAGTCTCAACAGATTTTTCCTTAGTATAGGCATGTTGAGATGCAGTTAAATGGCACCGATTTATATACTTATAAGCAAAATTTATAATATAACGCAGAAAATTTATAGTTATCGTTAAAGCTAGGAGATAGTGTTAGGATACATATATTTATAGATATTTAATTTGCGAAATTTATTTATAAGAATAGTATTTGAAGTGATTTTCTTTTTTATTTGATTGGTACTTTGATTCAAATTTTTTAAAAAAGTCAGATCATTATAGTTAAGGAAATTTGTGGGTTTAATACATTGTTTTTTTAGTGTTTAGAATAAAATATGTATTATAATTAAGTGTATTTGAAAAAATTTTGTTAAAGTGAATTTATTTTAAATGGGTTGGAAAGAAGGTAAGATGGTGACGTGAGTTTGGTATAAGGCGTCAAAGTGCAAATCTAAGAAAGGCCGGCTAGAGAACAACATCATTCTCTTTCGTAACGCTGATGCGGGTAATACATATGTAGGTTCAGCTGTTTTGTAGTTGTACAAAATCTATGGAATGGGGATGTAGACGAGGGTTGGAACCCCTACTGAGTAGTATCATTCCTGAGTAGCTAGCCATCGTTCAATGCCACGTTAGCAGGTTACTCATAACAGTATCTGGGATGTAGTTTAAGAACCCGAAATCTGGTTCGCAGCTTACATTTCTCTGATGACCACTGATTTGGGAGCCCGTAATCTTGTTCGCAACGTTTAGGCAGCATTTGCGGTGCTATCACAGCAGCCTTCGCGGTGTTCGGCTCAAAGTCCATAAACACCTCACTGCCAAAACAGCTATCCGAAGATGCTTTCACGCATTTGGTGTTCTTAGGTTGCCCCAAGACACGTCCTACAGTCAGCGTTTCGATCCTTGTACCATTATTACAATAGTCCGCTGTCTTGTCCATAGTCGTCTTCATGTCAGTTTGTTTTTTGTTTTTATTTCTTAAAAAGTCCGTTTTGGTCCCACGAGTATGGGGAAAGGGGATCTCCTCCACGTCATAGCCCCTTGCAACGTGGAGAGGGCGTAGTCTATTTGCTGAGGTGCCCAAAGCTCCGTTAGAATACAGTCTCTTTACCCCCGACTGCAAAGAGAACAGATGGGCACGGGTCGCTTGACACCCTTGTTTAAGGGTTTGGATAACCTTTAGTATGTAGGTAGGCCGGCTTGAAAACCCTATCCTTTCCTCGGTCTCAACCATTAGAGCCTGAAACTGAACTACCATGGTTAAGCCCTCGAAAGAGAATACACATCCAGCATACACTTAAGCACCCACACAACGTCAAGGTAGTTACCGAGTTGAGGGTTGTGGGAGTGTTTACTAGTTTGTACAAATATTTGAAGCATGTTTGCAATAAAATCAAAAATTTTTGATTTTCGTGCAAAGATTGTGAATGTGTGTGTAAATTTTGTAATTTTTACGAAATTTTTGCAGAGTGAGGTGGTGGAAGAAGAAGCATTAAAATTTAGAATGGTGTTTACTTTTATTGTAAAAATAAAAAAAAACAAAGTTTAAAAAACAGAAAATCTAAAATTAGAGGGTAAAACAATTTGTATCTTTCAAACTTCATATGGCGAGCAAATTGACGCAACACAATGGCTGTCTATTCCAACACGGAAAGCGTGTGTTTGGCAAGCAGTTTGCGTAGTTTATTTGACCCTTTAGGCCACACCAAAAGAGAAATAAAAAAATGTCTGCCCATCGTCTGTCCAAATGTAAAAGCGCACTTAACGTCACTGGTTGTGGTACATATTTTTACAACTGTTAATTTCCTTTTCTCTCCACCATCGACACAAAAAGCCGCGTCAATAGTGAAAGAAAATTATTTTATAACAAGAAATTTGGTAAACTTATTTATATTTGTGCAAATAAAAGAAAGAATTTGGAAAAAACTGAACAATTGAAAATGGCGGTAAGTTTATATAAATATTATTTGATGTTACAATATTTAAAGGCATACATATATGTATCTACAAATTCGGAGACATTTTGGATGAGCACATTTTTAATCCAATCCAAAAATTAAATTTTCTAAATTTAAGCAACCTACGAAAGTATTTGTTGGTAGTTTACCACCAGGCACAAAACCGGAAGAATTACGTCGTTTGTTTGAGAATTATGGAGTCGTAGTCGAATGTGATGTTATGAATCGTTGCGGATTTGTTCACATGAAAAACGCAGCAATGGCGGAAAGCGCCATTGTTGCTCTACATGACAGTGATTTTAAAGGCCAAAATATCGTAGTCGAATATGGTAGGCCTAAAGAAAGGAAGCAAGGAGGTGGTGGACCTCGTGGTGGTAGAGGTGGTGGTAACAGGGGCATTATGGGTAAGTTTTTATATCCTCTGATCTCTGAACTCCAATATTTTTAATTGTTAAGGCTTAAGGGAAGCCAACTATATGTATACCTTTAATAATATAATCTCTTATTTGTTTTTTTTATGTATTTTTATAAAAATTTGCAAGTTGGCTTCCCTGGAAAGCAAAACTCAAATAAATTTGATCAAGCGGCCACTTTGCAACTGGCCGGTGTCATTATGGACCTACTTGGTGATCAACAAAATCAACTCGATGAAATTTCAGGTGGTAATAATAACATGAGAGGTGACGGTGGATTTCGAAGAGGCGGAGGTCCTCAAGGCGGAGGTCGTGGTGGTAATTTTCAGGGTAATCGTGGAGGTAACCAAAATATTAATGGTGTTGGTCCCATGAGGAATCAAGGTTTTAAGGGTGACAGACCCGCT
Source organism: Thecocarcelia acutangulata (assembly GCA_914767995.1). Classification (NCBI taxonomy): domain Eukaryota; kingdom Metazoa; phylum Arthropoda; class Insecta; order Diptera; family Tachinidae; genus Thecocarcelia; species Thecocarcelia acutangulata. Next base: position 162,149,139 of record OU612094.1, on the reverse strand, counting down.
CCATATCCTCAAGGAATGAATAATACAAATCAAGGCGGTGGTAGCAGGTTTAATAATCAATCAAACAGAGGTGCTGGTAATTCTGGCGGTAATTTCAATAACAATCCACGTGGAGGAAATTTTGCTCCAAAACCCGCTGGAAATAATTTTGGTGGCGGCAACAATTCTTGGAACAACCAACGAGGCGGAGCGCCACAACAAAGTCCACAAAACTTTGCTGAAGATAACTTTTCTGGAGGATTTAGTGGCAACATGGGTAATGCCGGTGGAGGCAATTTTGGAGGACAGCAAGATCGGCGTGGTTTCGCTTTACCTTCAAATCAATTCCAGCAATTTGGCGGCGGTTTTGGTGGCATTGATGATGGTGGCTTTGGAGGAAATGACAGCGCATCATTTGCAGATGATAATATTTACCAGAGACGCAACAACAACCAAGGAAACGCGTAAGTGTAAAACTATTTTTCTCTCCTTATCTAATTTTCGTATTAGGCAAAAAGCGAAATAAACAGATGTTTAATATATTTTGGTAACTTTCTTAAAAACTCGTTCATTCAAAATTAAGTAGTCTGCATGAGATTTCGCTACCGTAAAAGCAAATGATAAATAAACTACAAATCAAAGTAACACAAGTCTAAAAATTTATATACAAGCTAATTTAAAACTGCCTGAGAAGGTAATTTAATTATTTATAACATAAGTATTCCTTCCGTCTTATCATCTTTGACATATTTAATAAATCACCAACGATAAGTTTTATACTTTCCTTGTATAATTTTTCATATAATTTAAAAAATCATTTGAGGTAAAAACAAGTTTTACCAATTATTGGCTAATATTTAATAAATTTAATGATTTAATAAATTTAAGTAAAAAATATTCCTATAGTTTTTAATTAGTAATTTAAGAAAAAAATTCTGTTCAAAGTCATACATTTTCCTAATTCTACTTTAAAGCAAAAGTAATCTGAAACCAGTTCTATTTTTTGATTTTTGTTTTGTTTTCGAGTATCAATATGTAGGGAATTACCATGTTTTCGAACTACTTTTCTGCAAAATATTTTTCGCTTCGTATTTAAATTGTGAAACGGGAAGAATTTACAGAAAAAAGTTTAGATCAAGTGTGCCCAGCCCTATTCGCTTGATACCAGAGGTTCAATTCGTGTGGCTGACAGCCGGCTTTGAGCCGCCGCTGGTCTTGTTTTACTTTGTCCAGCCGCCGCCGTTATGGCAGCTGAAATCGGCTTATTTTCAGCCGCCGCATTTACATATTCGACAGCTTGAGCCGATTTTAATTGCTGAACTTTTTAGCAATTTTCTTTTGGAATTGCTTTCTTGTCCACACACAACAACTGTTTTCGACAATTCTTGAGCTTTTTCTATCTTATTTCATACAATTTACATTGTATATGTACATACACACATGAGAGAAAAATAAAGAACTGCTGAGAATTCCGAATACCGGCAATTCTTTTTCCCTTTTTATTCCCCTCACCGAAAGCTTCTATGAAGTCAAGAATTGCCCAACAAAAGTTGCTGTGTCTGACCTGGCACTTAGCTCTATAGGGTGGCTTATTTGTAGCAGCATAATGACTTTTTGTCACTGTCAAAATCTATGACCTCCAACTTATGTTCATGGTACAATAATATATAGGTAGTGTCGCAACTGTGGCCGACATTTTTTTTTCTGTGATGATAACTATCAAAGGTGCACACATACACACACATTTTTTATTATTGTTTACAAATTGAAAAAGTTTTTGAAAAAAAAAATGTTCCAATAATAATTTTGAAACACTAAAACAGCTTCAAACACAACACACAGCTTTTTCTTGATCTTTATTTATATATTTAATTTATTACACGAGTTTTAAATGCAAAAACTTATTGAAAAATTATTTGTAAAATAAAAACACAAATAAAAATATACGTTTGTTTTTTTATTTTCTTTTGTTTTCTTTGACAGTTATCAACGCAAAGCAACAATAAAAAGCCATGTTGTTTTTTTTATTGTTGGCTTGTTGTAGTTCCGCTTTTACCTGTTATATTATTGTACCATGCTTATGTTTAAGTATTTTATACAGTTTTTTATATTGCATGTAAGAGTTTGACAGTATAATCATACCACAACCTGTTCCTTGTTACAATATATTTAGTGTCACCTTGGAAATTATTTGATTTTATGGTATTTTATTAGAAAAGATCCGATATTTTTTGTTGAACAATGAGAATGAACGACCTTTATATATTTAACTTGTTTTATTTATTTTAATTTTAATCAATGTTTCTTTGTAAAAGTTGTTAAAAATTTATTGACAGAAAAAATAAAATTTTTATTATTACTTGCCTGAACTCAAAAAGAAACACAACCTTTTAACAGGTTATGAGCCCAAGCGTGCTATAAGATTTAATTTGAGAACGTGAATTCAAGATTCAAGATAATTCAAAAATGGCGAATAATCATCAAATAGAAAAGCTTCGTGGGAACGAAAATTATGAAGACTGGAAATTTGCCGTTGAGGCATATTTACAGATGAAAGGTTTGTGGAATGCAGTCCTTGGTGATGAGGAACAAGAGAGTAAGAAGACACAAGCAAAAGCCGAATTGGTCCTTTTAGTAGATACAACTATTTATCCGCATATTCGTAATTGTGGCAGCGCAGATGAAATCTGGAACACACTAAAAACAATTCTGGAAGATAGTGGGTTGGTAAGAAGAGTGGGATTAATTCAAAAATTTTGTTCAACAAAGTTGCAGAACTGTGTGAATGTCGAAGAATATGTTAACGAAATACTAACAACAGCTCATAAATTAAGGGCAGCTGGTCTCAATGTCGATGAAGAATGGGTAGGTTCTATGTTGCTAGCAGGTTTGCCAGAACAATTCAAGCCAATGATAATGGGAATCCAAAGTTCGGGGATCAGAATAACAGGAGACGCTATAAAATTGAAACTACTGCAAGATATTAAGAAGGAAACATCAGACGTAGCACTAGCGGGTCAAAAGAAATTTTTTAAACATAAAGGTCCTAAGTGCTACAATTGCAATCAATATGGACACATTGCATCAAAATGTACCTCCAAGCCTGTCAAGCCAAAATATAAGAAAAGTATGAACGCTATGGTTGGATGTTTTTCAGCGCGACAGTTAAACGGATGTGAATGGTTCTTTGATTCGGGTGCAACGGCACATATGTGTTCAAATAAGAAGTTTTATGAAAATTTTCAAGTCAAGGATGCTGAAGTCATAATTGCTAACAATGAAACAATGCAAGTAAAGGGTGTAGGTGATATCAATATGACTGTGAATGTTGAAAAATCAGATGAAGATGTTTGTTTCAAAAAAGTCCTCTTTATTCCAAAACTTTGCATGAATCTTTTATCAGTTTCAAAAATTGTTCAGTGTGGTTATGAAGTAATTTTCAATAAGAAAGGATGCAAGGTTGTAAACAACATTGGTAATACCATTGCAACGGGCGATTTAGTAAATGGAATGTTTAAGCTAAGCATAGCAAGCAACAATGTTTTTATGTCGGAGGTGAAAAGTTAAGAACATAGTTTGTGGCACAAACGTATTGGACATGCAAATGATGATCTTTTAAGATACATGGTATCTGGTGCTGTAACAGGAGTTGAATGTGAAATGAAAAAGCAAAGCTGCACTACTTGTTTAAAAGGTAAGCTATCAAGGTATCCATTCAATATTTCAGGCACAAGGGCAACTGAAGTTTTAAGCATAATACATTCAGACCTTTGTGGGCCTATGGAAGTACCTTCAATAAGTGGCTCAAGGTACATGCTTACTTTTATTGATGTTTATAGTAGAAAAGTGTTTGCATATTTCATTAAAACAAAATCTGAAGTAGCTGAAAAATTTCTAGAGTTTAAAAATTTTGTCGAGAATCAATCTAGCAGAAGAATTAAAGCTTTGAGAAGCGACAATGGGTCAGAATATTGCAATCACAGAATGAAGAATATATTCAGCAAAAGTGGAATTGAGCATCAAACAACAGTGCCATACACACCTCAACAGAATGGTATGTCGGAAAGGATGAACCGAACACTAATTGAAAAAACAAGATGTATTTTAATTGAATCTGGTTTAACAAAGAAGTTTTGGGCTGAAGCAGCGAATACAGCAGTATATTTAGTAAATCGCACTCCGTGCAAAACCCTAAACAGTGTTTCACCTGAAGAATTATGGTCAGGTAGAAAACCAAACTTGAAGCACCTCAAAGTATTTGGATGTAAAGCTATAATACACATCCCGAAACAAAAGAGAAGCAAACTGGATGCAAAAGGAAAAGAGTGTATTTTTGTTGGTTATTGTGCAAACTCAAGAACTTATCGTTTTTATGACCCTGAAAAAGAAATAGTTGAATTGAGCAGAGATGCTAAGTTTTTGGAAGATCAATTTCATAACGCAGTACCCAATGATGATTCAAAATTTTTCGTTTTTCCGGAATGCGATTCAGTGGGGGAAGTCGATGATCCAGTAGATGCCGGAGTAAATTCTAATGATGTGGAAGAAAGTGAACACCGTGATGGAGTAGATGAAGTTCAAGTTTCTAATGCTACAGATGAAAGCAGTTCTGATGAAGAAACGTATTACTCCGAAACAGATGATGCTACTTTAAGGGGTTTTGATGATCAAAGTGTTGACTGGACTCCTGGACCATCTGTTACGAGAATCACATCACCAGAATATGTAAGGAAGTCATCAAGGGTTTCAAAACCAGTGCAGAGGTTTGAGTGCAGTATGGTTCAAGCTGACGAATCACCAAAGACAATGAAGCAGGCGTTACAAAGTCCTAATAAAGAGCAGTGGCAGCAAGCAATAAATGAAGAACTGAATGCTTTAAATCAGAATGGAACGTGGGAAATTGTTGAATTACCAAAAGGCAAGAAACCTATTGATAGCAAATGGTGTTTTAAAATCAAGAAAAATTCTGAAGGCAATATAGAACGTTATAAAGCAAGATTGGTTATAAAAGGATATTCTCAACGATATGGAATCGATTATGAGGAAACATTTTCTCCAGTAGTTCGATATTCATCTATTCGATTACTTTTAAGCTTGGCTGTACGACATAATTTGGACATAGATCAAATGGACGTAGTAACAGCTTTTTTGCAAAATGAAATGAATGAGGAAATATATATGAAGATTCCTGAAGGTTGTAATGAAGATAAAAGTAAGGTATGCAAACTTAAAAAGTCTTTATACGGTCTTAAGCAAGCAAGTAGATTATGGAATCAAAACTTGGATAGAGTTCTGAAAGGCATGGGTCTATTGCAATCTAAGATCGAACCTTGTATTTATTATAAATTAAAAGATGAAGAAATAACTTACGTTGCAGTTTATGTTGACGACAACAACCAGAAAAATAAGATAAATATAAAAAATAGTTTGGCTGAGAATTTTAAAATGAAAGACATCGGTGAAGCAAATTATATCTTGGGAATGAGAATTAAAAGAAATCGAAGTGAAGGAAAACTGTGGGTTGATCAGGAACAATATATAAAAACCATTTTAACAAAATTTGGTATGACTGACTGCAAGCCTGTTTCAACTCCAATGGATTTAAATCAAAAGCTCTCTAAAGAGATGTGTCCAAAAACTAAAGAAGAAAGTGAAGAAATCAAGAATATACCTTATCAAGAAGTGATAGGAAGTATTATGTATGCAGCACAAGTAAGTCGACCGGATGTATCGTTTGCAGTGGGTGCTTTATCCAGATTCAACAACAATTATGGTAAGGCACATTGGCAAGCTTTAAAGCGTGTTATGAGATATCTCAAAGGTACTATAAAATACAAACTGCAATATTCAAAGGATGACGAAGAGTGCATTGAAGGATCATCAGATGCTGATTGGGCTGGTGATCTAGATGACAGAAAATCAACATCTGGATACGTATTTAAGTTCCAAAGAGGGTGTATTTCGTGGAATTCCAAGAAACAACAAACTTCAGCATTGTCGACAACAGAAGCAGAGTATATGGCTTTAGCAGCGGCAGGTCAAGAAGCGTTATGGTTAAAATCTCTATTTAATGAACTTGGAATATCATCATCCATCATAATAAAATGCGACAACAAAAGTGCCATAAACTTGAGTCATAATAATACATATCACGCTCGTTCTAAACACATTGATATTAGGCATCATTTTATAAGAGATCTTGTCAACGATAAAAGTATTATTATTAGATATTTAAATACCGAAGATATGGAAGCTGATATTTTAACAAAACCTCTAACAAGTGCAAAGCATTTGCATTGCTGTAAAATATTGGAGATAGGCAGTCATTCTAGTGGGGGTGTTGAACAATGAGAATGAACGACCTTTATATATTTAACTTGTTTTATTTATTTTAATTTTAATCAATGTTTCTTTGTAAAAGTTGTTAAAAATTTATTGACAGAAAAAATAAATTTTTTATTATTACTTGCCTGAACTCAAAAAGAAACACAACCTTTTAACATTTTTCAGGTGACAGATTGCTATAAGTTTACTTTTTCTAAAATCTTTATTAATTTGAGTCACATATTGTTATTTAAAATCAGTTTTGTTTAAGTAAATTGAGCCACGTAATGTTATTTATTTCTTTTCCAAAATATTTGTTTCTTAATAAGTGAAATATCCTCATAGCTCAAAAACTATAGTTAAAAAAATAAAAAAAAAAAAAAAAAAAAAATAAAAAAAAAAACATATTATATTTGTAATTTCCATACTCGTCTTAGAAAATATGTATGTTTACAAAATAGCTCCTAAAACTTTGAATGAGTTTATGGAACACTGCAAAGTATAGTATTGTTAACAAATTTGTGTTGTTGGCTCGAAATAATTATGTGTATATATTGAACTATGACGTCGTTTGAGTAAATCAGCGATATTTAGTAAATTTGTACCACAAAAGTTTTTCTTCAATTAGACAAAAATTTTTATGAATTTAGATGAAAAATAGTGAAGTATGTATTTGTCTAAAAGCGTACTTTTTTAAACAATATTTTGACATGTTATATCTTGATATATTAAAATTTTACCACATGTATGCAAAAAAAAAAAAACACATGTCGGCTACAGCCGACTTTTAGCCGCCGCCGACCTTTTTTTGCCCAGCCGCCGCCGCCGACAATTATGCGACGAATTGAACCTCTGCTTGATACTCAATTGTTTTTGTAAATGCGCTTACCCAGCGGCGAACACTGCCTACCACATTACTTCTCTTCGATGATGTGTGCAACACTTTGTAATCAATGAATGGTAACTTACAAAGTGTATGGCAGTAGTATATGGAGTTCCCAAAATGAATTACGTTCATCTTTTGTATCACATTTATAAGTGCGTATTTTATTTTTTAGTTGTAAATCAAACGTTCGCCGTCTTTGTCAGACTACGTTGCAAAAATTTTAATTAACAAAATTAGGTAAAAGTGCCTAGAAAACAATTTAAAAAAGGTACAGGAAAGATAAAAAAAATTTAAAGAAGGCAGTAGACAAAAAACGGAACAAATTTATTTAATGGAATATTCCCAAAAAACTGAAGTGCGCAATACGTACGAGCTGCCTACTGCCGGCTTACAATGTATGCGAGATTGTATCCGAGCTGCCTACTTCCGACTTACAAAGTATGCGAGATTGTATTCGAGCTGCCTACTGATAGCTTACAATGTATGTCAGAAAGTAATGAGCTTTTGTTGGATGAACACCACACTAGCTCGCTTACTTTGTGTGCAGGTGGTAGGCGTTCACTCTACAAATGCGGCAATGTGTATGAAAATGTATACTAGGTTCGTATATGAGATGGTGTGCATTACTGACTTACAAGTGTGCATCGGATCATCGCTTCTGTAAGCGAAACTTTGGCCGCTGGGTAGCTATTGGGCTGTGCTCTCTAATACACAAATACTGCGCTCAGCATTAGAAATGAAAAATACACAGACAACTTCGTCTTTTATATTTGTTTCCAGTGTTGTCACCTCGGTGCGTTTCGCACCGTTTTTGGTGCTTTTTAAAATTATTTGTGCGGAATATTCCTTAGTCCGTGCGTGGTGCGCTTTTTTTACATTTTCGGTGCGCTTTTTAAATTTCGGTGGCACCAAAGCAAATTCAACTCAACTTATTGCTTTAATTTAAGAAAAAAGTTTATTCAAGTGCCCAAAATTTTTACGTTTCTGTTTGCAGAACACAACCCGAACACGGACTTATAAAGTGACGAATGCACCTTATTATATGCACAAGGTAAGACATTTTGCTGTATTATACATATTCTCGAAAGAATAAGAAACATTTCGTTTTATAAAATTTGTTGTTTTTTGCGTGTTTTGATATTAAACGATCAAACCTGGTTTGTCAAATATTGCAATAAATGCAAACAATGATCTGATAATCGTAAATTTCTTCGACATATTTTATCTCCAGCGGCAACGATTGTATGCTCCTGCAATATAATTTTAACGACGGTAAGCAATTGTATATTTGTGTTCCAGATAATAGGCCGTAAAACATCTGATTTCGATCGACAGCGAATATAATTAAATAATATTGCTTAATAATAAATTGATAAAATAATCGTTATAATTATTGTAAAGATAACATTGTCTTAATAATATCAATGCCAAGTTTGACAAACACGAATTCTAGCTATTGAACGAAAAATTTGTTTCATTATCGTGTTTTCAGTGTAAAAATATTATTTTTTATAATACAAAATGGGTTTTTTTTTTAAATAAAAAGAAAAATTCAAATTTCGTTGCGTTTTTGTTGAAATAGCGCGCTTTTTTCCTTATTTTGGTGCGTTTTGAAATTTCAAAGTTGACAACGCTGTTTCTTTCGTTCTTCACCGCACACACACAAAAGCAAAGCAACAACACTTTCGCATGCTTTGTTGGTAAACATTGACGACACCGATTATCAGTGTGAACTTTGTTTTTGTAAATGTTTTGCTTTTTGCAACAAAAATATTAAATAAAAATAGTTTTTCCTTAAATGTATCGGTGTTTACTCTTTCATATAGAACTTGTGGACACCACTGGTTTAGATGAAGAAATTTTGATTTTAGATTAAAAACTTTATTATTATAGATACGCAAGAATAAAATTAGATTAAAACAATCATAATAAAAAAAATTATGATACATTTTAGTTTTTATTTGAAATACATTCATTCTACAACTTCTCTGGAACTCGACTAATAGTATACGAAACCCCTTCTTGGTTTCCCATAAAAATGCTAGCTTTTTAGAAGAGTATATTGGTAAATGTTTACATCTGTTTATTATTGCTTAAAATTGTCATTTGGTATGTTATTAATTTACAAAATTCTCAATTAGATGTAATAAGTTAACATTTTTGTTTTTTAGTATTTAACTAACCAAAATCTTTTAAATTCGATACAATGAAACTTGCTGATATTCAATTTTTCTTTTGACTTGTTTGAAAAATCAGTCCCATAATAATTGATTTCAGAAGTCAAGGTGGTCAAGGTGGTGGAAATATGGGAGGTGGCGGTAACTTTAATCGCAGTGGCAATTCAGGCGGACGAGGAGGTGGCGGCCAAGGTGGTTTTCCAAATCGTGGCGGCCAAGGCTTTCAGCAGGGTGGCGGCTTTAAACGTGGCGGTAACAATATGAACTCTGGTGATAACTATCAGCAAAATTTTCCACCTCTAGGAGGTGCTGAATTTGGAGGTCAAGGTGGTTTTGGTGGTAATAACCGCAATCATGGTGGACAGGGCGGACGCGGTGGAGGTGGTGGCATGAACCGGTAAGTTTTTTTTAATGTATTTGAAATATATCACAAATCGGAGAACATCCAATTTTTAAATTGTAATCAAAACATAAAACCTTTCTATAAGGCTAAAAAAAAAAGCAAATAATAAATATAGATAAAAATATGATAAGCAACAGCACTAACAATAAAACATAAAAAAGTGCGTTTGCACTCATTCATGACAATTTTAGAAACAATTTTATATCATGGTGCAAATTTTAAGTAGTCGTCTGATTCGTTTTTAAACCATCCAACAAATATTAAATTTTGCGACAAAATTTAAGGAGAATAATAACGATACAACACTTCAGTTGTAATGAAATCAATTTGAGCATTTAGTGGCTTTGTGCAACAAAGATTATAATATGCGTCTTTCTGCTATTTACTCTAGCTTTTAACTTTTGTGAACTGGCAAAGCAATTTATTTGTTTTTACTGAATTTCTATGGTAAATACACCATTTACCGCAGCCTTAGTTCGTTAAGCTTGTGATTTTAGTGTTGCAATTCGTAAAATTATTAACCGCACGAGAGAACAAATGAACAACTAAAATTATAGAGTTCTCAATCAATTTACAACAAGAGTATAATATTTTGTTTACAATTTCCTTAACGAAACATAATACATATGCATGTATGTAGGCCGAAGAAGCTGTGAATAGTGCGTTTAATATTGGGACAAAATTATATGTTTATATAGCTTAAGATATATTAGTAAATTCTATTTATCGTATACTCAAAATTTTATTGATTTGTTAAGGATTTATAAAGGTGAAATTTATAAAACTATATAAAATCAAATATTTTTCTGAGGATACGGCTATCTTTTAGAAAAAGCAAGTACGAACTAATATAAAATTTATATTCTTTTAAACAGCAATGCGACACGTCAAAACATGCCAAACCGACGCTATTAAAATTCATACTTAAGATATCTAAAGTTATTTTGAAGGGAGAGATATACAAATTCTGTATATTATTAAAAAACGGAAATTACCATCAAATACATACCTAGTTGATTTAAGCGGATAAAAGAACTACAAACAAAAGTAAAAAAATTTTTACTACTTATATAACGTATATAACGTGTAATATAAAATATAACTAAACGTATTGCGTCTTAACAACAAAGTTTATTTTAGTTTTAAATTTTGATTTAATAGAAAACAAAATACTATTTCATCTTCATATTTTTGCGAAAAGATAACAACATTAAAAATTAGGTAAGAGTCTTTGCTTTTAATAAAATTTGTAAACAAAGAATAAGAAAACTATAACTTATTTTACTCACAACTATTACCATACATTTAAAAATTATAAAAGAACAAAAATAACAATGCGTTTTTTAAGAAACCTAAATAAAATAAACAAAAATATTAATTAAAAACTACACAAATATCTCATAAATTGCGTTTTATTACAAGAGCTTAATTCGTAATTTTAATTAGGCAACATCAAATAAATAAATAACAAGCGTTGAGTTGAATCTATTGAAAAATTTACTTGCGTTCCCAACTATACGAACTATGAAAAAAGATTAAGTATAACTTTGCGAAAATTTTAATTTATGGATTCATATATACATACATCATATGTTTGTGTCTAAATTCAAAAATGTTAAAAGAAAACTAATTACGTATAGTCAAAACAAAATAAAATGAAACGGTCTTTCAATCAAGACGGAGTTTACAGCTACCATCTTGTAGCATAGAGTGAATTGGAACGCAAAAGGCTTTCCAACAACACACATATCGTTGTTCTCCATTAGAAAGTAATAGAACAAAAGTGCACCTTTGCAGGGGAAGAAAATAACCATAAAGTGTATTTTCAAAATTTAACTTTTTTGTATACATGATTGTAAAACGCGTCAGGTGTTTTCTACTTGAAACCAACGATATGTACCTCTTTGGAAGCCAGTATAATGAAGTTTTTCCTTCAAAGAACGTAAGTCTAAGTTGTAAATCACCATCGGACTTTGTATTTGTAATGCACTCTCAGAATATAAGGCGTTACACAAAATTCTCCTCGTTATGGCTTTTAATTGAGTTATCTTCTAAAAACTTAACTTAGTGGAAATATTTTAATTCAAATACGATAAAATACATGTGTAGGAAATATATGAATAAAAGACATGGATAAAAATAATTAAAATAGGAATGCTTTTCCTACAACTTCGCATTTTTAAGAATCGGAAATTTGACATTTTATGTAACTTCTAACAAGAGTAGCTTTTCTAATTATGTCTACTGCATATTGTGGTGATATCAACAGACGTCGTTTAAAATCAAACTTCTCACTGGGTGCGTGATAAAACATTTGCATAACTCCAAAATCTTATCAACAACCCCATGTGTAATCGAAAACTAGAAAATAAAATGTCTTGCAGCGAAAGAAAGGCGCAATCGTGAAGAATAAGAAATGAGTTAAAAATTAGACCGACAAACGTCGCTCCACGCTTCGTAAACGGATTAAAAGACTGCTTTAAAAATAAAATCTGAAGTCAATAACATGATGAGTTAACTAATAAGACTTGTTAAGTTTTACAATCAATATCGGAGTGGTAAGAAGTTCGCTCATGTATGAGGCCCATTGAAGAAGGGACCACTGTCAGCTTATTCCTCAAATAGCGTGATTTCAGCATAACGCAAATTAATTCTTGAGGGTGATACCAAACTTGTAACTCGTTTCAGCATGACTGAAAATGTTGAAACCTCTGATAAATCTTTTCACAGGTTGTTTTAAGAGTTTCCTTTTAGAAGAAAACTAGTTAATTTTATTAGCAATACTAATCAGAGCTAAAATTTTTGTATAATTTTTAATATTTTTATTGTATATTTAAAAGTATTCAATAAATACTTTTTACTAAACAAAAAAAAAAAAAAAAAAAGAAGACTGTGCGTAAAAGTTAAAGCAAATTAGGTGCTAGGTATAAAATTGTTGAAATTTCTTGTATAAATACTTTGATTAGCGAAGTTGTTGTTCGAAACGTCAAGGAGGAATATGATCCCTTGTATTTCAAGCAAGTATTGATAATATGTATATAAAAAATAAATAAATAAAGAAAGCCATGCTCTTACGCATTTAAAATAGTAGCGATATTTTCACGGATAATGCAAAAATTTTGCAAATTTCGCCAGTAAAAAATAATTAACGCGCTTTAGAAACAAACAATTCCAACAGAGCAAAAAGTGTAATCAACCGCGCAGCTCAAAGCTTTTTAGTCTTTTTGCTAGTTAATAAAATATTTTTCTCGCAAGGATATTGTACATACTAATACGTATTTGAATTTTGGCGAGTTTTGATGTTATACTGACAAATTTACCTACTATGAATTCAATATATTACGTTTAATTACAAGAACAAAAGTTGTACGATGAACTAGTCATCAGATTAACATAATTACATGTAGAAGTGAACCCCAATAATAGGGAAAAATACTTTTCTTTGAGTGACGTCGTTTAAGGTACATTTTTGCGGACAAAGTTTAAACCCAAAGGTTTTGCGTAAGTACAACATAAAAATCATTTATTAAAAACATTGATTAAAGGCTGATATTTTACGTAGAATAAACATTGACAGCCTTATTCAAAGAAGCTTACTAAACGTTTACTTATCGTTAATAAGCAAAATTCCCTAAAGTATTATTTAAAAACCAATATTTGTTTAATATACTGATGTCATAATTCCTCTTATTGGTTTTTGTACAAAAATGTAATAGAAAAGTTATTTGAGTTCCTTTTATTCGTAATTATAAAAGTAAATCTCATTCGTCTTTGAAAATCTGCACAATTTGGTTTTGTTAATACATTTGTTAACTCATAAACATTTTTCACTAAAAGATAAAAACAAATAAATGTTTATTGTACTCAAATGTTTTTTTTATTATTTAGCAGCTAAAAAGTATTTGAAAATTCGGCTACCGATTAATATAATATATATTTTCTGCATCATTAGAATATAAGCCACAATTTATTGGAACTTAAAAAAGAGGCAATTTTATGTACATATGTTGTTAACATTTCAAAATTGCTTAAATCATTTATCAGCAAGGTGAGTCAAAAAACTATACAATTAAAAAAATGTTTAACCCGCGCGGTTTTGGAGACCTTTTTCATTTACTTTTTTTTATTTTTCATACAAATTTTTTCTATTCGTTCGCTTTCTCCACTCGTTTCGTTGGTAACATGTTGTGCAAACTTTTTTTTTTTTTTTAAATGTAAAAAGAAAAATTCTGGTTTTTTCAAAAATGTATGCCAAAACTAAGTCTAAGGTCAGACAGGGTGATTTTAATTGCCAAACTTTTTTTTTAGCCATTTTCTTTTGGAATTGCTTCCTTGTCCACACACAAAATTTTTTTCGGCAATTCTTGAGCTTTCTCTACCTTTTATTGTATATGTGCATATACAATTTATATTGTATATGCACATACACACATGATAGAAAAGTAAGGAATTGCTGAGAATTGCCGAGTACCGGCAATTCTTTTTCCCTTCTTATTCCCCTCACCGAAAGCTTCTATAAAGTCAAGAATTGCCCAACTAAAGTTGATGTGTCTGATTTGGCACTAATAAAAAGCTAAAAATAAAAGTTTATGTAGTAACATATTTTCATAAGCGGGTTGCATCCCAACCGAATATAAAGTGCAGTCTCCACCTGAAATGAAAACACTAGCTTTAACGCTAACTTCAAGTTAAAGTTGAATGTGGACCGCTCATGTTGAAGTTTGGTTAAAGTTATAACTTGGTTGTTACAACATTTCATTTGGAAACTCTGTTATAACTTAAATTGACAACAGCTTGCTATTTGTAGTTGTTTTTCGCCATTTTTATTTTTTACTATGAAACGGGAATGCCGACTTTAAAGTGTCGTCTCCACCTGACTTGAAAACACTAACTTTAACGCTAACTTCAAGTTAAAGTTAAATGTGGACTCTCATGTTGAAGTTTGGTTAAAGTTATAACTTGGTTGTTTAAACATTTCATTTGGAAACTCTGTTATAACTTAAATTGACAACAGCCTGCTATTTGTAGTTGTTTTTCGCCATTTTTATTGTTTTACTATGAAAAGTTATAACTCTAACATCACTACGTGTACGCCGACTTTAACGGATACATATTTAAACAGCAAGTTTTAACATCATGTTTTAACTGCGTTTCAAGTTAGGTGTAGACTGCATGTAACAGACAGATATTTAAACAGCAAGTTTTAACTTCATGTTTTAACTGCGTTTCAAGTTAGGTGTAGACTGCATGTAATTATCATATTAATGTGTTTTCTGAATACAAATTTTTAATAACAGTTTGTTATGTTTTACTCATTTGGTAAAGTGCTGTCCACACCTGATATGAGAACATTAACAGCAAAATACTGTTACTGTCAGGTGTAGACAGCAAATGTTACTGTTTTCTTGCCTTCTTGACAGGGCTGTTAAGACGTCTGTTTTAAAAGTTCTGTCTTAACAGAAAATGATATTTTAATATGAAAAAAGTAAAAATAGTTTTTACTTTTTTTTTTAAATTAAAAGATATTGGCAAAAAAAGGTTTAAATTATTTTTTTAGATTGCAAATTTTGCAATAAAAACATATTTTTCCACAAACTTTAAAAGAGGGCATAAAAAGTGATGTGCTTTTGTTGGCAGGGTTGAAATAATAAAAAATCAAGACATACGGGTACTACACCATGTAAAAATCGGGCCGTCAAAGGTACATATGTTTTAACAGTATGTCTTAACGGCTTTTCATGTCTAATTTAGGCGGGCAGTAACAAATATGTACATGAAACCAAGAGCATTTTTTTTTTGAATAAGGCTGTGAAACTATAAAAAAAGTAAAAAAAAAAAATCATTTAAATACATAAATATCTACATACATACATACGAGTACATATATTATTATACAATAAATGTTGGTTATTGTAAGAAAATGTTACATGGAACATTCACTTGCAGATTTTACACAATCACGTACCGACGTAAATGAAAACATTTTGCCCTTTATATCGAATTTTCCCTTTTTTTTATTATAATAGGTATTTTTATGATTATTTGTAAATATTAGGGTGGTCGATTATTCGTCTTTTTTCTAAAACCGGGTTTCGAATAAATTGAATTGTGCTAATTAAAATGATATCCAATAATAATTAAAGAAAAAACCGCTTTTATACCCTTCACAAAAATGTAAAGGGTATATATAAGTTTGTGTGATTCCGTTTGTAATTTGCCTGTATGTACTCGTGTTCTGAATCAGTATTGATAAATAAAAAGTCGATTAAACGATGCCCGTCTGTCCGTCTTTGAAATAGCGTTTCTGAGAAAACCATTAGACTGAGAAACTTTTTTTCACCATTATATTAGTCAAGCGATTCGATGGTTTGTTATTGAAATTCAGTAAAATCGGTTCACGTATAGCTGAGATATTTCCAAAATGCCGAAAAAATTTATTTTTTTTTGTAATTTTGAATGAAATTAAAAAAAAAAATGCTTCTAACTTAATATAATTATTTAGCTTGACGATTACAAGCATATTTTTCCCGATATCGGTCCATATGTATAAGAGATAAACCGATTTTTCCGTGAAAATGTGGCGTAAGCGAACTTAAACAACTTTTTTTTTTGCTTAAAATCACTTTTGGCAATAAAAGGAGGTTACTAAAATGCACAAAATTTCCGATATCGGTTTATATACATATTGTATGTATATGTATACCCTAAATATAGCCGAAACCAATTTTTCTATAAATTTTTTTTGCTTAAAAGCAGTTTTGGTAATAAAAGTAGATTACCAAAATACAGAAAAGGAAAATTTCCAATTTCGGTCCATTCATACCCTAAACCAATTTCTCGATTAAAATTTTTTTTTGTTTAAAAGCAGTTCTGGTAATAAAAGAAGGGTTACTAAAATACACAAAAAAGAAAATTTCCGATATCGGTCCATGTATACCCGAGATATAGTCTAAACCGATTTTTTTCTTTTAAAAGTTTAATTTAAGCAAATTCAACTAGTTCACTTTAATGTACACATGCGACTTGTCGTCGTCAATTTTAAGCGATATCCGTTTGCAAAACACCTATTTGGCGAAATCAAAGCAAAACCATACTTCTTACATTATACGTGTATCAAAACACCTATATGGTGTTTTCAAATCGAGAATGACAATTTTAAGCGATTTGTGTTTGCCAGGACATACCTGTATAGTTGTATTTTGATTCAGTTGTAAAGCAGCTCTGGGCTGGAGAACAGCTGTCGCGTAATCGTAATTATTTCTTAAGTTGTTAACAACACGTGGCAAGTTCCTATACGAAGGCATAGGTCGGTACAATTAGTCACAGTGCCGCAAAAAATTACTGTTAATACCATCGTTAATACCAATTAATATATTATGCAATTATATAGTTATACAAATAAAAAAATAAAAATAAATGTTTTTAGATTATGAAATATACATATGTATCTACATTGATTTTTGCTTGAGTTTTATATCAATTTTTGTTGTTTAACTGATAATTGATGTATTTTTTAGTATCTTTATGTATAATCCAATAATATGCTTCGTAATATTGGTATTATTTATGTGGCGGTATAAACGAATAAACAAATAACCACCGAGAGTACTAATATTGTTTGTTAATATGCCATCACTGTTGGGGAAAAATTACCTCTATTAAAAATACTAAAATGGCAACACTTACAGCACTTTTGTTTTCATTGCGTTTCTTTTGTTTATATTTCTACAAAAGCAAAATATAAATAAAAACAAAAATGTGATGTGTGTATTTCACAAGCATAGATGCCAGATAAATCTGGTTTAAAATCGTCAAACTACGGAAAGATCGTCAACTCGTCTAACCCTGCCTGTAGACACGATTAATCTCATGCGAGTGCTAAATATGTATTATCAACGAAAATTTCTTCGAAAAACTCGACACATGCGAGTGAGAGTTCATTTTAAATTTGTTTCCTTCATATATTTTGATTCTTTGCCTGTCTTTATAAACTGGAGATGCCGTGTTCTTCACTTGAGAATATATTATTGATATTAATAATTTAAACATTTTCATCTATAGTATTAGTTTTAATAAATTAACATACAATTTAGCAAACAAACTAGCTAAACTTAAGTTTTAATTTTATAATGATCCAATTGATTTGTTTAAAATTATTTACACGGCAACACTGTTTGTTTGCGTGACATTTGATTGCATGGAAGTGCCAAAAAATCACTCGCATGCAAATTTAGCTGCGAGTAGACCTGCGAGTGCGAAAAATGTGAATGTGGTAGTAAAAACATGTGAGTGTATTAAGTTTTTCGAACTCTTACTTGCATGTCTAAACACTGGGTAAAAGTCAGTTGGTAAAATTGTTTTTGAAATAGGTTTATTTCAACAGCGTAAAGCATAGAAAAACAAGCCATAGTTGCAATTAATAAAAAACTACAGATTTGGAGTATAATAACAAATATATACTTGTTAATTAATTTCATAAGTATACCATTAATAAATATTTTGACATATTTTTAAAATAAGATTTCATTTAATAAAAATTTCTATTATTATACCAAACACTTCTATTAAATTGTGCATATATAAGTCATTGCAAAAACAGTTGCAAATTTTTAGATACGAGTAGTCACATCATTTTCGAAAATGGTCTCTTCTCACTTTGGTTTTGTTAAGTTTCATGTACCTGCATGCAAACTCACACATTTACACAAGAAAATAAGATTAACATTTTTGCTATAGACTTACTGCCTTATTTATAAAAGCTTATTAAGCTGTTATTGCACTGATTTCTATACAAAATTTGTACAATAAGAGCTAAATAAACATGAAAAAATTTTTATAAATAAGGCCGTTAGTCATAGAACGATACTTTATTCCAAAAATCTAGCATTTTCATCTTAGTAAAGAAATTTTCCATATTTAAATAGGCTTTGTTACTTTAAGTCGTATTAAATTTATCGTCTTTCGAATTCTACGATCAAATAAGAAAATTATTTCATTATGCTAGAAAAAAAACACTGTCTTCATTTATAATAATATAAGGAGTTATAAAAGTTAATGCTTTGAATTCATCTTCAAATTTAGTCTCCTTAACAATATTTAGCTTATAATTGTTTTAAGCGCTATTCACATATGCTATTTTAAATTCAGCTTTAACATGTGCATTATATATGTATGTATACTCTAAAAAACTCTCACATTATATTTCACTACTACAAACTTACATACATATATGTTTATATTATAAATATTACTCTCATTTCCTACATAAATTAACTTAAAATAGGAAGAATGCATATAGTTGCTTGAAAGATATGACAGTAAAAATATGATTTACAAAAATCGTCAAAAACAGAGCACCCAAAATCGCCAAAATAACGATAAATCGTCAAATATGGCAACTTTGTTCACAAGGTATAAATATTCGCATAATGAAAGAAGTGGCGGCAGTTGTGTGCAGCGGAAAGTATTCGATGGTTTTTTAGTGCCTAAAAATTCTTTTTCTGATATATTTTCGTAAAAAAAGAAAACTAATGAAATATCTAAACAAAGAAATTTGTGAATTAAAAAAGATTATAGAGTGCAAAAAATATAGAAACAAGTACTAGAAAAAAACTACGCGGATGAAAAAAGTGGATGCGTTGGCAAATTTTTTTTTTTTGCAAATTTTGTTGATACGATAAGTGGTATTTAATAAAATGTCAAATCGAATTTGCGGTGCTATAACCGGAAATTTTAACTGGTGGAACGGCATAAACAGTGTTTGTTTCTTGTTATTTGTATTTGCTGTCCATGTGGTGATGGTCACAGCCATTCAACCGTCATTGGACAAGTTAAATGTTGAATCACAGACAACAGCTGTTGACCTGAAAGGAAAATTAGTGTTTGCCAATGTTGTAAGTAGTTGAAGAAATATTCGTATGTTATAAATTTCTTATAAAGGTACATACATATTTGTTGTTTAAAGTTATTTCGGCATGGTGATCGTACTCCCATCGAACCTTATCCAACAGATCCTTGGAATGATCTGAAATCTTGGCCAACAGGCTGGGGTCAACTTACCAATGTAAGTAAATTTTATATTTTGTTCATTTGTTATTTTCTTCGATCTCAGTTTCATGTAAACATATAGAAAATATCCTCCAAACCATATATTTGTTAGCATAATTGTGTAATCCTCTAGGAGCTTACACTCCATCACTCTCATATAACTCTAATGTTTCCAGGTAATCAAATATTTATATGTATGTACATTTTAAAAATATACCTATAATAAATTAGAGGAATTCCGTGGTGCCACTTCTATTCAACATGAGCAAGTCCTAAATGATCAAAACTGCACTTAGAATAATATGACATAGCAGCGAGCGTTTTCCGTCTCAGATCTATTTTCCCAATATTGATTCTTGATTTTGGCTTTGTTAAAGCCACTTTGTTTAACATGTCCCCAACATTTACTTATTCATAATTAAGACAAGGCTTCTTTTAAAAATATTTGCTTAGCTTAAATCAAAAAAAATGAACTTTTATTTTTTTTTTGTAATATAATACCATGCAAAACATATGTATGTATATGTAGCTAAATAATTGTTGATATACTTAAATATCAACACACATGTAGCACACACGTAGATATAAATGTACAAATGTATATGTTTGGATTAAAGGTATAATAATTACGTCAAGCTTTTTAATCAGTCTTACAATTTTGAATGTGCGCTCATATTGTTAAAATAAAAGGAAAGATTTACACAGAAGTCACTAAAATTTACTTTATTAATTGTTGCCAACTTTTGGAGATAAAGTAAAATTGAAAATTTGTGATTACTTAAACTAGCATACATACGAGTATGTAAAAGAGCTTAGCTTTCTCCAAGTAAATATTTTTTTTTATTTTACTTCATTTATTTAACCGAGCCCAAAACGAGCCATATATATGTAGTTAATAGTATAATTTAACTTAATGTGTAAAATAGGCATTATATAATAATTAGCAATTCGAAAAAATAAGTATTGATAAAAACTCAGTAGCAATCATACGTTAATGTAAAAGAAAAGAAGCGTTATGAAAACTTAAAACATTAAAATTTAAGACATATAAACTGAAATAGTTAAATAATTTTTTTTAGCAGTAGGTAATGAACAGGAAAATGATATAATAAGGCTGACAGGAAACTTATTCCAAATTCTGGCTGTTCTAACTACGAATGAACGTTCAAATACTGAGATTGAAATTCTGGGTATAATGATTTGTGGGGAACGAGAAGATCTTGAGAATGTGAAACTATCGCATAAGTAAGCGGGAGTTCATGTAGATATTATTTTATAAAAAAGAGTAATTATTTTTAAACGTAGATATGCAGGCAAAGTAATTCTAAAATAGGATTTAACATATGCAGAGACGTGCTCACGTATTTCAAACCATATACATACCGTATTATTCTGTTTATAAATCCATTTACAACTTTTAAATTATTCCTGTTAGATGCCGAAACGAGTTCAATAGAATAATTTATAGACGAAATAAGAAAAGCATACGCAGTAATAATTCTTACTTTTGTTGGATGATTGGATTTTAAACTATATAATTTAAAAAATAATTGTAATCAGTAGTGAATACTAAGCATAGTAACATTAATATATTTAGCTAGCACTTTTGTTTAGCAAAATATTTTTTCGTATTAACTATAAAATCGGTTTAATTTTAAATTCAAAAGAAATCTTCGAGTTCGAATTGTAGAACAAGCAGCAATTTCATTACGCACATTTTATTTTTTATTTATACATATATTAAAAACAATAAATCCTATCGTTACGTATATAGATAATGCGAGAAATTTCTGTTTTAGAACGTATATGTTGTTATATTCATACAAACTGCTTCATTTTGAAGTAATTGTAAATCTCGAAAACTCGAAGCAACTAAGAAAAATAAGGTCGACATTTTTTGAACTTAAAAATTTATAGGTTTTATATAAATATGTATTTAAATATACACAGTACGGTTTAACAAATTTTTCTTAGACATAAGAAGCTAGAAACTTAAGAAGTTTAATAAAACGTTATTACGTGTACATATATGAATAAAAAAAAAGTAGCTCAGTTTCAACTAAATAAATGATATTAATATCCTTCCTGAACATCGCTTCAATAACTAGGCGGGATTCTCTTTGTAGTCACACGGAAATGAAAAAATTGTAAAGGTAGTATGTATTAATATTTGATAATCCTCAACTGCTTTGTAGAATATATCAATATTTTTTTCTTTCATAAATGCATTCTTATATTAAATATAATTTACACAGTTTGAATACCATCATGCCTGCCTTTGACTACATGTGACTTCTTATCTTTTGCTTTATTTTATTTTCTATAGAAGTGAACACAACTACATAGTACATGTTTAAAAGTTCATTGTAGTTCTTAAGATGATTCTATGAAAAATATCAAATGCAAAATTTGCTGATAATATTTATCTGCCTGTAATGTATGCTTGTAAACCAGCTGGGATCCTATCTCAATGTTGTGTTGTCTTTAAGCGTAGCCATGTATAAGTACAGCCGTGTGCAAAAAGAATAGGACTTGGTGTTAAACATTTTTCGTTTACCTGCTTTGGAATTCTCTGTTAGATCATCGTTGAGGACTTTACCTGAAACGAATTCTAAGAAATAGGATAATTTGGCTTTCGTGTGTTCTGGTTATTGTTCTGAAGTAAATCATAAACGCATTGTTTCGATAAAATCCTTATTTTTTTGCTAAAAAATTTTAAAACAAATTGAATGGTTATATTGGTGGTAATATAACTTTTCTAACAAAGAAAGATAAACATGTGTTCTACCTCATTTACCACCTTTTCACTGACATTTTTAGTTTTCAAATAATTTGTAAACCTGTTCAAAAAATAAAACAGTTCTATGTTTAATAAAAAATTCATACTAAAAGTTTAATATTATGCAAAAAAAAAAAAAAAAAAATAATAATAATAAAATTATAAATAGCTTGTTTTCTATGTTTCCCAGCTATCTATATGTCGACATTTCATAGGAACTACCCTAATCATCAGTAGACTTTAGAAATTTTTGAAAGATATTCTCAAACATTCAACTTTATATCCCAACAATCCAAATAAATTGCTGAGAATTTAAAAAGAAAAATGCTCTAATAATATCCGTTAAAACACAAAAAACAAGCTTTTCTATTTATAAACGTCTCTAACATTTCTTTACACCTTTCAAACAACCAACGGTTGTTCATTTGTTTGAAAGGTGTAAAGAAATGTTAGAGACGTTTATAAATAGAAAAGCTTGTTTTTTGTGTTTTAACGGATATTATTAGAGCATTTTTCTTTTTAAATTTCCAAAGTCTACTGATGATTAGGGTAGTTCCTATGAAATGTCGACATATAGATAGCTGGGAAACATAGAAAACAAGCTATTTATAATTTTTTACTGGTATAAATGTTAGAAGCTTAAATAGCGAATAAAAAACTTAATTGTTTGAATAATAATAAAATTTATAATTATAGTACCAGTACACAAAAAATTGTTCTTTTTTTTTATTTTTATTTTACTAAGAGTCAAAGTTATACAAACGCATAAGCAAGTTCCATAACCAGAAATGAAGAAAGTAATAAATAATATGTGTAAGTTATTTAAAACATTAGATGAGAAGTATAGAAAAACCATTTTTTTAAGTTGAAACAGAGTAGGAAAAATTTCTCAAATGAGTCGGCAGCCTATTCCAAATGCAGAATCTTATTTTGGGTGCATCGATGGCTGATTTGGTAGAGTACTCGACCAACAGTCTCGAGGTCGCGGGCTCGATTCCTGCCACAGACCCTGGGTGTTACTGCAGACAAGCAAAAAAGCTTCGCAGTTTTTGTGTTTGTTAACTAAAAAAAAAGGGTCAAAAGTCAACATATAAATACGAGGCATCTCAAGAAGAACCTTTTTTGTAGATTGAAGAAATGAAAATTCACTAGCCAGAAAATATGGCTGGCCACATTTAATTGCATTATAGAAAAGCAGTGCACAATGTGAAAAATCACGTACCCTTAATTTATATACATATCGGATAATTTTCCGCGTAATTCCCCATAGACGATCATCTATGTTACCTAACAATGTGCTAGAAACAATTTCGAATTTCCAATTAACTACTAAGTATATCTATATATTTAAAATAACAAAAAACAAAAATCTTACTAATAGTCCAACGTAGTTTGGACAAACTAAATTTTATTCCTATGAGAATTGTGTATCCTTGACCACGAAAAGAGACATTTGGAAGATAAACACCTCACATTTAAGCACACATCGTAGCACGCATTTGCAATCTACTGCATCAAATCAACTGCTATAGAAAAAAGTTATTAATTTCAATATTCGTATTATTTGATCTTGTTGATAATTTCTTCTAATTATTTTTTATAAAAAAAAGCAATAAAACGAAGGTAGGAAGCTAGCTGTGACCACGTGTTTCCTTTTCTGTTTTTTCATCGTTTTCCGTGTTTTTTTTATATCTTCATTTTTAATTTCTTTGAACGAACTTCATTACCTTGTAGCGTGGAAGGTTAGGTTAGGTATGTAGGCCGCTGGATTCTTCAAAAAGTACCTGGATACTCCAGCTCACTTGAGTTCTGAAAATCGTTCCCTTTGCGATTGCCTGAAAAGTGGGATAGAAGAGTTGAAGAATAAAAGTTAGAGGGATATAGAAGGAGTGAGGGAGAGGGAAAGGAAAGGTGGGAAACTAATTAATGTGGCATTACTTGCTGATGTACTAGCCATTCGCTACTCTTTATGAAAGAAGCTAACGCAGTCGCTTGGCAACTTCTACAGAAGTCGTTATAGGGTAGGCCTAGTCTCCTGGCATGGTTCCCAAACGGGCAATGTCTAGTGACAACTGTTACAGTCACTCTTAAGCTGAAAGTCCATATCTCCCGTTTTACGCGTCAACGCGTTCTAAGCGTTGACGCGTAAAACGCGAAGCAATGTATTTTTATGTGAGAGGTTACACAGCACAAAACGTGTGACGCGATAAACGCGTACGATGCCAAAAGTAGGTTTACTTTCTGCTTTTGCACGCTTCACAAGCTTTATAAAAACTGTCAGTTGTTTTTGATAGCCGCAGATCACAATTCATTTTATTTTGTCAAAGTTATCGCCAAAAATATTTATGCCGTGGATTGTTTCTTTATGTTTTTGTGTTAAAAAAATGTTTTTATTGAAAAAATAATTCAAACACAACAAAAAACTTATCGCATGAAAAGCGTTGCATGTAACTTGAATTTAGAAAAAGTGTAGAACGCGTAGTAAGTTTGAAATGCGTAAAACGCGCAGCGCATATAACGCGTGTTATGGACTTTCAGCTTTAGAGATCTGGGAATTTTTAATAGCTCCCACGTTCTCTTAGAGTTATTGTGCGGCCACAGCTTCCTTGATATAAGGCTCTGTGAGCCACTTTTCTAAGGCACCTTCCAGCGTGTGGAGTTTTATTATTTTCCAACACGCCGATAAGAAGGTTTGTCCGCAAAAGGGATTTATCCTTTAGGGCTGTCCCTTTTTTGGCTAAGTCGTCAGCGATGTTGTTGCCATTGTAACCCATTTTAGGGTCAGGTTAGAATGTCTCGCCATCCTATTTAAAAATGTCCGGCATTCCTGGACTAGACTAGAATTAGTGTATATTCCAATCTGGGAGTTGACGGTGTCCATGCTGTCCGTTACTATCATGATATCCCTACCGAAAATTTTGCGAAACGTCAGCCATCTGGCCGCTTTATTTATAGCCGTTGTTTCAGTCTGAAGTACAATGCATCCGTCTGATAGTCTGAAGGATATTTTAGTGTTAAATTATTCTATGTAAACGCCACCCTCAACCCTTTCTCCTCTTCTGTAACATAAAAGTATATAGATTCTAGAAGAGATTCCTCAATTTGGTAGCCGAAGCTTCTTGTGAGGAATGGTTTTGGGATGCGGTAGTCAATTAGATCGGGGACTAGGTCCCTTCCAATCTACAGTATATTGGCATGTCCCCATGATCTGTGGGTCCATGCTCTTGTCGCGTTCAGGCTGATCGCAGCTTTTTGTGGTATCTGCCTGGCTTCTAAGTCACATGGCATCAATTTACAGTCTGTTGGTTATGGAGTCAAGTGATTTCCACCATACTGCTACTCCATAGAAAATTATTGGTTTTATAACCATTTCATAAAGCTACACAATTCCTTTTGGTTGTATGCTCCATGCTGTACCTATTGCTTTTTTACATAGATATATGGCTGTTGTAGCTTTGGTTACTCCAGCCTGTATATTCTCTTTCCGTGATAGTTTGCTATCTAGAATGACGCCTAAGTA
Source organism: Thecocarcelia acutangulata (assembly GCA_914767995.1). Taxonomy (NCBI): domain Eukaryota; kingdom Metazoa; phylum Arthropoda; class Insecta; order Diptera; family Tachinidae; genus Thecocarcelia; species Thecocarcelia acutangulata. Next base: position 162,123,024 of record OU612094.1, on the reverse strand, counting down.
TTTTGCTTTATACGATAGCATAAGTGTGGTGCCATCCATTTTTGGAGGTTTGGAAAATGTTGGAGTAAATTTTGTTAGTCTGAGTATTATCGAAGGTATATCCACTGGACACTGATCAGTTTTAACTAATTTAATTAACATTTTAAATGCTATAATAGAGGTTGCTTGGGCCTTTCGTGTTGTTATTGTTTAAGTTAAACCTCCACAAACTACTTTCTCCTCCTCATAACCTGTTTTCCTCGTTCCAGTACAATGCACTGCATATGTAGGGGTCATCCCGTGAGTACTGGTCCAAGATAAAAAGAAAAAATATCCCCCTTTTAACTGCTCTGCCTGCATTGAACTCTTTTTATCCACATTCAAAAACAAAACATTAAAGTAACTCCTACTTTGTATGCATATAGTCTGAACAATAACTAGTACTTGTTAGCATATTGGAAAACAACATTTCTCTTATTTTGTTCACTACTGTACGTAGTATGTTATTAAATCATTATTATAATATTAAAATCATTATAATATTAAATCATTTATTTTTAAATAAACTATTGCAAATTACAATAAAACAGCTATTAATAAGTTTGTTTACTCAGTTTGCCGATAAGGAGCTATTTTGTTTTTATAAATAAAGTCGCGTGATGAATGAACAAAGTTTTTTTTTATCGTCAGGTTGTGTTAATAAAACAATATATTTTTAGTAATAAAAAGCGATATTCATTTGAACTTTTTAAGCCGACACAAGACATATTATAGCCGTTCTTAAAGGTGAAGTTTGCTCTTCAAAGGATTTATTGGCTGTTGTTACAGCTTGTCTTCATTCGATTGGTGTGACCAAGGCGAATTCATACCATATGAATTCGCCTTGGGTGTGACCTTGGATTCTTTGTAGTAAGCATATTGTCACGAGAAAATCTTAGCCGGCCGCTTCCGTTTTATTATTACGGAATGGACTTTTAATCGTCCATTCTACCTTTATTAGGAATGTCATTACAAAATTACATGTACTACACGTACATGTACTCGTAGATACATATTTATGTCTATAGGAGTACACATATCGATATATGTACATTTATCGACGTTTTTGATCGAGAGATTGGAAGACTGAAATATCAAAAGTTTAAGCATTAGGGCGGGTCGAGTTGGAAGGGCAAAAAATGGATATTGCGACATTGATTTTTCGATAGCTTTTGGCAGGAGCAAAAAAAGTTCAACTTTCTCAACTTTAAATTTTTTCGTTGCTTAAAAGGTTTTTGCGGTTTGACCTTTAGTAAATAAAAGATTTTTTTTGTTTTCGTATCGATCGTTTTCAGTTATCGTAATTTTTTTTTATTTGGCAAACAAAATAGTTACATACCAATATTGTGTTTTCAGAAGATTTGATTTTCATTTAATAAAACGATAATTTTTTGTCTGCAATACTATCTAAGCTCACTTTTAACAAATTCAAAACATAGGTGTAACTACGTCTGAAAATACGCTTTCTTCATTTTCAGACCTGTAGCAAAGGGCGCTTGGCGGGACAGTTTGTTTTTCTCCTGACCTGTCCAACCTTTTTTAATAAAATTAAAAGCAAAAATAGATACACATAAGTATGTCTAAAGTAATAAACTATTTTAAAACTAGGATCAACTAGATGGTAAACAGAAATATTTATCTCTCTTTTGCGTTCAAAGCAATACAGCAGCTTTAAATAGTTGCAGGGCTTTGGCTGAAGGGAGTCAGGAGTAAGTTTTTTTGTCTACTAAACTATCCAACTCATTTTAATGAAATTTAAAATATAAGCGTAACTACGTTTAAAAAGCTTTAAAGCTGGAAAAAGAGTGTTTGATGAGAAATTTTCTTCTACTTCTGAGCTGTTCAACTTACTTTGATGAAATTAAAGCTAAAAATAAATATACGAGGTCTGATAAAAAAAACCGTTATTTTAAATTTTTCCAAAAAGTATTAATTTATTTATGCTAATTGGTAAATTAAGTTAATTTACCAAGTATTTTTCTATTACAAAGCCAACATTTAAAATTAAAACTTAAACAACTTTTAATATGAAAAGTTCATGTAGTTATGAAATAATAACATCTATTTTTATGTTATGCAAGAGTAGCCGCTGGTAAAGTTAAAGAAAACACTATGATAATAATTTGGGACGAGTGTATAATGAGTTTCAGATCTCCAGCGAAATTATGGGTGGAGCAACTTTTGTGGATGCTGGTGATTTTCATGATTATAAAAGGAACAAGAGCAGAAATAATAAACGCTTACCTTAAATCCTCTATTTTATAAATTTATGTTCAAAACCTGAACTTGCGAATATAGATGAGAGCCTATAAAAGTCTTTTTCAACTTTTGCTTTTGCGCAGTTTTGCATTTTTTCGACTTCGTATTTCTGTAAAGAAAACTGGAAGCAACAGTTTACAGTGTTCAATTTATGAAGAGAAAGAAATCAAAAGTTTGAAACAATAAACTGTTGATTTGAATGAAAACTTTCTCTTTTCAAACAAAACTTTTGTTTTTTCTTAAACTTTTAAAATTAAAAGTTTCTTTAAACATTTTTTAGGTTCTTTGCGCTCATTCAGTTTTGTTTTAACTTTTAAGTTATATGTAAAGTCAGCATAAATTGGTTTTTGCGTTAGTCAAAGAGCTAACCCGCAAACACCAAATTTGTTTAATATAACAACCAGAATCTTATATGCATATACCGACTTATGATTTTAAAAAAGCTTTCTTTGGAAATAAAATAAGGGGAAACTATTTTAACCGGAAAGCAATAGAACAGTAAATTGTTTGTTTTTCTGGGACTTGGAATCAATATTAATATTATAGACAGCGTGACATTTTAGTTGGTATCAACTGGACATATTGTCCTTTTCGCAGATAAATACATACATATATAAAAAATGGCTTCTCGTAAAACAATCGTATGTTTATTAAAGTTGTGTGATTTTCGGTTGCATGTTTGCTGTAAAAAATATAATGTACATTACATGTTCTTTCAGCTTTAATTTTTAACAATAACCATAAAATACTTTTGAAATTCAACTCTTATGTTCATTGGGCAGTATATTGCCTCTTTTGAGCAGAACACAAAAGACAAATAACATATTCAAATAAGTTCTTTAAAACAACTACGCAGTTACTTTCAAGCAAGAAGTTTTATTTTGGCTTACACACTTGCTTAAATATTACTTTTCAAAAGGAAAAAGCTAAAACAAAATAAAACTTCCCACTTCATTTAAAATATCGAAAGACTTTTCAAAGTTTCTCGTTGTTTGGAAAGTTAAGAAAACGCAAAAGCATTTCTAGTGTACAAAAAACTTCTGCTTCGAAGCAACAGTCAAATTTTCAAACTTTTGCTTTTGTAAGTTAAGTTTTTTAAACACTGGCCTATATTAACAGACATCTGAACAATGACTTCCAATAGCAGCTGTTTAAATTCGACGACGGTATTTCTCCGTTAACCTCTTACCCGATTGACTTTATTTTAAGCGATAATAATACAAAACGTCCAACATATTTTATACGCAATATATCCTTGCCTACAAAATTTCCTTGACAGAGGGTTTCGTTTGCTATGCTTAGGGAAAATAGTGTCGCTCAAAATCGAAAAAAATTCTTCACTAATTCAAGATTGGTGCTGTTTGCAATATTAAAAATAACCCTGTGAAGTTGTAAACAGAACATGCAATTGTTATTTGGCTTTAAATTTAAAAAATATGTAGAATAAAAATCTATTGCAAATTTTGCATTGCTTTTAATTTTACAGCTGTTGCCAATAATGCAAATCTTTTGTTTATATGATGTTAAGCGTTTTAAGCGTCTAAAATCATTAAAATATACTTTAACCTAAAAGTAAGCTGCACTAGTATTGCAAGATGTACAATTGTGATTTTTTACGTTCCAGCAGTTTTGGGTAAAATTTGTAAATTTAGAGAGTAATTTGCTTTTTACTCTCATTAGTCCGAGATCTCGTGGAACACACCTATTTATGTGGTTAAATATAACAGCTGCCTGAAGCAGCTGATTTTAAACACCAGCATATGGTGTTTACAGTACTTGTGAATAGGAAAAAGGTTAATTTTGTGGTTAATAGTTTTGACCGAAATAATTGGGGATTAAAAAGCATAGTGTATCACACGACTGGTCGCGTTGTTTATTATTTTAGTTAAACAAAAATTAATAAGGCGGGAAACGCTGCGAGTACGGCTAGTTAGAATAATTTTCTGGTTCGACGCTCGTAGCATCTACATATAGTTATAATTAATAGGCAAACACGTTTTTTAAAATTCCTTTTGTAGCAGTACTACTGCACCGATTTAGAAAAATATTATATATAGCGTGTCAAAGTTATTTCTACACAGAAGTGAACGAGCATAATTTTAATTTGATCGGTTCAATATTTAAGGAGAAATACGGCTATTAATTTGGTACGAAAACTAAAGCTATGTACACACGGTTGTCAGATTTTACAATATTGTAAGATCTGGCAACATGCTGAAAATAAAAAATTGCCCCGCAGAAGTAAATTGTGTGTTCAGACTATTGTAAGAAAATCTTACAATTTCATTGTCAGACTATGGTCTGACAAATAATTTATCTGACAACAAAAATTGTCAGTTCACACGGTTGTCAGATTGTTAGATGAAAAAAATTGCCAGACATAATGTAATGCCACTTATGTTTATCAACAACCATCTGTTTGGCAGTGTTGCCCATCAAACTTTTTTCTGACAATGATGTCATTGTCAGGTGCATTAATTTTATACATCCGACAATTAAAACTGAGCTTACAATACCAGCCAATTATCTAGCAATGCCGACGAAGAGTGTTCTCAGGATTGTCAGATGCCTGACAACATTGTCGTCTTACAATTGATTGACAATGGTTTTTCTGACAACGTTGTAAGTTAAAAATAGGCAGTTCACACGATTGTAATACATTTTCAGACAATTTTACTGGCAATATATTAAGATCTGACAACCGTGTGTACGTAGCTTAACAAACAAAATATGTCTATGTGTTTGACTTAAATAAAAGTAAAACAAAAACAGTGTGGCCAAGTATGAATAACGAACGTATTTGTGGGTTTTCAGAGTTTTATTGGTTTCAAGATTGTATGTATATGTATGTGAATGTATTATTTAAGTGCGGTAAAAAAGAATACGGTCGATTGCGTCGAGTGGAGATTCCCATTACATTATTCAGATTTGTTGTAAATTAAAGTTAGATAAATTATTATTCTTTTATTATGTATTTTTGAATTTTAATGTTAAGTGTCATTATATCGTGCATTTATCACTTTTATTACATTTTTTGGTTTGTATGTAATTTTTACCCCTTTTCTGCACAAAAACCTTTCTTTATGGATTAGCGCAAATTTAACAAACAACTAGCCGGTTTAGTCGAGCCGTTCTCGAGTTTTGCGCTTAGCAATACATTTGCCAATTCAGGCTTATTAATGTAAGATATATATATATACGTTTTTTTTAATTAATAAAGCGTTAAGTAGCTTAAGTTTTTGCTACAACAATTAAAAGCTGACATGCTTCATAGTTTATTTTTCTTTTTGTTTCTTAATTTAAGATTGGCAAGCAACAGCATTATGAATTAGGAAAATGGTTGCGTAAACGTTATAATAACATTTTACAAGACACCTATGACAAAAATGAAATTTATGTACGATCCACTGATGTTGATCGAACACTTATGAGCGCATTGTCAAATTTAGCTGGACTCTATGAACCTGTTAATAAAGATGTATGGAATCCAATTATACATTGGCAACCAGTACCGGTGCACACTCAACCAGAAAACGCAGATTTCGTAAGAAATAAAAAAAAAAAACAATAATTTTCTTAGAATTTATTAAATATTTCGTATATTTTAGGTTCTTGCTGGCAAAGGATCCTGTCCGGCTTACGAATACGCCCTTGCTGCTGTCAAGGATTCTGCAGAATTTCAAGAGTTAAACAACCGTTATGCTTATCTTTATAATTATCTTACAAAATTTACTGGCGGCAAAGTAGATTCTCTTGAAGCAGTGCAGCGTCTTAATAACACCTTCTTTATAGAGGAGCTCTACAACAAAACTTTACCAGAATGGACCAAACGAGTTTATCCCAGTGATGATATGACGTACATATCGGCTTTTACATTCTCTATTTTGACATATACACGTCAAATGGCTCGCCTAAAAGTTGGACCGCTTATTAAAGAAATGTTGGAGAGGTTTGTTGACAAATCGAAAGGCAGATTAAATCCAAATCGTTCGTTGTGGATATATTCGGCTCATGATACAACCGTGGCTAGTGTTTTGAATGCCTTAAAGTTATATGAGGTAAGTTTTAAGATACATATTACTTTATCTGATCTGTATGTACTAATTTAAAAATTCTTAATATTAAAGGTCAGTAGTCCTCCATATACAGCTTGTGTTCTATTGGAACTGCGCTTGGATGAGAAGTTTCAACCTTTTGTATCTATATTCTATAAAAATACTACAGATGAACCAGAACCTTTGTTCATACCAGAGTGTGGTGTTGCTTGTCCGTTAACCAAAATGTTCAGCTTATATGATGACATTTTACCAGAAGACTGGGAAAGTGAATGTAAACTTTCCACTCTAATGATGACTTATGAGGAGGCTAATATTGGCACAGCCATGGGTAAGTTTTGAATCCCTCCGGTTGAACCTGATCATACATATTTAATCACTGAACTTTCAAAATAAACAAATCATAAAATCATAAGATTGGGCCGCTTTATTTCCCTTTTATTGCACTATGTATAATAGTTATGTCCATGGGGTAAGTTTTGAATCCCTCCGGTTGAATCTGAGCAAACATTTTTATTCATTGAGCTTTCAAAAAAAAAAAACATAAAATCATGAGATTGGACCGCTTTATTTCCCTCTTATTGCACTATATATAATAGTTATGTCCCGATTTAAATTTCAAAATCTTCTATATTACCAACAAGTAGCTATCTTTCAGTTTAGAGTAGTCAATATAACCGATAGAAAAATTTTTCGGCGGAGATGATTACCAAATTTAAAATAAAAAGTTAAAAAACAATGGAAAAAATCATAAAGTTTTATTGTCATCTTTACTAAACAAAAAGTTTCACGATCGTGATTGTGGAAATTTGCGATTTGTGCTTAATCGTGAGCACACACGAAAATTATTTTTTCGATATGTTCTAGTGGAAGTTGTGCAAAAAGCTATTGAAAAATCGAAGGCACAATGTCGATTGCTAAATCGACGACCCTAATGTATACATTTACTTAACCAACAATGATATAACGATCAATGTGCAAAATGTTATTTGTTTACTCATACAACTAAGTATTTTTGAAAAATTTTTTTTGCTCACGAGGTTTTTAAGTGCAAATTTCGAAAAAAGAGCAAATTATAGCTACATATATTTGGTTTTTGCGTGAAAAATAAAGTATTTTTGCTCACAATTGGATCGTTTGTATAGTTTTCACTATCCACCAAGAAAACTCTTAATTTTTGCACTATTTTGCTCACATTTGCATCAAGCAAAGTTTACACTACCCATCATGAAAACCCTTAATGTTATCTCTGTCAAAACATTTTTTTAATTGCCCGAAGCCGAGAAAAACTTGTAAGCCGTAATGACACTTTTTTCAACATTTTAAGATTTTTGAGAAAAGCATAGAAAAGCAAATTATTATTAAGAGCTAACAGTTCGGCTATATTGAAAATATCTAAAAACGTAAAAAATGATAATCGATAAAAAGTGAACAAATCCAAAAAATGTTTGCTTAAAAGTAACGTTTGCAGCTTAAATTGCTACTGTGCTGTTAACATTTTAGTTTAATGCCTGAATGTAGAGATTTTTTCTCAACAAAACGATTTTTTCATGCATATAATAATGATAACTGAATGTTACAAAAAATAAGCAAAACAAACATAAAAAAACAAAAAATGTTCTACAATTTAAATGTGTTTGCCAAATTAAAAATTATAGTTCACACCAATGTTTCACTTCAATAATTAAGAAGAGGATTTTGCCCTTACACTTTTAAGTTTTTTATAATAATTTTTTTTAACAAAATACACCAAAAAGTTTATTTTTTGAACAAAATTGGATGTTAATATCGCTCTGTTTACAAATGTCGTATTTATGTGTACATAAGTTATTTTGTTGTAACTTATATAATCATCTCTTTTTATTATTGACTATTTCACTCTTTCAATCTTAGAAAAGTTAAAAAAAGTGTCATTACGGCTTAAGTAATAAGAATATACGAATAAGGCATTTTTTTTTTAATTACGCAAGTATAAGTCATCATAAAATATGCAAATATATACTACGTTTATACGTGCAGTTATTTGCAAATAAAAATATTGTAAATAGCAAAAATTGCCGTATAAACAGTAAATAAAAGTATGATTTTGCGATTTTAAATCGCCAAATAGGTGTTCTGGAAAACGCATATCGCTTAAAATTGGCGACTTCATCTCGCATGTGTATATTGAAGTGAACTGATTGAATTTGCTAAAACTGAACTTGCAAAAGGCAATAAAATTATTCACTAGTAAAATTTAATACGTTTTATTTTTATTTCAATAAAAAGTTGAAAGAATTTTACACATTTTCACTTAAAAAAACTAAATTAAAAATTTTGTCTATTTGTTGTAAATTTTTATTTTTTATTTATATAACCATGATACATATATGATATGATAATTCTTGGTGAAGGTCAAATTTTTTTGCAATTGTCGTCACTGATTGGCCGTTATTAAAATCAGCTATTATATTTTCTTTTAAATGCAAATAATATTATATCGCGCCATTTGTTAGAGAAGTTACAAGTTACGTCCAGAACAAGTTTGAAGGCACGGAAAAGACGGAAAACTATATGCAAATTTTCGCTATACATGCTTATTTTGATATTTAAACAAATAATGACATCTTTTGGAAGTAGAATATTCAAAGTTACGTGCATTAATTTTGTCGCTGCATCCTGGGTCATTCTAGTAGAAATACGAGTAATTATTTATATATTTTTAAACCACAAGCATCGAACTTTTCCCTTTATTTTTAGTATCTAAATAGTATTTTCTTTTAAATGTAATAATATTTTCTATAAAATAGGCATTCGTTTGAATGCTATCGTAAAGTTTACTGATGAGCAGAAGTCCATGCTTTAAGATTTTGAGACCAAATTGGATCCAAGTGGGCTGGCTTTACAATAGCTGGCAGCCTGTTAAACCTAACCTAGCATGGGTTTCAAAACGACCACAGATACCTACTTACATCAGCTTATTATTTCTAGCTTTTTCTAATATGAACAATGCACTACATATATCAGAAAAAATCCATTCTAGGAGTAAATTCCCTTATTCAACTGTGTGGCAACGCTTTTTTATATTTCTCTCTAAAAAGAAACTTCAAAAATCCTTATTACAAATAATAAAAAGAGAATGAAACTACCTTGTATTTTTTATATCATGTATATAACTACCACATACATATATACGTATGTAAAACACATGTAGTTTTTTTTCGGAAAAAACTCCGAAACGCCAGTAAAACGCGCGTCCCGTAGAACACCTAAAAATCAATTAAGCGTTTTTCAGAACGCTTTGCGGTTTCAAAACGCGCGTTTCTCGTAACATGGCTGAAACTAAACTGAAAAATTTTGCTATTTGTTGTAAAATTTTTTTTCGGCTTATATAACTACCAAACACTCCGAAACGCCAGTGAAACGCGCGTTCCTTAGAACACCTAAAAATCAATTAAGCTTTTTTCAGAACGCTTTGCGTTTTCAAAACGCGCGTTTCTCGGAACATGGCTGATAGTAAAAACTGCGTTCAGAAGCAAATATTCAAAATTTTTCATTTTTAATTTTCTTTGCTTTAATTAAATTACAAAAAACATTAAGCTTTTCCATATACAAAACGGCGCATAAACACTGAGTAAGTTATTTGCAAATAGTTTTTATTTGTGAATAGGCTGCGTATAAACGTAGTAATAATTTCAATATCAATGAAATATGGGAGTCATTAGATAGAAAATTTTATGGCAAGGTTAGCGTTTACAAAGCGCCATCTCAAGCGCCAACTTTAACATATGGACCATTGACTCCGCCAGCCTATAAATAATTTGCTGTAGATATAATGTTGTTTCGACAAAAGCTTGTGGCTTATCCTCATTCCAAATGCGACACTTTTTATTATTTACTTACCCATTCAGCCAAAAGTAAGTTTCATCGGAAAACAATTTTGAATGGAAATTCAATATAACATAAATATCAATTGATGAACAGAACCATTATTAGGATAACAAATTTAAAATATTTGCAGGAGCTGTTCTGATGTAAATCTATCCATAATGAAATGTTAAACAAAGCTAAACAAAAAACAATTATCATGGGTTGTTAAATGGATTCTTAAATAAAGCAGTGCTGCCAACTCAAAGTTACTAACCTCTAAAAAATACAATATATCTACACATTCATTTTATTTTGCGCTGAACTACACATATTTACTATTCAGATATAGTTTCAAATATAATAAGATTCATACAGTCGAGTTTATTATTTAGTTTAAAACTTGTATTAATTCATAAAATATAGAGACTACGAAATGTTGATATATACGAGGTCTGATAAAAAATAACCGTTATATTCAAATTTCGTGGGTTACGTATGTTCGATGTTCGCTTTTTTTCTGCTATGTTGGTACACATGTCTGTTATATATGTTGGCAATGTCAGCCATTTTGGATTGTCAGTTTGTCTTTGCTCTTCGATTTTTTATTCTTCGAAAAAATGGATCAAAAAAACTGTATTAGGTTTTGTGTAAAAAATTAAATTGAATGCGCAAGTACGTTTCAAATGTTCACTATACCGTTTGGCGATTCTACTATGAGCAGAACACAAGTTCAATTGTGGTATAACCGGTTTCCGGAAGGCCAAGAAGATGTCAATGACGATGCTCGTCCTGGTCGCCCGAGCACGTCAACAATCGATGAAAACATTAAAGCAGTAAAGAAAATGATTTTGGATAATCGTCGAATCAGAGAGGTTACTGATGATGTTGGCATATCGTTCGGCTAATGCCAAGCAATGTTTACGGATGTGTTAGGCATGAAACGTGTAGCAGCGAAGATTGTTCCAAAACTGCTAAGGAGCTGTGGAACATCGTCATCCAGAATTCTTCAAAAATTTCATAACTGGTGACGAATCATGGGTGCATAGCTATGACATTGAAACCAAAGACCAATCATCCTAATGAAAGCAAATCTTAATACTAAATACTTATTATTAGCTCATTTTGAAGATTCAATAAATAAAAAACGCTTAAAAAAAAGTTCTTGGCTGGGTAACATTGTTTAACATTTTCATATTATTCTGTGGCATGCAAATGCCAACTTTTCATTCCTGTGAAAAATTTGCTGCCACTGGAATTGCCATTGCGAAAAATTTGAGGTTTTTAGTAAAAAATTGTGAGAGTATTGAGTTTTTCGAACTGTTAATGGAATGTGAAAACTCGTAAGTTACTGACAGATTTCTAAGCGCGTTGTCTTAAAAACCAGTTATAAAGGGATTTTTGAACACACGGTTATTCTGCTTTTATTTTGAACGACTTTCTTTTAAGCCGTTGATCATCATGCAATGACCTAAGGAGTAATCGCATTTAGTTATTGACATATTGAAGGTTCTCTTTGTGGGTGGTTCCCATTCACTTTTACTGAAGCATAACACACTTTACTTTTTAGATTTATTTATTTTAGTCTCTCTAATTACGGATTTTGCTGTTCCATATTTCTTTGCAAGAACTGTAGCTCGCACACCATCGTGTAGTTCGTTAATTATTTCTTGCCTTATTCCAATAGAATGAAATGTTTTATATTTATTAGAACTGTCCGCACATAAACACTTAACGAGAAAGCAAAAAGCACCAAAGTAATCTATCTCACTCGTTTTAAAGATCTTGAAAAAGAGAATAAAAGTAAAACAAAAATGTTTGCAAATTTAACAGTTTTCTAACGGTTTCATAAAAAAGTATGTAAAAAAACGATAATTTCTGTAACCTTGTCAATTTTGTATGAAAAAAAAAGTTCACTCTATTGAGTTGGGTTTGTTCACTCCAGTAGTTCATTTTATTGCGATTCAACTGTATTTTCGGTTCATTTCCAATTAAATTTGAGCAGAGAGAACCCTTAATTCCTTGTAACCTTCTATTGTTTTAAAGAGGGTAGTTTTCTTATGAAACGTTCATGTAAAACTCAGGGTAACAAATATTATTTCTTTTTTATTTGTTTTTAGTATATACTTAGCTGGTGAGGCCTAACTTTTTTTATGTCAATAAAAATGCAAAATCTTTATTACATATTTTTCCCAACGTCTCGTGAATTTTATGTTCACTTCTTCAGGGAATTTTGTATTTTTGTGATTTTACAACATTAAACACAAAATTATTGAAACTATATTTATAGTCAAGTAATACAACATTTATAAATGTTATATTACTTGACTATATGTGTTGTATTACTTGACTATAAATATAATTTCAATAATTTTGTGTTTAATGTTGTAAAATTACAAAAATACAAAATCCCCTGAAGAAGTGAACATAAAATTCACGAAACGTTGGGAAAAATATGTAATAAAGATTTTGCATTTTTATTGACATAAAAAAAGTTAGGCCTCACCAGCTAAGTATATACTAAAAACAAATAACTAAATACGTTGGCCAAAAATATTATTACTACAATTATTTCTTTTTCTTTTTCAGGTATCTTAGTTGCTATTATCACGGTCATGTTATTCCTTTCTTATGTTGTTATGATCTATTACCGGCGACGCAGCTACAAAACGAATTTCTCTTACATGCAGGTGGCTTAAATAATTTTTCTTTTCATTGCTTTAACTTTTCTTCATACATATCTTTAACTCAGCAATCATCAAATAATAATTATCTTTTGTCATATTTTACTTTTTCCTCTTTTCAAACAATCAGCAAAGAAAATTGGACGTTTAAAATGTGTAACTCTGTTTACAGATGAAAAAATTTAAAAATTCACCAGCTTTATTTCTCTTACTGAATGCCTTCCTTCAACGAACTGATTGATACTCAAAATTGTCTAACACAAAACTATTCTATATTTGTTTTGCATTTCTTTCTTAGTTTATTAAGTTTAAGCACAAAAAATCCAAATTAAATTTATGTTTAATGTTCAGTTTTACTTTTCTCACAAACGCATTTATTTGCATTTAATCGGATATTTTATCGTTCTGATATTTGTACACATTTGTTTTACCAAATATATTTAAATACATGTTGTATTTTACATTTACTAAAAAAAGAAAACAAAATGCATTTGTTGTAATTGTATGTTAATATTTATAAGAATTTTATTATTACTATTAAAGTCATTTAACATTATGATTCATATTTTCTAAATAAACAAATCTTTATAGAAAATGACTCTCACAAATAAATTATATTTAAACTAAGCATCTCAAATATTTGTTATAAAAGCTTTTATTCATTATTAACACAATTATGAAAGGATAATTTAAGTTGCTTTAAGCCAACAATATATTGAATAATTGTTTTACATACAACTTTAAAGTCTGTCCCATGATCTCGAACGTTATTATTGTTCGCAAGCTTTTAGAACCTTAACAAACTAATTTAAATCCACTAATAAACCTTAATGCAACATTTCTAACCGATAACCGATGAATTTGCCGCAAGTAAGCTCTGGGGTCAAATCAAGCAAGTTTAACCCAAATGTTTCTTTTTGGTATCATGGCACACGATATCGAATTAAATGTAATCGTAATAATAGAAAAGCATTAAACAAGTTTTTTTGTATTCATATTTTTAGGAAACATATATTCTTCAAGCTATTTTATTTTGTTTTAATTACGATTTGATACGCATCCTATGCCATAATCAACATATATTGTAATGTGATTCGATACGATAATTAATTCGATATCATATGCGATGATTAAACTCCTGCTGGGTAATCTCTTGTGTTTCAAATTGCTAATGAACTATAACTTTCGACATCCTGGAGGAAGTCCTTAAATTGTTATTCAGCACATTTTGTTATAAGTAAAATACATTTTTTGTTACTAATTATTTGCTTTTAACTTCTTATCACTTAATGTCGGAACGTATTAAATAAGGCTCCATAAAAAATTCCGCTAAACAAAGTTTAAAAACTCTTAAAAAAAAAAAATGAATGCAGTTTGTGTATGAGGATAATTTCACACAGGTGAAAGCTCATGACCTACAAAAGAAGCTCATGGCACCTACAAAAAAAAAAAACATTTTAAAATTTGTTTGATACATTGTACAACTGAATATTTTTGTAGAATTTTTAACTGAACTTAATAAAAAGTCATGACTTGCACTAATAAGCTGTTTACAGAATAAAGACGAGCGAAGTCTCTATACAAAAATTTTTAACGACCCACTCGTCTGTGTTCTATAAATAATATATTATGTACTGAGATTGTTTTTATTGATTGCTCTGCAAATTATTCATACTTATAACATTTGTGAAAAGTCTCTTCAAATTTTGAGCTTTGTTAACATCAAGTGCAACACTGTGAAATCGAACTTTCACTTGAGGTTCGAAAAATTATGGAGAGTTAAAGAGAACGTGTTTATAAAGCTAACAAATATTTATGTGATGTTTCCACAGCACAAGCAAGCGGCTTGTCTGAAAATTTTTTATTGAAATCACTCAAAAAATTAAGCGCATCCGAGAAAATCTCTTAACAAGTCGCATGCTTGCGTTATGGAATTATCATATTAGTTTGCTTAAAATAATTAACTTAATTTAAGATAGTAAGCTTAAAAAAAAGATTAAAAATTGTTCAAAAATTGTTTGAGCAAAAAGAACAAACTTGTATGTAAAAATTTTAGTTGACTTCCCTTTTTAACGAATTTAATGGAGCCGGGGTAACATTAATATAAATTATTTTTAAATCAGTCAAATCTTTTTGAAACTCACGCTTAATTCTTAACATTATACCAAATTTTATTAATATGTATATTGTATGTTATTGCAGTTTTAATCACATGTACAAAAAATCGTTTGTTATTAACAACATTTAAATCTTTTTATTAACAATTTTATTATAAAATCAAAAAACGCAAAAAAAAAAACAATTCAAAATTTTACTCGATTTTTAAATATAATAAAATATAGATAGTTGAAAATTAAATAATTGGTTTAATTTTAATTGAGTTTACTGCAATTGGCGTTTAGTCAAAGGTAATTGGTTCAGTCACATAAACTTGCAGCAACAAACAGCATCAAGCACACATAAGTTTGTTTTAAAAATCATTTCACAAATCAATATATTCGTATTCCAGTTAATTTCTTACCTGCTTTTTTGTATGCACTTGCTGTTAAGGCAAACACTGTGCTGGCTTACCGTACGCGGAAAAAGCGTTCACCAAATTTTTTTCGCATATCCTTTTTCCTGCACAATTTCAAAATATTTGATATATGAACAAAAACTTTTTTAGTTTTTGCAGCAGAAGTGTTTATTGGTACAGCGAAATCTCTTTGTAGGTCCACATTCATCTCGCTGGTTCAGTGAATTATTTGACAAAAAATTTCCAGAAAATTGTATGCAAATTTCTAGACATATCAATCATTCGTGTTCCAAAAAAATTTTTCCTGTCTTCTTTGATCAAGAGTTATTGATCGCGGCAATTATTGTTATAATTACAAATACTTCTTGGCTTTAGCCAGGATTGAACTCGAGCTAGACGAATGATACCAACCTATCATCATATAATATTAGAAGTAAAAATGTTTATTTTTGTTATTGTTAATGCTAAGAAATGGCATTTATCTATTTAGAACTTACTTGTCGATGATAATTACATTAATTTTTTTAAGTTAAAAAGCAGTGTAATCAAATAAATGTATGATATGTTTTGGGGAATTTTAAGTACGATCTTGTTACGTAAAACTTTAGCTTGGTAGCAACTCTAGTTAAAAAAATCCCGATCAGTAATTGAGAATAACCGAACAAGTTCGTAATTTGAACAAACCAGCGCCCATCGCTGGCTTAAATTGGCGGAACAGGGATCAGCATGGCCCCCGGGTGGTTCTGTTTGCAGTTTGAGATGCTTTCATTGGCTGAAACGTTCTGGCTGGGAGGGGGTGTTAGTATCCTTGATAATTGTGTGGTGTGTGACTTTTTTCGGGGACTAACAACCTCCCGAGGGAGTACAACAGGTACATGCGCTGTAAGGAACCAGTAGTGATGGTTGACGGGTGAGTTGGTTTAAGGGCTGATGCTGCTAGTGGGCTTCGGCCTACCAACTCATTAAGCCTTGTCTTCCATTGATTGCTGGGAAATTTAATACAGACGCGATTAGAAGGCCTGAACTTCACTTCAAGAAGAAGTTGCTCATATGGTTACAAACATATGGCAAAAATTGTTACCTGTGTGAGCCTAGAAAGCCACACGGGGGCGCTTGACTTGACCAACAGTCTCGAGGTCGCAGGTTCGATTCCTTTTTTTTTTCTTGGACCAGTACTCAGGGAATGACCCCTGCATATGCAGTGCATTGTACCGGAACTAGGAAAATAGGTTATGAGGAGGGGGAAAGAGGGAGTAGTGTTTGTGAACATTTGACTTGAGCTTTCCAACATTAAAACCGACATGAAACACGTTTGCAGGCATCTTATAATAGAGTTGGATACCCTACTGTCACCGATAAGCTTCTTCGTTCTCTCCTGCACACTGTCGAGTAACTCCAAAATAGACTTTGAGGCACCGGCACAAACTTGAGAGTTTTATTTCATTTTCGGTCGGATGTAAGTGGTATAAATAGTAAGGAGGCCGGATGCAGTGAAGTATATCTTACACCGTTTCAAAAACCCGAGGCACTTGAATGCTTCTTTCCTGCCACGGACCCTGGGTGTTACTGCAGACAAACAAAAAAGCTTCGCAGGTTTTGTGTTTGTTTATAAAAAAAAATAGTGCACTCCGTGGAACTGGTCCATCATCAGGTGCTGATGTAGACCTTTTTCACTACTTTTATCAAATAAGTGTATTAAGTATATTATTTTATTCTTTGACTTTTCTTTCTCTTATAGTTCATGGCGTTTCTATTGTTATACATTTTTTCTAAATTTGTAACATTATTTTTGAAACTAATATTTACGGTTGTTATTTTATGTTTAAGAAGAAAAGTTGAAAAACTGATTCTGAACTGCTCTATCGTTAACGGTAGCGCTATTTCAACTATTATTCCGGTTTTATTTGCAAGATTTTTATAATGACAGTAAAAATTTGGAGGCCAAGAATTAATTAGATTCTTATTTTTATTTACTAAAACTTAAAAATATTTACAAACGAGTTCTATCTAATAAATACATACATTAATGTACCAATAGCATTAAATTTAAAGTGGTATCTCTTTTTTTTTTGACAATATAAAGTTTTCTTGACAATAAACTATACGAATTGTAGGTAAAAATGCCAAAAAGGCGTAAATGTTACGCCTTATTGGCTGACTGTTTTAAGGGGGTTTCATTACATACATATACATACAGGGATAAAAACGTTTTAAGCGAATTGCACGTAAAAGTTTCGAGAAATACGATTCTTAAGTTCTAAGTTCCAAATTTAATGGTAATATAAAAATTGTGTTTTTGCACCATGAATTGCATTTTGCTTAAGTGGGATGGATGTTAGAAGTGGAAATACATATTATAGGGACATTTTTGACTGCGGCCGCAAAAGTTTTCTATCCGCTGGAAATGACTACTATTAGCGTTTCTAACCCCTGTTTATACGAGTATAATCGATTCAAGCAACCACTTTCGTTTGAATTTCTCATTCAGCGCCCAAAGTAAATTAAACTTAAAGTATACAAAACTTATCTATAGGCTTTATCGTCTGAGTATATGATGTAGGGTTGGTTTTGTGCTAGATTTGAGGCCACTTGTTGTTGCTGCTGTGGGGTAGAGCCACCAAAATATGACATTCTTGACGAATAGGTGGCCTGCTGTTGTTGCTGCTGTTGTTGTGGCGTTTGGCGATTGGACAGGTTCTGGTTGGATTGATGTATGGAAGGTGGTTTGTGCGGCAAAGTTGCATAGTTTTGTGCATAAGGAGGTACTGCATACAAAGCTGCTGTGGGTTGGCCCTTATAGCTTAGAGGCACACTGCCAGGACCCAGAGGCATTGGCGGTATGCCTATCATTGCTGGGGCATTGTGGTATTCTGCATTGCTCATGCGCAAACGAACAATACAGATTATTATGATTAAAATGGCTATAAAAGCGACCACTCCGCCCACTATGCCAATGATGAGAGTATCATCATTGGTCATGATGGGTGCCTTCATAAGAGGTTGTTTAGTTTTTATTTTCATTGGTGGCGGTTGTGTCGGCTCCATACTCCAAATAATCATGGGCGGCTCTTCCGGTGTGGTCGTTGGTTGTCTAGTAACCAATCTGGATGAAGATTTTAAAATGCTAGTTGAGGCTGTTCTAGCAGTTGTTGAAGTCATTTTACGTGGATCGCAAGTTAGCTCATCATCTCCTACTTCTATAAGTTTTTTGCCTGCCAAAAAAGCTGGCGAGTGGCAAGTAAGCTCGGTCATGTGTGAGTTGGGTAACCATCGTCTTAAAGCTCGGGCATTACAGTCACAATGTATAGGGTTGGATGAAAGACCTCTGAGTTGTAGATTTGATCTGCGATCTTCCAGAGCGTTGAGAAATTGGGGTACTAGCACGGCTACTTTGGAGCCTTCAATGTCCAAAGTAAGATGAGATGATCTGGGCACAGGAAATAATAAAGCAGGTGGTAAAGCTGTCAGGGAAGTATTTTGTAGTTTAATAGTCAAATCGTTGGATTTAAGTCCTGCCAAAGTGCCGGAGGATATAGATTTTAGACGTTCTCCTCTAATGCCTATAACCTTGAGTCTGGGATGTTTGGCCGGCTGTATCTGTTCAGTGCCTATAGCAGAGTCTTTCACTTCAATATCCAAAGTTTCTAAGCCAGGCAGTAACTCCAATATGCCTTGCAAATCCAAATAGCCCAATAGAGGTAATTCATAAGCTTCTAACGAAGCTAAATTAGGGGTGTGCTTAAAAGCATTTTTCTCTATACGATTGCATTTGGCAAGAGCTCTTAACTTCAGAGAACGCAGCATATCCAAACTTTCAAAGTCGCCTTGTTGTATAACCTCAAAAGTGTTATTTGATAAATCTAAATACTGTAGATTTTGTAATTTTGGCCAGGCTGTGGCCAAATCCTTTAAATCTTCCAACTGGTTATTGGCCAAGTCCAAAGTTTCCAATAACGTAGTGCGTTGAAATATATCGGGATTTATGCTTTCTAATTTGTTATGAGATAAATTTAGATACTGCAGAAAAGGTGTTTCTAAAGCTTCTAGACTTTGTATGCCGCAACCTGCCAAGTTTAATTCTCTAACAGTTTTGGGTTCATTCAAAATATTTTTCACTGCTACCGCAGTTAAAGGATTAAAGGATAAATCCAGGTTTTTAATGTTCACCATGATGCTATCATCATTGGGTATGGCCTTGATTTTATTGTGACTCAAGTCCACAGAAGAGACAAAGAAGTATTGCCTTTGCAAAGCTTTGAGAGGAGCATATTGAAAGCTATTATAGGCCAAATTAATGTTCTCTAACATTTGCAATTTCGATCTCTCAAACACCGAATCGGAAAGCTCATTTAGTCTGTTATTCTCCAAATTTAAATATTCCAATCTCACCAAACCCTCAAAAGTTCTCTCTCCTATGCGGTCCAAGGCATTATTGGATAAATCTAAAACCTGCAATTGTGTTGAGTTGTGGAAAGCCATTTCGCTCAACATATCCAATTGGTTGCTGGCCACTTTTAACACTCTTAGTCTGGGCAAACGGGCAAAGTCAAGCTCTTCTATGGACTTCAACTGGTTGTGCGAAAGATCAATGTATTCCAAATATTGCAAAGTTGATATCAGTTCGGCTGGGAAAAAACTAAATTTATTATTTGCTGCCATAATAATCCTTAAACGGGGATGTATGCGAAAGGAGGAGGGAAACAGATAGCTTAAATGGTTATTTGATATATCCAAATCCTCTATGCCGGTGCCGGTATTGAAAAACTCTCCCTTGAAGGCGGACAGCTGATTGCCCCTCAAGTTTAATTTCTTTAAATGCATAACATTAACAAACGCTCCTGGCCTTATTGAGGTTATCTGGTTATTGGACAGATCTATAGAAGAGATATTCCACAAGTCCACAAAACTGCCATCGTTGATCTCTTGTATATTATTGTCGTTCAAGTAAATCATTTTTAAATCCTGCAAAGTTGCAAACAAATCTCCCGACAACTGTTTTAAAGAACAAAAACTAAAATCTACTATTTGCAAGCGAGCTAAAGGCCTTATCAGAGCAGCGGGTATGGGGCCCAAATGATGATTACCACTTAAATTTAAATACTGCAAATTCTCTAAGCCTTGTAGGATATTGGTGGGCACTTCTGCTAAGTTATTATAACTTAGATCTAAGTTTCTTAGTTCCGTCAAAGCCATGGGTATATTGCCCAAGCCGGTTATACGATTTTGCCCCAGTTTCAACTCGTTAAGAGAGGACTCCAAGCCCATAAATATATCGGCATTCAGCACAGCTAAAGAATTACCCGACAAATCTAATGATCTTAAATTGCTAAACATTTGAAAACTACCAGTTGGCAGTTCACGTATTACATTTCGTGCCAGCGAAAGAGTGGTAATATCTGAAGCTTGTATCGAGCCCAGGATTTCTGCCGACAAAGCTGCAACACGATTATAGTCCAAATAAAGGGTATTTAAGTTGGATAACCGCCCCAGGGCACTGCCTGGTATGAGCAGAATATTATTGTCTCGTATAATTAATGTTTGCAGATTTTCCAAACCTTCGAGAGCATCATCTTCGATCTGAAATATTAAAGAAAAATAGTTAAACTATCAGTATTATAAACACGATGATAAAAAAGAGTTAGTTAACAGTTTGACCGAAAAATTAAATCAGCAAATTTCCTTTTAAATCAAAATATTCTTCAGGCCTTGCTCAACATGTAAGAGATCACAAACATAAAATAAACTTTGAAGATGTTAAAACATTAAACAGAGAAAAAAGAGAGAACAAACGGTATACAATAGAGAGCCTACGCATACAACAGAAAATAAATGAAACAATGAATAAGAAGGAAGACAAAGATAACACAAAACTACAATACTCAATTGCAATAATTTAGTAACTACTCTGTGATATTTGATAAGGTTGACGAAATATATAAAGTGATATCCAGTTTTTTATTTATTTATTTAATGTTTTTATTTAATTTACAAAGGAAACCCATAAAATAATTGTAAGTTGAACATTGAGAAAATTCTATATTATTTATTTATAGTCAATTTAATGTTGTATTATTTGTATATGTTTGAAATGCTCAACAGATACTATTTATTTATACCCCTGATGATGTTAGAATAAAGCTAACGAAACGTTGGGAGAAAATATTAAAAAAACTATTTTAATTTCATCTGACCATATTGAAGCCCGAAGGTAACCCCTTATAAACGATAAAATATTCTTCTATTTAGAAGATCTTCGAAGATTGGGACAAATGGTCTTTACGAAAGATTTGAAAGAGTTTGATACTGTAGCCAATTGGTTTTGTTTTATAATGGAGTTTTTAGTAAGCAAGTCAAATGTTTTTAGTGAATTCGAATTTTGATAAAAATACATTAAAAACTCGGTTCTTAGCACATATTCCAAATTCCTTTCCCTTAACGGTAACGTCTTGAAAAATATTTGGAGTTAATTTTTTTTTGATTATTTATTCCATTAACCCCATCATCATTGTGATTTCAATCCTCAAAGCTGCTTTATATTAATTTATTTATAACAATTGAGTTTATTCACTTTATTAGCTTTTAATCAAACAGGTTTTAATCAAACAATTATAAACCTGTTTTCTATCAAGGCAGCTTTAATAGGTACCCAAAAAACATCGCATTTATTTTGTTGGTAAAAATTACGAAAAGTTGATAAAATTTTGTTTTACTTTTGTTTGGAAAAGCAAATTTACGCAAAGGAAACGAAATACAGCTGTTCTTATACCACTACCCTGGTAAAGCTATCTTGTTTTCCTCGTTTCCTAGCTATCTATATGTCAACATTCCATAGGATTAGACTTGGAAACCTTTGAAAGATATTCTCAAACTTTGAACTTTATAACCCAATATTCTAAATAAATTATTGACAATTTGAAGAGAAAAATATTTATTTATTTAGTAACTATACAGTTGCAAAGTAAATTTACAAAGTATAGGATGCACAGCATGGACGGAGTGACAAAGATCACATGCCCAAGATGGTATTAACAGTTGGTTGTAGCGTCGCTGTGATTAACTTTAAGGACCTATGCCTTCATATAGGAAGTTGCAGCGTGCACTGAAATACCTCCAAAAAACTGTAAGCCATTACAGTTAGTTGAGCCAAACCGTAAACCAGTGCGAGTGAGACGTAAAACTTTCGAAGACCGAACAACAAACACAAGCCTGATCGCACTTAAGAAATAATTACGATGACGCCGAGAGAAGTTCTTCAGCCCAGAGCTGCTTGAAGAGAAAAATATTTTAATAAATTCTGTAAAAACATAAAAAACAAGTTTTTTCTTTCGCACACGTCTGTACTTTTCTGTTAACGATGAGCTTCTTTCCCCTATGGAATTTTAAGCACCGCGCCAAACATGCGAGTTGTATTCCATGTATTATATATACTAGATCTCGTTTTTAATAACTTTTTTTCTAAATAAAGTATATAAAGTATAATGCTTCTAATTAAAGTACTCACGGTTCTCAACGAATTCAAACTCAAGTCCAAATATTTAAGACTGGCCAAATCCCGGAAAGTGCCCGGCGGTATCGTTGTTATGCCATTGCGGCTCAAATCCAAAGTTTCCAGAGATTTCACCACTTCCATATGGGAATAATCCAAACGCTATAGTAGAGTAAATAAATTTTAAATACAATTTAGAATATCAAACAAACTATACCCACCTGTAGCATATTTGAGGATAGATTTAAAAACTTTAAATTTATAATCGGTCTCAAGGAGACAGTGGGGAATTTTGGTACAAAATTTTCGGATAAATCCAATTTCTGCAAAGTCGGCAGATTTTCGAAAACATCGCTATTCAAGTTAGTTATACGATTGCCGGATAATTTTATTTCGCGTATTTTACGCAAGCCTTTAAAAGTTAAACCCTCTATGGTTTTGATTTCATTATAACGTAAATCAATGATCTCCAGTTGTGGTTGGGCAATAAACGATTCATAGCGCAATGAAGCTGGAAAAAAGTGTTACATGTTTAATTATATTTATTAAAATTATACTTTTTTATACTATTAGTTATGCTATCAGCCATGCCATAGAGTTCAATTCCGTTCGGAAGCGGTTTTACAGCCAGTTTACCAATTTCGAAAGAAAATGAATGCGAAAGAAAGCCAGTCACTCACATTTGGGTTTGTCTATCTCACTACTATCCGTTCGCATATTCTTATGTATTTTGATTGAGTTTTGACACATCGTTCGCATAGAAAAAAGATAGATGAATCCAAACCAATTTTCTTTCGCTTAGATTGCGAACGTAAGCAAGCTGTCGAGATTGGTAAACTGGCTGTTAGTTTTTCAAAAAATGAAAAACTAAGACGTTTTTTGTAATAAAATGCAAAAAAAAAAAACGATTCAATTCCGCTCGGTAACGGAATTGAATCTCTATGACATGGCAGTAAAGTAATTTGAGCTTTAATTATTTTAAGTTAAAATAAATAGAGCTGTGCCGGGTCGTTCATTTTAGTGACCAGTCACGTTCGTTCCATTACAAACGACTAATCCGTTTGTCCATTTCGTTCAATCGGTCATTTTGAACGAACGGCAATTTTCTGGTAATATAAACAAAACAAAATTGCGAAATAAAGCATGATAAAGTGATAAAAATTTATATAATTGTGGTCTATATGAGCTTGTGGTCAATTGTTGTAAAATTATTAGTTTATTAATATTTCAATATTTCGACACCCCCTTGTGTGTCTTCTTCAGGAAAATGCCCAAATTTTTGTTTACAAATTTTTATAAGATTGAAAACAATTTTATAAAAATTTGTAAACAAAAATTTGCCTCCTGGCTCATGATGTCGTTCCGTTAACGCTCGCTAATGTTTTATATTAAAAATTATTGACTTATAGTCAACTATTATTCAACTGACAGACATATCGGTGGTAGACAAGGCAAATGATACAAGATCAGGGAAAATAATGCTTATAAACGGCATCTGAATAGCTTTTTCTACCTTTTTCTTAAAAATTATAACAAACGTTTACGAAACGACATCGTGACAACTTCGTTCAATGTTCAAAATTTAACCCGTCCGTTCATGAACGGCACAGCTCCTAAAATAACCAGTTAGCGTATTTTTTTACTTAGTGAAATATTTTCGTTAGTTGTAGCTCTAACTAACCACAATGCACAATGTTAATTGTGAGTCATATCTTAACGTCAAGTGTTTGACAAATTCAGCCATGGAGAGGTTTATAATTGAAGTCTTTTACGAGAATGGGTATTCAAGTTTTTCCAATTGCAAATATTTGGGATATCTAGCGAAGCTTCAGTCTCTTACTACCAGCTGTTTGTTTTACCCAAAGGTTCATATTAAGTAAATGTATGGATACACTCAAAGCATACATATACTCTTAAAGCATATATATGAAATTTCATCTACTTGCAACTTTATATGAGTATTTCAATGTTCCTTGTACGTATAGCCGTGTTATTTCACATCGTGACGATGCTAATTGGCTGCCATAATCATATGATTTGACACCGGTGGACTTCTTTCTTTGGGTTGCCGCCGGGAAGGTATACTGCTCACAGTAATTCCGTTGTAATTCTGGCTGGATGGCAATGGTGCACCGTCTTGTTGATACCACATGTTAATCAAGCCCAAAGCACGTAGTTGTGGCGTTAAAACGTTTTCAATCATATCACGATATCGCTCCCCATTCACAGTTACCGTTACGCCATTTTCATTCCCAAAGAAGTAAGGTAACGAATGCTCCTGACCAAATGTCACACCACACTGTCACTTTTAATTGATGCAAAGGTGACTGCCATTACTCAGATTCTGTTTATTCACTTATCCATTCAAATGAAAATGTGCCTCCTCACTCATTATGATTTTTGCAAGAAAATCGATGATTTATTATTTATTTATTTATTTAGTAACTATACAGTTGCAAAGTAAATTTGCAAAGTATAGGATGCACAGCATGGGCGGGGAGACAAAGACCATAATGCCCAAGATGGTGTTAACAGTACTTTTGTACCGTCGCTTTGACTGACTATAACAACCTATGCCTTCACATAGGAAGTTTCCACGTGGTTAACAATGAATAACCTCTAAAAATACTGTAAACCAATACAGTTAGTTGAGGCAAACCGTTAACCAGTGCGAGCGAGACGCAAAACTCTCGAAGGACGAACAACAAACATAAGCCTGACCGCACATAAGAAATAATTACGATGACGCGAGAGCTGTTCTTCAGCCCAGAGCTGCTTTACGACTGAAAATCGATGATTGATTTTGATAAAATGTTTTAACGATTAAAACGCATTGGTTTATCGAATATTTTTCCATAATAAATTTGCCACGTATCTACTTCACGACTGCCAAATGTGAACTGTGAAGATTAATGTTTACCAAAATGGCGGCAAAACAAAGTAGTTTACCTTCCCTGCCTACATCCGGTATAAAGGACCTTATAGTGGGTGAGTGATCTGATGACAAATCTAATGAAGGCTCTACTTGCATCCGCTCTAAAGGAAAATTTTTCGCAACTCCAAAATTTATAACATCTGGGATCAGTCTGACGGCCAATAAGTGGGGTGTCCGCTTGAAACCACATCTAAGCCCATTTTTTTATTTCAATAAGCTAAGAATAATTCAAGAGCTAAAGGATGAGATAATTCGACACATTAACGGCATTAGAGCTCAATTAGGTTTCAGAGTAATATAAAATATGGACCACCGGATACTGGTAAGGCACCGCGGCCGTAGCGCGCATTTGGCCGTTATTTAATTTCACACATAATTGTCATAGGTCCTTATTATAATAAAAAAGTATGCTTTATTTACAATTAACATCATGTGATTTGGTTGGACCACCATATATTTTTAGCAGTAAATATTAGTAGGGGACTGTTATCGACGATATCCCTTTTCTGTTCCATTTAAAAATATGCAACTTTTCTGTCGAGAACTTCGATGTTTTTAAACTGTATTTTAAGGTAGAGTAAGAAAATGTGCAGCGCATAGCGATGTTTTCGCTTTTTCGCGCAAAAATAGGAACCAAATTATTAACACAAACGCAATGTACACTAAAAAAACTATGAGCAAAATACAGTTTTTGCCTTTCATCGAGCTGCGTTTTTTCTACGTAGTGCACAATGGAGCAAAACTACACATTGCAAATTTACACGGAAATCGTTTAAAAAAATGTATATTATTTGTGTGTTTGGGACAGTTTAATTGTATGTGTGTATGTGTTCTAAAGGGTTCCCAATGAAAACAAATTCAAATTAAATTCTTTGCACTATGCACCACTTGCTGTGCTTTAACCAAAAATGAATTGACTGTTTTATTGTTTTTCACGAATGTCAAAAAGTGTTGGAGGCGTTAATAAAAACAAGCCAGGGATAGATAATCCAACACCTTGTTCATTCAAATGAACAGTATGCATATAACTCAACGTCACGCCGAAATGGGGTGACAGTATTTGTTGTAACCATCATGAGATCATGGTGTTAGACTGGTCGCGTAGCCATTTGCTTGGTATGACGACTGTATCTATTTCATTCGCACGTGTTTAAACGACGCATCTACGTCTCATTGCGTGGTGTCACTATCTCTCCCGCCCATTCATGGCAAATATGTCCACATTTTGCAGTAAAATTAAGAACCTATCAAGAGCTTGTGCTATTGAAAAACATTTGGACTGAGTAAAATGGATTAGCAAAAATTCGGTTACTTGAGGTTTATATTTAAGCATGAAATTAACAAGCCTCTACCATTTTACAGTCCTGATTAAATGCGCGAACTTTTAATGGCACTTACCAAGGCACTTAAGCACATTTTTTTTAAGGAGTGCGTTTCAAAGTCGACAAAGTTTGAAAATTTTAAATTCATAGTTTACCCTATAGTCGCAGTTATTTTCAATTCAGTATCAAGTTTTTTATCCATACTACTTGTCAAAATTTAAAAAAAATTGAAAGCTATGACGTAGTCTGCACGCAATTTTATTTTCAAGATGTTGGCGTCAAAAAAAAAAAAAAAAAAAAAAAAAAAAAAACAAAAATAATTGCTCCTTTAAAAATAATAAATTTGATTTCTAATAAATCAGCTCAAATTTAATTTATTTTCTAATAAATTAACACAAAAAACTATGGCGGCAGAATTTTTAAACACAAAAATGAAAAATTTGTTCATTAAAATAGCTATCAGCTGTTTTCTTGCCTATAAATTTGAACACAGAGTTGAAAAGCAAATTTGAAAGCAAATTCATATAAAATTCGCATGAAGTTTTAAAAGTATGAAAGTATTCAAGGCGAATTCATGAATTGTATTAGTAATACATGAATGTATTAGTAAAAAATGAGAGTGTATTAAAACTTAAAAGGCAACACTTGGTCGCGTAACCCCCAAGTTAACAAATAATCTTAATTCTAGAAAACTTGGGACAATTGCGTCATGATTTTTGACTGTGATTCTAGAAATAATATTTACGGTTAAAATGAACAAAAATAATAAAAATTAACCACAATACAGGTTGACCAAATTTGTAGGTTTTTCTTAAAATGCCCATAACTTTCAGAATAGATTTTTTTTTTCTGTTTTTTCTTATGATGGTTACAATCCATTGTGTCACCACATTTCTGCTTGACATTGAGTTCTGGGGTACTCTGTATACATACAGAACAATCTAAATTAATACGGAAGTACAATGTAATTTAATGCTAGATTTTACGCCGCGCTATTTTGTTGTGAGTTTTGACAGATAAGTTACTGCTAAAGCAAGTGATTGTATTTATACTTACTTATAAAGTTATGCCTTAACGATAAGTGTCTCAAAGCTGTTGGACCATTCAATGAAGTTGAGGGTACAGTTGCCAAACTGTTACGATCCATAAAGAATTCCTAAAAAAGTTAAACAAACAATGAAAAAAAAAAATATATATATATATTAAAAAGTGTATAATTAGATTTATAAAAGAGGGTCGCAAAAGTACAACTCATGATATAAAAAATACAAGGTAGTTTTATTCTTTCAATTTTTGTTAACAATCACCATCTGGCAAGTATGAGGATTGTGACATTTTCCATAAAATTGTGCTACCGTATTAGTTTATACATTCCCTTGTTTTCAGTTTGGTTTGAAGTTGTGTCTAAAATTATTAATAAAATTGTGACTTCTAACAAAAATAAATAAAAAGTTTTAAAATAAAATTCATACATAAATTTAAAATATGTAAAAATGGCCTGAAAAACATCCCCAGACTAAAATGCTACCGACACCATGTTTCAATGTGCCTTTAGTATAACGAGGATTAAGACGTTCGCTTTTCAGTCATCTAACCAGTCTTAATATATCGGAACCTTTTAAATTAAATTTGGACTCATCGGAGGATAGTATGGAATTCCTTTGTGTCGTGATCAAATTAATGTGGTCCCTTGCAAATTCCAAACTGGCTAGTTTATTTTTCCGTTCTATAAAGATCTTTTTTACACTATTGTATGGTATGCTTTTAGTCCGCCTTCTGCAGCCTGCCTTTGAATCCTTCTGGGGGGTAAAATTTTATGACAATTGTGTGGCGAAAGTTCTTGACGACACGAATTGGTCTTTTTTTTTTATCAAACATATTATTGCATGGCAATCTCGTTTACTAGTTTTTCGGGAACGTGCACCTTTATGTTCTGTAACCAAAGTACCCGAACAACGAAAACGGCTTATAATTCTTGGTGAATGTCAAATTTTTTTGTGGTCACTGATCAGGTATTGTTTTATCTTTTAAATGCACTGAATAATTATATCGCGCTGAATAATTATATCACATCTAGAACAAGTTTGAAGGCACGGAAATGACGGAAAACTATATGCAAATTTTCGCTATACAAGTTTACTTTGATATTTAAACAAATAATGACATCTTTGGGAAATAGGTTTTTCTTATTGTAAGTAATCAAGGTTACGTGCATTAGTTTTGTCGCTGCATCCTAGTCATTCTAGTAGAAATAATTATTTACACATATATTTTTAAACCACAAGCATCAAACGTTTCCCTATGTTTTTAATATCTAAAGAGTATTTTCTTTTAAATGTAATAAATGTAATAATATTTTGATTATTATTTTTCTTGTCTTCTTTAATCAATAATTATTGATCACAGCAAATTTGTATTGTAAAAAATCCTTCTTAAGAAAAAAACGTAAGAAAGGAAAAACTTGAACTAAAACCTGATGTACATATGTAAGTACATACCAAAAAAATTTTAATTTAAAAATAATATTTTCTTCAACATAGGCATTCGTTTAAATGCTGTCGTAAAGTTTACTGGTATGCAGAAGTCCGTGCTTTTAGTTTTTGGGACCAAATTGGACCCAAGTCTGTTAAACGTAACCTAACATGGGTTTCAAAACGACCACATATACCTACTTACATCAGCTTATTATTTCGAGCTTTTTCTAATATGAACAATGCACTACACATTTCAGAAAAAATCCATTCTAGGAGTAAATTCCCTTATTCAATTGTGTGGCAACGCCTTTTTATATTTCTCTCTAAAAATAAACTTCAAAAATCCTTATTACAAATAATAAAAAGAGAATGAAACTACCTTGTTTTTTTTATATCATGGTACAACTAGTCAAAATTATATAATTACATAATATAAAAGAAATTAAAAGTGACTTTAATTTGTATGACAAATCCAGCTGATTAAGGTAATCCGTGTCAGATAAAACTTTTGCTTCGCTCTGCGTTGCAAATTCACTTTGACGTCTGAGATAAAATATACATACTTATATGAAATATGTGACATAAAGTACTTTTAACGCAACGTGAAGCGAAAAGTTCGGCAACTCTTTCCTAATAGCTCCAAAGCTTTATTCACTAAGAAAACAAGTAGAACCTATTTTAGTAGTTTGTCCAATAATATTTCTAACTTTTATTATCATAACAAATAATTAAATATAAAAATTAACAACAATTTTTTTAAATAAATAAACAAATCGTGAGCATTGTCAAAGTTTTTATTGTAACATACATTTTTTGCTTTGCGCTTTTCTGTTGTAAACGCCACGCAAAGCGACAAAGTGTTATCTGACATGGCCTTTAGCTGATCACAGTATCGTTAAAGATGCAGTTATAAAACATGGTTCTATAGACAAAGTTTTTAATTAAAAAAAGCTTCAAATCAGTTATAGGCAATTATTTGCTTTGTAATAAACCAGGGTTCATGTTTTTTTTTACATAAATTTTTATTGGACTAGCGCTTATTTAAAAAAAAAATCTCATTAATCTTCTACTTTAATTTTTCTGTTTTCGGAATAAAGCTTCAACATACAACGGCAGCAATCAATTACTATATTCTATAAGATCTTGGACAAGCAGCGTTGTTAACTTTGAACTTTCAAAACGCATCAAAATGGGGGAAAATCGCATTATTTCAACAAAAACGCACCGAATTTTTAATTTTTTCCTTTCATTTTTAAAAACGTATTTTATATTTGAACAAGTACAATATTTTTATATTAAAAACACGATAATGAAACCGCCTTCCAAGCGACTAGTATATAATCAAACTATTCTTGATAGCACCGCCTGATGGCATGCCAACAATTTTGTTCAATAGCTTAATTCGTGTTTGTCAAACTTGGCCTCTAGTACAACTCCGTCAGTTTTATTAAGATAATGCTACCTTTACAATAATTATAAAGATATTTAACTCATTTAATTACATTTGCTGTCGACGGAAATTACCTATTACTTTTACTGCCTATTATCAGGGACCCAAAATACCTGCTTACCGTAGTCAAAATTGTATTTCAGGAGCAGACAACCATTACTGTCTAAAGAAGGATCACTAAAAGTTACAAAATCGTAATACAAGCTTTTAAATTCGATTAATAACAATTCTATCAAACACAGAGTAAGCGGTGCCTTTACAGGAATTTATTGAAATATACGAAAATTTTGCAGAATCATTACAAATAAAAGATGAAGTTTGCCGTAATAAATATTTAATGTAAAAGTTTTGGAAAACCGTTATAATTTATTTAATAATTTGGTAATTTCTTAATTACCAAAACCGTAACGAATTCACGATAGATCATAAATACGAACTTCTCTGTTCAGAGACTTCTTTTATTGCAACATTTGACAAACTTGGCTTGATCGTGTAATAGCAAAACAATCTCTAAAGGCAGCAAATTTTATAAACGAAGTGTTTTGTTTTCTTTCGAGAGTGTGTATAATATACAACAGCAAGATTGTTTTACTTTGTGCATAAAACACGGTACGTTTTCCACGTAAAATGAAACGTTAAAACTTTGGACACTTGATTAAACTTTTTTTCCTACAATTAAACAAAAAGTTGAGTTGGATTTGATTTTGTGTCATCGAAATTTTTAAAACGCACTCAAAATTTCAAAAAAAGCGCACCCCGCACCGACTAAAAAAATTTTCGCACAAATAATTTCAAAAAGCAACAAAAACGGTGCGAAATGCTCTGAGTTGACAACGTTGTGGACAAATGAAAGTGAAGAGCAAAGAATTCTCTAATACCATGTTCAGACGGTAAAATGAACCGCTTGGTTCGCTCTCTGAACCACTACTGCGAAACTAGGTGTTCAGACGGTTGGTATTTGCTTCACACTGATGTTTACATATTTTGTGCAAACGTTTCACTACTTCTATTTCAATTTTTGTTTAATTCTTTATGTAAGTATCCAACTTTTATATGTTCCATGTATTTTGTTTGATTTGTCACACATTAGTTATCTGTTTTTTCTTCATATACATCTTTTGAGAGCTAGTTCAGATAAACTAGCGATAATTTATGAGCAAATTTGGAGATGATAGTATTTTTGCATGGTTCACAACAAGTTTAAAAACAAACCAAGTTGGTTCTTTCAAAAAAAAGTTGGTTCAATCAAGATTGGGCCGCGAACCACGAATGAGAGAGCGAACCTCGTGTATAAGCCTTCGTGTGAACATGCCATTAATTTGCCAATTTTAATCCAAATTTCTGGAACGCAAAAACCTTCAAATATCAATAGTGTTTACTTTTTACATAAAAACATATTTCAGCGATTTTAGATGCTTAAAATACATAATATCTTAAAAACAACACATTTGAATTATTGGCAACAGCTGTGAAACTAGAAGCAAAATAGTTGTGAGTTCGAGTCCAACTTCAGTCAAGAAGAAGGATTATTTTTAATTATAACAATAATTGCTGTGAAACAAATTAAATTTAATTAAAAATAATAATCAAAATTAATTAAAAATAATAATCCTTTTTCTTGACTGAAGTTGGACTCGAACTCACAACTAGTTAGTTAATATCGCACATATGTATATAACTAAAAAAGTTCACTGATTAATGATTTACATAGAAGCAAAATAGTTTTTTTTTAAGATATTTATAATATCAGTTTTAAAACAGCTCTGGGGTGAAGAACAGCGCTCATTGTCATCCTAATTATTTCTTAAGTGCGGTCAGGCTTGTCGTTTTTGTTGTTCGATCTTTGAGAATTTTGCGCTCATTCGCAATTAACGATTTGGTATTTCGTTTTTAACCACGTTGCAACTTCCTATGTGAAGGTATAGGTCGTTATAGTTAGTCGTAGCGACGCTACAGACGTACTATTAATTCCATTTTGGGCTTATGGTCACTGTCACCCCGTCCATGCTGTGCATCCTATACTTTGCAAATTTACTTTGCAACTGTATAGTTAAATAGAAATATTTATAATATGGAAAGCGAGATGCAATGAATGGTTCATATTCTCCTCACAACTTCATAACTTATTTTTTCTTCTTGAAAAGCTTTCCATTTTCCTTTTGACTTATTTTAAAGCAAAGTTGTTTTTCCTATTGCAAAATTGTTCTTTACTTTTTTCATATTGTATGTATGTGGACAAAATGATATAAATAAGTTAAGACATAACATATTGTCATTTTAGCACTTTCGGTGCTAAATTTAGTATTTCTTTTATTGATGTTTGCTTTAGCTCTCAGCACTTTTTTTAGCACTTTACGATTGTTCATTTAACAATCTTTTAAAAGATATCTATCACAAATTTATTTTTAAAGGAGACCATTTTGATCCCTTAAATTCATGCTTTGAAGATTTCTTTGTACCAATGCCGTAGAAAGAATCTATAAATCCTGGAAATAAATGGAGAGAGAAATACGAATTGTATGTCGCAGTTTTATTGCACAATAAAATGTTTTACTAATTATGACAATGTTTGACAAAAAATTGTCTAAAGGACCAAATTAAACACACAAATTGCTTGCCAAACATGTCAAAATTATAGGTTCGTGCAAACATTTTTGTTCGTTTGTGGGGGTGTTTGCTAGTTTGTACAAATATTTGAGGCATGTTTGCACGAAAATCAAACATTTTTGATTTTCGTAGAAACATTGTGAATGTGTGTGTAAATTTTGCCATTTCAATTAAATTTTTGCAGAGTGAGGTGGTTGAAGAAGAAGCATACAAAGTGAATCGAGAGAATGTTTTTTTTTTTTTTGTAATAATGCTTAGAATGGCGTAAAAGTTTATTTTTATTGTAGAAATTAAAAAGATAAAGATTAAAAAACAGAATATCAAGAAATAGAGGGCAAAACAATTTATCAAACAATTTGTATCTTGCAAACTTTATATGGCGAGCAAATTGCCGCAACACAATGGCCGTCTACTCTCATTGAAAATAAAGAAAAAGTGATTAATTCGTATTTGTATATGTATATGCGATTTAATTACATTTGAATGTGTTGTATTGGTATGGTTTGGGTGCAAGCGGAAAGCGTGTGTTTGGCAAGCAGTTTGCGTAGTTTATTTGGCCCTTAAGTTTAAGAAATATTTTTGTTTTATAGAAAATAGTTTAAAAGTTGATAAGTGTAAGTTACACGAACCAAATATAATAAAGGCACTAATTAACTATCCTACACGATCGTATGATTCATACACAGGAAACTGTTTCAAAAGTCTGGTCGACTTGAAAAAATCGCTTCAAAATGGCGTTGTATTATACAAGTATAATTGCAATTATTTATATACATAATAAAATAATAAAAACTTTTATTAACATAATAATTTTACATTACTTAATTTTTTTCTCGAATCACCAACAATATTCTCATATTTTTCACAATATGTACCACACTCACAGAACTCGCACAGAAATCATAATGTTTTGAAACGTTTCATAAAATTTTTCAAATCGCACGATTTGTCAAAAACTCTGTCGCACGGTTGCATTTTTAGTACTTTTTCAGCACACATGCTTTATTAAGTAAATCGCAAGATCGTGTATAAGCCCTTAACTTTGGAACATCAATGGCAACATATGCATATGTATGTGATAATTAATTATTATTTTTGTTGTGTTTTTAAAACTTTTTATGTTTTAAAATAATTTGTTGTTTTAAGAAATTTTGTTTTGTTCAATAGAAATAAAAATTTCTAAGGCAACATAAGCATACGAGAACACTTAAAGCCAATTTGGCTCCAAAAATTTTTTGAATCTGGTCACACTGCACATTGTGTTTCAAGAATATCTTTCGAGATTTAATATTCGCAAAATGTAAAATTCACCAAAAAGAAGGTTTAAAAAATAAATTGATTATTTATAATTTTCTGTTTATTTTAGTCATCAAAAAGAAGTGGTGATGATGAGAAAGCTCCCCTGCGAATACAGCAGATGTCGCCAAAAAAATCGGACAACAGAGGCATCCACATTAGGAAGAAAAAGTGATTTATATTTATAATGTGCATCATGTCGACATTTGGAGAACATAGTACTTTTATGATATGCTCAGGAAGTAAACTAAATGGCTCAGTTCCAGAGAAAACTCATATACTCGTATGTAAATTCATAACTAAAAGAAAAAACAATTAAAATTTTTTTTTTAATATTATTCCTTTCAGTTTGCTCGGGAATCAAATAACTCCTTTGTTAACGTTACAATAACTATCAATTTATTGTTATGCAGCTGTAAAATAGTATTTATTTAGTTTAATTAGGTTACAGTACAGAATTATAAAAATGTACTAATGTAAACAGTTCCAAAAGCTATTGTAGTCTTTAACGAAATATACTCATATTTGCGAATATTTCAAGAAATGAAAATGTAATTTTTTATTATAATGTAATCGTTTGAAAAATTTACCAAATTTTTGGTATTTGAGACAGATTTCGGCTCTGACATCACATAAACTCTATTAGATTACAAGATTTCGGATAACTTCGGACTAATGGGGGTAAAAAGCAATTCAAAAAATTTTAAATGACGAAATTGAGTCCCATATCGAACAATGTAGGATGCATCCCTGATCATCAATTTGGTTTTCGGGCTAAACACAGCAATATAGAACAAACGCACAGACTAGTCAATGTTATAAGACAGACCTTTGAGGAGAAGAAGTATTGCTCAGCTGTATTCATTGACATTTCTCAAGCTTTTGATAAAGTGTAGCACGACGGCTTGATGCACAAAATAAAGTTGAACTTGCCTGCAAATACTCACAAGCTTCTGGAAAGCTACTTATATGGGCCGAAATTTGTTATCAGACAAGGCGACTTTATAAGCCCAACTCAGTCAATCGAGGCAGGAGTTCCCCAAGGTAGCATACTGAGGTCTACTTTATATTTGATTTACGCCTCTGACATGTCAACGACATCCGGAATCTACCCTTCAACCTTTGAAGATGACACAGCGTTTTTGAGCGTTCATGAAAACCACCAATTAGTTTCACCAAATTTACAGGAATATATTTCAATATTGGAGAAATGGCTAACACTTTGGAAAATCAAAATTAATGAACAAAAATGTACTCATGTTACATTCACACTGCGTAACAACCATGTGCGCCTATCCAAATTAACAACTTACCTATTACGCAACACAATGAAGTCAAGTGCCGTGGTATATACCACGACCTTATGCTAACGTGTAAACCTCACATTGAAGCAAAAATCACTCAGTTGAAACTAAAAGCAGTGCAACTAAATGGGCAGAAACTCGACATTGAAATTGAATTGAAAGCTTTTGTTATACAATGCAATTTTAAAGCTTGTATGGTGCTCCGGAATTCAATTATTGGGCACCACCTCAACGTCAAATATTGAAAAAATTCAAAGGCGACAAAACAAAATTATTCGAACGATTACTGCAGCTCCATGGTACGTAAAAAAATCACGAGTGTTCCAAACTGGACCTCCATCCAAACCCTCTTGGGCGCAATATACTTAATTTTGGCGGCCACAGTCGGCTAAGAAGAAGGGTAACCGTTGCCACCATCAGATTGCTCAATAGTTATTTACCGAAATAGCTTCGCTCCCGCATAATAAAACTTTTTGCCTAGAATTGGCCGGACTTTAGTAAAAATCCCTTTTTTGAAAATATATGTACGATTTGTCCTCTTTTGTTTAGTAATTTATATTTGTGTTTAAATGAGCAACACGATGGGCGACAATGCCTTCAATCTAGTCTTCAAATCGTTCAAGTAAAATATTTCATAAAAAAAATTAATTCGCCTTGGGCAATATCAGCCATTTCAGATTGTCAAGTTGTTTTTGACAGATAAAAAGGTTAGTCGTGTTTTGGTGCGCTCTTCGATTTTTTACTAAATTTACTGAATTTTGAGCAAAAACAACGTCGCATGGACATCACTCAGAAACTGTTGAATTCAACAGTCCGGTATTCACCGGACTTGGCCCCCGCTTGAGGACCACGATTGAGGAGATAAAAGAAAATTCGAAACAAGAGCTTTTGGCGATGCCAAAAAGCGCGTTTCAGAACTGTTTCGAGCATTGGAAAAAACGCTGGCATAACTGTAGTTATCTTTGAATTGGCCTTTTACTCGTTTTAAGAACTCCATATTTGATTCAAGAACGTTATACTTATTTT
This sequence comes from Thecocarcelia acutangulata, assembly GCA_914767995.1. Classification (NCBI taxonomy): domain Eukaryota; kingdom Metazoa; phylum Arthropoda; class Insecta; order Diptera; family Tachinidae; genus Thecocarcelia; species Thecocarcelia acutangulata. The sequence goes on along the minus strand of OU612094.1, from coordinate 162,085,747 downwards.
AAGACATCGCCGGACTGGTTTTCTTGCACAATCCCGTATTCGACTTATTTGAAATACACTTGTGTGTTATTCGAACGGATTTTTTTAAGTACTCGTACGTCTCGTCTAAAAAACCAATAAAAAATACTTAAATTAATTGCGAGCCTTTCTTTTATGTATAGTTTTTAAAAAAAATTTTTTTTTACTACTCGTATAGAAGATATTAGCTAATAAAAGGTGTGGTCCACGAGATCTCGGACTAATGAGAGTAAAAAGCAAATTACTCTCTAAATTTGCAAATTTTATCGAAAACTGCGGGAACGCAAAAAACCACAATTGCACATCTTGCAATACCAGTGCTGCTTACTTTTTAGACTAAAATATATTTTAATGATTTTAGACGCTTAAAACGCATATCATATAAATAAAAGATTTGCATTATTGGCAACAGCTGTAAAATTTTCAATAGATTTTTATAATCATATTTATAAAATTAAAAGCCAAATAACAATTGCACGTTCTGTTTACAACTTCACAACGTTATTTTTAGTTTGGGCAACGTTTAACGTTTTGCTTTTAACTAATTTTTAAACAAGAATTTTTTTACCAATTTGCAAGTTTTCAGTTTCATATGTATGTAAACATAAAACAGCTGACTATTCAATTCTAGTCCGAACTTACCCAAAGAAAAAGTGCGGGATAATTTGTACAGGAAATGAAAAAAATTACTGTCTCATTTTTTTCTCTAAAAATTGCACAAAAATTGTTACGTGGAACGCTTTTGGACTAGTTTGGACTATTTTGTCCAAATTACTTTGAACACAAATCATTTTGTAAAAGCTTTAACATCCTACGAGAAAAAAAATAAAAAATAAAAATCCTTTTGGTTTAGAAGAACAGCAACTTAAACGATTAAAACATATTTCTTCAAGATAATAACTGGCTGCAATAGACAGAGTGGTAAATAAGAGAAACAACAACAACAATCTAACAAACAATCAATCAGCTGAGTCCACCATGAATCAATGAACTCCACAATTCAATGCAACTTGATTGAAAACATAAATAAATAACAACATGCTATAATTTCACAGGCATGAACTGAATATTTAAGTTAAAGAAAAAACTCAATAAAAGTATATGATTTAATGATCTATCTACACGATTAAAAAGAAACAATTACTCGCAGTTACTAATTAAAGGCGTTTTAACGCATGCACAAACGCTCCAATATAAGATATTAGTGAGCACTTACACAACGCTCAACTCAAGACGTTGCCGAGTGGCAGTGACTTACGAGTATAATAAAGAAAAAAAAAAGTTGTCTTAAGTAAAAACGATTTTACAAAAAGGGGTGTTTAACTAACCATTATTGTAAAATACTCGTACTTTACCGCCAACCACAATACATTAACAATTTTTTACAGTTTGGCATTTAAAATAATAAAACATAATGCAATAAATAAACAAATTGAGAAAGGTACGAGTATACGAGTATTTGTATGTAAATATGAATGTTCAAAACAGCTAAACCGGCTTAGCATTGTGAATACGTAAAACATTTGAATACACCATTTCTGGTGTATTGAAATGCCGATAAAAAATAATATATAAAAATATTTCATATAAATTTAAGCCATCTCATAAAATTTTTTTTAAGTTTAATAGGTATATCCTGAGATATAACTTTTTCTAATAAGAAATTAAAATATATGTTAGATGTATTCCACGTGAATGATACAAAAATAAAATCCTAATTTTAGAGAAAGAAATCTCACTAGCACAATTGAGAGAGTCTAGTTTGAAGAAGCAGTTTGATGAGCGGCATTGCCGTTTACATGAAAAGAACATCAGTCCAGTTTATTGTATTTAATTTACCACCTATTATTTGGCTGATAACTTTTGAAAAAAACCACACGAACAAAAAACAGATTTATCACTTGATTGAAAATAATTCAGACTCGATTTATCTATTTTGTCAAATATAAATTTATTGAATTTTTGATGAACTTTTATAATTTTTTAAATTAAATTTTTGGTTTGTACATTTGTACAACGGGTTATAAATAGTTCAGGGGGCTAATTCTGTCATTCGCTTACGAGCGAGTTTTTACTCGAATGTGCGAGTTTTTACACTTTTGGGATTATCTCATTCGATATCGAGTAAACGGTTTCGAAATTTGTAATGACGCCATTCGATAGCGAGTAACCATTCGAATGCAAACGTGCAACTTTTTACTCGTAAGCAAAAGTACTATCGAAAACCAGCCAAACAGAAAAACACAGAAGAAATGTAAATTAAAAATTTGTTTTGAATAACAATAATAGTTAAATTAAATTGAGAATTTTTGGTTCTTAAGGCTTTTTTTTAATTCATGACTTAAATATACAGGTATATGTGTATGAAGATGAGTATTTGCTAAGAACACAAATACTTATATTTGAAGTCACATGTAATCAAGAATATATATATATATATTTTTTTTTTAAATGGATATATACATATGCTTATACATAGTTAAATGGTTGTTTTTACATACATATTTATGGTTATTTCTATTTACTTACTTTTTAATGTCCAAACACGCATACATGACAGATTTAAATGAATTGTTATTGTGAACGTATGTGTGTTTATTTATTTTTTAATGTAAAACATGTATACAAAGTATGCAAATACATACAACTTTCGGCAGTGTTATAAAACACATTTTGTCAGTATTTTGCAACACTGAAGTGATAACTCGATTCGTTATGTAACGAGTCACATCATTAGAAATTTACACGATATCGAAATTATTTTCTACTCGATAGTAATTTCGATCACGAATGACAGAATTAGCCCCCAGGTTTTTTCTTTCTTAAGTTTTTTTCTTCAAAATATGAAACATTTTAACGAAATGTGCTTAATTTAATTTTGCCTTCATATAATAATAGTATTGGGGACAATTTTGACTCTGCAGCAATTTTGGCTTTTTGCGATTTGTCACCCTTACTTTTTAAAATTTCAAAATATTTTTCTTTCAATTTCGATGTCAGCGCAATAATGATATAATAGTTCTTAAAGTTCCTCAATTATTACAAAAGGATGAATATTGAAACATAATAAGAAAAACCATATTTGGAAAAAATTCGTTCAGCTCAAGGTCCTTTTTATGGTGTTTTTAAAAATGTTTAATGTATTTTTCAATATTTCGTCTTCCTTTGGAACACTTCTTTAGGAAAATTTGTTTTTTGTGTATAAATTTAGTACAAAATTTTAATTCAATTTAAATGTAACATCATAAATGCAAATGGTTTGCATATATGATGTTGTGCATTTTAAGCTTCTAAAATCACTAAAATATATTTTAATTTACAAAAATTGTGGGGGTCATCCCCTGAGTCCAGTACTCAGGGGATGACCCCTACAATAAAAAAAAAAAAAAAAAAAAAAAAAAAAAAAAAAAAAAAAACATTAGTATGTCCATATGTATAATAATGGGGTTTCAAGTTCCAGTAGGTTTGGGTAAAATTGGCTAATATAGAGAGTAGATTGCTAATTGCACCCAAACTCCAGATCGTGTGGAATACATCTATTATAACATATATAGTGAGCAGACTTGTACGCTGATTTAAAGCCATGTCTTTTTTGTACTGAAAACTTGTGACAACGAAAAAATACATATTTCTATTCTTTTTCTTATTTCCTTTTATAGCTCACTTACACCGGGTCCAAATCTAGAACAGTTAAATTAAAATCTTTAAGAAAGTCATAAGCGTTTACACTGCGGTTTTTTGACATTTCTTCTTAAGATTTATTCATTTCCGTATTTAATCCATACTAACAAAAGGGATAGAAAGAGAGAAACAATCACCCATATTCTGCTTGTCGACGGCAATATTATGGCGACATCAATTTAAGATGACATCAGTATTAATCTGGCATTCCCTAACAGTTTTGTATTGATGTTGCCGGTTTATCGATTATGTTAATAAAACCCAACACACATCTCTAATGTAAGTGTGAGTTGCTTCGTTTTATTTACATTTTGATTTATAGCAAAATTTTGTGCAAAATAAGAAAGTTTGTGGAAAAAGAAAATAAGGAAGTTTTTAAATACAAAATGTTTTTCCAGCCATATTTAGACTCAGTGACGAAAAAAAACAAAACAAGCTTAATAGTGGAAAGAAGACTGCTTAGACAGAAGTCCTGTATTTTTAATTCTGGCCATTGATGGGCTCTTTTCTAGCTCCTCTAATTTAATTAGAATTTTTTTTTAAGTTTAATTTTCTTTATAGTTTTTTTTATGTTTTTGTTTGAACTCGACGCTAAAAACTGTGACGACAAATAACCGGCAATTAAAGATAATATTGCCGTCATTTTCTCTTGTAGAATATCAAATATGTGTCGGCAGTTATCGATACATGCCAATATTGACAACAGGAATGCCGATTCACCTCAAAATTTAAAAATCGGCGTCGTCTTGTATTGCCGCTGACAAGCAGAATATGGGTGAATATTTTTTTTACAACAACGATTAAAAACGATATATCTGAGAAATCATCATATGAATGTAAAATAATGTTAATACCAATTAAAAAAATCATCGTATAAATTTGCTCTGTAACAAAAGCCAAATTTCAGCAGTTATTATGACATTATTAATGAATGCTTACTTTATGTTTCGCTTTGGGTAAGGTTGGCATTCGGGTTCAATAACTAGTGAACTTTTTTTTTTTTGTTTATTTTTTTTAAATTTTGGACTAGTACTCAGGGGATGACCCCTACATATGCAGTGCATTATACTGGAACTAGAAAAATAGGTTATGATGAGGTAGGAAAGAGGGAGTAGTCTTCGTGGAGGTTTAACTTAAACAATAACAACACGAAAGACTAAAACAAACTCTATTGCAGCATTTAAAATGTTAGAATTAATTTAGTTAAAACTGATCAGTGCCCAGTGTACTCGTATATACCTTCGACACTGCTCAGATTAGCAAAATTTAGTCCAACACCTTCCATACTACAAGGTAATGAAGTACATTCAGAAGAAATTAATATTGAACATGTATAGAAGCGTCATATGAGAACTTAATCTTGTTTTGAAAATAAAACAAGCCAAATACGTTTATTTATAAGGAAATCAAAGTTCGGTGTCATTAAATTGGATCTTAATTCTTTCTTAATTTTATTTAAAATTAAGTTTATTCTTACTTTATTAGCTACTAATATTTATACCAATCAAAAAATATACAGGTTGTCCCAGAAGTTAACGCTAAGCCAAGACAGGATCACAAGATTGATTTTAACCATCATGAGAAAAAGCAGGCTAGAAAATTTGTTTGCTAAGTATCCAGGTTCTTGAATCTTTTCCATAGAAATTTTGTAGACGAGTCACACGTCTGTGTTTTGTAAACAGCACGTGTGCTGAAAAGTACTAAAAATACAACTGTGTGACAGATTTTTTGACAAATCATGCGATTTGTAAAATTTTATGAAAATTTTCATAAAATGCAAGTGATATTTATTGTGAATAATGTGAGAATATTGCTGGCGCCTTGGGAGATAAATTGCAAAAATTTTAAATTATTATTATAGCTTTTAATTACTTTCCCATTTTGGTGCGTTTTGAAATTTTAAAGTTGACAACGCTGCTTTTTGAGCGTTATCATGTAGACGTTTAGTATGTACATAAAAAGTACTAAAAATACAACTGTGTGACAGATTTTTTGACAAATCATGCGATTTGTAAAATTTTATGAAAATCTTCATAAAATGCAAGTGATATTTATTGTGAATAATATGAGAATATTGCTGGCGCCTTGAGAGATAAATTGAAAAAATGTAAAAATATTATTATAGCTTTTGATTATTTTCCCATTTTGGTGCGATTTGAAATTTTAAAGTTGACAACGCTGCTTTTTGAGCGTTATCGTGTAGACGTTTAGTATGTACATAAAAAGTACTAAAAATACAACTGTGTGGCAGATTTTTTGACAAATGATGCGATTTGTAAAATTTTATGAAAATCTTCATAAAATGCGAGTGATATTTATTGTGAATAATATGAGAATATTGCTGGCGCCTTGAGAGATAAATTGAAAAAATGTAAATATATTATTATAGCTTTTGATTATTTTCCCATTTTGGTGCGTTTTGAAATTTTAAAGTTGACAATGCTGCTTTGTAGACGTTTAGTATATACATATGTTTAAAAAGTGTTTGGGTAACGGTGTAAAATTGAAATCTTTTTCATATATCAATAATGAGACATGTTCCGAGTTTTAAATATTAATTATATTTTTTCTTTTCTATTAATTTGTTTTCAAACACATGTGCGATATCACGCGCACATTTAATGACAACTATTAATCATTTATACACTCGATTGCATAAAATTAATGTTACTGACCTTTAAATCAACGCAACCTTTGAGTAGACCTTCTTCAATGGATTTTATTTTATTCGCTGACAAATCTAAAAGTTTTAAATTTTTCAATGGATGAAATTCTGCCGAAGAAAATATTGGATTTAAACTGTCGCCCAGTAAGTTGTTGGCCAAACGTAATTCCGTCAACGATTCCTTAAGACCAGCAAAAGATTTTTCCGGTAAACGTCTTATGAGATTATTTGATAAGTCCAATTGTTCCATGGGAATTTTTAAAGTACCAAAATGCTAAAACAAATAAAAAAAGAAATTATAAAAGACAGAGTTAATTAGAAATTAAATATCAATTTAATGGTTATTATATTTGTTAGAGATCTTTTTTTTTAATTTCTTTCTTAAAAGTGATTTAAAAATTTTCACTTTTTATGAGTTTTATTCATGTATATTCTTAGTTCATTGTGGAAGTTTTTAATATTTGTTTGACGTGTTGTCTGTTAATTTAGTTCAAGTGAAAGTGTTTTTAAGCGTTAACGTTATTTCGCTTCTTTCTTTATGCATTATTTTGTATCTTCTTTATTTTATTTTTTGTTGTATCTGTTGCCTATCAAAGTATCTTGAGCATTTTATAGTTGTAGATTTAGATTTTTCAAGCATTTGCTATTTGTTTGATGAACATTGAAACCAAAAAGAGCGATAGTGAGAGAGACAGAGAAAGATATACGTGATAGCAATAAGGGCATTCAACATTTTTAACATTATGCAATTTCGATTAGGAAATTTTAAATAGTTAGTCATTTCTTCTTTTAAGGCCATTATTATAACTGACGAATAGTTAACATTATGATTTTATCATACAGGTAATTTTTTTTCGTTATTACATGTTAACATTAACCTGAAAAGTTACTGATAATTTAACAGCAAGTTTATCCTCACGGTAAATTTCAGAGTAAGCATTTGAAGCTGCCATACTGTTTGCTGAAAATTTTGTAAATTCAGTTATAAGAAGTAAGAGTGTGGTATATTCGGCTAAATCTAAAATACCCTTCACGACAGTCTCGTATATGTATAGTATATTTAAAAATTTGAACTAAATATGCTCGGTTATATATGAACCAGTATCGGAATTTTTTATTTTCTGTATTTTAGTAACCTTTTTTTATAACGAGAATTGCTTTTCAGCACAAAAAAAAATGTTAATGGAAAAATCGGTTCAGGCTATATCTCGGGTATATATGACACGATATCGTAAATTTTCATTTTTCATATTTATATAATCTGATTTTATTACCAGAACTGCTTTTAAGCAAAAAAAAAAAGTTGTTTAAGTTCGCTTACATGATATTTTCATGCAAAACCCGGCTTAGGCTAGATCTCGGGTATATATGGATTTTCATTTTCCATACGCTTACACGACATTTTCATGAAAAACCCGATTTGGGCTACATGATATTTTCATGCAAAACCCGGCTTAGGCTAGATCTCGGGTATATATGGATTTTCATTTTCCATACGCTTACACGACATTTTCATGAAAAACCCGATTTGGGGACCAATATCTGAAAAAACAAATTTTTTGTCTTTTAGTCACAATGCTTAATGAGTGTGCGAAGTTTGAAGCAAAACAAACAATTTTTTTTAAATTTCCATACAAAGTTGCAAAAAAATGGTTTTTTTCGGAATTTTCGATATATCTCAGCTATATGTGAACCGATATTACTGAATTTCAATAGCAAACCCATGATCGATGGGGTAAAGGAATGGTGAAAGAAAAAGTTTCTAAGTTTAATGGTTTTCTCAGAAACGGTAGTCCAACAGCGGACAGACGGACATAGCTTAATCGACTTTTCCATTAATTCTGAATCAGAATATATATACTTTATAGGGTGCCAAATAAAAACTGTAGAAATTACAAACGGAATCACAAACTTACATATACCCTTTACATTTTTGTGAAGGCTAAAATTATTGTTCACTTTATCGTTCACGTTAACTAATGCTAAGGTTAACTGTCAAGAACTTTATCGTTAGGTAGTAATAATGGCTCTTAGTTAGATTGATGTCAGCTAGAAGCTATAATATAAGACGTCGCTACAAGGCATTAGAAAGCTATGCCTATATTTTTCTCAAAGTTGCCAACTATTTATAACCAAAACGTGCTGGGAACTTACCAAAAAAGCGGTAAAACCGCTAAACTATACGTTATCATAAAAAAGTAACATAAACAAATAGCTAAAGTTAAAATTTAAAAACAATCTTAAAATTTAAATTTTCGTTAATCCAGATTTTGAGAATGTTTCTATATTAAATACAGAGGATAGTTATAAAAAACGTTATATGCTTGAAATGCTATAAATTATAAATGTACCAATAGAAAATAGAATGAATTTTAGAAAGGATACGGAAAATTTAGCTAGTAATTACAGGCATTTAATTTTTTATTGTATTAAAATATTTTCAATTTTCGTGAATTGAATTCAATTTTGTGTTCGCATTTAAATGCATATCTCGTATATGTATATATTTTATATTTGACATATATATTTTGTATTTGGCATATATATTTTATATATATGTTGCTTGCTGGCTTCAATGTGTTTAGTGCTTTAAGCAAAATACATACTTAAGCATTAAACACATAGACCACAGCAGACTACACGACTTCACAACAGTAAATGCTGCAACCGGCAATTGCAGTCGTTTAGGGCACTACTGAATTATTTTGAACACGGCAGCAACATTAATTTCAGAGTGGCCACCTAAGAGTTTTCAACTTCACAAAATTTATTGATTTACAGAACAAGATCTGTTTATATCAAACTTTCGTGAATAAGTTCTTCTGTCTAACAAATAAAGTCTTAAAAAGATAAAAAGGTTAACTTAAATTAAAAAAGTTTTCGTTTACTACAATTTATTCAGGGCCTTCAAAGCTTAAAATATAATTGGATATAACTTCTGATCTATAATGAGAACAGTCTTAAAGAAATTAAACTTTATGAGAATTTATCGAATTTTTTAAAACGGAGACCAAAACTCTCCTAATGTTTTTTACAAAAAATATGGAATTAAAACTACTTGTACGTGATGTAAAATCGACTGGTATATACATATGTATCTAATCACATCCTACTTATTAAATAAAATTAAGATTTCTTGTTTTGAGTCTAATGACCTTCATAAAAAATATTGTATGTTTATTAAACAAATTTCTATAGAAAATTTATCAAATAAGTGTTTAATAAACATATAATATATTTTGTATGTATGCGTATATTTAGCAATAGTACAAATATTTATTAATTTATTTAAAACACCATTTAAATTTTATTGTTATATTAAAAATAAAATATTTGCGAGACCTAAATTGTTTTTATACACATTGGTCACACTGTTTTTATTTTGTAGTCAAGAAAAATAGAAAATAGTTTAATTCGACTGCGGCAAAAAATCAGTATGGAGAACAACCTGCAGTCGTGTCGTCTTGCTGTTGTCTAAATAAGCATTCGCATTTAAATGCATGTATTTTATATTTGACATATTGAAGTCGGTTGTTTGCTGGCTTCAATGTGTTTATTGCTTAAAGTTTTCATATTTTTTGACACTTTTTTAATATTATAACGAAGCGTATTGTATCATGTTCTAGATCAGACATGCCCAGGCCTATGCACTTGAGGCTCAATTGTTTTTGTAAAATCGCTTAGCTATAGGACTGTGCTCTTTAATACACACATACTGCGCTCAGCACTAGCAATGAAAAATACAAAAAAACTTCGTCTTATATATATATTTTTTGTCGTTCTTCACTGCACACATACAAGAGCTAAGCAACAACACTTTCGCATGTTTTGCTGGTAAACATTGACGACAGCGATTATCAGTGTAAATATTGTTTTTGTAAATTTTTTGCTTGTTACAACAAAATATATTAAATAAAAGTAGTTTTTCCTTAAATATATTGGTGTTTACTCTTCCATATAGAACTTGTGGGCACCACTGTTCTAGATCATTAGATATAGAAGGTACGCGTGATCTGAAAGTTTCAAAGCGTGAGATGAAATTTTAACTAAAATGACGTTTAGTGTGTGTTACCATATCGATGTACTCCAATAGCGACAGAATCATGGGTTTATTTCCATTGCAGAATCCTGTTTAAGCTTGACGGCAATAATCAGTACTTTTAAAGGAAATTTGGAAATTTTTACTTTTGGTAGAAATTCGAAATGCTTTGTTTTTCTTATGATTATATTTATTTTTGTTTCCAATATTTGTCGCAAAAGCCGAAGATTGTCGTGAAATGTTTCAGAACTCATTGAGAGAAATTATACAGTTAATTTAAATCCGCCGACTATAGATAGTTTTGAATTAGTTGAACTTTATAAGCTTTTAACCTAAACCCCTGTCAGACAATTCATCAAGAAATAGAAGAATATTCATATATGCGAGTATATGGCTACCCTAATGATTTTTGAAAACTAACCACAATTATATTCCCACTCATTTCATCACTTTTACATCTCTATTCATTTTTTATACCGAAACTTAATTCCTATCTATACCTTCTCATCTTTTAAAAGAAGAAATTTAATTATTTTTTTAATAGCGATAACCTTGACTTTATTTGTTTTTAACTTTTTTACTTGTTTAGTATCCAATCTAACAGCGGTTTTAGAAAACATATAATTGAAAAAAAAAGAAAAAAAAAAAACAGAGAACTGTTAAGTTGTGGTAGCATTGTTAGGCAACACAATCGTTTTGTAACCTGTATGCTGAGGTTTTGCTGCAAGTTTTACAAGTAATTTTCTTAAACTATGGTAGTTGCAGCAATTAACAAGAGTAAGGTATTTATTATAAAGAATAAAGATATTAAAAACCTGCCGGTTTGCTAATAGGAAACATTTAACTAAATGTTAATATTTTGCTTAGTACACGTTTCTCTTGATTTGCATTTAGATCTACACGCTCATGTAGGAATGAAACGATACCACTAGGGTATCGATACTTATACTTGATACGGTATGGATCGCAAAGTATCGATACCTACTCGGTATCGAAGAAAAAGCATCGATACACATTGTATCGGTCGAAGAGCACATGGAGACAAAAATTAAAATCTTCGTTGATTCACTGATTGAATCTGAAGTGTCTTAATTAGGATCCCGAAAGCGGACATTTTTAAAACGCAGGTCTACTACATTCACCCAATAGTTAGCCATGTAAGGCCCATTATTACAACTTGGCGTTAGTTAAAGGTAGGATTTTATCGGCCGGATATATCGCATTTCATCATTAGAACTGCCTTTTAACTTAAGAAAAAGCGATAAGCTACCGAGAAGACAATCAAAAGACAATTTTTACTTAAAGATTTACAAAGTGAGGTTTAGTTGCCACAACACTTTTTACCTCGGAAAAGTAGTCTTTAATTTGTTTTTTGTTGCCACACTTTGAAAAAGGATAAATTTACTTTTACAGCCAAGTTGTAATAGTGACAAATGGTTAACAGACAGTTTTTCGCTCACTTCTGCTAAAGATTCCTTTAACTATCGCCAACCTTACTGGTAAGTTGTAATAATATAACTGTCTGACACATTGAATTTGGAAGAAAAGGAAGAAAAGCTTTGTAGCTTGCATCATTGGTATTATTTTCGATAAAGTCACATAATTATGGCCTGAAGATTTTTAGTGACAAAGTTGAATGGCCTTAGTAACTGGACTATTTGCTTTAGTATCTCAAGATCATGACCGCAATCTTATCGTCTTTTTTTATGAAATGCAACCATACAGCAAATTTTCGTACTCCCATTTGCATATACGGTTACATAGATTTATTTGCGAAAAACTTTGAAAACAAATAAAATTATGGAAACCATGGTGACCAACTCAGTTTTTTTGCCTGTCAATAAGAAAAGAGTATTTCTGACCGAAACTAGTATTTTTGACCGATACATACTTGGTACTCGGTAGTAAAGCATCGATACCAAAAGACCTTGGAATCGAAAGAAAAGTATCGAGTATTTACTTGTATTTACTCATATCGATTCATCCCTACGCTCATGGCGGCCAATTTAATGGCATGTTCACACATTCATTACTCGCACCATGGCACGATTGAATCAACTTGTTTCGCCATACAAAACTTTGAGAGCATACCATTTCGTTTCAATTTGAAGCTACTACCCAAAAACGAATAATTGACTGTTTTCCCTAATGCGTCAATTTTGATTATTTACGTACGTTCAGCCATAAATGGGCTTTGTTGGAAAATAACTTTTTGAAAGGATATTCAATATCACTTGTTGAACAGAACCATTATTTTAATAAAATATTTCAAGAATTTTCAAGGGTTGCTCTTTTAGGCTTATACCATAATAATGAATTTTTTAACCCAACTAAAGTGTTCAATACGTAGACCACAGCAGACTTCACGAAAGCCAATGCTAATACCAGTAGCTGTAGTCGTGTAGCCGACTACTGAACTATTTTGAACACGGCGTCAAAATACAGTCGACTCGCGAAAACGTAAACATCCAGTTACGTGAACATCCAGTTACGTGAACATCCAAAAACGTGAACACTTTTATTTTAACATTGACTGCCCTAAAATGTGAACAAGTACTGCTGATGGCTCTAAAACGTGAACTTTTTTTTAAGATTTTTTTATTTCTGAAGTAAGTTCTGTAGTTTTTATTAGTTTTGGGAATAGCGGCATTATAACTTCTTCGCAGCGGTATTATAATTTCTAGTAGAGAAATGAATCGAAGTGAAATTACAGTGTTGCGAAACTGGAAAAAATCAGCTTTGCAGATACTCAATCAAAAACGCCGCCAATAAAACGTTAACTGGTTTTTGCTTTAGTTTACAAATATTTTTCCACTTTTTCTACACATATTGTTATGACTTATTAAATCGTTTTTTGAATAAGATATTTTATTAAGTTCCTTTCATTATACGCAAGAGACTGAATTGTTTTTTTTTTTATCAATAAAAATGTTGAAAAACGTATTAACGCATATGTATGTTTACCCTTTTATTTCATGTAGATTTAATTCAATGTTAAGTCGGAACAAAGTTTCTACACTATAATAAGTTTACATCAACTGAATTAAAATATCGCAGTAAATTTATTGAAAAAAAATTTGTTATATACATAGTCAATTAAACTGTTCTGAATAATGATTTTCAACGTATATCCATGTAAAAAAATCCAATCTATAACGTGAACAAAAATTAGTTCACGTTTTCGCAAGTCGACTGTAACTTCATTTACATGAAAGTGTACTTCAGTGAGGCCACCTTAGAGTTTTAAGCTTTACACCGTAGACAGACGACAGTGTTAATGTGCATTAAAATCTCACTAATGTGCATTAAAATTTTACCCTGACAGACGACAGTAACTGCATTTAATAAACAGCTGTTTGCTTGTAGAGAAGTGTTTTTGTTAGGTAAATAAATTAAATTGTTTGTTTCTTAATGCCGGGGCACATAATCCGTCCTACGTTATACTTTGCCTTTTTCAACTGACAACTAAGTTGAAATACATCTAGGCTTATGAGCTTTGTCACATTCGGTACTTCTACGTCAACGCAAAGTATTAAAGTTGAGCAACTTTTAACGTACGTTGAGAACTTTGACAGCTATCTGGTAAAATTTTTTGTATATTTTAATGTAATTTTTCGTTAAAAAATTAAATAAATTGAAAAAAAATTGTGTTAGATTTTTTGTGCTGTGTCTGAAATATAAATTCAAAGATTTTAATCAAATTAAAGTAAAATGCAGTTGGTTTTATATCCGTTATCAAAGTACTGATTGTGCCAACTTCATACTTTGTACACGTGATGTCAGTTGATAAAGGAGACGGACATAGTACGACCGATTGTATGTGCCCCAGCCTTTAAATAGAAGTCGCCATGTAATTGATAGAAAAAATAAAATAATAGTAGCAGCTATGCTGTTGGTGAAAAATTAAAATATACCTATATGACAGCAAGCTCAAGTTTCTTTTAGTGAAATTGCTTCATAATAGAAATATTTTACATAGAATAGCAATCAGTAATCTGAACATGTTGATGCAAGTAAATATTGCATTGCTACCTTTAATGGAAAAAATACGTTTCGAATATAATATTTTTTTTAGCAAAATAAGCGAACTGAAAAAACTTGGTTGGAGTTTGCATCCATTTTTATTTTATAAAAGAGATAAATTTGCCAACAGCTACTCTTAATCGACAGCATTGCCATATCAAAATACCTAAATGCAGTTTAAATACAGTTCTATTTACTGCATTAACGATAAAGCTAATGCAGATTAAGAAGGGGATAATGCACAAGTTAATTTACATTGAGACTACTAATGCGCATTAACGCTGAAATCTGTCACCGACTAAAAAATTTTTCACACAAAAAATTTTAAAAACCACCTAAAACGGTGCGAAATGCACCGAGTTGACATCGCTGCTTTCAGTGCAGTGTGAAGCGATTGAAAACCACATTAAAATTTTTTCCAATAGTTTCAAAATAAATAATTAAGTGTGAAAACTATCATTCACATTTTTACGTAAGTAAAGAATGCGTGAGTGCTGTCAAAGTTTATATTGTGGCAAACTTTTTTTTCCTTACTCCGCCATCGACTTTAACATAACATAAACATAAAGTCGGTAGAGCGAAGGTAAAAACAGTTCATGTTCTTGTATGAGGCGAATACGTATGTTCAGTTCGGCGCCATTTTTTTTTTTTGATTTTTATTCGTAATGGCCAACTTCATGGCGAACATCGATGCTTAGTCATATGCTCAAGCATCGATGTTAGAGCATGAATGAAAAATAGACATGAGCGGTCCACATTAGCCATTTGCGATATTCGACATGATGCTCATACCAAGTTCATGGCTAATGGAGACCCCCAGTTATGTAAAAACATCACGCAAAGTAAGAAAGTTGTATCTTATAGTGGTGCAATTTTGTAATTTCAATGCCAAATAAACAGTAGAATTGCAGCAATTCGTACCCCATTAAAACGAAAATCTCAAAACTCGTGGCAAACAGTTGATCAATCGAAAAAATCCCGTTAGATCCCAATAATTCCTTCCATACATTTTTTTGATCTTGATAGCTCGTATTTTTTCAATACAAAATAGATATGACTTTTGATGAATCATAAATGAAGTATTTTTTTAATTCCTTCGGATATACTTATGTCTGGCATACAGAGAGTTCATCTCTTTATTAATTAATTAACTTAATCTCTCTGAAAAAACGAACGAAAGATTTGCGTAAATAAAAGATATTGTCCAACACTAACTAATGTGTTGTTTCCACATCACAAGCAAGCGACTTGTCTGGAAATTTTATATGAAAAGCACATTTTGAGTGATTTCCATACAAATATTTCAGACAAGTCGCTCGATTGTGTTGTGGACCCATCACAATGTTGTTTTTTCTCATTCGAATGAAATATTATTTTTATTTTGTATTTTTTTTAAATAAATGGAAACACTGTGATAATTAGTTATTTTATTTCCACCCCGTTAAACGGAAATCCCGGTAAATCGAAAGTCCCTGTATTTCATGCAACTGGCTGGTTCCTTGCGATTACGAATTATACTTATAGGGTTTACTATTTCTCTATTATTTTTATTCTGTTTTTAATTTACTTTGAACAATTATATATTTGAGAACCAAATTTGATTATTAAGATCAAAAGGCTTAGGCAACTAGTTGCAGAAACCTCCGTCGTTTTAATACAATTATTAAGACGCAAAAAGGGAAGATAAATTTTAAAAGTAAGATTTAAGGCTACCCTAATGAAGCAGAGATATTCTTAGATTGGGTTTAGTATTGTGAAAAATAGTTAATCATAAATTGTGGTCAAAGTTCATTTTAAATTGTAACCAATCATGATAGACATTATATTGATTAATTGTTGTGTTTGATTGTAGTTTTAAAGCACCAAGCTGAGAAAATTCAAATCATGGTATAATACTATGTAGCCTCGAAGTGAAAACATCTAGCCACAATAATAAAAAGTCATGTTGCTTTTATTGTACGGCTGCTGTAATCATGCATTTACCTATTTTATTATTATTATGTCATGATGGCAATGATTTTGGCTATAGACCAGAGGTGGCTAAAAGTACTATATGGAAGAGCAAACACCAATACATTTAAGGAAAACCTACTTTTATTTATATAACTATTTAAATCTTTTCTGAGTGTAGAGCAACTTATTTACTCTTATTCAATGCGTTTTATCTGCCCATCGCTGGCTTGTACTACACCTAAAATGCTTAAAAAACTTATTCCTCAAAAAAAAAAAATAAAAAATATATATATTTTTTTTCAATTGTTTCCTTACCTGTGATGGCAGTACTTGTTGTCCACTAAAACGTTGAGAAAAAGATACTATGGGTGCACCGTATGGCAACTGTGGAGCTTCACCATGAAATACAACACGATCACAATCCATGGCCACTGCACCAAGTTGTCCCGTTGTGCCAAAAGCAACAACATTGCATCTGTGAAAAATAGACAAGCATAACAGCAATAAAAAAAATTCTAAGTCATTGAGAAATATTCAATATTTTAAAATACTATGACAAACAGTAAGAAAAAACGCATCGTAAAAAAGCAGACAAAAAGAAGTGAATGAAAATCAATCTGCCAGAGGCGGAAATTGTTTAGAATTTTTATTGCTTCCATTAGCATAGTAAGTGATCAAGTTTGTGAACAAGTTGTTGGCTGAATGAATGAAATGTGCAAGGAAATTCTGTAACACAATCACAAATATATAAAATGGTAATAAATATAGGTAGAGAAAAATATCAATAAAATAAAACCGTTAAAAAACAGTTGATTTTCTATGCTTAACGAGAATATTTTGAGAATTCCACAATATACAGTGGGGTGATGCATAAAAGCATTGTGGAAAAAAAATTATTATTTTTTTCTGAACATATAATTTTTTCGAATGTTTTCACTCACAAATTTTTGTGACGTGACCTGCTCCCCCCGAGGAGCAGATTTTACCTTGGTGTACACCAAACCAGGTCATTCTGCTTTCTGGTACATAGAGACGTAGGCGTTCCTCGTTTTTTGTAGCAAATAAAAATCTAGGAAGCCATATGATTTATGTTGTGTTGGATTCGCAAAGCGGGGATCAGTGAAGTTCCCGGGGAGTTCTACTTGCAGGCCATCTCGGCGCTGTTCACGGTTGCCTAAAACATTCTGACTGTTGTAAGAATTGAGTTTTTTATTCCCTATACTGGCTTCTAACATTGATACCAATAAAAAATCATAAATAGCTTGTTTTCTATGTTTCCCAGCTATCTATATGTTGGGATATAAGGTTGAATGTTTGAGAATATCTTTCAAAAATTTCCAAAGTCTACTGATGATTAGGGTAGCTGCTATGAAATGTCGACATATAGATAGCTGGGAAACATAGTAAACAAGCTATTTATGATTTTTTATTGGTTCTGACTGTTGTTTAAAACTAAAACTGTAGGAAGGGGAATTAGTTTCCCTGATAACTATGGTACAATGCCGGTTTTTGGCGGCTAATAACCACCGAGGTGCTGTTGTCTTGCAATAGATGCCTGTAATGTAAGGAACCAGAAGTGAGGGGTAAACAGGTGAGTTGGTTAAGGGCTGATGTTCTTAATGGGCTTAAAGTGGCGACCTGTGTGAGCGTAGCAAGCCACACTGGGGGGCTAGTGAAACGTGAATAATTTATTCCGTGGAGTTGGTCCATCATCGGATTACGCCGTCATGGCACTTGTTGATGTAAATCAATTTCGAAATTTTTGTACTTTGCATTATATATTGGCAAATATAAGTTACAAATACAGTTTATTGAACGAAAGTCTTATATGGTGTTTATGAGACACGAATAAGTGATAGAAAACTTGTATGAAATACACTAAAAATATTGAGTATATTTCAAACAAAATTCCTGGATGTATCACTCAAGCTCTAAACACTTAGACGACAGCAGACTTTACAGCTTCACGATTATAAATGAAGTTAACTTCACATGCTGCCGTCTAATCAGCTGCATAATTATTTTAAAGGTAGCAGCAGCACTATTTGTCTTATAGTTATACAAATTTCGGAGATGCCACATATATATTTTACATCAATACAATTAAAATTACTGACTGAAAACGTACTACTATCACGTAAAACTGTAAAAACACATTAATTTATTTTTTTATTTTAAAATTTGTGATGTCTTTTCTCTTAGATACAACAACAAAAATTTTCGTTCTAATTGCTGCCAATTTATATTTATAGTGGCAGCACTGCATTCTCTTTTTGCTGCTTACGAAAATAGCAATTAGTCTAACTTGGCAGCAGCAGCAAATGCTGTTGTGAAGTCGTGCCGCTGTGATGTCGTCAAAATAATCGTTTTCATCTAAACACATGCATATTATTTTTGACAGATTGCTGCTTGCTGTCTGCGGTCGTCTATGTGTTTAAAGCTTCATTCGTGTCCAATAAATACTACATTACTAAGAAGTGTTCTTCTTGAATTAACCAGGAATTTTGAAAAAGGAACCCAACGAAAACTTGGTAATGTATTGCACTTACCTAAGAACATACTTTTCAATATCATAGTATTTATCGTTTGCATTAGTTAAGTAATGACTTCCTTAATATCTGTGTATATGTATGTAAGTTTTTGTTCTTGGCAAATATACATGTACAATATTTGTAATGAAAACTGAATAAAAGAATTTAAGTAAAACGGGTTTAAAAATGTTTACAAAAGGAAAAATGTAGGAACTCAAAAATTGCTTTTATAAATTTTGCTGTTCTGGCAATTTTACTATTCGTGACGCTTGTTTTGCTGTCACTACGATTTACAGGTTAACCGGTGTAAAAGTGATGTTAACATTACATATGCGTTGCCAGACTCGTTCAAACGTATAGACTATACATTTTTAAAATGGTATATTGATATTGATAAAGCACAGTGGCAAATCCAGTTTCGTACTTAATTCCACGGCATTAAAAACTAATTTTTATGAAAAAAAATATATATATTGAATATAAGTGGTACTTTTATCCGGAAAAAGCTTTATGAAAAAAACCATTTTTCAAGAGATATTGTTTGTAAGAATGCATTTATAAAAGTGTCATTTATATCATGATTTAGAGTCACGTCTTTTTTACATTAATAAGGCTTTCCTTCATATTTTATGCATTTATACAAGACATTTTTTGACATTTTTATAGTTTTCATCGACATCGACTCGAAAATCTAGGACTTATGAACAATTAGCTCTTTTAATGACATTTTTGCAATGATATTTTGAAGTAGTTATTCGTAAGCGAGAATGTAAAGTACTTCCCTCCAAAGACATCGCTATGCCAAAATAGAAGTAGTGAAGAGTATGTTGATTAACATTTTAACACATTATTTTGCAATAGGGTTTGTTTAGTAAATTTTGTAAAAACACAATATTCAGTTTTAATTTTTTGTTTAAAAAGAAATTAAAAAATACGTTGAATACTAAAAACACTCTGTACTTTGCTCAAAGTCGGCTCAGCCGATAGTCTTTTCAGCAAAGCCTAGTACGTAAAAATAATAAACAAACTTTATCTAAAAATATAATTACTAATTACTGATTAGTAATTACTATGACCTAAAGATGCTTATACAAGCTAAGCCATAAACATATTTTTTGGCTTATCCAAATTTGCTATAAACATTTTATATCTAAAGTGCATAGATGACAGAATTTTCTAAAACAATTTTTCGTTTGAACATGCAATAGAGAGCAAATTGTTTGCCTTCTAACGCACAATGCTTCCAGAATTTTTCGTATTTCGCACTTACAATTAAATAATAATATATTTGTTCTAAAAGTACTCCACTAACGATTAATTCTTTTTTCACCACAAAAGAATTTTTCAATTAGTATTTTTGATGATTTTTCCCACTGTTGGCAAGTAAATAGAATAAGAAAAAATAATGTAATATTATACACACCTGCAGGGTAAACGCAAAGCCGGACTAAGTTCTGGGCATGGTCGCCAAGCTTTGATTTGTGACAAATAGAGTAACAGCAAAAGAAAAACACTCAAGTGCCGTATTCGCTGTATGTGTTGTTGGTGGTAAAACATCTGTTGGAAAGAAACCAGAAATATGAATAAAATAAATAGTTCATTATTAATGTGATTATTTTTATTTATTTAGAATAAGTATCCATATCTTATTTAGAATAAATATACACATCTTAAAGAAGAGACTTTATTGGTTTAAATTTTAATAAGTTTAATTTGATATCACCACCCTATTTAAGTAAGAAAAATATGTTTATAGGGCATTTACATCTACCCAAAATCTAGTAGATTTAAATGAAAATCTTCATCAAAATCTTAACCGTTTACACTTGCTTTTTTGACGTCCAATCAGACTCTTTTGACGTCTAACCAGACCCTTTTTTTTGCCAAGGGTTTGACAGCAATAACTATACCACAATGAATTCATCATGTAAAAGTATAGTTTTTTAATGCAGCGTAGTATTTTAAAGTATTATTTTGAACAAAATCACAGTTGTGTAATAGAGTACTTACAAAAATCTACCAGATTTCGTTAAAATCTAGTCGCAATCTAGGTTTCATTATCAAAATCAACTAGATTTGATTCGAAATCCCGAAAGTAGTAGATTTGGCTTAGGTATAAATGGCCTATTATACTTATTTATTCAATTTAAGAAAAAACTATAAACTTGTAACGCGTTTTTGCGAAAAAGAATTTGTTACATATAAATCCAAAATGCATTCGTGTAAGCGCTAGAAGGAATTATGTGGGTTATAATTTTGGCTCAAGTGTTGACTGCCATATTTTTGACTTTTTATCATTTTGGCATAAGGCATATTATACAAACATTTTATAGGCTAACTCACAATCTTGTGTATTTAAGATTGCATTATTCTTCTATTGCAAATATAATAGCTCGATTCACAATATTGTGCATTTGAGGTTGCATATGTATGTCATTGCAAAAGTTACATTTTTGGGTGTATTTTGTTAGTCTAAAATAAAAATTTACTTCACTATTTTGCAAATACAATGATGCAAGGCCATTTACTTAAGATTGTGAATAGAGCTAATATGTTTGGGTGTATTTTGCTAGTGTAAAGTAAAAATATACTCCACTATTTTGCAAATGCAATGATGTAAGGCTATTTGCACAACATTATAAATAGAACTTATGTATTAAATATGACGGATTTATTAATTTTTAAGAATTTTCATTTTTTATTCTTTGGCGGTGTTCTGTAACTCTCGCTATGAGAATGTTTTCGATTGAATTTTGTAAAAGGAAAGAAAAATAACATAAATTGAAACCACAGCTGCTTGTTTCACTAGATTGTTGCTGTAACTTTTGTGGTAAGTAACAGTTGTGACGTAACAAAATTACTAGCAAATTTACAGAAAAACTTTGCCTCTAAAATTTTTGTGGAAAAAGTTCTCGTTTTGCACTCTCAAATCAAAGCACAAATAAGAACGCGTCGAGATTTTTTAAGATAATTTTCAAAATAAAATGAGTAATAATAGCGCAAAATTCAATATTTTGCAGTTAAGTAGCTTTTTAATTATGAAAGGATTATTTTATTTTTCTAATTTTAGAAAAATGCATGAAAAAATATTTTGCAAATTGAAGTAAATTCAATTAAAATGTAAATAGTAAGCAACAATGGAAAATTCAATTCATTTTTAATGAATTTTCATAAATTTCCAAAAATGTCTCGTTGTTAATTTGTTTAAATAAACATTAAAGACATTCTTTAAATTATTTGTATTACCAGACAGTTGTATGTTTTGCGCCGTCGCAGAAAAATCTTAAATTTTAGTAAATTTTAATCGCTGTGTGATTATACTTTTAGCTAAAGTACTTAACCTCTTTAACTACATACTGTCATTTATAACGTAACGACGTAATCTTTTTTGGTTGTTTCTACATGAGTTAAAGATATCGTTTCTTCTCACTTTTCGAGAATCGATGGAATAGTTTGTGTCACAACTTCTCGACATGAGAACTACTCCTTAAAGTTACAGAACATGGATTGAAGTAACTAGTGCTGTTCGCAGAACACAGACCAGCGACTCTAAAAAATTTATATGGAGGTCACTCAAAAAATTGAGTAACTTTCTATGTCTCCTACGTATCTATATGTCGACATTTTATCCCCCGTTTTGCCGTGGCGTATTCCAAACCAGGGCATTCTGTTTTTCGGGTAAAGAGAGGAAGAAGTCCACCTAGGAAGCCGATCGACTTATGTTGTGTTGAGTTCCGAAATCCTTACCAAGGGTATAATTTGATAGAACGTGGATCAATATGCCTCCCGGGTGGTTCTGCTTGCAGTTCAACCCGGGATGATTATGGTTGAGGTGCCTATCTTGGCTGAAACGTTCTGGCTGTGGTTGAAACCTAAAACGCAGGAAGTGGCTGTTAGTATCCTTGGTAATTGTTTGGCTTTTTTCGGCGACTAACAACCTCCCGAGGTTCTGTTGCCTTTACAACAGATACCTGTACTGTGAGGAACCAGTGGTGGTGGTTGACGGGTGAGTTTGTTTAAGGGCTGATGCTGCTAGTGGGCTTCGGCCTACCAACTCATTAAGCCTTGTCTTCCCTTGATTGCTGGGAAATTGCATGCAGGAGGGATTAGAAGGCCCGAACTCCTCAACAAGAAGTTGGTCATATGGCTAAAATTGCTACCTATGAGAGCCTAGCAAACCAGACGGGGTGCTGGTGAATCATGATTAATTCACTCCAAGAAACTGGTCCATCATCAGATCAGGCCGTAAGGCAGGTGCTGATTTAAATCTTTTCACAACTGTATGTTAGATACGCTTCCATCCCAATATGCGTACTCATTTATTATATTTGATTTAAAAAAAAAACATAAGCATTAAACACATAGACTACAGCACACTACACGACTTCATTACTGCAAATGCCGCAACCGATAAATGTAGTTCTTTAATCAACTACTGAATTATTTTCATGTACACAAAAGTATATTTCACCCACTTTAGATTGTTTAGCTTTGCAAAAACCGGTTGCTTTACAGAACGAGCTCTGTTTTTATAAAATTTTCATGAAAAAATGTTAAGACATTTTCACATTTCAATTCTACCTAAAAAAGATTTGTTTGCTACGCTTAATTCTGATTAGACGGGATTTCAAAATTGCAAATATAAGCGCATATCTCTTGATGTATAGTGAGAACAGTATTAACGAATTGAAATTTTACCATAATAATCGAATTTTTCAAAATCTACACCGACAGTAATTCGACTTGAGAAACAAAAATGTGAAAGATATACAATTAAAACTACTCGTAGGTGACTCGATGGGTGATTTGGTAAAATACTTGAGCAACCGTCTGGAGATCGCAGGATCGATTCCTGCCACAAATCGTGGGTGTTAATGCAGACAAGCAAATAAGCTTTGCTGTTTTCATGGTTGTTTTTTTTTTATAAAAATAGAAATTAACTCGTGTATATCCAACCGCATTCTATAAAATTAAGATTTCTTCTTTTGAGCATAAGTATGTATGCATATATTTAACAATAGAACAATTAAATTTATTAATTTATTTAAAACGGCATTTAAATTTTGTTGTTTTTTATATTATATTAGAAAGTACAATATTTCCAAAAGTTAAATTGTTTTACAAAAAAATTAAATGTTCGTATTATTTGATCTTGTTTATATTGTTTTCTTCTAAATTTTCCAGCTAAAGATCTCCATTTATTTTTGTTTTTTATAAAAAAGGTTTAACAGTATTTTATTTTCGATATTTCGATAACAATTTGTTATCATCATCAAGAAAATTAAAATGTTATTGTGATTTTAATTTTCCTGATGATGATAGCAAATTGTTATCGAAATATCGAAAATAAAATACCGTTAAACCTTTTTTATAAAAAACAAAACTTAATCAAGATCTCTAGGTGGAAAATTTACAAAACAAATTTTTTTTTCACTCTAGTCAGCCACACTGTTTTTATTTTGTAGTGAAGAAAAATAGTTATTAGTTTAATTCGACTGCCGCAAAACAATTAGTATGGACCTGCAGTTGTGTCGTCTTGCCGATATCAATATAAATGTTCGCATTTAGATGCATGTATTTTATAATTGTCATAGTGAAGTCTGTTGATTGCTGGCTTCAATGTGTTTAATGCTATATTCTACTTTTTTATAAGGTGTGAATTTTCAACCTTATATTTATAATTTTGTGATTGAACCTCTTTTATAATAATATATTATTAATTTAAAACTTAAACATACATACCAGTATGTGTATACGTGGATATGTATATAATTATATTTGCCTATCATTTAGTTTTCTAACTAAATATTTATTTCATACATTATGTATACAGTTATTTATTTCTCTAAATAAAGTTATTTTATTTTTAATCGTATATAATAAAAATATACGAACAAACTCGCGTACATATGCATATTTATATTTTTTATGAAAATTGCTGTTGAAAATTTTTCGCTTGACGGATTCACGTAATTGTTTAGTGTGGCGAAGAGTAGAGTGAATATGAGCGGCAATAATTGAAGCAAAACCAAACAATACAGATGTGTTTTTTCGTTGTAAAGTTGTATATGTAAATGTAACAAGAAGTGTAATATAAACATATAAATGATGGTCAATGGTGATGGACTTAAATTTAAATGGCTATTTACAGTTATATTTTTATTACATGATTTTGTTCGCTTATAAAAATCAACATACGAGTATTGTTAACAGTTCAAATTTTAAGTTAAAAATATAAGCAAATCAAATTTAAAGACTGAAAAATTATGCTCAATTTTTGTGATTTATAAAAAAAGTTTGTATTTGATTACATTTATTCAAAATTGTGCATATTTAATGAAATTATAGGTCTGTTTTACAGTCTCGAACGTTAGCGATCGAAAACATTGGACATTTCAATGAAATAGGCACGTAACACAAAAACATTTCAAACAATTGAGTTTTTTTATTCACTATTTTAGCTTCTAACATTGACATTGGAAATTTCCAAAGCCTACTGATGATTAGGGTCGCTCCTATGAAATGTTGACATATAGATAGCTGGGAAACATAGAAAACAAGCTACGAAGGCGGTTCGGAAACTTCTTAGCCTATCAATGAAACAGAATAGTTAGTTTTTCTAAACTATTTTTATTTTTCAATATAATCTCCTGAAACTTCAATACACTTAGTCCAACGCTTTTCTAGCAATTCTATTCCTTGATTAAAATAGGTTTCCTCAAGGTCTTCAAAATAGTGGTTTACAACTGTAATTGCATCTTCATTTGAGCTAAAACGCTTGCAAGCAAGGACTTTTTTTAGATTTGGAAACAGGTAAAAGTCACTGGGAGCTAAATCAGAAGAATAAGGTGGGTGGTTATGCAACTCATACTTTAATTCGTTGATTTTAGCCATTTAGCGCGTTGTCTTGATTAAAAATTATTTTTTTGTGTTGTAAGCCAGGACGTTTTTCTCGAATTTGTACATTTTGTTTGAATTGCTCATTTGTCTCTGAAGTTTAGTGGTGGATTCATGTCTGATCAACTTTTATAAAACAACGCTTAAAATCCATTTTACTTCGCTTAAAATTATCCAAACAAGCTTGAGAAATGTTCATTCTTATGCGTTTTTTTATCTTGCAGAAAGCATTTTCATCTGTAGTTTTTCATGCAAAATTAAATGGATTTGATAATTTGAGATGCCCATGATATTAGCTATTTCCCTCACTTTTATTTGTCGATCATTTAATACCATATCATTCACTCTGACTACAATTTCTGTTGTTGTTGCTGTTTTGGACGTCCACTATGTGGTTCATCTTCAATGCTTGTACGGCCACGTTTAAATTTAGCAACCCAAGTTTTTATTGTTGCATATGAAGGAGCTATGATCTTAACGAAATTATTAATTCATTACAGTGTTTGGGCCTAAACACTATAAACAAAATATAATATCATTTAAATTACTATTCTACATTAGGTGAAGCTGTATTTTGTATTTGTATTGGTTTTCTAATGCTCCGCTAGGTAGCCACGGTCTTTAATGTGGTTCAGCCAGAAATGATGTAATGGTGTCAAATTCATATCATCCAGTTAACGCCATGAAAACGGGAAATTAGTCTTTCTGGAAACTTTTCATACAAGGTGGCGCAAATTTAATCATACAATTTTGAGCAACTTTTTTATTAAATATTTGATTGTTGAAAATCGTCGTTTGGACCTGGAAAATTTTTTCTGTTAATTGAAAAACATGATATCAGCCAAGTGGCTACCGTGTTCATACACATTTGTGTCCCTTTTATCGCATTTTCAACAACTTTCTGCAAAATTTCTCGTGGTAGCTGTCTAATATTCGCCTTCGTTGGCATAAAAGTGTTGGAGTGTTCACTTAGCTACAAAGAAAGAAATGCTTTCTTCTTAATATTCATTGCGGCTGTCAATTCCGGCAGTAAAAATAACAGTAATGCCGATAGCGTCCTCAAAAATATCCGGTCCAATCTCTCCAACCACGCGAACACCCCACCGCACGGTAGCCTTGATGGGATTTAACAGCTTCCCATGCAGAATACGTAGATTTTCAGTGTCCCAGAAACGAAAATGTTGTTTATTGACGTAATCGTTTAAGCGAAAATGCCCCCTGTCGATCATGATGATTTTCGAATTCGCGGTTGAAAAATTTGATACATTTATTTCACGTTCTAGCAGTGTACTTGTATAACGCTCCATTGTTGCTCTGTTTGTATGCTATGCCGTCTAGTTCACAAATGCCATATAATAGTACGTTTCCATTATAAGCATATTAAGTTGATTTGAGGAAATCATTTCGAAGTGTTTCCATTATGTTGTAAGTAATTTTCTCTTTGAATTTTCGAAATCAGTTTGACGTTTGTATTGTTTGATTATGTTTTAACATAGAAAAAATAAAAATTTTATTGAATAAACATTGTGAAAAAAACTGTGTTATTCGGGAATAAAATGGGATTAAACACCAACGAAATAGTTAATGATGCTCTGGTGTATTTATGTGTTTGTTTTTGGCTGCGAGATATTGAATATCTTGTCAGAATGCGTTTCAACGGAGGATGATGACTAACTTTCTTTTCATGCCGAGAAAAGCGTTAAAAAAGTCTTGAAGTTGATTCCCTTATACGAAGATATGGGCATAAGAAACAAATGCATTATTACTAAATTGGCTTCAACATGGGAGGGTATCCAAGCTGCAAAAATTCTAGAATCCAAGCATAACGTAAAGACGTTGCTTGTGTTGAAGCAAGTATAGCACATCCCCATTTGTAGGTAGCATTCTTGATTGGCATGTTGCCATATAAAAAGCAATATGACCATTAGGAAGGTCCAAGACTATTTACGACTATTATAAATAATTTGAATATCAGACTGTGGTTATGGATGCGTACTATAGAAATTTTGGAGAAATTAATGCACTAGCCGGCTGTGACTGAGAAAATGATGCCGCTGAGCTTACACCCCAATTAAATAGAGATCAAACAGCAAACAAATAAAATAGTTTTGTCTTTATATTCTTTATTGGTACATGATTAAGCGTTTATTAGTAAATAAAATATACATACATAAATACTTTATACCATAATTTTTTATATTTTTTTTTTACACGAGGAAATAAAATGATTTTCATACAATTAAAAGAAAGATACTTTATAGAGCAGAATAAAAAAACCTAAAAATCGAAAATAACATTGACCATAAATGTTTTTTTCACTTCATCAACAAATAAAATCAGCCATTGTGGTTTATATTTAAATGTCACTTTTTCGAAATGTAACTCACTAATAATGGATGCCCCAAGGTTACATTTGTAAAATTGCCAGTAGCGCAGTGCTGCACAGACAAATTTCGACTTAATTTGAAACAAATTAAGTCATTTGAAATAATTTCATCATATGAAAAATGTATGGGAAATCATGTCACAAATTACTTAATTTGGGCAAATGATATGATTTGGCTCAAATTACGTATATGGAAACGTACTATAAGATTGATGTAAAATGCCATTTGCATTTACAGCTTACGATGGGGCGATTAATTTTTAGCCACCCTGCACAATAAAGCCAAAATCGGTCGTATTGTGTGCAGGGCTGGGCAGTATTTGAAATACTTGTATTTGAAACACAAATACGTATTTTGTATCTGTATTTCAAATAAACGACCTGAAAGTATTTTGTATTTCAAAAATAAATTTAAAAAAAAATACATTTATTTAATGTATTAAATAAATAAATAAGTTGTTTCAAACAAAATCTAAACTTGCTAGTAACTACGTTTATCATATTACAATACTGCAATTCAGCTTTCAATTGTTTTGTCCAGAGAAAATACATTTTACACTAATCAAGTGATATCAATTCGAGTAAGAGTTTCCACATATTCGCCACCAGCTTTTTACCAACGCTTTGGATTATATACAAGGAAATAATTGTTATTATAGAAAATTTTGCCTAACTTAGTGTCTGTGAGAACCAAATTAGATCGACTGCAAATGTATTTATTTGAGACATTCCAGCTGTATTTAAAAAGAATTAATGGAGAGTTTGGAAAGGAGATTTATTGAGTTTCTCATGCTGACATCTGAAGCAAATAGAGCCGTATTGGCGTCATGTTCCTACCCTAACTTCAAAATGCGCTGGTTATCAGAAAGCATCTCTTTAAAAAAGAGCCAACGAATTCATAACTTTGGAATAGATACCTTGGAGAAAAATTACAAAAACGTAAAACCAAACATGGGTGCAGCAAAAGAAGTAGTAGGTGCAGTAAAGATGATGAAGATTTTATTGTTTTTCTGCATTTATACACGCAAGGAAATGGCAGTTTCATATATGGTTGCGACAACATTAATATACATTCTATAACATTGTGTATTACTATTAAACACAGCGTATTATCGGTTTAATTATAGTTTGTTCCTCCATAAATATGTTACTGTTTGCATTTCTGTAATTCTATTGGTACTATTTATAAATTTCAAGATATGGTTGCATACAATAATAGGAATTGTGAAAATTTTTTAAAAACAACAATAGCTTTTATCACATACAATATAAAAATGTTTGTATTTATAATATGTATGATATGCTAATTCATATCCAACAAAAGAGTTTAAAAATTTAATTTACTATTGTTGAATTTTAATAATATTTTCCTTACAGTCGCTGACACATAATTTTTTTCCTTACGACTAATTCTTTTGAAATAAAAATATGTTTTGTGTACTTTTAATTTGAAAAATATAAAAAAGAGAAAAAAGAACACGAAATTGGCGAAAAATACATATTGAGTATTCGAGAAAATATAGAGGTGAGTCTGTAATATTAAGATATAAACATATGCAACAGTACGATTACGTGCAACCATAATCATATGGTTAAATATTACTTTTAAAATTGCCATCGCAGGCGAAATTCTTAATAACTATTTTTGTTTTATTGCAGTAAATGGATAATTCAACATCAAAGAGGAGATGCAATGCGATTATTTTTTAAATTTATATTAAACATAGTATTAACATATATTATACGCTGTCTTTTTCTTGTAAATAATTATCATATGTATGAATTTGTGGTAATTATAACAAATATATGGTTCGATTACAATAAAGCTATTTGTGATATTAGTATGGTTATTTCATGAAAATAACATGGTTAGATATGAGAAAAGTATGAGTGGTTAGTATAATAATATGGTTGAGTATGACAATTATTTGGTAATCTTAATCACTACTGTGGTCACTTATTATTATAACAATGTTAAACTAAAGTATAGTATGGTTACTTATAATATTTTTCACAATACTGTGGTGTATCCTGTCAATGGTGTTTTAAATGTAACAATGTAGTATTATCGAGTGCAACCATATAATCCAACAATAGTATGTTGCACTTAGAATATTGTCGTATCAATCATATATTTTTTTCTTCGTGTAAAATTTGGCAGCAGATTATGTTCCTCAGGACATCTAAAAATATTATTTTCCTTAGCGGGATTTATTCACTCCCCAACAAGAGATTGTCTGTCGGATGACTCCTTAAAATATATTGTTTTTATTAAAGGAAATAATTGTTTTACGTGTTCCATACGTGTAAATGTATATAAAATATTAAATGTGTATAATAAAAAAAAATAACAAATAAAACATTTTTTATATAATATTACACAACTTTATTTCTAGTATTTGAATATATAGATAAGTATATATAGCGTTGTAAATATGAACATATATATTGTTGCCTAAAACGCAAAATAGCGTAACTGGCAAAAATTTTCTAATCCGTAATTTTTATTATTATCAATAATTATTGTATTATAATAATTATTGTTTTATGATAATACAACTATCCAAAAATTTTAATAGGCTTTCAATATTTTGCCAGTATTGAAAGTATTATGCATTTGAAATACGCAGCTGGGAAGTATTTTGTATCTTTAATTTGAAATACATTAGGTGAGCATTTTGCCCAGCCCTGCTCACCCTTAATGTACATACATTAGTCAACTAGTTTTTTTAATAAAAAAATGCAACTAGACAAAATGTTTTAAGTTGGCTAAAGTAATTATTCAAAGCAATGTATTTTAATTAAATGTTGTTGAGCAAATTGAAGTTTTTTGTTAAAAAATCTGTTTCATGAAAACAAAGCAGCACAAAAGTATCCCACGTCTTAATGCAGAGTTCATATTTTCACACAAAATCTTTTTTAATGGTTTCAAAAATAAGAAAAACACTACATCAAAAGAAAACTGGCACAAAAGTGACAGTTTTTAGAGGAAATAGAGCATGAAAAAGAGGAAGGAAAAAAGTTCAGCAGAACTTACGATTATTATTTTTGTGTAGAAAGATTTTAATAATCTGACAACCTTAACATTTAAATTAACCTTAAATTATAATTCCATTAAAATAAAACATAAAATTGTCTAAAAGAAGAAACCTCAAACTTGCATTTTGTTACCTTTGAATTTAAAAAATATTTAAAAGATTAGGATGAAGAAAACAATGAATTGTCCATAAAATGTCAATGAATTTATGTTAAAACATAAACACACATATTGAAATAAGTATGGTTGTAATTTTGTTAGCAACGCTTTAACATTTTTAATTTATATTTTAAATTATAGTAAATCAGTTTATTTGCATATATTTCTAATAAATTTTATTAACGGATTCCTTCTGCCATCAAAGTTGAACTAAGCCATGGATTCATGTCCAGATTTGGAAAGATATTGAAATTGAGTTGTAATTTTTTATGTAACAAAAATGCATTAAACACATTCAAGACAATACGGTACAATACATGGCAACAATCGTCGTCAAGTTGCTAGCTGCCTTTTAGTTTGAAGCGCGCAGCAGCTTAACAAATAGCTGACCTGTAACTGGGGCCTTGACGCTGAGACTAGATTTTTTCCTGAACTATTTACATAGAACAATAATATAAATAAATAGTCACAATAAATTTTTAGCAACTTTAATTTCTTCTAATTGCATCTAGCTAAAGATCTTTGTTATTGTTGTTTCATATAAAAAAGGTTCAACCATTTTTATTTTCAATATTTCGATAACGGTTTCTTATCGTCCTCAGGAAAATTAAAATCTTATAAAAATTATTTAAAAACATGTCGTCAAAATTTCTTACATACAAAAAAAAAAAAAATTCGTACATATAGAAAAATTTTTCATGCACATAATAAATTTTCTATAAACACAACGCTCCTTTATTGCAATATAGTCATATCTCAAAAATGAGCTTTTCGAGTTAACAATTCAGAACTGTTAGCAGTACTACCATTTATATTGTGTCAAAAATTTATTCAAATTACTTTTAAACTGTTTCCTTTGGGAGATATTTTCTGAAAAAATTTGCTAAGACTTGTATGGAAACTAAAAGTTTTAAATGCGTTTTTCTCGATATACGTACATATATAGTTATAAAAGTACAGCAAATGAAAGATAATTTTTAAAATTATCAAGCTTCTTAATTAGTACTCGTATATTGACCTTTCCATACTTAAGTGCTGAAGTCTAGAGGATTTTCAATGTAATGATTTTTTTTAAAGTAGCATAAAAAATAAAATGTCTATAAATACAGCAAATTCATTAATATCTATCAAATATGGATTAAAGTCTGCAGATGCATATTGCTGTAGTTATAATATTCTATTGAATGTCGTCATAAATATTTATTCTTTACAAATGTATAAAAAATTAAAATTTTATATAATAAATATAGTCTAAAAACACGCGTCAATAGCATCGGTTTCAAGTTTTTTGGGAATTATCAAAGTTGGCTTCAGGAAACGACAAAATGCCCACACTTTCTCAGAAGCAATACGTCAACTTTAATTTTCGCGCTTAAACGAATGACAGTTTATATTGCAGTTGCATATTCCACCGCAAAAATGTATATCCTGAATCCTCAAAACCCCTCACTTACCCGAAAGCAATACGGCATCTTCAATTTTCGCACTAAAGCAGCAGCACTGTTGGCATCGCTGATAGATAATCAGTTTTTTTTTTTTTTTTGCAAATCGTTCGATATTCTATAGTGTAACAATAAACATTCCCTAATTTTGCGCCCTCTCTTATACGCATAACTCGGGGGAAGTGTAAGTCTCATAGGATGCACTCCCCTCTCAAGCAACACAACGCGACCCAGGCAGGACTCAAGTTTCATGAAAATGGCGGCATGTACAACCTAACCTATACGTATAACTAAATATAACAGTTAGTTTGCTTTTAATTAGGTCCAGTAGATTGAAGCATTTATAATTTTTTTGTGTGTCTAGCACAAAAGTGCTAAGATTGCAAGCCTTTCTTCAATTGGTTTAATTTATATTTTTGTTCAAGTGTGAAATTGAGTTGCCTGATAATTTAATTTTTTTTAGTCAAATATGTAAAACTGTCAAAGCTGTCAATCTACAGCTAAACTTTTAGAAATTCGTTAGCCGAAAAAAACTTGTATTGGAAAATAAATTTATCAGACTAAAAGAGTGAACTCATCTGAATATGATTAAATATTTTTCCGAACAAATTTTTAATATCTGTGGTTACAAACAATAATATCTTTTGAGAACCAGGTTCATATAACCACCTTCAGATGATTCTCTTTAGGCAGCGATAACTCGACAACTCCGGAAATAAAATAAAATACCATAGATAAAACTTGATCTTGCGTTGTTGAAATAAGTGACACTTACGTGATTACTTCTCCAGCAAAAGTGAACTTAATTCTTCGCTGACTAATGCATGAAATAAAAAGTTGTAGTTGGCATTAAAATAAAGAAACTTTATACAATTCAAGACCCTTCGTAAATCTTGGGTTACCCTGTATATAATTTGAAAACAACGAGTACTTTTGACATGATAAAAATAGCTAATCTTTACAAAAGAAAATGTGCCCCGCAAATTGGCGTAGTTATTACTTAAGACAAAAGGTTTATTGTTTAAGTTAATAAAAACAAATAAAAAAAAAAAAACTATTATAATTGGGCAATTAAAACCACATCAATTGCTGGCTACTTTTCTTTTTCATATTGTCTTTATGTATTTTATTATAATTCACAGTGGCCATTCATTTAATTAATTTTAATATCTCTCTTCCTTTAAAGCGAAAAAAGAAAGCATATATTAACTAATTGAATCTTTAGCAAAAAAAAAAAAACCAATTACACTTTAAATAAAACTTCAGTTTAGAAAACTGTTATTTTGTGTAGATTGCAAAATCGTAGAAATTGGTTTTGTTATTAAGGAAACCATTCCAATAGCAAAACAATTAATGGGCTTTGTCAGAAAATATATACAACCCAATTATGAATATTCTCAAGGAATTTATTTCTCTCGGAATTTATTCCTTACAGAATTTATTTCTCACATAAAGTACTTTTTTCAATTCAAATTAAAGAAAAAAGATCTACTTTTAGTGTTTCCAATGAATGGAGAGAAGAAAAAATAAAAAAACCTCAGGATTAATTTGTGTTCATAATTAGAGGAAAGGGAAAAATTATAAAATTCCTACGGAATTTTTATTTATAATTGGGCTGATACAATCTTTTAATCACATAAATATCTAACAAGATCATAGTGACGACAAATTTAAAAACAAAATAATAAGAAAATATACACATTTTTTTTAATAAGTCAACTGGGAAAATTTTTATAAAAAGAATGCAGCAACATTAAAGCCACTTTAGGAAGTTTTAAAAGAAAACTAAAAAACAAATTGAATATCAAAATGCGACAGAATAAAAGTCGACAACATTTTGTACATACAGAGCTCAATAATCGCAATCCGCGATTACCGTAACACCATGATTGTCGAAACAGCCACATTTTTGGCATTACAGTCTTTATAATTGTGGTTATTTTCAAAAACAAATCCCAAGAAGTGCAAACATTTTTTAATTTACGAGTATTAATGCATATATGCAAATCTTTCCTTTTGTATATCTATAGTATAATTTCAACAACATTTTTACTCATTAGCGCTCGATTTAAAAACCTTTCTGTTAAGCTATGTACACACGGTTGTCAGATGTTACAATATTGTAAGATCTGGCAACATGCTGACAATGTAGTGACAATGAAAAATTATGCCGTCGAAGTAAATTGTGTGTTCAGACGATCGTAAGAAAATCTTACACTTTCATTGTCAGACTATGGTCTGACAAATAATCTGACAACAAAAGTTGTCAGTTCACACGGTTGTCAGATTGTTAGGTGAAAAAAATGGCAGACATGTTGTAAGGCATTGCCACTTATGTATATCAACAACCATCTGTTTGGCAGTGTTGCCCATCCAAATTTTTTCTGACAATGAAGCCATTGTCAGGTGCATTAATTTTATACATCTGACAATTAAAACTGAGCTTACAATACCACCAGATTATCTGGCAATGCCGGCGAAGAGTGTTCTCACGATTGTCAGATGCCTGACAACATTTTCGTCTTACAATTGATTGACAATGGTTTTTCTGACAACGTTGTAAGTTAAAAATTGGCAGTTAACACGATTGTAATATATTTTCAGACAATTTTACTGGCAATATTGTGAGATCTGACAACCGTGTGTACGTAGCTTTACTTATAAGTATATGTACATAAATAGTAAACACATGCACGGTTACACTCAAAGCATAGAAATTTTTCAAATTTCAGCTACTTGTGCGGATTCTAATTCGAACTTGTTTACATATGGTGAATGCCATTAAATGAAAGCCATAATGGGACTAATATATTTTGTACTTCTTGTTAAAAAATAACGAACA
This sequence comes from Thecocarcelia acutangulata, assembly GCA_914767995.1. Taxonomy (NCBI): domain Eukaryota; kingdom Metazoa; phylum Arthropoda; class Insecta; order Diptera; family Tachinidae; genus Thecocarcelia; species Thecocarcelia acutangulata. The sequence continues at coordinate 162,050,074 of OU612094.1, read as the reverse complement.
TACACACAATACGTATGTGTGTGTATATGCATATGTTTCTGCTTGTACGTTTTCAAACATGAGATAATGAGTTCTGGAAATATTCGCAAGGAACTGTTTATCAAAAAGGAAAAAAAGAAACACACACACTGAGCGACATGTGTTCTTCTATTTTTTGTTTTGATAAGTTGAGTGTATGAAAAAGTAATGTATACCATCATGTTGAAATTTTCTGCGAAACCGTTTAATATTGTATATGAAATTTTTTTTTTTTTTTTACCAATCAAAAAATTATAAACAGTTTGTTTTCTATGTTTCAAAGCTATCTATATATCGACATTTCATAAGAGCTACCCTAATCATCAGTAGACTTTGGAAATTTTTAAAAGTTATTCTCAAACATTCAACTTTATATCCCAACAATCTAAATAAATTGCTGAGAATTTAAAGAGAAAAATGCTCTAATAATACCTGTCAAAACACAAACAACAACCTTTTTCATTTATACATGGCTCTAACATTTCTTTACACCTTCCCAAAAATTTTGTTTGAAAAATTTCAACTCATTTGAAAGATAATAATAATATAATAATAATTGAGTTTTTTATTCGCTATTTTAACTTCTAACATTGATACCAATAAAAAATTATAAACAGACATATAGATAGCTGGGAAACATAGAAAACAAGGTGTTTATAATTTTATAATATAATAATTTAAAACCAAAAAAAAAAAAGCATACAGCTGTTTTTTGAGTATATAGAACATTGTACATTACTTCATAGTTCCCAATATCTGTTATCTATTAATACCTATCTATTATCAAATTTAACCCACTGCGTGAGCTGTTAATCTGTTTGCTATAAATGAGGCCTATCCACACACACAACATAAGGCTGAAAACATAATAATAATTAATTAGTTAATTAATTAATTAAATAAATAATAAAGAAGTAAAAATAGCAGGCAGATGTTTGGCTGAGACAGAGCTTGCAAGGTGGTGAAAGACATCCATAAATCAGAAAAAAGTAAGCAAGTCTGTTCTGTTAACTGGGTCCACTTGGAAGTTTCAAAATTTGTCAATATTGTGCCATGAGTTTTTCGATAGCTTTTGCACTGGGGAATTTTGGGAGCCTAAAAAATGATTTTTTTATATATATATATATATATCGTAGTGGAACTTTTTTTCTCACGCCAAAAGCTATTGAAAACTATTGAGTGTTAATATACAGTGGTATTAAGTGTAAATAAAGTAGTGAAGTATTTAAGTAATGTGTAATGAACAAGTGTCATTCTTTCATGTAAAAACGTAACAAACATATCCATTAAGCCAGTAATGTGATTTATCAGTGAACAAAGTTTCACGATAAAACATCCGGTGTTTTATGTTATATAAAACATCCGGTGTTTTATGTTATGTTTCATTTTTGCCGTGATACAACTGAACAAATCGGAGATGAGTCTTTTCATGATAACCTACCAAACAACACAGAACCAAAATGAAAAACCAATTTAATATGAGTCATGCATGGTTTGTCTAAAAAAACCCTATCGAAAATGTAACACCCGGTACTTGCAATTTTTGAAATTTTTCTACGCACTAAAAAGATTAAGTCATAGTTGCAAGCAGCAGCGTAGAACTCAGGCTTTATTCACTTGATAGATGTTGTGTATACAATCTTTCATTTATGTGAATCTTTCATTCTCTTTGAGAAATGTTAATCTTTCTGCTTGCCAAACGTTTCAGAATGAATGAAAATGTTTCAATTATTTATGTACAATACATCAGGTGGCAGAAGCAACTACGGGCCTAATTTTTTTGTATCACAATGTATTTAAACGTAATATATAAAAAAATTTTCATTTTAAAAATTGATTTAAACTTAAAAATACAATATAAAATTAATACCTAATTTGTAACGTTTACTGGTACTGAATCAAAGATGACGAAATATTAAAAGGAAGAGCATTATGAAAGAAATAGAGAAATATTTCATTCTTTCACTTGAGAGAATCGTTGAGTTGAATTAATTCATTCATTAATTCACAAGACTACAGTTTACATTACTTTTTAATTGTCATATTCTACAGCGCTATGAGTAAATCTCTGATAGGAGAATTCTTGTTATATAAAACATGAGAATGTAAAACGTTCGCCATCTGCAAAAGATTGTACGGTAAAATTAGTTTAGAGCTGTAAAACAGCCAAAATTTTAACAGTTTTTTCTCTCAATAAACTGATTTCACATTAAACGTGAATCAGTAAAACTAATGAATTAATTTCGTTTGCTTTTTCTTTCCTAACGAACCCACTCAATAAAAAATTCTGTTTTAAATTCTATTTTAAACTAGTTTAGTTGTAATTAAAAAAAATCGATTTCTTTCAGAAAATTCCTAACACGCTGTTGTGGTCAATGACAATGAAGTGTGGTTTTTCAAGATACAACTATTTATTTCTCTAAGCAAGCAACTAAGTATGTATTTTATTTATGTCTGTAAATATATAACACATGTGTTTGTAAGTATTTTATAATTAACTAAAAAAAAAAAGAATTAACGCAAAATTGTGTTAGATTTGTAATACTTTTTATTATTATTTCTTTTTTGAATCTAATATTTCTAGCCACTTGAATTTCTTTTGTGGCGTTGGCTGGTTGTTAAACAAGTGGCAGGTGGTGGCTGTACGACGGGTGGATGGATGAATGATCGTTGGATGAATACATGAACTGTTGCTATTTTCTTTTTAGCAAATTAAAGGTGCCGTTGTTGTTGATATTACAAATATTGCCTTATTTGTTTTGTTCACCAACAAAAAGTTGTTGTATTTGTTTTTGGTTGTGGTTTGACCACCAGCATTTTTTAAGGCTAAAAACCTACAAACTAGTTATACATTTACATTTTTCATTGGATTCGCTTCAATTTTGTAAGTATAACTTAAACATAAGAAAAAAATATAAACACATATGTATGTAGTTGTAGACAAAATTATTCTGATTTCAAAATTTAATAAGAATTTTACACTCGAAGATTTCAAGGGTTTTATGTAATTAAATAAACGGAAGATGAAATGAACGTGTGTACTACGTTTCTTTTGATTTGTTTTTATGATTTGATCACTAATGTCTGGTGTTCATAGAATCCAGTATTATAGTGGTATAATTTCAGGATTGTTTCAATGGTTATCATGCAAATTCGTTTAAGCAACAATGTCTGCTTAAATCATTCAGCTGTCTAACTAAAATCAACGTGCCGTCGAAAGTAAGGTATAGGTAAGGAATAGAATAAAATCAACTTTTTGCATTTTCGGAGGCTTCCCGCCACCTTTAGTATCACCCTAAGGTGATAATAAATAAAGAAAAACGAACCCATGCACCATAAACCATCAGGCATGGGTACTATTTTCGATCACATGCTGAATGTCGCATACTCTACCCCACGGTTTGGAGCGGAGCCTTCCTACTACTTTTGCCAATCTCAGAATCACAATAACCGGTTGCTGTGCAACTCCACACTGGATTTAAGACTCTTCCCGCATTTGGGTATTGACCACAGTCAATACGTTGCACCCAAAGGATTTCACTCAAGCAGGGCGGGCAGATATTCCTGGAGATCCCAGTTGCCATGGAAAAATCTAGCAATTTCTCTATAACAATATCAGCTACAACTGGAGATGCTAGAAGTCCCATAGGGAGTCCCTTTTTTTGCGAAAAAATTTTCTTGTTGTACTGAAAAAAATTTAAGAATTCGCAAAAACAAGTCTTTATTAAATCGGTGAATCTTGGTATTTTACTCCAGCTATCTTCAATAATCCCAATTGCAAGATCAACTGGTATACTTGGAAAAAGAGAAACAACATCAAAAGAAATTAATTTTTCATTATTATCAATTCTAAGATTCTTAATTTTTTATAAAATGCAGAGAATTTTTAACATTATATTTAGAGTCTACTAAAAAGTTCTGAAGAATACGAGTATGAGATAAAAATTTTCAAAGATCATGTGATGGAGAACTTATAGAAGAACAAATTGGTCTTAGAGGAAAACCATATAACCGCGTACACAATGCAACCTTTGTTTTCAAATTACTCTCTTCTAATTATTTTTAACAGTTGACCATTATTCTGATTCAAGAATTTTTCACACCATTTAACTTTATCAAGTATAAATTTATCTCTATTGTCTAATCTCATTTTATCAACAAAAGTCACAAAATGAGATCTAGCAACTTCTTGTTTCTCTACATTTTGTATAGTCTTTACAAAATCTTCACCGTCTGATAATACCTTCATTATTGGAAAAACTTTTTATCAACTTTTAACTTTAAGTTTTTATTAGTAGGTAATTAAATATATCGGTTGAATTCTTTTTGCTGAAATTGAATTATTCAATAACGAAAATTTGAATTATATGGGCGTCTCGAAAATTGTTGTTTTGATATGCCGTAGTGGAACTTCTTTTCCTCATGGCAAAATCTATCGAAAAGCCAATGGCACAATATCGACAAACTATGGTTCTTGCAAATCGACCCATCCTAATAATGTGAAAGATCGAGGATGTTTTGGTTTTAATAAAAAATTTGAAAAAATACTTAATATTTGGGTTTTTTATGGAAAACTTCTTCACGATAAATTTATTTACTTTTTAGTTGTTTTTTTGTGCTTTCCAACGTTATCACAGACTGGAAACACGTCTGCAGGCAACTTATTCCACAGGCGAAGCGTACGGCTGAAAAACTAATTCTCTCTGTAATGCGTAGTACAATTCCCCGGGCAATCGAGCACAAATGGATGAGCTCTGAACGATGAACGCGTGCTACGTAAATATGTGCGCGTTTCGGGTACAAGATCCCTAATCTCGTCAGAGCAAAATCCATTGTAGTAACGATAGAACAGAGTAACGCACCCTACACTACAACGATGCTCCAGTGAGTCAATAGAGTTGGATACCCTAGGACCAGATGAGCTTCTTCGCCCTCTCCTGCGCACGGTCGAGTAACCCCAAAATAGACTTTGGGGCACCGGCCCAAACATGACAGTTGTATTCCATTTTCGGTCGGATATAGGTGGTATAAATAGTGAGGAGGTCGGTTTCAAAAACCCGAGAGAAGAATTGCCGTGTATCGGCAATTATTTTTCCCTTCCTATTCCCCTCACCGAAAGCTCTATAAAGTCAAGATTTGCCTAACTAAAGTTACTGTGTCTGACCTGGTACTTAGTTTATTAAGTCTGAAATCCATTACACACGCATTTGTTAATTGCTGTTGAGAAATCTGCAACTGACAAATCTTCTATTTACTATTTATTCATTTGTGTGTGCTTATTTTTCTCTCCCACTGTTCTTATATGATTTCAGCTCAATATTTCCTTATTTCGCTTAAAAATGTTAAAATAATTTTGTTGGTTGTTTGATTAAAAAATTCGAAGAATTTTAAATACAGACATGCGTTCAGTTATTTCATACAGCTTTTTTATTAAACCAAATATATGTTGCCATGTTGGTGTTTGATATCCAAATAAATATTTTAACACATCGCCAAAAATAGATAATAAATAAACGAGATGATTTTGTATGCTGTCAGTTATTTCGATGAAGAGTTAAACAAATTTGATTAGAATTCTTCTTTAAGCGTCAAACTGAAGATATTGCTTATAGACTTAAAAAATAACAAGATTTAAAATGAAAGTTGTGTTCCCGTACATATGTATGTCTTTAAGAATATTAATAATGAAATTTGTGTTTTTACTTTAGTTGTTTTCTATAGCATTTTTCACTTTTACATTAAAAATTAAAAATATGAATTTTAACCAAAATTTGTTTAGAGTTCGATATAAAAATGATGTCAAGTAAACAAAATATTTTAAAATAATATTTGCGATATTATCTGTGGCTAATTGAGCCCTTCCTTTTCAGCTGGTTCATTTGCGTTTCTTTCTACATACAGTTTAAGCAATAGAAAAACACACCATTAACACTTTGACAAGGCTTCTTATAACAAGTTTTAGTTACATATGCAATCTACGAATCTAAGAGAAAAACTAATTAGACAGTAAATATTACAATTTTCAAAAAAAGCTTAAATAGAATGCGATAGGTTTATTTTTAATATATTTATATAATTTTTGTCATAAGTACTCTTCGCTTGAGCTATCACGTAAAGTATTGACAAAATATATATTAATCGATTGCATTTTCATTAGCGGGGCATTGAAAATTATTTTTTTTAAGCTTTGTGTACAATATATTTTTCACACAATTGTTCGAATCATTGTTCGACTGTTCTAATATTTACTTTTAAATAAGTCGGCCCACAATCGAGCTTATTACTAGAAAAATATTCGAATGCTCATCGCATATTTTTTGTAATAAAATATGTTTATAGTTGAAGTTGTTATTCGAAAAATATTCGAATGTGTGCTAATTTGTGTTTACTTTAACCTTTGTGTTTACTTTAACCTTTACTTTAAGTTTTGGCTTTTGTTTGCTACGCTTAATTCAGGTTACGCGGGTCTTAAAAGTTGAAAATATAATAGGACATATCTTTGGATTTATAATGAGAACAATATTATAGAATTGAAAATTCATATAGAATTTTTTAAAATGTAGATAAAAATGATTCGACTCAAGAAAGAAAAATGTATATAAATTATAAAATTATTCCTCAAAGATATGCAATTTAAACTACTAATAAATGAAGTATATATTAAAAGAAACAAATAAACTATGTAAACCATTTGGCATACACGCGTTTTCCGTTTGCATATAAGCAATACAAATACAAATTAATCAATTTTGTTTTCAATGAGAGTACACGGCGATTACGTTACGGCAATTTTCTCGCCATATGAAGTTTAATTCTTGAGATTCTATTTCTATAATCTTTGTAAGAACGTAAACTCTTATACAACACTAAAAATTCTAACAAGAAAACTTTTTCAAGATTCATTTTGTGTGTTTCTTCTTCTACCACTTCATTCTGTAAAATTTTCTTTGAAATAACAAAATGTTGCGTTGAACAACACAAACATTTAAAATGTTTGCACAAAAACCGTGCAAACATGCTTCAAATATTTGTACAAACAACCAAATACTCCATTTTACAACGCTAAGTGTTAATAGAAACTTACAAACGTTTTGGCTGATAATCTGTTTGTGTAGTTTATTTGGCCCTTAACTAGTTTTTGTTTATAAAATTCGGAATTCTTATTTTAAGAATAAGTATGTGTGCACATAGTTAGCAGTAGAACAATTAAATTTATTAATTTATTTAAAACCCCATTTAAATTTTGTTCTTTTATTATGAAATATTAGAAAATAAAACATTTCCAACAGAAAATTTTTTTATTACATATTTTTGTTTATATACTTCTTTTATTTTGTAGTTAAGAATAATAGAAATTAGTTTAATTCGAGTGTGGCAAAAAAATCAGCATGGGCAACAACCTGCAGTCGTGTCGTCGTGCTGTTGTCTAAATAAACGTTCGCATTTAAATGCATGTATTTTATATTTGACATATTGAAGTCGGTTGATTGCTGGCTTCAACGTGCTTTAGCAAGCAAACTTGCGTAATATATACCCAGCAGGAAAATACTGTACTAACAAATAAAGGGAAAAACATCATAAAATTTTTTAACACGAATCTAATTTAAGCCTTATCCGTTTGATAACATAAACAATAGTTAAAATTTCTTATGCGCATAAATACAAATACAATAAAATTAAAGGAAATACATAATAATATAAAGTACTTTATGTCATAACATTTGGTTTAAAGAGAAAATAATTAAATTATCATGAAACAGTGGAGCAAACGTTTTCCCTTATTAAACAAAACCCAAATAAATTACACAACAATCTCTAATAAAAACATAATTCATATAATTTTAAAAGAGCTTCATATGATGTTAGACACATATGCATACATACATATGTATGTACTTATGTTTGTATATACATTTGCCATTTCAATGAAAGAAAGTTGCCAACATCTATACAAGTCATATTAAATTGAAAAACTTAAACAAGTACACAAAATTTTTTTATTAATACAAATTTTTTTGAAACTATCAAAAACATGTAAAACCAGCTCCCTTTTTCTGAAAACATGCATAAAACATTAATTTAATGTACTTAACAATTATGTTCATCTGCAAGATTTTTATGAATAAACATGTTGGAAGAAAACTAAAAAGCCGTACGATTCGAAAAGGAAATTTTTACGCAAAAAAATACAAAAGCAAAAGACTGGTTGATGAAAAAAGCCCCAACCCAAAACAACCAACTCGTACTTAAAATGTGTGTCTTGGTTTTCTTTTGATTTTTTATTTCACACATAAGAAAATATAATTATATATTTATACTTTACATATTTTGTTATCTTACTTGTTTAATTTTATGTTATTTTGAGATGACAACGTGAAATTTATTGAAGTAATTTTCATTTAAAGACATGTTTTAGCTTCACAATCATTAAATCAACCTGTCAGGTAGACTTTAAATAAAACTATGAGCGAAACGATGCTGAGTTTTTAAATTATGATTGAAAAAAAAACTACACCGCAAAGTATAATATATTAGAAAATGGATTAAGTAATAAAAACCACAATGGGATCTGAATTAAACCGACTGATAGGGACGAATTTGAAATATTGCTACTTTTAATTTTTTTCAAAATTAAATTATATTTGCATAAAATTTGCGAATATAGTGTTAAACATTAATTTGGCTAGTGCGTTTCTCTAATTAATAAAACAATGCTTTACGTGGAATACGTTCTTGGAATAAAATTATTATAAATTTAAATTTCGACAAATTAAATAGGCACTGTTTGCCTTTATTGGTGTTCATGTGTAAGCACAATATAATAACTTCAAATTATTTCTAACTTCAAATATTTTTATCTGAATATCTTTAGAATATGCATCAAGATAACTTTTGTTTTTGCCTGAAAACAATATGAATTAAAAATAATTATTATTTTGTGAGCAGAAAAGCAAAAGTGAAAACAAACTACAACAAAACATTTTGAATTTTTATGGGCGAAATAAAAATTTATTTCTAGAAATTTACAGTCTAATTGATAAAAATATCTTAATTTAAAGATAATCCTTACATTAACCCAAGTTGCAATTAATGAGAACAGAAAAAAAGAAAGTAAAATAATTTTTACTGCAAAAATTTTAGTAAGAAGAAAAACATATGTTAAACAAACAAATGTAAACAAAAGAAAGCCTCTAAACCCAGAAAATTTTTTAGAAAAGTTAAAAATAATACAGAATTAAATGATAATTGAAAATTATTTGGCAAACTATATCAGTCAACACCCAGTAATCACTTAAAAAAGTAGTTAAAGAATGTGACGCAGCACATAGGGGTATATCGCAAATTCGACTGCCCAAAATGTATTTAAGTTTTGTGTTATTCGAATTGTGTTTTGACTTTTTTTAAGACAATTTATTGTTAGTCGCAATAATTAAAAACAAAACTATCAAATATTTTGTTTTCTTAGAAATAAAGTTTAATATGATGTTGAAATTTGATATGAAAAGCACTTGAAAGTTTGTGTGAATTCAATACAAATATTAAACACTAGTCTGTATTGTCGAAGACTAGTTTGTATTGTCTAAATATCACATAAATGCCTCTATTCAAAACATTAATTTGTGTTTACGAGTTTTTATTATTTTTCCGTACTTATAGACAAGAGAGTTTTTTGAATAATTTTATTTGATCACAAACTTAACGATCACAATTACGGTAATCGACGTATGCACAGTAAAAGATGATCAAGTTTTAACTGGTTACTAAAATGTGTTTTGGAGGTGACTAAAATTGTTTAACAAACTTAGCTTTTGGCTAGTAAGGTCAGCAATTACCCCTATGTGCTCTGTTACATATGAGTACAGTTTTATCAGCTGTTTACAAAAGTTTACGAATTTTTACTATTTTTCTGTTTGAGTACTTACGAGTATTTATACGAATAAACCTAATATTGGATCACCCTTGTTTTGTTAATTAAAAATCTGATTACTTAAAATACATAACAAAACTACATTGGAAACAAAGTTGCCAAATATATACAACATTGTCAGGCCTAATCTTACTAAATACAGCATACTTCAAACTATATATAAAAATCAATCATATACAAAAAACACCCTTTATAGTATGTAAATTACCAACAACAAAATATAATACTGTATAATTAGACGATGAACGTATACGATGTTAACGTGCAGTTGTGAATTGAATGATTGTGATTTTAAGCTGGTAGGCCACGTTACTATGGAATTCAAATCACTTGCTAATTTTTTTTTACGAATTTTCTATTTATAATCATTATAAACCAGTTTAATACTTAATATGATGAGTTATTTTATTTTTGTTTTGCATATTCAAAGCTTTTAATTAATACGAGTAGTATCCAAAATATTTTTTTTTTTTTGTGTGAAAAAGTAAAATATTTATTTACTTGTACTTTTGATAAACGCCCAGCAAAAAATATAAATTCGCCCGAGGCGAGAATTGGAATTAAAAAGCGAGAACGAGAGTTGAAATCGCAAAGTGCTTTAAGACGGCAAGATAATTGTTCGCGATGTCTCACTTCGGAGCTCTTTTTTGTAACACCATGAATAATAGAATACAAGATTACGACAACTCTCATACAAAATTGAAATCTTCTGCATGTTTCTTTAATGATGCCACGCAAAGTGTATTTCTACTGGCTGGAATACTTTCAGTAACCATTTAAAAATCCATGCAAATAAATGACAATGGGACAATTTATTATATTTATTTTAAAGTTTTTGCTAGAATAAAACTAAACTACTAATTTATTGGATTTTTGTTGAACTTTATAATTTTAAAATTAGATTTTTGATTTGTACATTTGGTTTTTCCATTCTTAAGTTTTTTCTTAAGAAGGATTTTTTACAAATTTGCTGTGATCAATCAATATCAATCAAAAAGTTTTGATTGAAGAAGACGAGTATATTGAGTCACCTAGAGGTTTTATTGCAATACTAGGGTTGTAAAATTTTAAATAAAGTTTCATTTGTACTCCTCCTTTGGAAAATATGTAAATGGACAACAGATTTTTCACCATCTGTAGAAATTTGTAAACGTTCTTATTGTCCTAACTTACTCTAAACAAGACGTAGCGGATCCAAATGTAAAACCAACCCCTATTTGTTTTTTATTTTTTTCAAATTTTTGTGCAGTACATCAACCTTCTGTCTACCTTCCGGAAATGTTCCCACAAAAAACGTTTTTTATAAATTTTGAAGCCTTCGACTAGTTTATTGATAAATGAAGCTGTTATGCATAATAAAACTCTTGTGCTAACTATACGCCTCATTAGTTTTTACTTTCTTTTGCCGTTCTGTTACGTGCATTTCTGTAGCAAATATTTTACAATTACCTTTTCCGTGAAAATATTCAGCTGTTTTTTTACAGTAGAGCACAAATAAAAGAAAAACATTGGAATGAACAATAAAATATGTACATAATTATTATCTTGTGTGAAAAAACAAAAATAGAAACAAATTAATAATTTAGAAATGGTGATCAAACAGTCCACTTTTTTCTCACAATCTGCAGAGTTTATGACACTTCTTATACAAAATATAATTTTTTTCCTCGCTAAAATAATATTCTTTTGACGATCCTTAGTTGCTTTATTGATAAAAATGTATTAACTTTTAAAAATCTTTAATTATAACAAATTTTTTTAGCGTTTGCCAAAAAAACTTATATACATTTGAATACAAAAAAAATTAATGTTTCCATATCTGAAAAAAGTAAAACATACACACCTCTGGCCATCACTTAACGTTGAATTCTATTTTCAATAGATTAGTCCGCAACAGAACAGAACGAAAAAGTAAAAACAAACCATGCACACATAGTTTATATTGAACAGAAACAAAACAGCTGAGTCAGAACGAAAAAGAACGTACAAACTAATTCTGCCTTAACTTGATGCTGTCTTTTTTTTATGGGAATTTACACACAAAACACTTAGCAGCTAGCTAGTTAGCATAATGATTTTAATTATATATACCCTACAGAAATCGAGACTACTCCTTACACGCGTACTTAAACAATACTCCACAAGGGACCGGGACTAGTCGAAAAGTAGTCCAAATATATAGGAAAAACTTCTCCACAAATTATTAACACAGGGTTAGTCTTGAAATTGCTTCATGTTACTACTCCATGGATTACCACAGAAAACTAGTTTGGAAACCATTTTACACTATTGCCCCGCGGAATATATAGACAAAGGACTAGTTTTTACATTACTCTGATGTGAATATTCCATGGAATTAGTTTTTTTTTTGTTTTTTTTTTCAACAACATATTCACTTTGTTTATAATTTGTATACAATTCTTATTGGTTATAAGCCTCAGCGCCTTTACAGAGATTATTGAGGGGAGTTGGCAAGAAACTACTCAGTACGTTAAAATAAAGGGCTACAAAAGTACAAATAAAGAATGTTATTGCAAAGAATGTATTTGCATTGTACAAAAAGTTAAAAAAAAAAACTCAAATTTAGTAGATCAACATATTATCAATTAACAATTAAATCATGTGAGAAGTTCATGTATATTAAATAAAAGGTAGCTTTTTAAGGAACGTTTGAAATTCTACTTTCTGCTTTTAAAGATTCAGGTAGACTATTAAACTCGCGGGTACCCCCCATATATTCAACGCTCTGTTTAGTTAATTCAAGCCTGCATCTAGCAACAGCCAAATTGCTTCTACTACATGTTGGTTTTGGTAAAACTGAATTGCATGATGTCCTATATTACTCAGGCATTTTATATAGACCATGGATCGGCATAATGCTATTAAACTCTCTACTGTATAAAAGATAGGTTGAGTATGTTTGAAAACTATCCTTTGGTAAAATTTTTTGCAGCACCCCAAAAAAGGTTTTTGCAAAAAAAAAAAAAAAAAAAAATCAAAACAAATGTATGTATATATAACAAAATTTTTCGTATAAATTTTTTTCTTCATTTATTAAAAAACGATGATAAACAAAAACAAGTAATATCAAACAAATTAAACGCATATGAATGTTTTATTATATATGAAAAATAAATAAATAATTTCAAACATATAGTAACAATTGTATTCATAGAATATACCTGCGTACTTCAAGCCTGTATAAAAAGTAATAAGCTCATCTTGGATGAGCTTGGATATGAAAACAATTTTACTTGTTGAGATTTTACCACGTGTATAGTTGTATCTTTTTTTTTAATGTGTTGCGAATATTGCCAAATATCTTTTTTTAGTCATCATGGTCCATGTTTCCATTATATCGGACTATGTTGTAACTACTCATTTTTTATTTAAAATGGATAATGTACTCCAATAATATCTGCAGGGTTGGGCCATAAATAATTATGACTGTGAAACAATAGCTTTCTTTATCAGTTGTGCTCAACTTAACTGAAAGTCAGGATAAATATTTAATAAAGCGACTGGTATTTGAGCAGTAAAGTTAAATGCTTGAACATGGTTCGTAGGCTGACGTTGAGTAGTTCATTGCGCGCAATCGGTCAAGTATAGTCGAAAGAATCTCATTTTGATAAAACTACTCCATGTGTTGGATGTACCATACATACATTTTTTTAGACGACATTAGTTATGTGTTTACAAAAGCAATGTTATTTAGGTAATAGACGACATGTAGGTACTTTGCAGTGTGAAATATTACACCTACATTGCTAATAACAGATCGTATTTTATAACGCATTACGTCATTAAGCTCACTAAGTTTTTAAATATACTTTATCCTTATCCTCTTGACTGCCAAAGCTGTACCTTCAATGTTTGTGCATATTTTCAAATGTCTTCAAATCGACCTATAATTAGGTTAGCACCAGAGATCTGCAACCGGTGCCTTTTTTATTAATAGAAAACTATGTTTTCTACTCGTTAGAGCTTGCGTCTGTTAACTAGAGTATAAAACATATCCAATCAAGTTTGTATGCGGTGGCTGCTTGATTTGGTTTCTTAATTATTCGGCAATCGTACTCGTGCTTCTTTTTAACAACGAAAATAATATTTGTATGTAAGAATTTGCACTCGTTTTAATGTTTTCAGCAAAAACAATGTTAAAATCACCATTCAGTATGCTACTTATTAAATCTGGCAGCCGCGATTTCAGTTAATGTTAAAAAAAGGTGGCGCATATACACAACAAAAGAATTTGTCGAGAGTGTTATTGTAACAAGTTGATTTTGTAACGACGTAATGTATGTATTATTAAGAAAACGATTAGAAACACAAAGAGAAAATACTCTAAATGTGTCTCTTACTAAGTGTTAGTAACAACAACACTCTTTTTTGTGAAAGTGGTTGGATACATTTTTGATGTATCAAGATTTTGCAAACGAACGACAGGTGTAAATACCACCGCACCAATTTTTAAGAGTGTTTAAAATAGTCGGATGTGAAAATGATTGGGTAAATAACCGGTGTATTTATGGTTGCGGTGCACCAGTGCAGATCTCTGGTTAGCACCTATGAAACGTCAATATATAGTCAGCTAGAAAACACACAAGATACAATTTTATTTTTAATTTGTTCAAACACAGCTTAAAAGAATAATTATTAGTAAACACATTTGGTCGGTCTGGTCTTACTTTCAAAATGAAGACCTTGTCTGACTGACAAACTAAATACATAAATGTTTTTATAACTATAGCTACGGTTTTAATGCTTTAACTGCTCAACTTTGAAAAAGTTTCAATTATAAAATAACAAAACTGAAGAAATAACACAAGTTTTAATATTACTAATTTATTTTTATCACTAGCATCTTAATGACTCTTTTTTATTTCTTGGCTTTTGCATAATTTTGTTACCTTTTGCATCATTAAAGGTGGCTGAACTCTAAAGAATAGTCGGAAAAAATAGTTGAACAAAAGTATATTTTGATCAATAGAAATATCAATCTTAACTAAATTCATTTATTAAATTTCCTTTTTTACTTTAGATGATGTATTTATATTCTAAAGATAAAACTTTACAGCCAAATCTATAATTCTTAAAAAGCTAACACCTTTCTGAATCATTCCCATGATTTTCTGGCATTTTGAAAAGTCATATTGCGTCACTGCCAATGATTCTGTCAATTCTTGTTGCGTTTGACAAGAGTCTTGATTTCTTATATTGCATCTTCGAAAACCGTCTTTCTTCCACCGTCATGCTGGTCGTCGACGTCAAAATCACCGTTCTTGAAGTGTTGAAAATACTCTCGGCACGTTTTTTCGCTAATAGCGATCTCACCATAGGTATTTGAGAGAATTCGAAAAGCCTCAGCTGCAGATTTTTTCGTATTAAAACAGGAAATTAAAACATACGCAAATGACAAGAATTTGGCTCGTAAGCTGGCATGTTAAATTTATAATAAATTTACGATGCAGACACAAATCTAATAGCAATTCGATGGCGTTATGTTTACAAGTAGCTAAGAGCGTATTTACACCTATTTACATCTTTCATCATTTCGGAGAGATGTTAACATCTTCCCATATAAAGTCTATATGAAAAAACTCGACATCTCTCAACATCTTTACTAGATGTTCATTTCTCATTTTGCTGGTCTCAACATCTTTCGATTATTTTAGTGTCATCACTAGAAAAGTTAAAAGAAATTGTTTAAAATTCGTACCATCACTAGAAACATTTTTACAAAGAGCGGGAGCGAGCAATTTAGGTAAATTTTAATTTAATTAACAATAATGTATAATTATTATTTGTTGGTTCAGCTAGTGGCCCACTTGTAAAATTTATAGTTTGTTATTTTTTTGGACCATTAGGTCAACAAATATTTGCTGAATTCACAAACTCAGTCGTATCGTCTATCGATGTATTTTGAAAGACAATTTCAAACATTAAACTCACAAGCAATATATTTGAGAATTGTTTTTGCTTTGAAGTTTTGTGCTTGAAATTGTCTCTCCAAATACATCAATACGCGATACGACTGAGTTTGTTAATTCTGCAAATAATTTAAATAAAAAGGGTCGAAAAATTAGTAAGAAATAATATATAATTAAAAATAATAATACATACAATACATTTATTTATAGTAAAAAAGAAAAAAATACTTCGTCTTGTATGATCGGCTGCTGAGTATGCTAATGGACCTTCAACGTGAAATAATTGCAGAATTGCGGAATGAGAGGAAAAATTCGTATATTTTCTGGGCAATGACAGTAAAGTTGCAAGATCCATTCGTAAGCTCTCTTTGAAAAACTTTGGACTGGTAGTCTTATGAATACCCTTTTCCCAAAAATTGCCATTTCGATTCTAATGTGTTATTATTTATATTTATTAGTTCGAATCTTAATAAATTATTTAAAATTCTAAAAAATTTCGCCGTCGTCTTGCATAACTTGTAAGAATTCTGCAAATTGAAGAAGTAACTAGTTTTACTTTCTAAGAGCAATAATTAATCCTAAAATTGCAGAATCTTTTAACTGCGTTTTATTTAATGTTTTTTGTTTACTCATACTAGGGCGGTTCGAAAACTTCTTAGTTAAGTGTTTTTGAAACTTTCATCTTAGTTAAGTGTTTTGGAAACTTCCATCTCTGCTATGAACACATGTTAAATTTTGTTTCGATCTGGTAACTCCTTCATATAGAAACAGGTGTTCACAAAAGACGCATCCGCGATTTTTTTACAATGGTGGCTGGTAAAGTTATGGCAACCGCTTTTTGGGACTTCAAAGGTATTTTATTGATTGACTATCTGCAAAAGGGTAAAACAATAAATTCAGAGTACTATTGCAACCTTTTGGATCAATTAAATGTACAAATTCGACAAAAACGTCCTGGCTTACAACACAAAAAAATAATATTTCATCAAGACAACACACCAGCGCACAAAAGTGTTTTAACAATGGCTAAAATCAACGAATTAAAATACGAGTTGCTTGACCACCCACCTTATTCTTCTGATTTAGCTCCCAGTGACTTTTACCAAATCTAAAAATATTCCTTGCTGGCAAGCGTTTTACCTCAAATGAAGATGCAATTACAGTTGTAAATCACTATTATGAATACCTTTAGAAAAACTATTTTGATCAAGGGATAGAATTGCTAGAAACGCGTTGGACTAAGTGTATTGAAGTTTCAGGAGATTATATTGAAAAATAAAAGTAGTTTTGAAAAACTAACTATTCTCTTTCATTGATAGGCCCTAGAAGTTTCCGAACCGCCCTCGTACATGTGAAGTAATACTTGACAGATGTCAGATGTTGAAAATATAATGTAAACAGCTTTTTTAAATTTTTAACATCTCTAAGATGTGTGTAAGTGTAAATACGCTATAAGTTTATTTTATGATATATAGGATCTATTTGCTTCGATTACCACTTACCGCTACAGCCATCTATTGGCGTAAGCAAAGTTGTACTCTTAATATAAAAAAAGTAAATAAATGAAAAAGTTATTAAATATTTAAGCCCTACCCCTCTGGTGATTTTGGTTTCAACCTGTATAAATTTATGGCTTATCATTTATTTTAAACATTTTATTTAATTGTTCGGTGTATGCATAATAAATAGTTGAAGTTAAAATGAGTGAACGTTGCCAACTAATTAATGTTTGGAGCATAAAATCTCGTAAAAAATTAATACACGTTTCAGAAATAATTTTTTTAAAAAATTAAAAACATTTTTGCTCGAAACTAAAAGTAGTTATTAAGACTTTTAAAGTGTTTTGTCTTATTTTTTATGCAATATTTGTTTAAACTTGAAAGGTCTTATTCATAAAAAAATATTTTATGTTTATTAAAAGGTTATTTGACAAACTTTGTTTAGAAATTTATGAAATAAGAGTTTAATAAGTATACAATATTTTTGATGAATAAGGCCGGAAGTGGTGAAGTTATATATTAATAGCTCATAATTAAATTGTCATTTGCTAGTAACAATAACCAAATAAATAAGTGCTAACTTCTATTTTTCAAGAAAAATGCTCTTGAGCTTAACTTCCCAAACTTTTGTTCAATTCAGGAGCTCAGTTGTTTGGTCCGTGAAATACGATTTTTGTTTATACGCATGTGAAAAGACAAATATGTTGCATTCTTACTTTATTGTAGTTAAAATTTATCGTCTAGAGCTCATCCATTTGTAGTCGATTGCCCGCGGAATCGTACTACGCATTACAGCGAGAATTCGTTTTTCAGTCGTAGACTTCGCCTGTTGAATAACTTGTCTGCAGACGTGTTTCCTGTCTGTTATAACATTGGAAGGTTCAAGTCAAATGTTCACAAACACTACTCCCTCTTTCCCCCTCCTCACAACCTATTTTCCTAGTTCCGGTACAATGCACTGCATATGTAGGGGTCATCCCCTGAGTACTGGTCCAAGATAAAAAAAAAATGGCAGCTCTAAAAAACGCTTTAATTGGACATAATCATCTTGTGGCTGAACCATCCTTAAGAAGGTGGGAAAATATTGAAACGAGACAAATACGCTTGAACATTCAAAAAAGTTTCGTTCTCCTACCCTATTTCTTATTTTCCTCAATGACCTTCTATATCAAACTTCCAATTCTATTCACGCTTTCGCGGATGACAACAGCATTTGCCATTCGTACTGTCTTAGTTATAGGCCCAGCCTAACCGAAATCGTTGCCAAGAGGCAAAATATGAATGACTCACTGAATTGTGATCTTCTACTTATCTCCGAATGGGGTCGTAAAAATAGGACCGCTATTAACGCTTGTAAGACCCAGTGTTGTTTAATAACACAAACAAACGACCCCAAGTGTTGCTTCATCTATACTCATGGATGGTATAAATATTAAGGAATCGGACGCTTTTGATGTTCTTGGAAAGAAAATACACTGTGATGTTTGCTGGACTGAACACATTTTTCATGTGCACTCAAGTGCCTTGGATTTTTAAAACGGTGTAAAATGTATTTCACTTCATACGATCTCCTTACTGTTTATAGCACCTATATCCGACCGAAAATGAAATACAATTGCCCCAAAGGCAATTTTGTGGTTATTCGACCATGCGCAGAAGAGTTCGAAGAAGCTTATCGGTGATAGTGATGTATCCAATTCTATTGACTCACTGGAGTAGCGACGCAGTGTAGCGTGCGTTACTGTGTTACTACAATGAATTTTGATCTGACGAGATTAGGGATCTTATTCCCGAAACACGCACATTTATACGTAAAACAAGTGAATTGTCTAAAGCTTATTCATTTGAGGTCGATTTCTTGGGGAATCGTACAACGCATTACAGAGATAATTCGTTTTTCAGCCGTACGCTTCGCATATGGAATAAGTTGCCTATAGACGTGTTTCCTGTCTGTTATAACGTTAGAAAACGCAAGTCAAATGTTCACAAACACTGCTCGCTCTTTTCCCCTCCTCACAACCTAGTTTTCTAGTTCCGGCACTGTTAGGAAACCTTCCCTCAAACACAACTCATTGTTTTTCTTCTACTCTGACGAACGAGCACGCTGACGGGTTATGTCAGTCGTGGATTAGAAGCCAGCCAATACAGTCCATTAAATATCTTGATTTAACTAAATGCTTTGCTTCAACTTATTAACTTGAGTGAAAAAATGAATTATATTTATACGAGTAAACATTTTGTTTTTTATTGGAATAAATAAGTTTATTTGCTTTTGTTCAAAACGAGGTACATAATGATCCAAGATAAAAAAAGTTTCTAAGCTTTGATACTAAGAAGGCGGAATTTGCTCTAAAACTAGATAGGAAAAGCCTAATATCACTGGCTGGCGTACCTGTAGCTTACTATTTCTACAGATTGGGCATTTTCTACACAGATATTTACAGACTTTGTGGCGAGGAGAACATTTGATCGCTTAGTGTGGGACGCTAGAACAAGGCAGCCCATCGCTCCGATCCGGTTTCTTGACGTACTAAGCCCATGAGGGTAATAGATTAACAATGGGTACAATTCAAGGATCCGGTTTGAGTCAGTCCCTATTATTTTTATTATTATTAAGCACATAAAAACAGCTGACAAATTAGACTTTTACGACGCGTGTAGCCAATTTTCATTTGCTAAAGTTGTCAAGCACATGATACCCGTCAATGAATTTAAGTGTTGTTCTTATACCCATTACAACAATTAATAACAAAGTTCTTTCGTCATTTTGACATTAAAGCTTAGCTTGAGGCCACTAAATTAATATATAATTAAGTTCTATTTTATTATTACGTTGAACTATTCTATTATAATTTCTAAAAATGAAGAAAGCTATTATTTTATTTTTCTATCAATCATTTCTCACATTATTTTCTTTATTGTGGGAAAAATATGTATAGGGTGTTTTTTTAAGCCCGATAGAACTTGAAATTGTAAAAAATAACACAAAAAATTAAATTGTAATCAAAATTTTTTTTTATTCGAAAGATCAATACGTGACATTAACATTTGAAAATGATTTCGGGCATATGGGCACCGCGGCTGTTCTTGACGAAGCGCATTCTGGACGTCCAATTTTGGGCCACTTTTTCGAGCACTGCTGGCCGTATGTCACGAACAACACGAACAATGCTGGCCTCCAAGGCGTCAATTGTTGCTGGTTTATCAGCATAAACCAGTGACTTCACGTAGCCCCACAGGAAAAATCGAGAGGTGTCAAATCGCACGACCTTGGAGGCCAATTGACAGGTCCATTTCTCGAAATCAACTTATCGCCAAATTTTGATTTCAGTAAGTCGATGGTTGCGTTCGCCGTATGGCACGTAGCGCCATCCTGTTGAAACCACATCTCCTCTGGATCAATGTCATCCATATTTTCAAACAAAAAATCATTGATCATGGTGCGGTAACGATCTCCATTGACCGTAACGCGAGCTCCGGCCTCATTTTTGAAGAAATAAGGTCCGATGATGCCACCAGCATGAAAACCGCACCAAACAGTGCATTTTTCTGGATGTAATGGAGTCTGTAGGGTCTCTTGTGGATTGGTCTCACTCCATATGCGGCAATTTTGCTTATTAACAAACCCGTTAAGCCAAAAATGCGCCTCATCGCTGAACACAATTTTGCGATAAAACAACGTCGCGAATCGACGACTGATTTTCAAAGTAAATTTGGATAATTTCGTAGCGTTGTTCAAGCGTGAGTCTATTCATGATGATTTGTCAGATTATACTGAAACAAATAAAAAAAATGTTTCATCAAAATTTAATTTTTTGTGTTACTTTTTACAATTTAAAGTTCTATCTAGCTTA
Organism: Thecocarcelia acutangulata; assembly: GCA_914767995.1. Taxonomy (NCBI): domain Eukaryota; kingdom Metazoa; phylum Arthropoda; class Insecta; order Diptera; family Tachinidae; genus Thecocarcelia; species Thecocarcelia acutangulata. Next base: position 162,028,845 of record OU612094.1, on the reverse strand, counting down.
AAAAAACACCCTTTACATTCTTACAAAATTCATAATGATAATTATTTTCAATTTTGTATTTAAACATTACTTCCTAAAAATCTTATTAAATACACACATTTAGTTTAAACTTTGGCGTCTTGCATTTGGAAGCGCAAGTTTTAATTTTATCTATAACAACAACTAAATTGCTTCCTAAATATTTAAAATTATTGAGTTTTATCGCAGCAAATAGAAATGCTTTACAAAAAAAAAAAAAAAAAAAAAAAAATGAAAAAAAATTAAACATCAGATTAAACATCTTATTTACTTTTTTTAAATTAATAAAACAACCATGAAACATCTTTACGGCTGAATAATCAGTATACAACCTTGGACAACAAGTTTTATAAGAGATGTATAATTAAATACAAAAAAAAAAAAACAAGAATTTACGGACGATCATTTTCCGTTAAAGTCTTAACAGCGCATCCGTCAATAAAAACTACTTATTATAGGCAGATGAGTGAAAAAAAAGAATTAAAAGCTGTAAGTAAAAATTTAATAAACTTATTCGGATACACACTACAATTCATTTAAATAAAGTTCATTTCATAGTTTATGTATATTCCTTCGATTTCTATTTGTCTAGAAATCCCTTTTTGAGGGATTTCTATACAACAGCTTAGATATTTCTAAACATAACGCCATCGATATATTAGTCGATTTATGTCTGCGTTTTAAAGTTATTCTCTATTACACATATCAGCTTACAAGCCACATTCTCATCATTTTCTTTTCATTTTCTGCTTTAAAATGAAGAAATCCACTGCTGAGGTTCATTGAATGCTCCCAAATATCTATGGTGTGGCTGCTGTTAGTGAAAGAACGTGTTGAGAGTGGTTTCAACGTTTCAAGACTGCTGATTTTGACGTCAAAGACCAGCATTTCGATGGCGAGAGAAGATGCAGAATTGAAGGCATTACTTGATCAAAACTTGTGTCAAATGCAACAAGAATCGGCAGCGTGTGACGCAACAAGCTAGTTCAAAATGCCAGAATGTCATTGCAATGATTCAGAAATAAGGAAATTGGGTGCCGTACAAGTTGAAGGAAGGTATTTCTGTATATATGAGCTGTGAAAACCGATACAAACAATCACTTTCGGTCGTTATCGAATGCAGTTATTGCATTAAAGCCAAACATTGAAAGACAAACGGCCGCAATGCAACGAGAGACATGATTAAGTGATTTTACAGGATGACAATGCTCGAGCCTATGTTGGGAAAGTGAACAAGACGTACTTGGAAATGAGAAGTCCCACCCCACCCGCTGTATTCTCCAGACGTTGCTCCCTCAGATTATCACTGGTTTCGATCAATGGCACACGGCCTGGCTGACCAGTAGCTATGATTTTATGAGGAAGTAAGAAATTGGACCGATTCGTACATCGCTTCAGGAGATGATCAGTTTTTTCAACGCCGGTTTCGTACGCTGCCCGAAAGATAGAAGAAAGTAGGGATCAGCGATAGTATTGTCCATTGAATTATAAATGCATATCCAGTTTTTTACAATAAAGCCTATAGCAAACACATTCTAAGCTGTGAAGCAAATTTTCTATCTTTTCTGCTGGTTTTGCTAATCGTCAAAGCTGTCTCTAAAGTTCTGAGTATCCACATGGCATTGTCGACAAACAAATTCATCCACAATGTGTCAATGTTTGGCACGAATTTTGGGCTATATACATGGTTAGACCCTATTATTTTTGAAAAACAGAGATTGTTATTGGTGCTCAATATCGCGATAGCATACAATTTTGTGCCCAAAAAATTATATTACTGCATGACAGTTCAAAAACTCTCTCGTGTCGGTAATCAGAATTGGCGTTCTCGTGTGATTTAACACTATCCATGGGGTCATTTGAATTCAGAGGTCTATGTGAACAAATCCAGAAACCGTGTTTGAAGGAAGGAGATTCAATATTGCATCAATGAAATTGAGCCATATTTATGCGAAATGGCCATGGAAAATTTCGACGAACAAGTTCATATGTGCATGCTAGGCCATGGAGCCCATTTGATCAATGTGTTATTCCATAAATAACTCTATCCTATATACTTTACTGTTCAATAAATCAAAATACAAAAAACTGAGTTTTCTATTTATTCGTAATTCAAATCTTTTAGGATACTCTTTACTATTATAATGGTTGATGATTAACATAGTGTTTGCCCGCTTTAAAGGTTGGTCAATCTTACAACAAAGATGCTACTGCTAAGTGAGAATATTTTAAATTTTTTGTGAATATAAAATAATTAAGGAGAAATAAATTTCTGGAGTCGCACAAATTACTTTGTGACCGTCAATATGGATTTCGTAAGGGTCGTTTTAGTTATAGGCAAAGCCTATCAGAGATCGCTCCCAAGAGGCTAAATATGAATGATTCACTGAATAGTGATCTTCTATTAATCTCCGAATGGGGTCGTAAAAACAGGGTCGCCTTTAACGCTCGTAAGACCCAATGTTGCTTATTAACGCACAAACAAACGACCGCAAATGCTGCTTCATCTGTACTTATGGATGGTATAAATATTGAGGAATCGGATGCTCTGGATGTTCTTGGAATGAAGATACAGTGTGATGTTCGCTGGACTGAACACATTTTTCATGTCTCTAAAGAAGCATTCAAGTGCCTCGGTTTTTTGAAACGGTGTAAGATGTACTTCACTCCATCCGACCTCCTTACTATTTATACCACCTACATCCGACCGAAAATGGAATACAACTCTCATGTTTGGGCCCGTGCCTCAAAGTCTATTTTGCGGTTACTCGACCGTGTGCAGGAGAGGGCGAAGAAGCTCACCAGTGACAGTAGGGTATCCAACTCTATTGATTCACTGGAGTATCGTCGCAGTGTGGGGTGCGTTACTCTGTTCTATCGTTACTACAATGGATTTTGCTCTGACGAGATTAGGGATCTTGTTCCTGAAACTCGCATTTCTTTACGTAACACGCGTTCATCGTCCAGAGCTCATCTGTACGCTTCCCAGAGCTCTGGCTGAGCCAGAGCTCAGCAGTACGCTTCGTCTGTGGAACAAGTTGCCTGCACACGTGTTTCCTGTTTGTTATAACGTTGGAAAGTTCAAGTCAAATGTCCACAAACATTACTTCCTCTTTCCACCTCCTCACAACCTATTTTCCTAGTTCTGGTACAATGCACTGCATATGTAGTGGGCTTCCCCTGAGTACTGGTCCAATAAAAAAAAAATATTCCAAAAGAGTTATTCCAACATTTTTTTTAAATGCTAAAAAGTCATCAATATTTGTAAACCTTTTTTACAATGTTAATTTCTATAGACTAAAAGTTTCTTATGAACATACCGTGCATACACACATTTATAAATCAGATCTACTCAGTTTCGCTTTAGTATATCCAGTTTTTTTTGGCTTTTTCAACCTTTTTGCATTTAATAAAATGGGAAGTAAAAAAATTCAAAATACGAGTATTTATCTTGCAGTTAAGAAACTTTTAAGGTCATTTCGTGGAAGAGGTCATAACTAAAAAAATATCACAAATAATTGAAAGGTGATTTTTACAAGTTTGAAAGTTTTTAGGCAAGGGAAAGCAGGTATTGTACATTACTATTTTCTATTGTCTTTGTTTAAATTTAAAGAAGATATGATTAACAAATTGTCAACAAGAGGATAAGGAGTGAAAGTCGCTACATAAACAAGAGCGTCTTATATTGAAGCATAAATTTGTTTACTTTTCACAAGAAATCAATATTTATATCCTTTATTACATTCTTTCTTTTTTTTATCAAATTCTGCTTTATATCACCAAAAAGGTTTTATTTTGATTTAAGGCAAAATTTAAAAATTACACTCATAGAAAACCCGTCATAACTGTGATGTATTTAAACATCAATGCAATGCCAAATGTCCTCATTTTTGACCCCATAACACTTTTCATTGCTGCGATGCTAACCATTACATCGGTTGCTCTAATTATCATTAGCGTCAATTATGACAATTAATTCATCAATGACATTATGGTGATACTTTATCGAAATACGTTTGATGTGAGCATGTGATCAATGCAATGGGACTCTAATATTGAAGAAATTACTAAACAATGTCAATGTAATGAACAAATATCATAAATAAAATGGCACACTAACATCATTCTAACAATAATTTGGATTCAATTTGATGTAAAAATCTCATTGATGTGATGGCTCATTAACATCTGAAAAATTACTAAATGGAGCAAATTTTATCACAAAATATCATTAATACGACGATAACCTATATCTATATCAAAAAAAATTCCTACTTGTGTTTTAACGCATTCGTTAGTTACCAAACACATTAACTCTACCGTACATTTACTAAAAAAAAACTTTATGCAAAAACAGTACGTTAACTTTTAAATACAGTAAGGAATTTAATTGTTTTACCCTGGCAGTGCCGTTATGTTCGGTTGTAATTTATTGATTAGTGATGTAAGAAAATGAATATTATATTAACCCGAAAAAAAAATTTTAAAAAATGTGTTATTTTTATTAAAAATAACACATTTAAAACATAAAAAAAAATACTTTCTAATAGTTAATGCGCCCTCAAGGACAATAGTTGTTTATTTCTGCAGGCCGCCACTGATATTTTACAACAGAATTGTATTATTCTGGGCTGGATGCGAGGACATAGTGGTAAAGAGATAGCTGACATCTACACCAAAAAGGTAGCTGACGCAATTTTCATTAGATCCACTCCATCGTTGGACTGCAAAACGAGTGTCCTCAGGAAGGAGGAAAAGAAATGGAAGGTGTCCACCCTCGGGATATATTAAAATAAGGTAAATGGTCTTAACCATTACGAAAAGTAACGTGGCTTTGTTTCTTAATTAAAATTGGCAGAACGGGGATCAGCATGGCTCTTGGGTGATTCTGCTTGCAGTTCAACCCGGGCTGATCATGGTTGAGGTGCCTACTGTAGCTGAAACGTTCTGGCTGTGGTTGAAACCTAAAACGCAGGAAGGTGGTGTTAGTATCCTTGATAATTGTTTGATGTGTGGCTTTTTTCAGGGACTAACAACCTCCCAAGAATCTGTTGCCTTTACAATAGATACCTGTACTGTAAGAAACCAGTGGTGATGGTTGTCGGGTGAGTTGATTTAAGGGCTGATACTCTTAGTGGGCTTCAGCCTATCAACTCATTAAGCCTTGTCTTCCATTGATTGCTGGAAAAGTGCCCGAACTCATCAACAAGAAGTTGCTCATATGACCGCAATCATATGGCAAGAATTGCTACCTGTGTGAGCCTAGAGAGCCACTTGCGGGCGCTGGTTAATCGTGTATAATTCACTTCGTGGAACTGGTCCATCATCAGCTACGGCCTTAAAGGCAGGTGCTGATGTAAATCTATTTCACACCACCCACTTCTGCCGCATTTCCTTGATCTACTAGTACGGTTGAAAGAGTAAATATTGTATGTACAATGTTGGAAAGAGGGCTATATATGTTTTAGTTTGCAAATTTTACATACTTTCAATGTTGTTCCTCTAAATTTTGGAACATATTAATTAGCTTTATTGCCCCTAAAAGTAGCCTTAAGACAAGTTTGCCATTTTCGCTTTTAGTTAGCTGTCTAAACTTGAAATGATATGAAAGGAGATTTAGTTAAACATTTCAAAAATTTTGGCCTAGACTTTTTAAGGGTTTTCTTATTTATATGACATGCCTGTAATTTAACAATCTAGTTATTATAAAAAAAATTGTCAGAAATAAAAAGCGTACTGCTAGTAAAACTTGCAGTCTTATTTGAAGTTTAATACGATCTTTATATCAGGATAGACTAGTCTGCAGTTTAAAATCAGAGAAACAATTTGTTTAAAATGAATATTAAGAAAAGTTTATAAAAGTTTTAAATAGACTATATTCATTTATTTATTAACATAATAACACATTTATGCATATTATACACACGTACACATGCATACAAAATTTAATAAAAAATTTTTTCCGGATTTTTTCTTCTTTTGACTATAAAAACCTCAAACAATTTAAAATTTGTCTGTTAATAATATTTCATTTTGCAATTAATTGTCATAGATACACTTCGTTTTATGATTTCATTAACCGCAATAATTTGCTTTTTTTATTTTTAATTAAAAAAAAAAAAACAATAAGTCTTTATTTTGTACACAATTTTTTCTTTACTTTTGTAAACCAGCTCTTGACTCATATTCTTGTTAGATTGATTTAAAAAATGCCATTGCAATTTTTTTTTGCTTTTAATAATGGTAATTTTTTTTTTTTTTTTTTTTTTTGAATAATTTGTTTCAAATTATGGCTGAAAGAACGAGTTTGAAAAGGTGCTGCTGTTGATCGTGGCATTTTTGATTCAAAGAAATATTTTTACAAAAACTCACCTTGAAACGGTGTTATTGGCTGTGTGTTTTTAATTTGTTGTAATGCGAAAAATTCCAGCTATAAAATAAATTAAACAATATTTTTATTTGTTTTTTAATATAAACTTTTTTCAAAGATAAACACTTGACAAATGATTATTTTTTTTATATTGTTGCTTAATTCCAACTGATGAAACCTTCATTTACATTTTTTTTTTCTTACATTTCAAATGTATAATTCTTTTATTAACTTTTCACCCAGTCATTTATATTTAGAACACAAATTTATTTAAAGAAACTATTTCGTTTAAGTAGCTAATTTCTTTTGCCAAGAAGCAGACGCGCCACGAAAGTTGGTTTTTATGATTTTTTTTTATATTTACTTTTCTTCAGCTTTCAATACATACTGTAGTTAGTAGTAACAGCAAAAAATGCAGACAAACAAGTATTTAACATTAAGCCCAGACTCACACACAGATACAGACTTCAACACTCTTTTAAGTCTTGAAAATATTTAACCAACCGCTAAAACGTTTTAACTCACACAACAGTCGCTCAACAACTAAACTTTAGATTAAAACTCAGTATGAAAAAAGCATCATTTGGAGCAACCACAACAGGGCCTTTAATAATTATGAAGTTAACATTTCTTATTTCGCTCTGCCGTCTTCAAGAATCGTTTTTAGAGTTTTTGCTATGGCAGGTGTTTAAGCTTTAAAAACTCATGAGTTTCAAGCAACCAGTTTATTAAGCTAGTGCAAAATGTTTACAAAAGAGAGCAAAATGAACTTCTTTTATCATTTAGTACTAAATTAACCATGATTTAGTACACGATACTCGTACATGGTGTACTAAATGCATGAAGTTAGCAAAACTAACAATTTATGAATGGTATACGGCGTTGTTGTTTAAACAATAAAGATGTTCTCGTACATACATATGTATGTACTCGTATATCTGCGAGAGTGAGTGCGGACGTGTTGATGTAAATTTCTCTTACTAAGTTTGTTGTTCAAGTCTTTTGTTTTGTTATGTTTTGATACATTCGTATCGGCTGCAAACATGATCGTTTTGTTGCCCTTTAATTAAGTGCTGATATGCATGAAACACAACTTGATTCTTTTTCGTTTTAATGGCTGTTATGAATATTCAGACAATAAGTGAAAATATTGATTGCATTCATTGCTAGTAAATTATTTCAAAGAAAATTATTTGAACCTCTGGTTGTATATTTTTTTGTTATATTTCTTTCTCAATCAATGAAGCAATCATTGTTGCTTAATGATGTAAAGAATTCAAAACATTCGACCAGTTTCTAGCTTTTTCTTCCACTTACGTGTTTGTACACATTTAACTTTTTTTTTTAATTTTGTTTAAAAGCATTAGACTAATTTTCTATATATGTTTTAGATAAATTTGTTAACTGAATTAAAGAATTTTTAAGTAATTATAATTTCAGCCTTTTTTAAAATAAAAAAACAGAAAAATATCTTTAATCTAGGCTAATACCAGGAACACAGCTGCGCCAAATAACGAATTTCCGTCCGTGAATATCATCGCCAAAAATAAAATACTTTTGTGCATATGAAAACATACACAGTTATGGCGTCGGATGAAATTTGCTTTGTGCTCGGCACATTTTACAGTACACTTTTTTTTCTTGGACCAGTACTCAGGGGATGACCCCTACATATGCAGTGCATTATACCGGAACTAGGAAAATAGGTTGTGGGGAGGGGGAAAGAGGGAGTAGTGTTTGTGAACATTTGACTTGAACTTTCCAACTTATTCCACAGACGAAGCGTACGGCTGAAAAACGAATTCTCTCTGTAATGCGTAGTACGATTCCCCGGGCAATCGACCACAAATGGGTGAGCTCTGGACGATGAATGTGTGCTACGTAAAAATGTGCGACTTTCAGGAACAAGATCCCTAGTCTCGTTTGAGCAAAATCCATTGTAGTAACGATTGAACAGAGTAACGCACCCCACACTGCGTCGATGCTCCAGTGAGTCAATGGAGTTGGATACCCTACTGTCACCGATAAACTTCTTCGCCCTCTCCTGCACACGGTCGAGTAACCCCAAAATAGACTTTGAGGCACCGGCCCAAACATGAGAGTTGTGTTCCATTTTCGGTCGGATGTAGGTGGTATAAATAGCAAGGAGGTCGGATGGAGTGAAGTATATCTTACACCGTTTCAAAAACCCGAGGCACTTGAATGCTTCTTTGGAGATATTAAAAATGTGTTCAGTCCAGCGAACGTCAGACTGTATCTTCATTCCAAGAACACCAAGAGCATCCGAGTCCTCAATATTTATAGCATCCATGAGTACAAATGAGGCAGCACTTGCGGCCGTTTGTTTATAATACATAAATAAACAACACTGGGTCTTACGAGCGTTGAAGGCGACTCTCTTTTTACGACCCCATTCGGAGATTAATAGAAGATCACTATGCAGTGTATCGTTCATATTTAGCTTCTTGGCAGCGATCTCTGATAGGCTGGGCCTATAGCTAAAAGAGTACGAATGCAAATGTTGCTGTCATCTGCGAAAGAGTGGATAGGGTTGGAAGAGAGAAGGTCATTGAGAAAAATAAGAAACAGGGTAGGAGAAAGAACGGACCCTTGCCCCTTTTTTACAACCTTTTTTAAATTCTTCGCTGCTTTTGATATTGTATAGCATGCTGTACTTTTCTATAAAATAATTAAATTCCAGATGTTTAAAAGCTTTTATCAGTATAACTGCATCCTGCTGTTGGCAGAACGCGGATCGGCAAGGTCCTGCTTGCAACCCATCCCGGAGCTGAGGTGCCAGAAATGTTCTAGCTATGGTTTAAACCTAAAATCGCAGGAAGTGGAGTTAGTTTCCTTGATAATTATGGTGCAAGGCGGGTTTGTGCATAGCTCCCCGATACCAACAACAGATACCTTTAATGTAAGCAGCCCATGCTCTTAATGGGCTTTGGCTTCCCAACTTCCATTGACTGCAATTCATAGAGGAGGGATTTAAAGACTGCAGCTATTCAACCAGGGGCGCAGGTGAATAGTGAATAATTCATGCCGTGGATTTGGTCCATCATCAAATAAGGCCGTCAGGTGCTGATGTATATCAATGACATATTCTGTAGCAGTGCTTACACAATCACGAAGCCAAATACTATATAAATTATCAAAAAATCGCCATGTCAGAACGCCAAGTTAGTTGCAAATCGCCAAGCTTGGCAGCATTGATCATAAATGCTGTGGGAGCTGATTTTGAATTAAAATATTGACAATATTTTTCCTGTAGCATTCACTATAAAATATCTTTTACAAGGATAGAAAAAATTGACAATTTTAAAGCGTTGTTGTTTACTCTAAGCATACAATATAAGTATAAAATTTAAGAAATAAATTTAGTATATAATGTTAATGCATTCACATTCTCACAACATCTTTAAAATCCTAATTTTTGTAAATATAAAGACGACTAATAAATTTAACATCTTAGGTTTCAAATTTAACAACTTGCATGTCAATATAAATTTAGTTTAACTCAATTTAATTCTCAACAAAAGGGTTTCTTTTATAGTTATTTAGTATTAGTTAAAGTAAACACAATGCGAAATTTTTTCATAAATACTCTACAACAACTTCTCCAAAAAGAAAAAATCCAATGCCACAGAAAAATAAACTGGCTTTTCATGACCACCAACCATTAAAAAGAGCAAAAAAAAAAAAAAAAAATTATATATAAGAAAACAATTTTTCATAAAAAAATGCACTTGAACCGTAATGCCATAATTACAGTCATGATCAATGTAAGAGATCATCGTCATCTTGAACATGATTTCAATAATAACTTTCCATTTTTAAAACAACAAATTCAAACAAATAGATTAAAACTCGTGTGTAATTAAGGGGCTTTTTCCTTTTTTACTTAAGAAAAATGCAAAGCTTTACACAAAACTAGAGTGGCCAGAGTGAGAAAGAAAGAGAGAAGGAGAAAAGAGAGGGAGTAACAGAAATTAAAGAAATGGGCAGGCAGCCGACAAAAAACAACATGCAACCTGTTACACATTTCGCAAATACGAACAGTACCACAGATTTTATTTTTAATTTTTAAGTTAAATGCAATAAGCCGTTATGATTTTTTTTTATATTGTATAGTTTTTTATTCGATTTAATGCAGCAAAAAAATAATAAAAATAAAAAAAATAACGAAAGCAAAGAAAATATATTATTGCAACATCATCACAGTTTTATTAATATTAGCTACAATACCAGCTAAAATTAAAACTTTTAAAACTTTAGTATTAATATTTTTAACTAACAAGTACAGTGGGTAAAGAAAAACGTTAAAAAATAAAACGATCAATCCCAAAAACTCATTTCATATTTTTTGCGGTGGTGCTTCATTATAAATTTGTGGCAAGGTGCGTGCTAACAAGTGTTGCAGAAAATTAAGACAGAAGAAAATACTTAAACAGATCACTGATTATATTTTTATTGTTTAATGAATTTTATTAAAAGGTTTACTAACACGGCTGCAAAATAAAATGAAACTACGAATGACCATTATCGAACAATTGTTAATTCCCGAATGCAATTGATTCTATGACATCGAAAAGTGCAAGCAAAAATATTAGTTTGAATAAAAGTAAAATACTTTAATTAGAAAAATAATAAATACAGTGCAAGCTCGATAATCGCAACCTCCGATTATCGTAATACCCAGATTGAAGCAATAGCCAAATTTTTTTACATTACAGTCTTTGAAATAGAGTTTTTTATATAAATTTTTTTATTATTATGCTTCTCTCTTTATATTATGCTTTTCTATTTCTTACCCAGAAATCTAATTTTATGAAAGTGATCATGGATGTGTATGTATAACCAAGAAATCTTGTTTCAAGAATATTTCTAAACCGTTTTTTGTATGCAATACAACACATTTCGCTGTATATATGTATATGGTGTTATTTTGCTAAGACTGACGCTACTTTTGTTATTTCGAAAGCAATGGATCAAAAACAATTTCGTATTTTAATTTCACACTGCTTCTTGACGGGAAAAAATACCGTCTTAAAAAGTGTTATGGGGATTCCTCTCTATTAGAAACAACAATAAAACGTTGGTTTGCTGACTTCAAGCGTGCTCGTAGAGACACCGATGATGCAGAACGCAGTGGACGTGCAAATGAGGCGGCAACTTCAGACCACATAAAAAATCCACAAAATCGTTTTGAACGTACGAAAAGTGAAGTTGCGTGAGTTAGCTGACATCGTAAAGATATCAAAAGAACGTGTTGGCTTTATATCGCATGAGCATTTGACTATGAGATGAGCTCTGTTCAAAGTGTTGACCAAAACGAAAACGTGTGGATGATTCTGAACATTTCTTGGCCATGTTTAAACGTAACAAACCGGAATTTTTGCGTCGATATGTGACAATGGATGAAACATGGAACCATCACTTCACTCTAGAATTAAAACGATCGTCATCTGAGTGGACAGCAAATGGTGAACCTCGTCCAATGCGTCCAAAAGCACAACAATCGGCTTGAAAGGTTATGGCCTCGGTATTTTGGGATGTGAATATCTTGAGAAAGGAAATACTATTAGCAGTGAATAGCGTTGTTGGAGCGTTTGAAGGCCGAAATTGCAAAGAAATGACCGCACATGGCAAAGAAAAAAATGTTGTTTCATCAAGACAACGCACCGTGTCAGAAGTCAATCAAAACAATGGCAAAACTATATGAATTGAACTTCGAATTGCACCCACATCCACCGTATTCACTAGATTTGGCCCCCAGCGACTACTGGCAGAAAAAATGCCAGTAAGAAATTTCGCACGAATGAAGCTGAAACTAAGGCCAATTTGGAGGCAAAAGATAATCGTTCTACAAAATTGGTATTGAATGTTAGAGCGGCACAGTTAAAATCCCAGTGGGTGCTGATGATGAGTAGTGTAGCGATACGAAACAACTAGTTGTCCCCCAGCTAAAGATTTCATTATTATTTTTCTTGTCTTCTTCAATCAATAATTATTGATCACAGCAAATTTGTATTGTAAAAAATCCTTCTTAAGAAAGGAAAACCTTGAACTAAAACCGATGTACATATGTACAAACCAAAAAATTTTTAATTTAAAAATTATAAAGTTCAACAAAAATTTAACAAATTAATATAACTTTAACTAATTAACAAATTATGCTAACAATTTAAAGCTATATTTCATACTTATTTTTATTAATGTTCATTGTCATTATTTACAATAATTAGTTAACAATAAATATTATATAAAAAAGTAGTAAATAAAATAAATGCGAAAACGGTCATATAATATAAGTCAGCCAGTTTCAAATACTTATAATTTACTTTGTTGTGTTCAAGCTGCTAAAAGAAAATAAAATTCTAGAGCAGCTGCAGCAGCTGATGTCAAGAAAACAAACAACAAATATATGGAGTCGCCAGAAAAATCTTTTCCGCTTTTAGCTCAAACAGTATTTAATGTTTTGTATTTCTTTAGTAATTCCAGTAGATGCTTCAAGCTGGTTTGTTGAGTGTTGCATTTGCGGCATGTTGCATGTAATGTTGGCTTAACCTAATTCTCAAACAACATGAAAAATATAGAATCTATTAAAAACATTGCAACGTACAACGCGTTGTATGAAGATAAAAAAGTTATCTCATTTTATAGATAGATTTATTTAACCAAATATTTTGGTGTAAATTTAAGAAATAAATAAATGTTTTTATTACTTGATTTAATCATAATTTCCACTACGTCGTAAATTTGCCAAAATATGCATAAGCTGTTTTTTATATACAAAGATACGTTGGTGCATAACCAGGAATATAAATATTTTGAGCAAAAGATTACTATTATTTAGTGTGTTTTAGTTTTCTAAAAGTATTTTGTCACGAGTTTTGTAACTCTGAATAACTCTGGTTTACAGCAAAAAAAAAAATACCAAGAACGCCACATGCCTAGATAAGTTAATTGGGACCGTCTGAACACGAAAAACGCTATAATTTTTTTTTTTTTTGCTAAATACCGTTTTTTAGATAACGGTACTTTTGTGTTTTTCGGTGGAACCCTTGTGGAGTCCAACCACCGATTCCCCACTACTTGTGAGCAATGAAAACGAAAATATTGTCGTTCCCCAGAATTCTTAATAAAAACTTTATTTTTCATTCGTTTTTTTTTTCAAATTACGCTTAAAATGTTGGTAATACAATAAACTATTTGGTAAAAAATAAAACATTCCAGATCTTTACTATAACGTAGAAAGAAAAACGAAATAAAAATGAAAATTTTTGAAACAAACGTAAAAAATAGAAAAATTTTGAACTTTGAGGTGCCATAACCCAGCCATTTCTTGTCAGATAGAAATTCGCATTATATCGATGGAAAAGGCATTCAATAACCTTTTCAATTATATGCTATTTCGGACTTTTAGTTGGGCTCCACAAGGGTTTGAGTGGGACCATACACCGAAAAACATAAAAGTACCATTATATAAATAACGGTACTTAGGAAAAAAATTATAGCATTTTTCATGTTCAGGAGGTCCCAATTAACTTATCTAGACATGTGGCGTTCTTGGTATTTTTCCAAATTTAAAATTTGTAAAGCAGTGTAATTTACTATAAAAGAGAAAACATATTTTGATCAAGATATAATTATTGACTTGTGCAAATCTTCAGAAAACACTAGTTTTAGAGAGCTTAAAGCCTCCCCACTGACAATGTTTATGTGTATGTGCTATTTTCTTTACTGTTAAGTTGATTATGGTTGAGTGATAATGCCCGGTACTTAAACAAACAAGGCGAGTTGTATAAAATGAGCTGATTCAAACTTACTTTTTTAATAGTTCTTTTACTATAAATATAAATTTAAGTTTTTTATTATTTAAGTAATCCAGTTTCCAGATTTGATTTTGTGTTCCCGTACAAATCTGCTGATAATAAAGTGTATTTTTCCTTCCTATTACTAAAGCAAAACTTCACTGGCTATTATTATAATTAAGAAAATCAATTAAATGTGATAACAAATATAAATTGCAATTAGTGAAGGCGTGGGTATTCAACCTAATAGCCATGAACACCGGTATAAAAAATGTTATGATCGGACTAAAAAACGCGACACAGTGAACAAAATACTAAAAGGGCGGTAATTGTAGTAGAAAAAAAAAAGAAAAAAAAACATTGTTGGAATTGTTTTTACATTATTTTTAATCTTAGGGGTAACTGCACCAATTTTTCTTTCTACGGAACTGATTCCCCATCTAATATTCACATTAATGGCCATTTTCACAATCAGTGATTATAAAATAACATGCACTTTAATCGCAAGATAAATTGAATTGTATTTCACAATATATGATTAGAGCTTAACTGACGGAATTTAACTGAAAAGTTGCTGTTATATTTAACCGAATAAATTCTTCCGGTTATTATACAAATTGTTATTTTATTGCAAAAAAAAAAAAAACAAAATCGATAGAAATACAAAAAACAACCTTATTTTGTTTTATTTTTCAGTTTGAATAAAATAAAAGCTAAAAATATTATATGACGTTGGAATCAGAAACAAATTTAGTTATCTAAAGAAGCAGTACAATACATTGTAAATATTGTTTCAAATGATATAGAGTGTAACAAGTGTATAAAATTCATTATACATTCGACATATATTTTTGTATAAAATCCGATGATTTTATACTTAAAAATTATTACTTTTCATTTATTAAATTTTTGTTGAACTTTATAATTTTTAAATTAAATTTTTAGTTGTGTACATTTGTACAACGGGTTATAGTTCAAGTTTTTCCTTTCTTAAGTTTTTTTCCTAAGAAGGATTTTTTTTACAATACAAATTTGCTGTGATCAATAATTTTTGATTGAAGAAGACAAGAAAAATAATAATCAAATCTTTAGCTGGGGGACAACTAGCTGTTTCGTAGTCGCTACGCTACTCATCAGCACCCACTGGGATTTGAACTCGGGTCATGACGTATCATGATTTGCTGCTTTAACCACTCAGCCACAGAGCATGTAATTATTTTCTATCTATATTCATCTTATATTGTATCACATATGCATTTTGTTACACTCATAGAAAACCCGTCATAACTGTGATGTATTTTAACATCAATGCAATGCCACATGTCATCATTTTTGACTCCATGACACTTTTTATCGCTGTGAAGTCAACCATTACATCAGTTGTTTTGATTGTCATTTGCAGTAATAATGACAATTATTTCATCAATGACATGTCAAACTGATATCATGGTGATGCTTTATTGGAATACTTTTGACAGTGACACTCTAATATCGAAGAAATGATTAAATGAAGGCAATATAATGAAAAATATTGTCAATAGAATATTACGCTAACATCAGACCAACTATAATTTGGTTTTAATATGATGTAAAAATCTGATTGATGTGATGGCTCATTACCATCTGAAAAATGACTAAGTGAAGTAAATTGTATGACAAAATGTCATCAGTACTATGGCACGCTATCGCCAAATAAATTTAAACTCAAGTTATATGTAATTTAATTCAACAAGTTGTGGAAACATATAACTTTATATTTCACTACTTTCAAGAAACCAATGAGAATTAAAAATGTTCTAATACTTTTGATGACTAACTGTCATCAATATTACAATTTACTCTCTGCGCTCGCATTGTATTCGTTATTTAACTAAAGCCGCATGTGATGACAAAGTGTCATCAGACTGATGTACTATCATTCATTTATATATTCGCTTTATAGTTATACTTATTTGCCTTTGCTTAAGCAATACTTGCTGTGATTACAAATTTACATCAGTATGATGCATTTTTTTTTCTACTTCTTAAAAATTCATGTAAGTTTAAAAAGAAATATTTTAACAACAAAATTTTTTTTCAACAATAAAATTAAAATATTATTATGTATTATACTATTTACCCTTTTTTTGAAATCAATTTGACAAATTAGATGTATTATAATTATTAATTAAATGTATCATTGAATTGATGTATGACAAAATTCTCTGATGGCTTTTGTCATTGAGATTGATGTCTGTTTTCACATTACTGACGACTATTTACATAATGTTGATATCAAAATTCTGATGTCATCAATATGAAGACGCTTTTTTCTATGAGTGTAATTGCACACATTGTTTGTACAGCGTTTGCTGTCTCAGAACTAGCGGTATTTCTTTTTTAGTTATTAACATATATAACATATTTTTTTGTATTTTAATATTTTCCGTACCCAGAGATGTAAATAATAATTTATTAAATTTTTGTTGAACTTTATAATTTTTAAATTAAATTTTTAGTTTTGTACATTTGTACAACGGGTTATAGTTCAAGTTTTTCCTTTCTTAAGTTTTTTTTCCTAAGAAGGATTTTTTTTACAATACAAATTTGCTGTTCTTATTACTTTTCAAATTGAATTATTTTTATAAATAAACCCATTATATCTAGGTTAAATTAAAATGAATTGTGTAATATATTAATCTAATAGGATTCATATTAATATTTAAATTTAACGGATCTAAATTGAAATACTGAATTGAATACTTTTACTACTTTATGTCAAATTACTAAAATGAAATGTATAAGCAATAGAAAAAATTTTTAATTAATGGAATTTAATACTAAGATTATATTACGCTTAACAAAATTTAAGTTCATCGAAATGTCAATAACGTGGTAAAGTTCATAAAAACAACAGCATAATCTACGGAAGGGATCTGCATTCGCATAATTCTGATAGATACTCAGAGCAGATATTGCCGTTAATCAATTTGAAGACAAAAATGGCATTTAACATTTTTCTGCAACTTGTCAAGGAAGGCAGCTTTCTTTGTTGCAGTCTGAACTTATAAGATGGTAAGTTGGATACAGTGTTCGGGTAGATATTACGTAGGATGAAAAGAAGGAATTGTTTTTGGATATACTCAATTCGATCTCTATGCACATTAGAAAAAGGGTCCCATATAATTGAGCCATATCCCAGTATTGGCCTGACTAAAGATGTATACAATTGTTTTACAACAGTGGAATCAGCAAATTCTGTTTAAATTAGCATAATGAATTTCTTTTTTTTATAAATATTATACAATAATTATATATCTTATAAATTTTTGAAATTTTATTAAACTAATATTATTATTCAATTGAATATAATGAATTTTTACTTTTCTACACAATATATTTTTGTAAACTGCGTTATCTAAATCGAATGGAATGTTATGGATATTGTAATGCAATGTAATTTAACATAAGTTGTGTAATGTCAAATTGTACTAAAAGCCTTCGCGGCATTTAATGAAAAAACAAATAAAACACTTTATATCCAAAACACCAACGGTAAGCATCTCTTTACTTATTAGCTCATTTTCCCAGCAAACAATTTTTTCTTAACAAATTTCTCTTGTTATTTTTCCATATCTGTACTGCATCCCTATAATTTCTCAAATCCTTGAGAAATTATAAGCAAAAGGGATTTATTCACAGGATAATAAATCTCTCACCCCCCAATTTTTTTAAAATTCTTTAGACCAGCGTTTTACAAAACCAAGCGCTCCCCTTGAGCAAAAGGTAATGTGTTGGTTGAATGTAAGTTTTCTATCAAATAAAATACCCTGATCCAGAAATTCTTCTTAATAATTGGCCACTACGCCTAAAATACCCATGAGGGAGGCTAAAATTTCATTTTAAAAGGTTATGCTTAGACCAATTAAAGAAATTATCCAAATCTAGTTGGAGGCAGTTTTTTTTATTACACAAATTTTGTATAGAAATCAGTGCAATAACAGCTTAATAAACATGATTTTTTTTTTTATAAATAAGGCAGTTAATGTGTATATAAATTTAAAATTTATTTGTTATTTTAATTTATAGAAATTTTCATAAATTATTTAGTTTTTTTCAACGTTTGCATCAAATTGACATTAGAAGTTAAAAAAATGGACAGATATTAAAAAAAAAGTTTCGTAAGAGATGCCTTACAATGTTGCCTAATTGCACATATAGTAAATTTCTAACAATTCGGCAGGATCCCTCATTAAAAATTTACTGTCTTGTTAATAATGAAAATTTAAATTTTTATGAGGGAAAACATAATATTTTTTATTACACTCTTAAAGATCATCAATGATAATGATGCCTAAAAAGGAGATAATGACGCTGATGTTTGCTGTCTATGAAGACTAGCAAATTGCTTCATACATATCTACACAAATATTTGTAAGTAACGCATGAAAACAAAAACAAAGCCGTAATTACAAAATTTAATCATATGAACAATAACTGCTGACTGATGCAGTTACCTCAAGGCAAACTGGTATTAAATGCATTTCATTCTCCATCATTAATTCAGTCGATTATCGATTTGCCATCAACCAGTTCATACTTTTTATGCTAATAATTGTTTGTAAACAAAACAAGTGTTTATTTGTTAATCAAAATTGGAAAAAATTAAATTAAACATGTTTAAATTTGATTAATGTAACATTTATCTTAATTTAAATTACATTGGTGGCCCTTCTGCACAAAAAAAGATGTAAAAAAAGTAGTTATTTATAGGCAAATAGCTATAATTTTTGCGGTCTTAATGATAAGAAATAATTTATGTTTATTTTTATACGAAATTTGTTAAATAGGGGAATAAAAAAAATATTTTTTATAAATAAGAACGAAGAAAATCGATGGGAAAATAGTTATTTTTCCTGTAAACTGCTGTACTATATTAATTGGTTTAATGCAAATTCACAATTAGTTGTAAGATTTTGTAATCCGGTTCGAAGGACCAAATTTTGGCTCAGTTTTTGGAACGGATAGTAGGCTGGAATGATAGGAGGAAATAAGTTTGATGTCTGAGCCTTCGTTACCAAATAGAGGGAGAGAGAGAATAAACCCCAATTATAGATAGGCCGATAAAAAGAGAAAGAAAGTAAAACCACGTGAGCTAGTTAGTGGTTTGTTGGAAGAATGGAGTGTTTATTTGAATAACTTAGTGGGAATTCGGTTATTTACCATCTTACTCTGTATGTGGTAAAATCAAGATTGAGTGTTTTACTTATAAAAACCGGAAGTACTATTTTTAAGCATATTGACCATTTTTGTTAGGAATTTATATAAAAGGGATAGATAGGTTAAGTTAGGTAAGAAGTCCACGGGATTCTCCAAAAAGTACCTGGATAGTCCAGTTCTCTTGGGTCCTGAAGATCCTTCCCTTTGTGATTGCCTGAAAAATGGGATAGAAGAGTTGAAGAACAAAAGTTAGAGGGATATAGAAGGAGTGAAGAAGAGGGAAAGGAAAGGTGGAAAACAGCTTAATGTGGCATTACTTGCTGATGTAATAGCCATTCGCTGCTCCTTATGAAAGAAGCTAACACAGTCGGTTTGACCGAGGCCAGACATGATAGCCTGTTGAAGCTCTGCTTGCATAAGTTTTTTAGACGATGATGCTCTAATGCCGGGTATGTACCGAGGAGATGAAGGATCGACTCCTCCTCCTCGTCTTGCCAACTTCTGCAGAAGTCTTTATAGGGAACCTGGCGTGGTTCCCAAATGGGCAATGTCCAGTGATGACTGCTACAGTCACTCTTAGGAAAGATCTGGGAGGTTTTAATAACTCCCATGTTCTCTTAGAGTTAATGTGCGGCCACAGGTTCCTTGATATAAGTCTCTGTGAGCCACTTTTCTAGGGCACGTTTCAGCGTGTGGAGTTTTATTCTTTTCCAACACGCTGATAAGAATTGTCCGCAAAAGGAATTTATATCCCTATCCTTTAGGGATGTCCTTTTTTTGGTTAAGTCGTCAGCGATGTTGTTGCCATTGTTGGACCCATATTCACGTACCCATTTTAGGGTTAGGTTATAATGTCTCGCCATCTTATGTAAAGATGTCCGGCATTCCTGGAATAGACTAGAATTAGTGTATATTCCAATCAGGGAGTTGATGGCGGCCTTGCTGCCCGTTACTATCATAATATTCCTACCGAATATCTAGTGGAACGTCAGCCATCTGGCCGCTTTATTAATAGCTGATATTTCAGCCCGAAGTACACTGCACTGATAGTCTCAAGAATATTTTAGTGCTAAATTCTTCTATGTAAAGATCTTGATTTGTTTTACGAATATTAAATTTACGAATATTAAATTTATATCTCTATATATTAACGATACAAACTTAACCACTGGATTTATAAGATTTTTAGTTAAAGCATTTAGCTTTAACAGTAATGGTTGTCCACTTTTATTACTAAGTGAGCTGGTTTCATTTAACTGGCAGCCTGTAAAGCCTAACCTTATATCGAGGGCTAATCAAAAAATAACCGTTATATTAAATTTTTTCAAAAAGTATTTATTTCTTCATCCATTACTATCTTGTCCCCTTTAAAGTCATGCTCCTCCGTTTTTTCCAAACTGCGAAACACTGCTGAAACGCGCTTTTTGGAATCGCTAACAGCTCCTGTTTCTATTTTTCTTTTACCTCCTCAATTGTAGCAAACCGCTTTCCTTTCATCGGTGTCTTCAGTTTTGGGAAGAGGAAAAAGTCAGCGGGGCCGGTAAATACGTTTGTTGAGGCATGGTAACAGTTTTAATTTTGGCCAAATACTCACGCACAAGCATCGATGCGTGAGCTGGTGCGTTATCATGGTGCAAAATCCATAATTGGTTTTTCCACAATTCTGTGCGTTTCTGACGAATTGCTTGGCGCAAACGGCGCATAAATTCAAGGTAGTATTCCTTATTGACCGTACGACCTTGTGGCAAGAGTTCATGATGCACCACGCCATTGCAGTCGAATAAAACAGTGAGCAAAACCTTCACATGTTACCAAACTTGACGTGCTTTTTTTGGTCTTCGCTCTACTGGACGCTTCCATTGGGATGATTGAGCGTTGGTTTCAATGTCATAGCTATATACCCATGATTAGTCACCAATTATGATTCTTGCGCGATGTCCATGCGACGTTGCTTTTACACAAAATTTTGTAAATTTAGTAAAAAATCGAAGAGCACACAAAAACACGACTAACCGTTTTATCTGTCAAAAACAAACTGGCAATACAAAATGGCTGATATTGCCAACATATAAGTATAACAGACATGTGTACCAATATAACAGAAAAATGCGGAAATCGAACATTTGTAACTCACGAAATTTGAAAAGAACGATTATTTTTTGATCAGACCATGTATATCACTAGTAGACTTAGCTAGAAGACGAATTAGACAGTAGTCAGTGGTGCAGTGCTACCAGTTTGAGGTTTACAATTTACTTCTCTGTATTACCGGCTACTTCTCTGTATTACCGGCTAAAATTTATTGTTTGCAATTTTTTTAAAAGAATATTTGAGACACTGAAAAACAATAGTGAATTTTTTAATAAATAATATTTTATGTTCAGGTTTAAGCTGTTAAAATATTAAAATAAAATACATTGTATCTGCTTACAACTTAGTAAAATTAATAAAAAAAAAATCAAAAAATTTTCTTATAAAAAAATTTGCAAAAAAATTTTCGTTGCAACAACTTGTTTTCTATTTTCTTGTATAATTTTTTTAAAGCAATTATCTCTTTTCTTCTCTCCATTGTTTTGTTGAAAGAAAATTTCAAATGTTTTTCTATGTATCTTAAGTTTATGATTACGTGTTCAATTCTGGTATGAAATAAAATTTTATATGACCATCCAGCAAACTGGCCATTTATTCATCGTTCAAGCCACCGCACTCAATAAAGTCCGCAATCGTCTGCAAAATTTTAAACGGCTGCATTATCAATTGGTAATACATATGTGTACGTATGTACGTATGTACACTAGTATGTCTGTATACGATTGTTGTAGTTATTGCTGTTGTTGGTTTTTTTAAGTCGGTTGCTGGTTTGCTTAATGGAGGTTTATTTGTACAATTGCTCAAGTTGTCGGCCGTTTGGCTTTAAAATCTAGTAGCAGCAACGGCAGACAACAACAATGCGAGTACAAGAAGATGCAACAATTACAACATTGCAACCAATATAAATTATATAAGTTTAAATTAAAAGTAGAAAAAATTGTGTGTAAAATACACACTTGGAAAAAAATAAGAAACTAGAAATAAATTTGCGGCCTGAATATTTCAATTGCTTGCAAACCGCCTGTCAGTTGGTGAGACATAAAACATGTAAATTTTTTTTTTTCCTTCAAAGAAGATAATCAAAGCAGTTCTTTTTAGCTGTTTTAAGATTCTTTATTTTTTTGATAAAACAGAATGCATCTTTTAGTATTTATGAAAAAAGAAAAACATGAATAACTTGAAACAGTTTTTGCTATATTTCTATTTACCAGTAATCTGTGTTTATATTGTTGCACTGATGTAAAAGAATAATTTGCTTTACTTAAAACAAAGAAAACGAGAAGTTTTGTTTACAAAACGCGCGGGCACACACACAAAGACATATTAATTGTTCATATATAGTTGTACAATTTTGACTTTGAAACACTGCGGTGTTTATAGCATTTAATTCTTAAGAACGTTTTCCGTAACTCAGGAAAAGCAGCTAAACGACTTCCCAAAGATATTTTAGTACAAAAACTTGGCGTTTTATCGCAATCATTAATTTGCTTTAAAATGAATATGAATTTCCTTATAACTGGGTTACTCTATGAAAGTCTGAATAGAAATTTAATTAATTGGTCTCATAATAAAAAAATTACAAATGTTTTTCCTTAAATCTATGGCCAGTTTTTACAAATTTTTTTTTAATCCGGAAATAATGTAATAAAAGCTCAACGCCGGCTGTTTCGTTGGCTGCTTTATTCTAATGTAATTAAGGTGGAACATATTGCTTTAAAATTAAAATTTTTCATTAATATTTGTGTAAGCATGCTTACGAGGTCTGATAACAAAATAACCGTTATTCCCAAATGTTGTGAGTTACGTATGTTCGATTTTCGTATTTTTTCTGTTATGTTGGTACACATGTCTTTTATAACGAGTGATTTTTTTTGCTATTATCTTTTTGGCAACACTAGTTTTGACAGCTCACGCACGTTTTGTATCTTGTGTCACTGTCAAACATCTTCAGTTTGGTCTATAATTTAATCATGAATCGTCTTACAAACGAACAACGCTTGCAAATTATTGAATTTTATTACCAAAATGCGTGCTCTGTTAAGAAAGTTCATCGCGCGATTTAAGATGTCAGTCAGCCGTTAAATTAAAAAAAACAACTTTAGATTTTCGTGGTTAAAACAATTCTGACTTTATTCATTAAAATTGTATTAAAAGAAAACTTAAATTCTATTTTATTTTTGCTTATTATAATTTAATATTGATTTATTTTGCTTACTTCTACAATTTATTCGTTTTTAGTTCATTTATTAATTATTGATTAGTTTGCAAATAAATTAAATATCAAATATTTAATTTTATTTGCTTATTAAAAGAAAAAGAATAATTTATTTTGCTTATTTTTACAGTTTGTTGACTTATTAAAAACTTGTGCAATTAATTTTATTTCCTTATTATTAAAAGAAAAGGTTATTGACTTATTATTAATGAAAATAAAACTTGTGCAATTTAAGTAGGTTTATTGAACTATTTTATGGGTTAGGGTACATATATGGGTTAGGGTACATACTTGGGTATGTAACTCCTCCCCCCTTAGAATGGAGCGATGGCCACAATGATGGTATTGGGGCTGGAGCGATATCACTTTCCAATGTATAATTATGTTTGATTATTGATGAGGTACACAATGTAATAATTATAATTATTATAAGTATTATGTTCATAGTAGAAATTGTTAACAGAGTTATGTTGTTTGAAATTCTAGTGTTCTCTTGTAGAGATGTAAGTTTTATCTTATTGTCGAAATGATATTCTTTTAATTTTTGAAGAGATAGTTCCTCTGTTATCGATTTCGGATGTATTGGTTTGTATGTGGGCAAAATAATATGCATTTCGTCCTGGAAGGTTATTGGTTGACTTTCATAAGTCATGCCATTGACATTAATTGTACAATTATTAAATTTAATTAGGATTGTACCATTTATGGTAAAAGGTTGTTTTTTGCAAGAAGTCTGTACATGAGTGAATGGTACGTTAATAAAAAGGAGTAAATTTTGTTTCGGTTGTGATATGGAAGAAATGCGGCCTTTATCTTTGAAGTGACATTTTGCCGTTCTATTATTCAGTATCTGGCCCATGCAGCTCGATTCTAAAATATTTTCTTGTTCAATAATATCTTCACAAAAATATATATTTTCAATTTGTGGACAATTTGTGTTCATATACCATATTTTGTTTTGATCAATTAACATATAGGGTTTGACATTAATAAATGTTGTAAAGTTTATTGGTAGAGGTATTATTTGGATAAGTTCATAATTCTTATTTTCTACTATAGGTATTTTTATGTTGAATATAATATTTGTATTGTTATAGTATGCTTGTAATTTTAATAGTTGGTACAATTGTTCATTTGATGAAATGTGAATGGATTGATCCTTAATGTATTTATTTATAATTTCTATTTCTTGATTACTTAATATTGTTTTAGAAATTATATTTAATCTGGCTAATATAATTGTTTCTGAGATGTCTGTTACATGATTACGTAATATGTCTAAGTTATAATTAATTTGGTTAATATATTGGATTTCTTGGATCCTGTCCTCTTCTTTCTGTATTCTGTTGTTGAGTCTTTTGGAATTAACATTAATGTATTTTTGGATATTATCCTGTTGCGTGTTGATGTGTTTTGTGAGGTTGTTTAGTCTGTTTGTCATTTGTGTGTTTAGTGAATTAGTGTTTTGTAAGAATTGAGTAATATGGTTATCTCGTTTTCTTATTTGGTCTATTTGTCGATTAATGTCCTCTGCGTCCGTTGCGTCCAGGTTTCCTGTAATAAATTTTATTGCCGTACCAAGCCCATTTATGAGTCCTCTTTTAGTTCTATGTGGTATTAAATTGTGAATTTTGTCTAATAGTTCAGTCGCCTTTAGTCTTGTGGTAGAAATGGAGTTGGTATATGATAAATGGTTGAAAGTGTCCAGCGTATTGAGTATGTTTTCTATAGAGTTTAAATATTGATTAGTGTCAACGATATGAATAATGTTGTTATGGCCCTTGATGATTCTAGCTGTACCCAATTTCAATTGTAATAGACCGTTATTGGTTCCGAGGTCGTTAATTTCTATAAGTTGGCAGGTTGCTGGTGCAATTCTGGAATAATACGTTTAAATTTTTTCCTAAGTTTAATTCTAGCTTTGTGGATTTTCTTGCTTTCTGCTGTTGTGAGGGTTATGTCATTATCTGTTTGTGTTTTATGTTTTGAGAACCTATCTGCAAGTTTATTCCTACGGCATTCTTTTCTAAAAATGACCTCACCTGTATTTTTATTTTCTGGAACTTTCCTATTCTTGTTTAATTTTAGCGTTCTAGTTTCTTTGAGTTGGTCTACTTTTTGTTTTATAAGAGGATATAGGATATCCTGAAATTCGCTGAGCTTGTCTAAATATTCATGTTCATTATTGAATTGAACTGTTTGCTCAAATTTGTAGGTTTTGCCAAAGAACAACTCGTACGGAGTCAATTTTGTGGTAGAATGGATTGAGTTATTATATGTAATTAGGGTTTCTTTGAGAATTTCGTCATGGTTTAGTTCTAAACGTTTTTCTTTCTTTTCTGCTACTATAATTCTGTAGATTTCTGTTAAGGTAGAGTGAAGCCTCTCCACTGGTGAGTTACTAGTAGTTTGTTGAAATGAAGTTATATGTTGTTCTATTCGTTGTTGACGGCAGAAATCTTTAAAAATACTTGCTGTGAATTCTACTCCCTGATCGCATACGACTTTCTTTGGAACGCCAAAAAGAGCTATGAAATCTTTAAAAGACCTAAGGATACATACGCTTGTTCTAGCTTGGACTGTATATGCCCACGCAAATTTGGAAAATTTATCAATTATTGTGAGAATTTGTTTATGTGCTATTGTGTATATATCAATGTGAATAATGTCTAAGGGTTTGCAGGGTGTTTCAGTTTTCTGTAATAGTGGTTTCGGTGGTCGCCTGTCATATTTTAAGGTTTCGCATTTGTCGCAATTATTTATAGTTTCCCTTATTTTTCTCTGCATAAATGGAAAATAGTAGCTTCTTTTCAGATGCCAATGTGTTTCATTAATACCTCTGTGATTGTTATTGTCGTGATATTCCTTAATTATTTGTTCTTGCTCATCATTGTTTTGAATATCAGTTAGGAATTCTGTTGCCCTTACTATTTTAAAAGAATTTTGAATATACTGTTTGCACTACTCGGAAGGTTTCATCATCTGTATAAATTGCTGTTGTTTTATTGGGTGGTATAAATTTTTTGAAAATATCCAGTACTTCCTCTTCTGAAAATAAAGGCCTTTCTATTGTCTTTCTTAGTTTGTTTCGAAATGGATTGAACAGGTTATTGCATGTGGTATTTGATTTTTTTAATATTATTTGGACTTGGAAATCATTGAGTGGTCGTTCGGTGATTGCTAGATTATCACCTAGATTCTCTTCCGCAGAGTGTATAGTTGCCGTTGACATGTTGTCATTATCTTCTGTTTCATTAATATTTATATCTATTGTATCACTGTTCGTTTCAGGTATTTTGACTCGACTTAAGGCGTCTGCATTTGTGTTTTGTTTGCCTTTTTTGTATTTGATTTCATAATCAAATTCCTCTAGTTTGAGTCTCCAACGTACTAGTTTTGAGTTGGGTTCTTTCAGTGA
Organism: Thecocarcelia acutangulata; assembly: GCA_914767995.1. Classification (NCBI taxonomy): domain Eukaryota; kingdom Metazoa; phylum Arthropoda; class Insecta; order Diptera; family Tachinidae; genus Thecocarcelia; species Thecocarcelia acutangulata. The sequence goes on along the minus strand of OU612094.1, from coordinate 162,001,717 downwards.
TATTAGCCATGTAAGTGGTCTGTGATCAGTTACGATGGTAAATTTTCGTCCGAATAGATAGGGCCTGAAATACTTAGTTGCCCATACGATGGCTAGAAGTTCTTTCTCTATTGTCGAGTAATTGATTTCTGAAACGGACAAGGTTCTACTTGCGTAGCATATTGGTTTGTCACTTCCTATAGTGCCCTGTGAAAGGATAGCTCCTAAAGCGACATTACTGGCATCAGTAGTTAGTACAAAGGGTTTTGAAAAATCTGGATATTGCAGGATTGGGTCATTCATTAATATTGTTTTGCATGTGTTAAATGTTTTAATGTAGTTTTCATCAATTATTACGGATGTGCCTTTTCTTAGGCAACTTGTCATTGGTTTGGTTAATTGTGCGAAATTGGGTATAAACTTGCGGTAGTAACCTAGCAATCCTAAGAACGATTTAATGTCCTTTTGTGTTTTGGGGATTGGAAATTTTTGTATTGCTTCTATTTTCATGGGATTAGGTTTGATTCCATTTGTAGAGACAATGTGACCCAAGAAAGCAATTTCTTTCCTTAGGAATTCTGATTTGTCGAGTTGTATTTTGAAATTTGAGGTGGAAAGTCTATCGACGATAGTTTTGATGTCGTATCTCCTCTACATTATTGATAAACTCATATAGAAGCCTTGGATTGCCACTAAAATGAGGTAGGTCTTTGATGGCATCTGGTATTCTAAGGGAATTGAAAATGTCAGATTGGGTAATAGTCGCTGGATTTGCCTGAGTCATTTCTACTATTAGTTCTGGAATATCAGCTAATGTCTTTTCCCTAAGCCTAGTTATTGGCCCTAAGTATGTTTTCTTCATAAATTAGTATAAAGTGTATTAATGAGTTTGTAATTTATTAGTTGAATATGTGAATTTCTACTTTAAGTTTTGCAATAAAGATATTGATAATGATAATTGTAATAATATATATGAAAATATAATAATAATAGTTATAATTTTTTTTTTTTTTTTTTTTTTTTTTTTTTTTTTTTTTTTGAAGATAGAAGATAAGACACCTTTCAGAAGAGTTTTTTCTTGAATCACAACCACGCTATGCTCTGGTTGGATGTTGATTTCTTTGTACGATAAAAAATTTGAATTTGTTTTACTTTCTTTTTTTTTTTTTTTTTTTTTTTTTGATTTACAACCACGCCATGCTCTGGTTGGAATCGGATTTTATTTATATAAATTTGAATTTGTTTTACTTTTTTTTTTTTTTTTTTTTTTTTTTTTTTTGATTTACAACCACGCCATGCTCTGGTTGGAATCGGATTTTATTTATATATTTTTTTTTTGTACGATAAAAATTTGAATTTGTTTTTTTTTTTTTTTTTTTTTTTTTTTTTTGATTTACAACCACGCCATGCTCTGGTTGCAAAAGTACTAAATATCCTCCTCCAAGGAGTAAAATGTATCCATTATTATTTTTGTTATTTATGTTAGTTGATACAGTTATAGTTACACATGTGCCTTGGTGACTATAACTTATTAAATTATTTGTTTCATTTGTTATTTGTTCTCTTCTTTTCTTTAGGTGTTTACAAGGATATAGGACTAACTTTTACAAAATTAATATGACTTACATTAACATAACTATTATGATGTAGTTCATCTTAAAGTTGAGTTCTTGATGAATGTAGGTTGCTGATAGGGTTGAAGTGTTGAAAAATTTAGTTGTTGATAAGTTGGGTTGTTGATCGTTCCCTGAAGTTTGTGGTTGAAGGCTGTGATTGTTGGATTTAAGTTGCATTTCCTTTGAGGATGTTTAGTTGTTGATACAGTTGGGTTGTTGATCGTTCCCTGAAGTCTGTGGTTGAAGGCTGTGACTGTTGGTTTTACGTTGAATTTCCCTTGAGGATGTTGGTTCTTCCGGTTATAGAGGATTAAAATCCATCCGTGTTGCTTTTATTTAAAAATTTTGTTTGTTTGTTGGAGTCTATTTTTCACTTTACACATTATATTTTTTTCATTTGTTGGAGTTTATTTTTTCACTTTTACACATTATATATTTTTCGTTTACTGTTTAACACGGATAACCGGCCCGTCGACTGCGCCATTTAAGATGTCAGTCAGCCGTTAAATTAAAAAAAACAACTTTAGATTTTCGTGGTTAAAACAATTCTGACTTTATTCATTAAAATTGTATTAAAAGAAAACTTAAATTCTATTTTATTTTTGCTTATTATAATTTAATATTGATTTATTTTGCTTACTTCTACAATTTATTCGTTTTTAGTTCATTTATTAATTATTGATTAGTTTGCAAGTAAAATTAAATATCAAATATTTAATTTTATTTGCTTATTAAAAGAAAAAGAATAATTTATTTTGCTTATTTTTACAGTTTGTTGACTTATTAAAAACTTGTGCAATTAATTTTATTTCCTTATTATTAAAAGAAAAGGTTATTGACTTATTATTAATGAAAATAAAACTTGTGCAATTTAAGTAGGTTTATTGAACTATTTTATGGGCTAGGGTACATATATGGGTTAGGGTACATACTTGGGTATGTAACTCGCGCTTCTTCCATTTTATGGTCAGTTTAATCGACCTGCTGAGGCTTCTATTCGGGCTATTGTAAAAAAATTTCGCACCAAATTTACATTGTTGGACATTAAACCACCAACAAGCTTACGTAGAGTGCGAACCGAAGAAAATATCGCAGCCGTATCGGCCAGTGTTGGTGATGACCGTGAATTATCGATTCGGCGCCGTTCGCAGCAATTGGGCCTCTGTTACTCCACTACGTGGAAAATTTTGCGGAAGGATTTGGGTGTGAAGCGTTATAAGATACAGCTGGTGCAAGAATTGAAGCCAAACGACCTACCACAACGCCAAATTTTTGGTGAATGGGCTCTTGAAGATCCACTTTTTTATCGAAGAATTGTGTTCAGCGACGAGGCTCATTTCTGGTGGAATGGATACGTGAACAAGCAAAACTGCCATATTTGGAGTGAAGAGCAGCCAGAAGCATTGCAAGAGCTACCAATGCATTCACAAAAAACAACCGTTTGGTGCGGATTATGGGCTGGCGGCATCATTGGACCGTATTTCTTCAAAGATGATGCGAATCACAACGTTACTGTGAATGGTGAGCGCTACCGTGCGATGATAACAAACTTTTTTTTGCCCAAAATGGAAGAGCTTGACTTGCATGACATGTGGTTTCAACAAGACGGTGCCACATGCCACACAGCCCGCGAAACAATGGACCAATTGAGAGGCGAGTTCGGTGAACAGTTTATTTCACGCTTGGGACCAGTCAATTGGCTGCCCAGATCGTGCGATTTCACGCCTCTAGACTATTTTTTGTGGGGCTATGTTAAGGCTAATGTCTATAGCGACAAGCCCGCTTCGATTGACGCACTGGAAGCCAACATTGCCAATATTATTCGTGAGATACCGGCCGAAATGTTGGAAAGAGTATGCCAAAATTGGACTAAGCGGATGGACCATTTGAGGCGCAGCCGCGGCCAACATTTACATGACATAATCTTCAAACATTAAATTATATCGACCCAACTATCGATCCAAATAAATATTTCATGCATTTTTCTGAATTTTATGTGTTTTTTTTTTAATTTCCGATAGTTCTTATAAAATCACCCATTATATGTTGGCAATATCAGCTACTTTCGATTGCCGGTTTGTTTTTGACAGATAAAAAGGTTAGTCGTATTCGTATTTTGGCGTGCTCTTCGATTTGTTACTATTCGAAAAAATAGATGAAAGAAACTGTATTAAGTTTTGTGTAAAAAATTAAATTAAATGCGCAAGGACATTTGAAATGTTGACTGTGGTGTTTGGCGAGTCTACCATGAGCAGAACATAAGTTCAACTGTGGTAAAACTGGTTTAAGGAAAGCCGAGATGATGACAATGACGATGAAAGCAATGAAGCAGTGTAGAAAACTATTATGGATAATCGTCGAATCCGCATCACAGATGATGCGGATGATATTGGCATATCGTTCGGCTCATGCCAAGCAATTTGTATGGATGTTTTAGGCATGAAACCTGCGGCAGCCAAGATTGTTGCAAAATTGCTAAATTTTGAGCAACGTCACATGGACAGCGCTCAGGAACTGTTGAACATCGTCAACGGCGATCCAGATTTCCTCAAAAAGGTCATAACTGTTGACGAATCATGGGTGTATGGCTATGACACTGAAACCAAAGCCCAATGAAAGCGTCCAGAAGAGCCAAGACCGAAAACGCATGTACGTACACAGAAAAAAATAGATGAGATTTTTTTTCAATCAAGTTATTTTATTAATAAAAAACCATCAGTTTAATAAAATTTGCTTTGACTTAATTAAATTATTATTAATAATGAATTTTTGGAAATATCTCTTAATAAAATGCAATTAATAAAAAGTTTTCCGAATTATTGACTGTTATTCAATAAATAAATTTAAAAGGTTGTCATATAACAGTGAAGAGTTGTTGTTTCTTTAACAATTTTGTTTGTTAAGTATATTTTACATATTAACAACAATTTTTTCAACTCAATAATTTTTGCTTTTAAGTGAAAAAGCTATTTCTACTTTATAATTTGAATTATCAATCCGGCAAAAAAATTTTTTCACAGGAAATTTGATAAAAATAGTGCAATTTTTTTATCAATATGGCATCTATTTTTTTCTCTGTATATACTCGTACATATGTACCGTGAGCATCAAAAGAATCTGTAACCATTGATTTTCATGTTTAAAATTTTAATTTATTACTTTTTTTTATAATGTGACTTAATATTTTTTAGTTTTTATTTAAAATATATCCTTCTGTAATTTTTTATTAAAAGACAAAAACAAAACGTCAACAATATGGAACAAAAACAAATATTTATTTATTTATTTAGTAACTATACAGTTGCAAAGTAAATTTGCAATGTATAGGATGCACAGCATGGGCGGGGTGACAAAGACCATAATGCCCATGATGGTATTAACAGCACTTTTGTAGCGTCGCTGTGACTAACTATAAGGACCTATGTCTTCACATAGGAAGTTTCCACGTGGTTAACAATGAATAACCTCTAAAAAACTGTAAACCAATACAGTTAGTTGAGGCAAACCGTTAACCAGTGCGAGCGAGACGCAAAACTCTCGAAGACCGAACAACAAACACAAGCCTGACTGCACTTAAGAAATAATTACGATGACGCGAGAGCTGTTCTTCAGCCCAGAGCTGCTTTACGACTCTGAAAAAAAAAAAAACAAATATATTTTCATATTCCAAGCGTCAAAAGAAACTGTACATTAGCTGTATGTATATTAAAGCAATACAGTAAAATTCGTTTATAAGCCACACCGCTTATAGTAGAATTAGCGATTTAGTCCAAAATGTGAAATTTTTTGGCATCAATAAATAAAATACCTGCAAAATATTTGTTACATAGTCCATTAGCGCTATAGTCCATTAGCTCTATATTCCATTTTCGCTTATATTCCATGTAGATGCGGTGTGAAAAAACGTAATTTCATGCAAGTTATTAAAGATATAATCCAAAATGCATATTTAATACAAATTTTCCTAGACAAAAACGGAGCACAAAAATGCAACACTTTTTTATATGTACATATTTAATTTTTGACATATGTTTGCAATGTTAAACGTGTTTTTTTTCAATGAGAGCATTGAAATACCTGCTTTCAGATTTTATATAGTCAAAATAAATTATTATATGCTAACTCATTTATAAGCCAAAAAGTGGATTATATAAAAATCTAACTATAGAACAATTCGCTTTATAGTCCACAAAAAGCGTGCATTTGAAGCAGTGGACTATAAGCGAATTTTACTGTAATGTTACTTAAAAATAATTAGTATTTAGTTTGATTGCCATTTGATTTTATTTCGGCTTGGAATCAGCCATTCCTCCATTATTACTGATTTGAGAGAAACTTTGCTTGTTATTTGCCGATCCAGATGTTCCTACAAATGTTCGATGGGGTTGAGATCGTGTGACTGAGGGGGATGATCCAGCTGCTTTGGAGTATGATAAAGCTGCCATTCCTTTACTATTTTGGCAGTATGCTTGGGATCATTGTCTTGCTGATAGACCCAAGTTCGATCCAAGCCCAGTTTTTCAACGATTAGATAATCTGTTTTATTCATAGTATTTTCTATAAATACCAAATTTCCTACACCATTGGCTGCCATACATCCTCACACCATCACCGAGCCACCATCATGCTTCACTGTGGACACTACATTTTGCTGAACGAATTCAGACTTTTTCGTTCTCCAAATTTTAACCGGCTTTTTCTTACCGAATATTTCAAATTTGCTCTCGTCGGTAAAGAGTACGTTGCTCCAAAATATATTGGACTGATTTTCGTACTTTTTGGCAAAATCTCGACGCCGGCGTTGATTGATTAGTGAAATGTACGGTTTTCTTCTTGGAACTCGGCCATGCAGTCCATTTGCATGTAAGGCTCTGCGAATTGTGCTGGCGCTAACACTAACACCGAAACAGTCTGAAATATTTTCGGATATTTTGACTGCACTTTCCGTTGGATTTTGCTTCACCTTTCGCACAATGGATCGTATTTGAGTACTGTTTAGTTTGGCTGGCCTTCCAGATTTGGGGCGGTTTTCTAAATATGAAAACTTTTTGTGCTTATCAAATATATACTTCAAAGTGTTGTGACTTCTTTCAACCATGGCACCAATCTCTCCTAAAGATGTTCCTTCTTCGTGAAATTTTATCTCAAGTTCACGAACATCAAGAGAAATTTGTTTGCTCATTTTTAAAAAATGCAAAAGCTATCTTATTTGAACTGCTTGTGGCAAAACTAAATCTTTCAATAACTTTAATAATTAGGTACTATTGTATAAATGGTCGTACTAAAACAAATAAAAAGTAACGGGACTTTTTTAGTGTAAAATTACTTATTACTTGTTATACATAAAAATTGTACAATTTCTTTTGACGCCTGAAATGTAAAGAATTTATTTGTTTTTGTTCTATATTTTTTGTTGCTGTTGGAGTTTTATTTTTGTTTTTTGATAAAATTTGAAAGAAGGTTCTAAATAATAAAAAAAATATAAAATTCTAAGTCATTTTATAAAAAAATACAATAAAGTAAGGTTTTAAACATGAAAGCCAGTGGTGTACAGTTTCTTTTGACGCTCACGTATATAGGAAAATGGTAGACAAAAAGACAAAAATGTTTCAAGAAAATTTTTATAAAATTTTACAACATGTTTTTTTGGCGGTTTTCGTCAAACCGTTCTCGAGTTATGACGAAATACATAAGCGTAATTGACTAATTTATGGGGTAAATTAACCAGGTCCATTAAACAATCCCTACCTGATGGAGAAAAGCTGAAAACAGATATGAATTAAGCTCATTAAATTTAATTTAGTCCACATACTCAAAATCAAAGTATTTTTTTTTTTTTGAACAGTGCAATTATTGCCGACTGTAATCGACGTATGTAGACCGATAAAATCCGGTATATAGCTCCAACAGTGGGATATGTATTTCCTTTTATTTTGTTAAAGCTTATGCAGAAAGATTTCTATGAAAATTTCATAAGTGAATAATTTCAAAAGTTATTCAAAATTGAAACAATTGCGTTTTTTGTTCGCTATTTAAGCTTCTAACATTGATACCAATAAAAAATTATAAATAGCTTGTTTTCTATGTAAAGGCGTAAAGAAATGTCAAAGACATGTAAAGAAAGGTATAAAGAAATGTTAGAGACGTGTATAAATGAAAAAGCTTGTTTTTTGTGTTTTGACAGATAATATTAGAGCATTTTTCTTTTCAAATTCCCAGCAATTTATTTTGATTGTTGGGTTATAAAGTTGAATGTTTGAGAATATCTTTCAAAAATGATGATTAGGGTAGCTCCTCTGAAATGTCGACATATAGATAGCTGGGAAACACAGAAAACAAGCTATTTAAAAATTTTTATTGTTACTCAAAATTAATTTGTGAAAAAACTGTGTTTAAAGCGATTTTTCACAGTCCACTCTTTATGATTAAATGAAGAAACTTTTTTTCAACTTTACTTTTATAAATGAAAAACTTTTACACATTATTTTTGCACACTTATTTTTGACGCCCTTTTTCATAGTTGTTATATAATCAATTTCTTTCGAATTGCTTTCCGTTCCAAAAGGGTTAAACTAAATGGCTCGAAACACATAAACAGATATGAATGTATATACGAGTATGCGTATAAGCAACAACAAAAAAGAAATACTTACACTTTTAATAGTTTACGCTTGATAGAAATGAAGTGTGGCTTTTAAGACAACTCCAACTGAAAACGTACCACAAATCTCCAAAAACTGAAAAGCAAAAACAATTAAAGTCAACCCACTTCGCAGGCAGCGAAATAAGTTAGTTTACTAAAATATTTGAAAATTCCACAAACTCTTTAAAACCTTTGAAATACCTGCATACGTAATATTTATAGTCAAAAACAAATTATGAGGCATAACTCCCCTGAAATGTGGCAGCAATTTAAAAACAATTCATAGACTTAAAACAACAACTGAGTGCAACGCAAGTGTTGAAAGCGTTGAGTTCAACAAAACATGCTTCAGTAATTGTTTAGATAATCATCTTACAGAAATCTTTCAAACGTATATTATATAAAGAAAAAAAATATATTTATGATACAAATATTATTTTTTAACAATAAAAATTAACAACATATAAAATTTCTAAACTTACAAGTAAATTTTTAACAAACATATTTTTTTTTGTTTTTTATTGGATATATTTTAGTAAAACTTTCTTTGCACTAAGTGTGTTAAAAAACAAAACAATATTAAACTGAAATCTTTGAAACATAATTAAAAACTTTTTACAGATTTAAAATAATATTAAAAACTGAACTTGTATAACCTTAACGCTTTCTTTGATTTAATTTTAATTAATTGATAAATTTTTGAAAGCACTTGTTGAGAAACGAAATTTTTATAAATATACATATATGTATACATACATATACACTAAGAAGATAAATTAAACAAATTGTCATAAAAAACATACGTTTTGCGAATATGATTTACGCAGCATGATAAACAAGTCAATCAATAAAAAGTGCGCGGCAACGCGTTCTAAGCGTCTGTCAAAAAAGTAGAATCAGTGTAATTTTATGTGACAGCATTAAGCGTATGACGCGTTAAACGCGTACGACGCCAAAAGTAGGTAAAATTTCTACTTTTGCGCGCGTCATACGCGATATCAAAACTCTCAGTTGTTTTTGATAGCCGCAGATCACAATTCATAATATTTTTTCAAAGTTATCGCCAAGAATATATGTGCCGTGGATTGTTATTTTATCTTTTTTATTTTTTTTTTTTATTTAAAAAAATACTTCAAACACAACAAAAAACTTGTCGCATAAAAAGCGTTGCATGTAACGCGTTTTCAGCTTTAAACATTTATGAAATAATTAGTAAGAGATTTTATGAAAATAATTTGCATTAATATAAACCTAAATAAGCGTTCTATCCGGAGAGATCATTTCAAGCAAAAAAAAAAAAAAAACACACACACACACACACAAAATTATTTGTGAACTGTTTTTGTTTTAAAGAATTGTCTTTAAAATTATCCCTTCACACAAAACTTTACACGATGCCACAAAGTAAACAGAGATGAAACAAAACAAAATGAGCTGAAAAAATGTAATTATGTATATTTGGAGGCTCAAATATTTTTTATTATTTTATGACAACAACAAAATCTTGTTGCGTTTCGGACAAAAAAATTATAAAGTAATAACCGACCGATAACTTGCTAATGTGTTGCACTTACCTAAGAAAATAATTTTCAATATCATAGTATTTACCGCCTGCATTACTAAGAAGTAGTTAAGTAATGACTTGCTTAATATCTGTTGTATAGGTATGTACGTATATAAGTAGTTGTTCTTGGCAAATATAAGTACATGTACAAGTGACCGCAAACTGCAGTACAAACAACTGGGGTTATAACAAATTGCATATGTGATCAATATGAGACAAATATAGACGAAAAACTAAATAAGAGCTCGGCGACCGTATTAAAATACATCATGTTTACATGGTACTGAGTTCGAATCCTAGTGGGTGCTGATGAGTAGTGTAGCGACTACGAAACAGCTAGTTATCCCCCAGCTTTAGTGTATTCAATTATTATTTCCTGTCTTCTTTGATCAAGAGTTATTGATCGCGGCAATTATTGTTATAATTATAAATAACAATATTTCTTGGCTTTAGCCAGTATTGAACTTGAGCCAGACGAATGATACCAACCCCATCATTAGATAATATTTGAATTTGATTTTTTTTCACAATTCTAATTTAAATTTTTCAAATTTTGATTTAATATTTTTATAAAAGATTATTAAATTTCATGTATTGAACAAATTGGTGTTTGGGGGCAAACAGCTCGTAAAGTATCGCCCAAGAGTCGTTTAGTAGTAGGGGGGCTTTAAAACTCCGAATAGGGTGAGCTCACACTAGGCAGGGGATTGAGTAAGCTGACCCACGCATTTTAATTCGCGACTTTTTGGTCCATATTAGTAGGTGTATGTCTTTAAATTTTCTAAAAGAAAGAAATTTATTTATTAATGAAAATTATAAATAGCTTGTTTTCTATGTTTCCCAGCTATGTATATGTCGACATTTCATAGGAACCACCCTAATCATCAGTAGACTCTGGAAATTTTTGAAAGATATTCTCCAACATTCAATATAAATAAATTGCTGAGAATTTAAAAGAAAAATGCTCTAATAATACCTGTCAAAACACAAAAAACAAGCTTTTTCATTTATACACGACTCTATCATTTCTTTACACCTTTCAAGCTATTTATAATTTTTATTGGTATAAATGGTAGAAGCTAAAAATAGCGAATAAAAACTTAATTGTTTTTATTTATTAATTTTTTTTTTTGTTTGAATGCATAAATATGTACAGTCGTATTTATTTCAATAAATAGTTTTATTATAACGTAATAATGGAGTAATTAGTCTAAATACGGTGCGGTGATTAGGGGCGGGGTGTAGCTGAATCATCTTAGGGATAGTTTCCGAAATTAAAAAAAAAGCGCCAGGAAACCATAATGTTGAAATCCACCAGGATTTCAGATATCGGGTCGGCGTGGCCGATATGGTTGATAAGGTGAGGTTATTTTTTTTTTTTTAGAGTAGAGTTATGTTTTTACTTTTTTCAGCATTCACTTTCGGGCCTCACAAATTAGTTTGATTTGGCTCAATTACTGAAAAAGACTCGTGTGTATATTTTTGTTGTTGTCGTAGCTGCCTGCAGCCAGATTGGCCGGCAAGAACTAAGCCCACTCGGCGAGCCACAGCTAGAGCAACCGCTATCATGCCAGCACAGCCAGCAATCTGGTAGCAGGTACGGTTAATTCCAACACACACTTTTGTTTCCTTTTTTAAGAACGGAGAGCATTAATAAAATAAAATATTTTCAGTGTTGGAGATCTTTATTTGGACTTAGATTATCTGGGCATAAATCCGCGACTTCAAGTAGTGAAAGAGGAGAAAAAAGTCTAGGATGGTTAAATCGGGTGATCTTGCGGTCCATGACCAATCGCCAAAAGGAGAGATTGAGGGGCCAAGAAATACTTCCATTACAATATCAATTGTGGTTTCTGTTGTATGTGCGGTTACCAAACCCCGTTCATTCTATTCCGGCAGTAAGAAATCGCTTATCAAGGCCTTGTAGCCTTCGCCAGTAACAGTTAGTAACTGCAATGCCAATTACTCATCCCGCCACACAGTAGTCTTTAGTGAATGTAACGGCTTTTCTTGTAACACACGCAAAACGAAGGCAATAATACGCAATTGTCTCACTGTGCAAAATTAATATAAGTGATCAGTACATACATATACATATATACATGTGCATGTTCACGTAATTGATATTTTTTATTTATTTTTTATTATTTTGTATAAAATTCAATAACTTGTGGCTGTTGTGCTAATTTACGCCGCTTTCACATGTTTGCTTACTTAACACACTTGCACGCGCACCGATACACACAAGCAAACTAACTTTAAACTTGTCTTTAAAAAGCATCTCGCTTTAAAACTTTTTTTCCAGCAAGGGATTTATGCATAATGGATAAATAAAGAAAAAATTAAATTTCCAAAAAAAAGAAAGATCTAAATTATTCATGTGAATGAATTCTTTTGTACAAACTACATGCTACTAGAATATGAATAATTAAGTTTCGTTTTAAACAATAATGAACAGTGACACTGGCGGCAGAAAAAAGAAGTTAACAAATAGGCAATATACAAAACTTAATTTTTTTAAAAGTCAAAAATTTAATTTGAGAGCAAATAAAAATAAAGTCAAATTACAACAAAGTTTCGTCAATACTATGAAAAAATATTTTTTCACACACATAAATTATTTTATACATGTATAATTTAAAAAATTTTTAAATATCTATTTAAGGGCTAAATAAACTACACAAACTGCTTGGAAATTGTACCAAAATTTTAAGTTTGTACAAACATTTAGCGTTGTTTATGGGACTGTTTGCTTGTTTGCACATTATGCTCAAGAAAACAATCACAAAGTGCACGAGGGTCGGACAATTTTTTTCTTCAACCAACTTAAGTCGTTGCTTAATTGTGTACATCTTCATGGTTGAATTTTTCAAACACTGAAACAAAGAAATGAGTTGGGCAAAATACTGATTATAGATTTAATTTTATATAATTTAGTCCACAGTGCTTGGTAACAACAATGTGTGTGAATTATAATCTGAAATCACAACAGTGTTTTGACAAACTGTCGGTGGCTGTTGTTGAGTTGACGGCATTCCAACATTAAAAACGAAAGCTGTTCTTTAATATCCATTGTTTTTGCTTTTGTGTTATTGTTTTTTAACCTGGTTTTAAAAGCAGAGAAGTTGAACTCATTTACTCATTCACATATGTGTACATATGTATGTACGTATGTATTATACATACGTATGTATGTATATGTGTATCTCACGACAAACACAGAAAATGAGCACTCGAACATACTTCATTACTTTTCTTCCTGAAAGTGTATGATTGAAGTATATATTTATGTACATATATTTTCAAAGGCTGTATCCAACGACCTGTAAACGTACTAAACTGAATATAATAGTATACTGAACAGTAAAAGCAAAAAGCAACAATATAATCTACATTTTTATTAACAGCTTTGCGACATACATAAATCAGTTCTGTTTATTTAGTTTTCGTTTTTATATCCTTCACAAAGTTTGTGATTCCGTTTGTAATTTCTACAGTTTTTTTTTGCGACCCTATAAAGTATATATATTCTGAATCAGAATAAATGGAAAAGTCGATTAAGCTATGTCTGTCTGTCCGCCGTAGAAATACCGTTCCTGAGAAAACCATTAGACTTAGAAACTTTTTTCTTTCACCATACTTTTACCCCATCGATTCATGGATTTGCTATTGAAATTCAGTAATATCAGTTCACATATAGCTGAGATATATCCAAAATTCCGAAAAAAGTCATTTTTTTTATTACAATTTTGTATGGAAATTTTTGAAAAAAAAAAATTCTATGTTTTGCTTCAAACTCACACACTCATTAAGCATGGTGACTAAAACACAAAAAAAAAAATTTTCAGATATCGGTTCATAAATACCCGAGATATAGCCCAAATCGGGGTTTTCATGAAAATGTCGCGTAAGCGAACTGAAACAACTTTTTTTGCTTAAGATAAGGTTATATAAATATGGAAAATTAAAATTTCCGATATCGGTCCATATATACCCGAGATATAGCCTGAACCGATTTTTCATTAACATTTTTTTTTTTTGCTGAAAAGCAAATTCTCGTTATAAAAGAAGGTTACTAAAATACAGAAAATAGAAATTTCCGATATCGGTTCATATATAACCGAGCATATTTAGTTCACATTTTTAAATATACGTGACTCTCGTGAAGGGTATTTTAGATATACTACACTCTTACTTGTTTAATAAGAAATTAAAAAAATTTTTTTTCAAAATATTTGTTACATAGTCCATAGCGCTTATATTCCACCTAGATGCGGTGTGAAAAAACTTAATTTCATGCAAGTTTTTAAAGATATAATCCAAAATGCAAATTTAATAAAAACTTTCCTAGACAAAAACGGAGCACAAAAATGCAACACTTTTTTATATGTATATATTTAATTTTTGACATATGTTTGCAATGTTAAATGTGTTTTTTTTTCTGTCAATGTGAGCATTGAAATATCTGCTTTCAGATTTTATATAGTCAAAATAAATTATTATATGCTAATTCATTTATAAGCCAAAAAGTGGCATATATAAAAGTCTAACTATAGTCCAATTCGTCTTATAGTTAAATACAACTTAAATGAAGGAGATTGGGCACTTAAGTTTGACTAAAATTTGTAGCGGAAAATTGATTTTCGTATTTAATTGTGACTTAAAGCTAAATGACATTTATATATGAACTCAAAAACTGGGCTTTAACAACTTTTTGAAACACAGTTCAACTTCTTCAGACTTTTTAAACAAATCACATTTATATTTGCCATCTTAGTATAAACTATTCACATATTTTGTTTTCAGGTAGTGTGCATACATATATATGTACAAACATACATACATACGTTTTAAAAATAAAGATTTCATTATCAAATATATATTATTATATACATAAGAGCAGTTTAATATAAAACCTTAAATATGAGTGACAACTGGAAAGGGTCAAATTGACACTTTAGTACCAAAAGCGAAACGCTGCCTACATACCTATGTATGTAATAATCACTCATATGGCATTGGTCATACAAACATACAAACAAAAACAAGCGTGTTGAAATTGCTTGGGGTTGGGCATGGTAGTCAACTATAAAGTCTCGTTTGAGAAGTGGGAAATCTCATGAAGCCAATAACAAAATTCGATACTGAAAGTCACATTAATCACTAGAATACAATTTCATGTTTAGTCAAGATTTAAACTAAACATAAATTTTGCAAAGTCACAATCCAAAAACGGTATGTTCAAAGCTGACGCTAGGGGTAGTTAACCAGTTAATGTTGTTTGGTTATCCAAGACAAGCACCCAATTTACAGGTAGGCAATAGTTACAGTGAACGGGAATAAACGTGAATATCTCTCACTAACTAAGAAGATAAGTTGTTTTACGTATGTAGTGCATAGTTCCTAAATACCGATAAAATGCAACAAATTTCTCTGCAACGAAAAATTGCACTTAAAACGTGTTTAGCGTTGAATACGCATTTTTTTAGTTATGCATTGCAACGTGCGTTTAGGAAGTCGACCTTTTATCTAATTTAATTCCAACATTTTAAATGCTGTAATGGAGTTTCTTTTGGTCTTTCGTGTTGTTATTGTTAAAGATATACCTCAACAAACACTACTCCCTCCCTGTTTCCTCCTCACCATAACCTATTTTCCCAGTTCCAGTACCGTGCACTGCATATGTAGGATTCATCTCCTGGGTACTGGTCCAAGAAAAAAAAAAGATATAATTTTGATATGAACTGATCTACAGTCCGCTGATAACATTAAGAAAGATAGGAGAAAGAACGGAGCCTTGCAGTACCCCTGAATTAATCTTGAACTCGTTTGATGAGACCCCATCTATAACAACTCGTATAGTGCGGTCTCTGAGAAAGCTCGATATAAACCGAGAAAATTCATCTCCGACACCAAAAGCTGTAAGTTTTGCTAGTAGTGCTCCATGCCACACTCTGTCAAACGCTTTGGAAATATCCAGAGACACCGCTTTACTTTCACCGAAATGATGGATTGAGTGGCAGCATTTCTCTGAGAGTTATGCCACAAAATCGCCAGTAGAACGACCTTATGAAATCCATATTGACGATCACAAAGTAATATATGCGACTCTAGGTACCTCACAAGGTGACAGTTAGCCATACTTTCCATTACTTTGGAAAGCGCAGAGCAAATTGCAATTGGGTGGTAATTTTCAGGGTTATTTACCTCACCGTTTTTAAGGATTGGCGTTACATTAGTGACCTTCCAGCACAATGAAAACTCACCAACATGGTAAAGTATGCTAAAGAGGCGTGCTGGAATGCTATCCGATCCAGGAATCTTATTTATGTCGAGGTCGGCCAAAACCATTTTAACTACTCGAATCCGGAAAAATATCTTTGGCATAGTGGCAGATATTTTTTCGAGCTCGGGAAGTGGTTGACTGCAACCAGGAATTGCTTGCTAAAATGCCAGCCAACAGGTTAGTTTTCTCAACGAAGTCGGTGAATGCTTGGTCATTCTTTAAGAGAGTTAGAATTGATGAACTGGGTTTTTGTTTAAACGCCAATTACTGAATGCTTCCTCTCTAGATCTGACTGCGTTTTGCACGTCTGATTAAACCAGGATTTCACTCTTGGTTTAGCTGAAATCTGCTTGAAAGGGATGAATGATTTCATCCCTAGCAATATCATATTCTCGACCATTTTTGCTGAAGCATTTATTTCGTAATTTAGAAAGCAAAGTTTCCAATTAAAATGCTCATAAAATTGATTGAGCTCAGCCCAACGCGCCTTTTCGTAAATAAATTTTGAACGTTTCGTAGCTGATTTCGAAACGTTACGATGATCAGAGATCGAAAAGGAGGCATAAATGGTGCAATGATTCGAATTGCCGAGAGGTGCACTAACTCTGACTTCATACTTTTCAGGAATAGGTCAAGTGTGTTTGAATGGTGCCCTTCAACACATGGAATATGTGTTGGCTCATTCACTAATTGCGCTAGGTGGTTGTGCGCAGTGAATAACTCTACATATTGGCCTTCTAAAGTTGTATGACTTGAATGGCGAAGTCAAGACGAGTTGTGAATATTGAAATCACCAGCAACAGCGATTTCACTGCTCGGACAACTTTCCAGGATCTCCGATATGGAGTCGGAGAGGGCATCGAAACCAGCAAAGGTAATATCCCTCCCCACATTTGGAGTTTTGTATATGAAGAAAGTGTGACCTGATTTTGAATTTAACAAAAAGACAGGTAAACTCGGCATCATGCATGCCTAATGGTTGCTGGCACTGGCACACAACTTCATTGCGAAGATAAATTACAAGGCCCCGATGGAAATTAAAATACGCAGGTATATGAAAATGCTGTGGATCAGCATTCTCAGATAGCTGGGTCTCACACAAGGCGAAAACATCCGGCCGATGTGAGTATAGACAGAAAAAAATTCGTTCTTCAGCCGCACGCTTCACCTGTGGAATGAGTTGCCAGCAGACGTGTTTTTTGTCTATTATATCGTTGGAAAATTCAAGTCAAATGTTCACAAATACTACTCCCTCTTTTCACCTCTACACAACCTAAAAAGAAAAGGGTAAAAAGAAAAAAACGATATTTTAACAATAAGTATTAAAAAATCTGCCTTAAAAAATCATCGTGGAAGTGTAATATGCAGCTTTAAAATAACTATAAAACAAGATGTGGCTTTAAACTCAGGGCGGTATAAATGTGCACTTAGGTATTTGCTTTATGTTCAAAACAAAAATTTCTTCCTAAGATTTTATCCAAAGTGGTTTATTGCCCAAAATTTAAAATTACAACTGGTCACAATACTATGAAAATTTTTACAAAATAATGTTTTTTATATACACTCGTAAAATTATTATTACTAGACGACTGCTATTGCAGTACTGCATTTTCGCTTATCTCTTTTATGAAGTGAAATCGTCAAAATACCCTACAAGAAATAGATGACCGAAACTAATACACTCAAATGTTATTTTTTAACACATTCACAAAAATGTTATACGTATATAATATGTAGAAGAAACATCACACGTACACGAAACTTTCGGTAATTTTCTTTATATTGCCCTTAATAACTTGATAGAAAGTTGTGACCTATGCTTCGGTCAACAATGTCGGTAAAATGACCGGTCAGTTGACCGTCACTGTTCTTGTGTTGTATTTTTTACCATTCAGTAAATTTTTCAATACAGTCCCTTAAATCTCAGCTTTAAATAAACCTTTTATTGAAAACTGTTCTCTGTTTCATTTTTATTTCAACTTAAGTACAATTGTTAAAGAAGTACTAAGTTATCTAAAAAAAAAAAATAAAAGAAAAACGAAAAGCAAAACCAATATTTGACCAACAACTAAGAAATGATTTAAAAGTGAATAAAATAGCATCAGCACGTCTGAAGGCATTATTTTTTTAGTGCGTTTTTATTTGGACACAATTTAAAAAAGAAGACAAGAAAACTTTTAATGGCATCTTAAAGCGAATTGATTTATTTTTTACTTTTGAAACTATACCCTAGTAATGGATATGATATTGATGTAAAAATTAAAATAAACCAATGCAATCAATTTGAATGCTAACAAATTATAATGATGTCTTTCAAGTGCACTGTGGGAAATATACAAATTTGTTTTGATTAAAAACTTATGACAACAAAATCTGGGCAAGCGATATCTCAATTTAAAAACAACATTTATTAAAAAAGAAATGGTAAATTTAAAATTTGTAGAAAAAATTATTTTGAAAAACGAGCTTTTACGATTTTATTAGGCTATTCTTGCGTATGGTTACCATATTTGGCGATTTATCGTCATTTTGACGATTTAAGGTCTGTTTTTGACGATTTTAGTAGATCACATTTTTACTGTCATATCTTTCAAGCAACTACATTTATACTTACTTTTTTCAGTTAATTTATGTAGGAGATGAATGTAATATAAGTATATGGGACGTATGTTTGTAATACTGAAATATTATGTGATAGTTATTTTAGAGTAAACATATATTGTATATGCTAGAGATGAATTTAAAATTTCATTTGGTTATAGCGCTTAAAAGTTATCTCTTCTTTACGCTCGTAATGTCGGATTGTGAAAGTTATTGCTGAATGAAAATGGATTTCTTTGGGTTTCGAAAATGTTCTTACAATCAATAAAGTCAAATTTAAATTAAATTTCCATGGATACAAACAATTCAAATTGTTTGATAACATTTCAGCACAATTTGGTAAAATTTGGTTTGACGTAAAATTGTTTTGAAAAAGAAAAAAAGTGCGATTATTTTATGAAAAATGATTAATTATTTATTAAGGCCGCGACACATATAATCCGTCGTACGTTATCCGTCTCCTTTTTCAACTGGCACTAACGCAAACTACGTTTGAAGTTGGCACAATAAGTACTTTTTTTTTGTCTTGGACCAGTACTCGGGGGATGACCCCTACATATGCAGTGCATTGTAACGGAACTAAGAAAATAGGTTATGAGGAGGGGGAAAGAGGGAGTAGTGTTTGTGAACATTTGACTTGAACTTTCCAACGTTATAACATACAGGAAACCCGTCTGCAGGCAACTTATTCCACAGACGAAGCGTGCGGCTGAAAAACGAATTTTCTCTGTAATGCGTAGTACGATTTCCCGGATATAACATCAGCTCTTTTTTTTTATTTTAATTTTAATAAAATCTTTTCATTAATTTTTCAGACACAGCACAAAAAATTTAACACAATTTTTTAAAATTTATTTTATTTTTGAACGAAAAATTAAAACAAAATATACAAAAAATATTAACCGATAGTTGTCAAAGTTAAAAGTTGCTCAACTTTAATACTTTGTGTTGACGGAGAAGTACGGAATGTGACAAAGCTCATAAGATTTCAACTTAGTAGTCAGTTGAAAAAGGCAAAGTATAGCGTACGACGGATTCTATGTGCCCCGGCCTTTAAGGCATTTTTGATTATGAAAATAGATTTTTTAACGTGTTTCTAAGTATCGGGTGTCCGTCGGGAAGGTATACTACTTTGTTTTGTTGCCATATTGATAAACATTAGTATTGACAGTTCATATTTGGCAGTCGTGAAGTGGCAAATTTGTCATGGAAAAATATTCTATAAAACAATGAGGTTTGATCGTTAAAACGTTTTTTTCAAAATCAATCATAGATTTTCTTCAAAGAATCTGTTGCGAGTTAGTAAAAATTTAGTCATATACACATCAAGTTATAAGTGAGAGATCTTTCTCACTAATACAATCAGGGTTGTCAACTATTTCCAACCAAAACGGACCGTGAACCTACCCAAAAAGCGCTAAAGTCCGTTAAACTGTACATATACAAAAAAAAATATTACATAAACAAACAGTCAAAGTTTAAAGATTTAGGCACAATAACAGACACAAAAATTATAAAATTTATATTAAATTTTATAAACAATTGCTGAATTCACAAGCTCAGTCGTATCGTGTATCGATATATTTGGAGAGAAAATTTCAAACACAAAACTTTAAAGCAAAAACAATTTTCAAGTATATATTTTTTTGAGTTTAATGTTTGTGTTTGAAATTGTCTCTCCAAATACATCGATACACGATACGACTGAGCTTGTGATTTCAACAAATATTAAAATTGTCTTTAACATATCTGAAGTTAACCCACATAAAAATACAAGTAGTATTTTATAGAAGTATTATAACATGATCAAATTAAAGTTATTAGATTTCAAATCATGTTTACCTTCTAGTCATAAAACTGTTTAAATATAATATTTCAAATTCTTTTTGACTTACATCAGATGGAATATTATATATTTAAAATTCGATTTCATTTTTAAAATCAATAAACTTTCTAAAAAATATATGTGCAGTTCATAGAACACAGACGAGCACTCGGCTAAAAAATTTTATATGAAAAACACTAAAAAAATTGAGTAACTTTCATAAAAATATTTTAGACGAGTTGCTCGTCTGTGTTCTATGAACAGCACGATAAGGATGTCCCTCTTGATCTTGTTAGCCCCTGTACGACAATAAAATTTTTTTTTAAATTAATTATTTTTCAGAACTTTTAATATTGATTTCTCAGCAGTTTTACATATATACCAAATAATAAAACTCATTCAATACGGACTCAATATCCTATTCTAATTTATTAAAATTCACTACAGACTTTTGAGGATATGCTAAAAGCAAGTATACAAAAAGCGCGTTTTTAGCGGAGCTGTTGAAAAAACGCTGAAGCGAAAAAGAGGCTTTTAGTGTACTGATAAGCGCTAATACTAGCGCGAAATATGCTAAAAAAAAATAATCTAGTTTGACAAAGCAGGTGAATACACATAACTTATAAGCAAAAATCTCCATTCATATGTATGTCATATGTATGCTCTGCATACATATGAATATGAAAACTAAAATATCTGTATATTTGAATATGTGTGTCATCGTAACGGGAAAAGTTTTAAATCAGTTTATTTGTATATCAGCGTATTTTGTGTTTACAAGGAAGATATGTTGATAGGCAGATACGATGCAGGAAAATTCTAAAATCGCACAATATGTAGCAGAATATCTTACAGTCTGTGGATGATTAATTAATAAAAATTATTTGAAAATAATTATAACAGCTGTTAAATTCTTTTATCAATCTCACTGCACATTAAAAGAAAGTAAAATAATATAATAAGCATTAATTTTTGACAAACTTTTTTTAATTAAGCGAAAATTAGGAAAAACAGGTTCAGGAAGGAAAGAGTGAGTAATGTTTGTGAACGTTTGATTTAAGTCTTCTTACATTGTAAATGACAGGAAGGGTGCATTTCATTTCACAGAGGAACCGTACGATTGAAGAACAAATTCTCTCTATCATCGGTAGATGAGCTCTAGATGATAAGAGCGTATTACGTAAAATACTCGTGTTTTGGGAGATCCCTGATCGCGCCAGACTAAAATCTATGTAGTAACGATAAAATAGAGAAACGCAACCTATGCTGCGATAATGCGCCAGTAAATCATTCGAATTGAATGCCGTACTGTCACAGATAAACTTTCAAGCACCGGCCCAAACATGACAGTTATATTCTATTTTCGGTTGGATGTAGGTAAAGAGATCGGATGGAGTGAAATATGTGTTGCAGCATTTTAGAAAATCAAGCCACTTGAGCGCTTATTTTGAGACCTCAAAAATATTGTCGGTGCAGCGAACATCACAGTGAATTATTATTACAAAAATTGATTTTCAAATCAAAATAAATTTCCTGCACTTCATTACACTTTCCATATACTCTCCCCTCAGACAATTCGTTAAAAAGTAGAATTGCCGCATTGGGGCAAATGAGAGTCCACGAGTGATTGCTGAAAAGCAACAGAACAGAAAACTTATCATGTTCAATAACGAAATTCGCTGAATCGATTACTAAGTTGTTTTAATGCGGAGCTGTAAAGGAGTTTGTGGATTGAAACAAAACTATTTTTTTAACAGCAACAAAATACGATATTAAGGTTATTTTTTGATACACGAGTACATACATGTACATATATAAATACTAATTATTTTGCAGATAAAAATTTTTTTGGCTTTATTTTTACTATAGCTTTTTCTGTGTAATACATCCACAAAGCGAGACAGTTTTGCACGGCTTATGCGTTGGCGGTCTTATCGGTCCGTACTTAGACAAATGAAGTCGGCCAAGCAGTTGATATGAATAACATTCACTATTGCGAGATGATAATGTATTTATTGTGATTAGAAATTTAGGATATGGACCTGGATGATATACAGTGCCAACAGGATGGTGCCACTTGCCACATTTGCTAACGAAACAGTGACTCTTTTACGCGAGGAATTAAATGCACTTGTTACCACAAGGCGTAACGATGTTAAACATGTGACTTGACACCGTTGGACTTCTTTTTTTTTTGTGGTATAAATTAAAACTATTCCTTTTTAAATTATATTTATTTTTATTTACAACGATCTTAATCGTACAATGTCTACCTTTTTACTGATTGCTAAGCCAAAACCCAAGCATAATATGTGTTTCAATGTCGGGTACCGTTTGTAAAAAAGTATGTTCATCAGTTTGTGAATATGCCATAGAATTCAGCTGCACAATTTCTTTGTAGCTATGTATGTGCGTGCATATGTCAACCGTTTTACAGGTATTGTAATTATTTTAGAACTTAAGTGATTCGCTGTTGCTATGTGGTTTGTCGAAATATTTTTATTATCATTATAAAAGTAATAATGTGCGAATATTAAAGTGTGTATGTTTGTAACGCAGCATTACAGCATTAAGCAGCAGATCATATTAGGGCAGCATCCATCATAGTAAATTACAAAACAAGATCTGGTGATGGGTGGTACTATTTAACTATCCCCCTTCTTAAATACGAAACGTCCTCGTTTCGAAAAGTAAACTGCTTACTTATTCTTCTTTCGATGTTCACTATTCATTGACAGCATAAAAATATTGACTTGGCTTAAATTGTGCAAAGGATTTGGCTTAGTTGTTACTGATTACAATTATGAATATAAGTAATATGAATATTAAATTACAAAAAATAAATGAAAAAAAGTAAATGAAAAAAAATAATTATAATTCTGTGACGATTCAAGAAATTAACAAGTGGATTATTTAAATATGTTTTTTTGTGTTTTTGATTTATTATTTATATTTATTATTGCTTTAACCAGAAAAAAAAACTAATTTAAGTAGTATATTTTCAACGAAGATTGCTTTTATGCACTTTTCTTCCATCAATCAAGACTGTAGTGCCGAGGTCTTTTTCAATTATCTTCTCAACAAATACCTTATCAAATTTATTTCCAAGTCTTTTGTTCCGTCTTATAAATACTTTTTCTCCAATATTGTAAGTCTTAGGTATTCGCCCTTGATTGCTTCTTTGTAAAGTCTTTTCCTGATTTTCAGATAGCTTTTTCCTTATAATATCTAGCTTATCTAACGCACAATTGTGAAATATATCAGTTGGTCTAGCATTGATGACAGAATGGTAGCTACGATTATATTTGTGCGTTGCTAGAATAACCAGACTAATAATATCGTCTATCTTTTGCTGCTCTTTAATACAACGCGCAATTTCCAACAAAGTGGAATGGAACCTCTCCACCTGACCATTGCTTTCGCTGTGAAGAGTTGGTACGAAAAATTGATCTATTGAAAAACTATCTCTTAGTAAAACCTTAATAGCATTTGACTGAAAGGCCCTTTCATTGTCAGAAACAATGACTTTGGTATTATTAAATACTAATAAAATTTCTAATATAGCGTATTTAATATCAACCGTGGCTCTGGAAATAATAGGTTTTACAATAGCATACTTAGAAAATTTATGTATGCACGTTAAAAACAATTGTTTTGAGGTAATAAAAATATCCATATGGAGAATTTCTCCTGGGAGCTGTGGGATTGGTGTTTTACCAATTCCAGGATCGGGGGGTCTTCGTTGGTATTTATTCTCTAAACATATCTTGCAATTTGTTATCATTGATTTCAATAATTTCTTTATGTCAGGAAAGTAATACTCACGGGTAATTTGGCGAAAGTTTTCGTGTAAGCCACGATGAGCTCGATTGTGCTCCGTTGCTATTACTTCCATTTGATCATCTTTGTTAATTAAATCAATCAGGAGAAGCTCAGTATGAATAAATTTAATCCCTGGAAAAGACGGTATTATTACATTCTGTATCTCTGCTAATGTTCTGAGATCACAGAAAATTCCGTTTGTGACGTTAGGATTAACACAACTTTTTAAGCATTGAAGAAGACTCTCAGCTGTGTCAAATGTGATTGTATGACGAATCAATCTTCCAAAAATAATTTTAGTGTTCTTGCTAAAAGAATTCGATTTTGAAACCATTAATTGGTTTCTGAATTGGTTAATAGGACATTTTACTGTCTTGATCACTTTACTTAGAGATTGTTCGCTATGCATAGTTTCGTCCGATGCGACTTCGCTTAAGTTGTGGGAAAACTGCCTAGAGAGTGCATCCGCCACTATATTATCCTTTCCAGGTTTGAAGTGAAAAGTGGGCGAAAACTCCTCTATAAAAGCCCGCCATCTTTTCATTTTGGCGTTAGGGTTTTTCTCTGACATTGCAAAAATCAGTGGCTGGTGGTCAGTAAAAATTTTTATATCTTTAATTCCGTACAAATAATGGCGAAGCTTTCTCAACGCCCACACAATAGCAAGTAGCTCACGTTCGTTAGTAGCATAATTTTGTTCGGTAGCAGAGAGCGTTCGCGAAATCATTGTGATTGGGCGACCCTTTTGTGACAAAACCGCACCTAACGCAGTAGAAGAGGCATCTGTTGTGAGCTCAAAAGCTTGATTGTAATCGGGATATTGAAGCAAAACATCTTCCGAAGCTAGTATTCGTTTTATACGCTCAAAAGCTTGAAGTGCTTCAGGATTAAGATCGAGTTTTACGTTTTTGGAATTACGCGCACCTACTTGTCCGTTTTCTCCACGAAGATAAACAGTCAAGGGTTTTACAATTGCAGCGTAATCTTTTATGAAGCGCCGATAATATCCGGATAGGCCAAGAAATGAACGTAAGGCTCGAAGTGTTTGTGGGGTCTCGTAATTAATAATATCATGAACCTTATCCGGACAAGTTCTAATGCCTGCTTCGGACACCAGGAACCCCAGAAACTCTACATGAGTTTTAAAAAATTTTGATTTTTCGGATGATACTCTCATTCCCGCATTCTCAAGTTTTTGGAGTATGGAATCGATGTGTTTTAAATGCGACTCTCCATCTGGAGAGTAAATAATTATGTCGTCGACATAAACATGGCAATATTTACCTATAGCTTCGCGTAAAACATCATCGATCGCCCTTTGAAAAATACTCGGCGCGTTTCTTAACCCAAAAGGTAATCTGCAAAATTCGTACTTTCCGTTGTTTATACTGAACGCCGTTTTCTGCCTATCCTCCTCACACATAACGATCTGATGGAAGCCTGACTTAAGGTCTAGTGTTGTAAAGAATTTCGAATTTCCTAAATTAGCCAAGATTACCGATGTATCGGGAATGGGATATCGATCTGGAATTGTTCTGTCATTAATTTTCCTAAAATCTATCACCATTCGCAATTTTGGGCTTCCATCTTCTTTGAAACCCTTCTTAGAGACTACATGGACAGGTGAGTTATAGGGCGAACAAGATTCCCTAATTATTCCTTCTTTAAGAAGTGTTCTTATTTCATTGTTGATAAATGGAGCCACGGAAATAGGATAGGGATAACTTCTGCTATATATCGGCTCGTCTGTATTTGTCCGAATTCGACCTTTAACAGTCGTGTTATATGGCAGAGCTATGTTTGGATCAGCAAAAGCATTAATATTCTTATTAATTATCCGTCGAAATTGTGCTTGAAATTTGTCTGGAACCGTATCCACCTCTATTGTAATTAGATTTACTTGATCACATGAAAGATGTTGTAATTTTACTTTACCGTTTCGGTAAAATAAATACCCTCTATCAGTATCAATTTTCGCGTTAATCTGCCTAAGAAAATCATAACCTATAATACCGTCGAACGTGCTTAAGCTTGGAAGCAGAAAGAACGTTGAGGTATTGTCCAACACATTAATTAAGCATTTTTCTTCTATTACATTTTTACCGTTAATTGACTTTAAATTGAAAGGTTTATATAAAAGCCTAATTCCTTGAAGAAATGAAAAATGCTTTATATAATTTTTTGATGTCCCAGTATCAATTAAAATGCGAAGCTCCTGACCGTTTTTGCACTTTTTCGTAATAAACGGTAGGAGCGATCTTAGTTTAAAAAATTAATTTCATCACCGTATTCAGCTACAACGTCGTCATTGTAGTCATAATTGTTACTTTGAGCGCCTTCATAATAATATTCATTATCAGAGTCAATATCCCGACTTAGATGTTCCCCTTCATTTGAATGTGTTTCTAATTCTTCCGGCATATAATTGACCCTTTGTAGTTTCTGAAATGGTGAGCGATCGGAATGTAACTGCTCACGACTCCGCTTATATGCCACTGGAAAATTGGGATTCGGATGATGCGGTTTAGGAATGTAATTCGGTGTAGTATGTGGTTGGACTGGGTTTCTAATATGTTGTTGATATGAAGTGTGTCGGTTTTGAAAGTTATTACGCTGCCTGAAATAACTTGTATTGTTATCAACTTCCATTGGAGTTGATCTATTAAAAGCATTTCGGTTGGAGGGCACACTCACATTAGGTTGGTTATTGCGCTCTATTTGTTTGTATTGAGACATAATTGGCCGATTGGGCTTAAAAGTATTCCCAACCGCAAAGGCCTCCGCAAAATCGTATCGTTTGTGGTTTGCTTGGAGCTCTTGAGCAACTGCAAGAGCAGTTTGAAGATCATTGGGCCTTGCTGAAAAAAGTATATCGCACAATGGGCGACGAAGTCCAGATATGAACACGCGTAAAGCGTTCTCTCTAGCGCGTTCGTTTAACGTTGCAATGATATCCATATTTCCGCCATATGTCATGAT
Source organism: Thecocarcelia acutangulata (assembly GCA_914767995.1). NCBI lineage: Eukaryota > Metazoa > Arthropoda > Insecta > Diptera > Tachinidae > Thecocarcelia > Thecocarcelia acutangulata. The sequence continues at coordinate 161,974,402 of OU612094.1, read as the reverse complement.
TTGTTTATTTATTATAAGACATAGCTTCTTATCTACCCTATTGTAGTACTCAGTGATGGAATGATTATCCTGTCTAAGAATACTGAGCTCATTCTCCAGTACATATAACGGTGTCTTATCGGCATATTCTTGGTCTAACCTAGCTATAATTGCCCTAAAATTAAGCACTGTGTTAAAGGACGCAAGTGTAGCGTTTGCAGAACCTATAATTTTATTTCGAAATATACCCATGGCAATGTAATACTTCTCCGAACCCTCTGTATAATATTTAATGGCAAACTCGGCTGCACTTCGCCAAGCTGGATAAGAAATAGAATCACCACTGAATTCGGGAAGAGACTTTATCAAGTCTAGACTTGAATTATTTTCTACAACTAATGGATTAATCGAGACAGGCGAATATTGTTCAACGCCACGTGGTTGCAATTGGTTAATTGCTAATGTCAGGCGATTTAGCTCTTCGGCTAACTGTTACCTCGCCTGTTCATTTTTCTCATTTACGATTTCTAATACCTGATCTCTATTAAGAAACATTTTATAAGACTACAATTATTTTTTTCAAAAGACTTGGTAGATAAAACTTAATAACAAATACACAATTTTTTTAATGTACTTAAGCAAAACGTATGCCAAAAACAATAGTCGTTTTAGAAAACAAGCTTTATCGTATTTTAGTTTTAATATTATTTTTTAATCCAGATAAAGTATGCTAGAAAATCAATAAAGCAGCACGATGCTTTCGCTAATATTTGCTTGAAATTTTAAACACCTTTTCTATTGAAAATAAAAATTATTTTATATCGAATATTTGATTCAGTTTAAGAAAATATTTTTCAATTTTTTCCGAATCAAAAAAACAAAATAAATTTTGCACACAAAGTTCCAACTTAAAAATTTTTTAGTATGTTTTAAAATATAACACGTATTACTAACAATTAATTTTGATATAATATCCACTTTGAAAATTTTTTAAATAATCACTTACACTTTTGAAATTTACTAATATTTAAACTGAAGAGCATCGGGTTTCCTTTGTCCTTTCAGGATTCTTATGTCCTTTTATAATCTGTAGGATTTCAAAAACCAAATAAGCTTTCCACACCGGATTTAAAGTTTTTCTTTTAATTTATTAAATTAAAATTGAAGGCAGGGAGTATTCCTTTGTCCTTTTAGGATTCGCATGTCCTTTTAGCACTTGTAGGTTCTTCAGCCTTCTAGTTGGGCGCCAATTAAAACTATTCCTTTTTAAATTATATTTATTTTTATTTACAACGATCTTAATCGTACAATGTCTACCTTTTTACTGATTGCTAAGCCAAAACCCAAGCATAATATGTGTTTCAATGTCGGGTACCGTGTGTAAAAAAGTATGTTCATCAGTTTGTGAATATGCCATAGAATTCAGCTGCACAATTTCTTTGTAGCTATGTATGTGCGTGCATATGTCAACCGTTTTACAGGTATTGTAATTATTTTAGAACTTAAGTGATTCGCTGTTGCTATGTGGTTTGTCGAAATATTTTTATTATCATTATAAAAGTAATAATGTGCGAATATTAAAGTGTGTATGTTTGTAACGCAGCATTAGAGCATTAAGCAGCAGATCATATTAGGGCAGCATCCATCATAGTAAATTACAAAACAAGATCTGGTAATGGGTGGTACTATTTAACTTATATATAAAAGAAAAATTATTCGTCAATAAGCCAAGCCCAATTTCAGAGCTAAATGATGAGACATTTCGGTATATTAACGATATTCAACTTCAATTATAATTAGGAGTCATTGAAAATATTGAATATCGGAAAGAGGTATGCCACCGAAGCCGTGGTGAGCATTTGGCCAATATATATATTTTTTTTCAAATATAATTTTCATAGATTCTTCTATGTTGTTGTTGTGTTTCGTATTGTTTCGCAAGCAACGTGTGTGTTTTTGTATGTATGTATAGCAATTATTTATGTGCGTTACTCTGTTCTATCGTTACTACAATGGATTTTGCTCTGACGAGATTAGGGATCTTGTTCCCGGAACGCGCACATTTTTACGAAGCACACGTGCGTCGTCTAGAGCTCATCCATTTGTGGTTGATTGCCCGAGGAATCGTACTACGCATTACAGAGAGAATTCGTTCTTCAGCCGTACGCTTCGCCTGTGGAATATGTTGACTGCAAACGTGTTTCCTGTCTGTTATAATGTTGGAAAGGTCAAGTCAAATGTTCACAAACACTACTCCCTCTTTCCCCCTCCTCCTAGTTTCGGTAGAATGCATTGCATACGTAGGGGTCATCCCCTGAGTACTGGTCCAAGAAAAAAAAAAATTTATATTTGAATCTGGAATGATCATTAGCAAATAACTAGATGCTTGATGAACAATGCAGAAGGACACACAAAAAAAATTATAGTAAAAATAAATCAACAAAATTTTTGTCTAAAAAAATAATTTTTACGCATTTACATAAATATACAAAAAATAACCTTTGCTATCATATTTTGTTGTTGTCTAAAAAAAGGTTGTTTTCGATCAACAATTATTTTTACTAAACTTTTGTGTGAATCCACGAATTCCTTTACATGTCCGCATTCAAAAAATTTATTAATTGATTCAACGAATTTCGTTATTGAACACGAAAAAAAGTTTTTTCTGTGCATAAAGAGGTATAAAAAGCAGGCAGATATTCGGCAGAGACAGAGATTAATTTTAAACATTGTTTAAGACAGTCTTAAGTCAAAAAAGAGAGCAAATCTAATGTGGTAATAGATAGTTGAGCTCAATTTCAGAGTGTAAATAAAGTGGTGTTAAGTGTAAATAAATTATTTAAGTACTCTGTAACGAACAAGTGTTTGTGTCATTATTTCATTTGCAATTGAAGAATCTGCAAAAGCATTTCAAAGGCAAAAACATAGCATATGAAAACTTTTTGTTTTATTGAGAGTTAACATTTTGCGTTTTGTTAAGACTACCGTTTACACTTTAGAAATATGAGAGTACCAATTACTTTTATGACATTTATTGAAATATCAATCATTATAAGGAGTTGCAAAGATAAAACCAAATTATGTAGAAAGTTATAACGAATATTGCTCCCAATATGCAGTAAGCCAACAATTGTTGGTATTTACCAAAACCATTAGGACTTATTGACACAAAAGCTAAAACAATTTACAATTGGTATTAAAATAAAAAATTAAATCAATAAAAAACAAAAACGCATTTGTACTACACACTTGAAAAAACTGCAGCCGTAAGAAATTTCACTTTTCACGGGTCACTAATTTTATTTTTTTATTGTATCACTATATTGCAGTGTCGAGATTCTTTTGAGAAACCAAATATTCGCTATTTAGCTACTTTTTCTATTCATCGAACTTTTCCCTCAAACTCTAGCGTTTTTTTTCTTGTTTAATCATAAATTTTAAGGTTTTGTTATTTTCATGCTTTTTTTCTTCGGTTTTAAAAATATGCTTTCAATTAGGGAGGAGGATTTGCTTTTGTTAAAGAAAAACACTACGAATTATTAAAAATGGTCTAAACATGTAGTCGATTAAAGAAACAAAGTCGAATATTTAAAATTTTGTTTTTGTGCAACAGAAATATTAAAGAGAAACATTTATTGTACACGTATTTAGAATAAGTTAAATTTTTGTGCACTTTAAGAGTTTTAAGTAGGACACAAATTTGTTTTCTCGAATTTCAGTTAGCGTTACATTAGAGGTGCTTCCTAAACAGTTGACAATGGTCATATTGTTCGATTTGCGTTGACAGATTGGTGTAATTTTTTCAGTCTAGATAAATCATAATAAACAAGTTTGTGCTTATTCTATGTAAAATTTATAAAATGGAAGTTCTGCTTGGACAACGCTTTGATAATGTCACTTATTTTACGATCAACATAATCGTTTAGGCACTAGCTTAGCTTCACAGCGTAGTCAATGCAATGCAATACATCTGGATCAACAAATAATGAACGCGTGCGATGATGAAACACTAGATTCGAGGTAGTCAAATTCTTGAAACTTAGAATAATTTGGATTTTTGTGGAGTTTAATTAACCTGGCGGTTTTGCGCTTTTTAGCTAAAGATAAATGAAAGTGTGGCAGAATTTGCTATTAAGCAGGTGAACACTGATCCGCAATCTGATCAAGAAAAATTATTCAATGGACTACACATTTCAAATTTTAAAATTTAAGACCTAAGAGTACCCAAAAAAAAAATTAGTGTAATGTTGGGGTTTGGTTGACGGCGTCATCAGTGAAATCGACACTGACCAGGCCACCAGCAGAGCGTGCTGTTATATGATATAAGCACCAACGATACCTGAGGCCAAATCACCGCATACGATATCCAATAATATTATAGAAATTTTTGATTTTGATATCATCGCATACGATATCGAATGAATTGTACTGCAATAATATAAAAATAATATAAAAAAGTTAAACAATTTCTTTTTTGTATTCGTACTTTTAAGAAACATATGGTCTTCAATCTATTACATTTTGTTTAAATTGTGATTCGATATGCACCGTTTGCCATAATTTAGAGGTATCATAATGTTATTCGATACGAGATAGTTAATTCGATATCCTATGCGGTGATTAGATCCCTGGTGTCATAGTTCATATGTTATATAGATGAAGGGAAGTTGTGAGATGACCATCAAAATAGTCCAGCAATTCGTAGCCTTTTAAATTTCAGATATTTACAATTAAAATAATCTGCTAAATATAGCATCCCACTGGCATATGCAAGGTTGGCTTTAAAATGTTGCGTATATAAAAGCATCAATAAAAACTGAATTCATTTGTATTTGTGCAATCCGACTATTTTTTGCAAATTATTTTTAATATTTAAATTTATCAAAAAATAATTTGTCTTTAAATGTTTTTATATTAATCTATTACTATCAATATGTATATTATGTGACATAGATATTGTAGTATAAACAAATTGTTTATCCAAAGATGTCCTCTTTTTAATTAATATGGTGAGCTATTATAAAAATATGGTTCTATGCCAAAATATAGTATGGTTATTTATAAAATTTTTTGACAAAACTTGTCATATCAAAGTGTTTATTAAAACTCCAATCCACTGATTTATTTCTCTCCTTAAAACTTTACATATAAGCCACATAGTGGCATGTTGCTGTCTTTCGTTTTCATTAAATGGGGGGTTTTAAAAGTGACGTTATAAATGTTGAACAGGGTTTATAAAATTGTAACGAATTGTTTTATATAACTCAGGTCGATTATAGCTATTTGCTTACTGTAATTATTAAAGTAAGAACAATGAACAATAAAATGTTTAATGAAATGGTATCCCTAATAATAAAAGTTTGGGGCATGTTGCTTATAGTTAAAGGAAGAAAAACATTTATTTATTAAAAAAATGCAAGTGAAACTTTGCATTAAAGTTTTTTCGTCATGGATGGTTGTGGAGAAATGCTGGAATATTTTGTTCGCACTTGTTTAACTTAAACGCAACATGACTGTGCACAGCATACTGCTATTTAAAGGTCTATAAAGATACACTGACTTTATAAACATTTCCAATGCTTCCTAAGGCAAAAACTTTTTTACAAAATCGAATATTTATTTATCGAAGTATATTATTATTATTAAAAATTTTTGTTGGTATGATTTTTTCTTCTTATCAATCGGTTTAAAGTTCTAAAAACATTTCAAAAGTATTTGTCTTTATTAGAGTTTTTCAAAGTCATTTGGGTTTAAACAAGAATAATGCATAAAGTTATTTTTTTCAAGAGAATACATTTTTTTTTGTATTTGGCAACAGCTGGCAAAATGTATAGAGACATTGTTTGTGATTCAGGTAAGTTTATGGAAATGATTATCGATTTACTTCAAAAGTCTTTAACTTTATAAACTTTTACTGAGAGATGAAAAAGTAAACAACGGCGCTGTACGAATATTGTTTAAAGATTTTACTATTATCTTTTAAATTTAAGGTATACCTATAAGCTTTTAATGCACAAAAAATTACAAATCCTTTATTTTTGTACTAAAAAAGTTTAACTTAAGTGTATTTCAAATCTCTTTTTAAGTTTGTTTTGCTTGTTTATTAGCACTTTGTACTTTATTAATGCGACTAAAAATTTAACAGTTTATTATCTATCACAGTGTTGTATTAAAGTTATCTCCACGTGTCTCTCTAATCTTTTTTGTGGCAAATGGCTTTTTACAGTAATACATCGCATAAAATATTTGTTATAAGTTCATATAGAATAAAACGCCTCTCAAAAACCGTAAGAGATACACTGAAAGAAAAACACATGTTATCGGAATGAAACCACTTCGTTCACCATTCTGCCGTTAATACCATGAAAAATTTCATTCCGTTTATGAAAGCTACATTAGTGTATTAGCACCACTCTATTATTTTTTACACCTCCATTAATGTTACGAAAATTGTTGCCGTCGTGTTACAAAAAACTTTAGAATGAAAACGTAAGAATTTCATTTTGGCCACTAAATAGTGTGATAAATATAATGAAAATATTTCATTGCATTAATGTCTGGCTTTTGTAACAGAGACGAAACATTGTGGTTAAAATAATGAGCATATATTATAAATGTAAGACTTTCATTATATACTCGATGGCTGATTTGTAGTGCTCGACCAACAGTCTTGATGTAGCAGGGTCGGTTGCTGCTACAAATTCTTTTTTTTTTTTTTTTCTTAAACGAACAAATTTAATTCTATTTACGATTATCATTTCATTAATAAAACAAATATTTATAGCCCGAATGAAGCTTTAAGTTGGCCCAAAAATAACAACTAAAGCTATGTACACACGGTTGTCAGATGTTACAATATTGTAAGATCTGGCAACATGCTGACAATGTAGTGACAATGAAAAATTGTCCCGCAGAAGTAAATTGTGTGTTCAGACGATCGTAAGAAAATCTTACAATTTCATTGTCAGACTATGGCCTGACAAATAATTCATCTGACAACAAAAATTGTCAGTTCACACGGTTGTCAGATTGTAAGATGAAAAAAATTGCCAGACATTTTGTAAGGCATTGCCACTTATGTATATCAACAACTATCTGCTTGGCAGTGTTGCCCATCAAACTTTTTTCTGACAATGATGCCATTGTCAGGTGCATTAATTTTATACATCTGACAATTACAACTCAGCTTACAATACCAGCCAATTATTTGTCAATGCCGACGAAGAGTGTTCTCACGATTGTCAGATGCCTGACAGCATTATCATCTTACAATTGATTGGCAATGGTTTTTCTGACAACGTTGTAAGTTAAAAATTGGCAGTTCACACGATTGTAATACATTTTCGGACAATTTTACTGGCAATATTGACAGATCTGACAACCGTGTGTACGTAGCTTAAGTCATAACATTAATGAGAAAACTCGTTATAACTACGAAAGTTTTGCTATCAGTGCGGCAGGAGTTGTTCGGAAGAAGAAAAGGAGAGGTCAGTACTACATCTCTTCTGCGAACTTTTTTGATTACAGAAGCGTAGTCTTAATTACGAATACTTCGATTTTGTTTTGAGAACCTAGGCCATTGATCACCACGTAGTGTACTCAAGGCTAATCACGCCTATACATTTACATACTAATCGTTCTATTTGTAGGGATCAGTGATCTCAGACCACTATTTTTGGTTTTGTGAGAAGCTCTGGCTGACTTTGCAAAACTTAAATAACCGGAGCTATAGCTCCTTGATTTCGGTATTTGACTATTTAAGCATAGCATGGGCCTCTTTTCTGGTCTTCAAGTGAACTGATTTAACAGCCACACTTAACCAAATATTTATTCTCTACCATTTGTTTGGCTAGTTGTTTGGATTATTTCTGAGTTTGTTGTTGGCTGGTTTAAAAATAACACTACAAAAACTTTGATCGTTTTCATGCTTTGAGAAATGTTAATTTGTAAGTATCGCCTTTGGCTTAAAAGCAACTAAAAGCTTCTCCTAATAAACAAACTTACCGTTGAAGTTTCAAAACATAACAAACAAATTTTTACAAACTTAGCTCGCAATAATATTAAGGCAAGAGAATTTGAACTGAAAATATTTTAAAAGTATGTTTATATAAAATTAACGTGAAGAAAAAATACTTTAGCAATAATTAATTGCGAAAAGATTAATTGAAATAAAGCGAAAAACACAAACTTTATATCTCAAAGAAACAAATGAATTCAAGGAAATGGGAAATGTTTCTCATTTTCAGCACAAGTTATTAAAAATATTTTGTGGTGAAGCGCGTGATTACATAAATAATAAACCACATAAATTTTCACTCACGCATGAAATGAACTAACGACAAGAGAAACAAAAAAGAAATTATTTTATAATTTATGTTTTGTGCTCTGTTACTGATTAGGGTGGCAAGATGGCATTTAAACACAATCTTGTCGAAAACTAACACGATTTAATTGTTTTCAAATCAAATAGTTAAACGAACACATATGTATTAACTTTGTTGTTGGTAATAGCAGTTAGTAAACAATTAAATTTATGGGAAGGAGTTTTTTTCGGCTTTAAAAACCAAAAAATGTTCTTTCTATGCAAAATTACCCGACATTTTGCAAATAACTTGATATATAAAAGGTTAGAATTTTTACAACTGGTTTTTAAATCGATCAGTATTTTTGATATAAAATTCTGATTTTGACTTGCAAGTTTTTATAAAGTTTTTTGCGACTTTGCACATTAGTTTAATAAACTCTGACGGTGAAGGCAACTGCTGAAGAGAAGTTAGCCAGAACACTCGGTAACTCAAGCACAGCACATCAACAGAAGCGCGTTATAAGTTTTTGCAAAATGATACAACTTTAAGTAATGGTTCGTAAGTGTAACAGTAGTAGAAAAAGAAAAGTTGAAGGTAGCATTATTAAAAATAATATATTAAAAAATAGTGGAAAGACATAAATAACAGGAAAAAATAAGAGCGTACCCGCAAAAAGCCGTCAGAGCAGGTAATCAGGAAAAAAAAAATTATATCCAACGTTTTCATTCTTAAATTAAATTTCTTTACATCGTATATATGTTCGTGATTGTAATCACGAACCTATATACCTGATCTTCATGGGAATGAAACCGTTTTGATCTTCATTCGTTAATGAAAAGTATAAATTTCGTTACGAAAGTTTCATTAATGGGAGGAACATTTTGCGTAGCACCACTTTATGATGTTTTACAATTTCATTAATGCTATGCAAATTCTTTCATTTAGGTTGCGAAAAACCTTTCCATGAAAATGTAAGATCTTCGTTATAGCAACTAAACCGTGGAGTAAATACAATGAAAATATTTCATTTTATTATTGTAAGAATTTCGTAAGAGCTACGAAACAATATGGGTAAAATAATGGGCATATTCTATTATATAATAGATGGTTGATTTCGTTATATTGTATATACTATTTCTTGTATGCAAGATATGAATTTTTTCGTGTTTGAAATGAAAGTATTTCTTATAACGGAAAAAATTTCATTCTGTTTATGATTGCTACTTCTTTAATGAAACAATATTCATACCTCGAAAAAAAGTCGAAAAAAAACGACAATATCATAACATTAATGTAAAAACTCGTTACATCTATAAAGTTTTTCTATCAATGTGATGAAAAAAATTTGCATATATCAGTTAAAGCAACTTTTTTTAAATCTTGGACCAGGGGATGATCTCTATATATGCTATTTTACTAGAAAATCAGACAGAACATCAAGAGCGTCCGGTTCCTCAATATTTATACCATTCATGAGTACAGATAAAGCAGCATTCTCACTGGGTTTTACGAGCGATAAAGGTTTCGGAAGCCAACACAACATAAGTCATGCAGCTTCCTAGAGTTTTCTCTGCCGCATCAAGCGAGGGACCCCTCTCTCTCTTTACCCGAAAAACAGAAATAAATAGAGCCTTGAAATACCTCTGAATTAATCTTGAACTCATTTGATAAAGTCGCTGAGGAAAAAAAACTTCCTTAAGCCTCAAGAAGTAGTTATTGCCTTTCTCGGATACTTTGCAGTTTGTGAGTTAGTACAGTATTGCTGAGCATATACGATATAAAATTTCATAGTAGTCAATCACATCATATTATCAGAATCTATAATTTCAACACTACTTTATTGGACCACCCATTGAACAGCTGATAACTGATGTTTATTTAGTTTGGTTCGAAATTTCATAGACTTACACCGGATCAACGCTTGTAAATTGCTGACTTCTTTTTTTCAATCAGAATAATAATGGTTCTGTTTATTCATTAATCGTTAAATTTCATTTAAAAATTTATTCTTTGGTGAAGCCCAATTTTATTTGAATGGGTATGCAAATAAACAGAATTTTCGCTTTTGGTGTGAGACTGATACACAAGATTTTGTTGAAATATCATTCCATCCACAGTAAAATATTTTTTGATGCACTTTATACAGTGATGGTTAAAATGTTGCTGTCAATAGCAAATTTTATTGGGACATTATTAGATTTTTGTTTTTACCTCAATCGGCTGGCATTATTCTTGCTGACATGTGAAAGCAGCAGGATGGAGCCACATGCCACACTGCAAAATGAATGTTAACAAATATGTACTTATTTATTGGAAGAAACGCTTACAAATAAATCGAAGTTATTTTCCTGTAAAATTTGCTATATTTTACCAGCATTTAATTTGGAACAACGATTATGGTTAGATGTATTTGTGTAAAAAATCTTGCGTTGAACATCATCATTCACACAAATACTATATTGTAAAACTAATCCAAAATAAAAAGTTAAAAAAAAAACTTCCTCGTAAAAGCAATCATTTTATGTTTTAAAGAATTCAAACCTTAGTTTTACTTTCTAATCACGATTTCGTAATAAACACTTTTCTAAACTAACAGTTTAATAGTGCCGAACAGTTTTGCAATGATTTGCTTAGGAGTAATCAATGCCCAGCGAAAACTTCTATTGCAAAGTAATGTGTTAAAATATTAATAAACATACTTTTTACTACTTCTACTTTGGCATTTTAAGTCATTATTTTGACATGGCGGTGTCGTTGGAGGTAAGTACTTACCATTCTCGCTTACGAGTAACTATTTCAAAGTGTCATTACAAAAGAGTCATTAAAAAATCTAATTGCTCATAAGTCCTTGATTTACGAGTTGGTGTCTATCGAAACTATCAAAATATTGATATACTAGATTTACCCGCTTTTATTATTTATTACTCAAACTCGTTTATTCAATTTTTATTGCATACGAGTATATTGTACATTTGCCAAGAATAACTACTTACATACGAACATGTACAACAGATATTAAGCAAGTCATTACTTAATTTATTATAAGTAATGCAGGCGGTAAATACTATGATAATGAAAAGTATGTTCTTAGGTAAGTGCAATACATTACCAAGTTTTCGCTGGGTGCTTATGAAGGTAAAATTTGGTCATGTATTGATGTGCTCGTTTTTCGTTAAACTTTGATGAAGAAAAATCCAAAGAAACGTTAAACACGTTTTTAGTGCTTTCCACAATATTCGATTGCAATCGTGGTTTTTATGTTTCAACTTGTTTTCTGTGCTATAGTGAAAAATTAAATTTAGAAAAATAAATAGTTTTAACATTTTTTACACACCGAATGGAATTGATTGAATTTCATTGGTTTTAAAACGTTTCTCTTAGCAATTGAGTGAAAAAATAAAACTGATTTTCTTTTTATTAAAGACGAATATTTTCTATGAGAACCAGGATGAACAAGAAAGATGTTTTAGAATTTTTAACATTTTTTTGCGCTTTAAATAAACATTTAAATAACGTGCTCTTTAGATTTCAAGTTGTCTGGTTTGAAGAGAAAGAGGAGCTTTAATTACAAAAAATGTCCATAACGTTCAGAACCCTAATTATGGGAGCGATTTGAAAAATAAGAAATATAAAAAAAAGAAAAAACAAAGAAGAAAACATAAAAAAGTAAAATACGAATTGATAACTTCCTGCTCGTTTTTGAAACAAATTAAAAATGTTTGCAACTGAATGAAAACGAAAGAAAGCACATATAAATCGTATTTTAATGGCATTCTAGCTCATCATAGCAGAACATACGAGTACGAGTACATAAGATAATTTTTTTTTTAACCACAACAAAATATGAATATTATAGTCATGGGCTGAAAAGTCTCGGGGCTAACACATAGATGGCGCTAGTTTTATTGCAGTCATATTTTTTCAGTTAATACTAACTTTCAAACGACAGCTGTTTCATGATATTCTATTCATTAGTTTGTGACTTATTGCGCTAAGAGTGACGCTACTTTTGTTATTTTCAAAACAATGGATCAAAAACAATTTCGTGTTTTAATTTTACACTGCTTCTTGACGGGGAAAAATACCGTTTAACCGAGGCAATGGCTTGAAAAGTGTTATGGGGACTCAGTTCCATCAGAAACAACATTAAAACATTGGCTTGCTGACTTCAAACGTGGTCGTAGAGACACCGAATATGCAGAACGCAGTGGATACCAGTAAACATTAAAAAAATCCACAAAACCATTTTGAATGATCGAAAAGTGAAATTGCATGAGTTAGCTGATATCAAAAGAACATGTTGGCTTTATATTGCATGAGCATTTGACTATGAGAAAGCTCTGTTCAAAGTGGGTGCCGCGTTTGCTCGCGATCTAAGCGTCTGTCAAAAAAGTAGAATCTGTGCAATTGTATGAGACCACATAGACGCGTACGACGGAAAAAGTAGGTTTACTTTCTATGCGTAATAAAAACTTTCAGTTGTTTTTGATAGCTATTTATTTTATTTTTTCAAAGCTATCGCCAAGAATACTTGTGCCATGGATTGTTATTTTATGTTTTTTTTAATGTTTTTATTTAAAAAATGCTTCAAATACAAAAAAAAAAAAATTATCGCATGAAGAGCGTTGCATGCAACTCGAGTTTAAAAAAGTGTAGAACACGTAAAAAGCGCAGCGCATATAACGCATGGTATCGATCTTCAGCTTTTTTTAACGAGTTGACATCTGAAAGCATTGATGGCACGTCTTTATTCACTTTGAGGACAAATATTCCTTTTTCAAAGTATATATGTCATATGTTTTTTTATATAACAATACATTTCTTTTAAAGATAAGTTTTTTCCCCATTTATATAAGTTGGCAAATACAAATTTTCACAACCAAAATCAATGTGTCTGGTTTTTCCAGCTGTCTAATTCTAATTGAGTGAAGTAAATTTTGTATGTATAAATAGGCGAAACAATATTGCAAACTAACCGAAAATTTACTCAATAAAAATTACATGTCTGAAAATGCTATAAACGGCTTTTATCACTTGATTTTTTACTAGTAAAAAAAAAGCAGAAGTAAGAGAAAAAAAAGTGTAAATGATAAAAATAAAAAATGTGTTCAAATCCAAATGGGTGCTGATGAGTAGTGTAGCGATTAGGAAACAGCTTGTTGTCCCCCAGCTAAAGATTTGATTATTATTTTTCTTATCTTCTTCAATCAAGAATTATTGATCACAGCAAATTTGTGTTGTAAAAAATCCTCCTTAAGAAAAACTTAAGAAAGGAAAAACTTGAACTAGAAACTTGATGTACAAAAATCTAATTTAAAAAAATGATTTTTATTGATTGACGTAATAAACCGCTAACATCACAAGTCAGTTTATCTTTTCTTGATTATTTTTTGTCAATTAAAATATTCCAACAGGCAATCTGCAAAAATATTTAAAGTACAAGATTTAAATCGCAACAGCCGAAATAAGCATTATTTGTCGCTTATATCTTGCAAAAATAAGAGAAACAAATTATTTACAATGTTAATGATTGAAGAAAAAAGATAACTTTTCCATTAATAAAAAATAATAATGTGAAATAACAACATCTTCATTTTCATTTTGCATTATTTTACACATGAACGGCGAAATATTTATGCAAAACGTTAATTATGTTATTATATCTGTAACGAGATATTCGTTGAAGGCAAATTAAATTAACGGCATCAAGAAAAAAATCTGCCAGCTATCAAACAAAAAAAAAAAAAAAAAAGAAATTATAAAAATAAAATTACTAGGACATACTACAGTGCCGAAGATGGGTGCAAAGAAACATATATTTTATGGATTAAAAGGCAGTATGATATATTTCGAGATGAATATTAAAAGCCATTTCATAAAAGTTAAGTAATTGATGAAAGAAAGGCAAATCTACAACTCGGTGCAAACAAACTTATTTCTTATTTTAAATACTTTAACTGCGATCAATATCTTTTCCAACCAATTTTTTAATTTTGGGTTTTGAAAGCTAAATGGGTTCTGAAAACAAAACAGATTGAAAAATAAAAATAAATAGAGTTTCATATTAAATTAAATAGAGTATCATATTAAAATTAACAAACTGATGAATTGTTTATAATATACACATCTGAAAATGATTGAAATTACTACCCAGCAACAGGACTAGAATGAACCCAAGTGGGCTGGCTTTACAATAGCTAAGCAGTTTGACACCCTTGTGTAAGAAATGGAAGCTGACTCTCACGTTGCTTGGGAAGTTCAAGCATTTAGAAAAACTAAATAGTATTAATCAACTAGTTCCACATACAAGAATGGCAGAGAGTTTGGGTCCATTATAAGCAGCGTTGTCAACTTTGAATTGCACTACAAGCCTTCAAATTCGATTAATAGAAATTTTATAGCGGTGTCTTGTAAAGAATTTATTGAAATATACGCAAATTTGCCAGAATTATAACATATAAAAGACGAAGTTTACCATGATCAATATTTAATGCAAACGTTTTGGAAAAACTATATAATTTATTTAATAATTTGGTAATTTCTCAATTACCACAACCGTAACAAATTCCCGAGCTATCATAAATACGAACTCCATTGTTCACAGGCTGCATTTGACAAACTTGGCTTGATCATGTAATAGCAAAACACTCTCTAAAAGCAGAAAATTTTATAAAAGGAAATGTTTCTTTTTATTTCAAGGTATGTATAATACACAACAGCAAGTTTGACTTTGTGCATGTAACTTGGTACGATTTTCACGCAAAATGAAACGTAAATACTTTGGACACTTCAATAAACTTTTTTCTTACATTAAAACAAAAAGTTCAGTTGAATTTTATTTAAATTTAAAAAACGCACCGAAAATTTTAAAAAAGCGGATCCCGCACTGACTAAAGAATTTGTCGCACACATAATGTTAAAAAGCACCAAAAACGGTGCGAAACGCACCGAATTGACAACGCTGATTATAAGGCAAAGTTGAGAGATAAAATGGTTCAAAACAAAAGAAATCTGCACATAAATACAGGAGGTCAGTCTTAAAATTTCTACCAAATGCACCTTGCCGTGCACTCACAGACCTGCCTTGCGGCCTTATCTGATGATGGACCAGTTCCACGGAGTGAATTATTCACGATTCACCAACGCCCCCATGTGACTTGCTAGGCTCACACAGGTACCAATTAATGCCATATGAGCAACTTCTTGCTAAGGAGTTCGGGCGTTCTAATCACTCATGTATGCAATTTCCCAGCAGTCAAGGCTTAATCAGTTGGTAGGCCGAAGCCCATTAGAAGCATCAGCCCTTAAACCAACTCACCCTTCAACCATCACCACTGGTGCCTTACAGTACAGGTATCTGTTGTAAAGGCAACAGACCCTCGGGAGTTTGCTAGTCCCCGAAAAAAGCCACTCCAAGCCCCCCCCCCCCCCTCCCCCACTCCTGTGTTTTAGGTTTCAACCACAGCCAGAACGTTTCAGCCAAGGTAGGCACCTCAACCATAATCAGCCCGGGTTGAACTACAACCTGAACCACCCGGGGGCCATGCTGATCCCCGTTCTGCCAATTTATACCCTTGGAAAGGGTTTCGAAAGCCAACACAACATAAGGCATGCGGCTTCCTAGAGTTTTATTTGCTACAACAAACGAGGGACCCCTTCCCCTCTATACCCTGAAAATAGAGTGCCCAAGTTAGGAATACTCCAAGGCAAAACCTGTTCCCCGGGGGGTGTACTCACAGACACGTAGTTACCAAAACTTATCCCATAAATGGCATTTACCTACATCACATACGGTAAATCTAAATTATTAGAAACATTCTTTAACCGCCTTCTAATAAATGACATGTTTTGGCATATTTTCCACTTAATGTAATCTTTTTTTTTTTAATTGAAATTCTAGTAATAAAAAAAGTATAAACAGCTGGTTTTCTATGTTTCTCAGCTGTCGAAATTTTATAGGAGCTACCCTAATCTTCAGTAGACTTTGACATATAGACAGCTTTCCGTGCTGAAATAGAAAACAAACTGTTTATAAGTTTTTGATTGGTACACAGAAAAAAATTTTTTTTTCAATTTAAGAAGTAAAGAACATTATAGAAAATCTTACATTGTTGTTAAATAAGCACTCAATACATCAAATGATTTTCCTGGTCCGAACATGTACTCAATTACTACTCCCGGTGTACTACGGTGTTAACACCTTATTTTTTTTTTCTTCAAAATTTTTTAGCTAAAGATCTTGATTGATTTTTTGTTTTTTAGAAAAAGGGTTTAACGGTATTTTATTTTCGATATTTCGATAACAATTTGTTATTATCCTCAGGAAAAAAATATTTTGATAACAAATTGTTATCGAAATATCGAAAATAAAATACCGTTAAACCTTTTTTATAAAAAACAAAAATCAAACAAGATCTTTAGCTGGAAAATTCAGAAGAAAAAAAAAAAGGTTTTAAGAAAGAATAATTATACAAAATTAATTAATAATAGTTTTTAGAAAAACAAAGCTTGCTCCCGAATTTTACCCTCATTAGTACGTTAAATAAACTTATTTATTATGATTGATTTTTGTTTTTTAAAAAAACAAAAATCAATCAAGATCTTTAGCTGGAAAATTTAGAAGAAGAAAAAAATATATAAACATGATCAAATGATACGAATATATATCTTAAAGCCAATGATGCATGTTCTCAAAAAAATGAATGTTACTGTAATTAAAATAATACTTTATAGTTTTAAGTATTCTAAAAATTATGGTGGTATTTCCTGTTATATGAACTAAACTATCTAACTAACTAAACATTCACTATTTATCATGATAAATGATGAAACTTGTTAAATATTCTTTAATGAAATGCCTAAATTCTTGCTTCGTTTTTCTTAAATTTTTGTTTAAATTTAACCCGACACCATTGACAGCCAGGGGTTCATGTACCCCAACGTAGCAATAGCAACAGACACATCAATAATTGTAAAACACAAGAAGCAATTAATTTATTTGCAAAAAGGACAACTCAATTCCAAACCAGACAAGATAGAGAAAATAATATTAAAAGGAAAATGTCTCATAAAATATTTTAAAAATTTATTTTTTTCATTGCCTGTCTTATTTAATTTAAAACTTTGTTCACTTTAAATAGAAGACTTAGAAAATTAATTTTTTTTACTAAAACTTTAAGTTGTTATATCATATTTTGTGAGCCTTTTTAAGCACTTGAAAATGAAAGTAAATATGTTTTGAGTTTCACTTTGATGATTTCATAGAAATCAAGAAGAAAAAAATAATTCTTAAAGAGAATTCAAAAATTTAAAGAAAACAGAAATGCTGTACGTAAAGTAAAGTACGAGGCAATTAAATGAAAAATCTTTTTAAAGAAACATTTTCTAGAATAACCAATATGAACGGCAACTTAATGATTTTGTGAACCAGCTGTGACTATTTGTTTATAGTTCATCTGAATTTCAAGGGCATCAAAATAGAAAATGTAGAAAATGAAAAAATTTATTTTCTTTTAATTAACAAAGATATTAATTTATTTAAATGATTATTTCAGATTAGTTTTTTGGGGTCTTGAGATATAATATTTAGATATAAAAAACCCGGTTTATTTTTTATTAGAAAATAGACATTTAAAAAACGGTTTTTATAAAACCAAAATCTACGGGTAAAGACTGGTGGGTAATAACAGTTCGATTACACTACTATGTAATATCAAGTTTAAATCGGGTTGTAGAAAGTATCTATATATTTACAAAAAAAAAAAAAAAAAAAAAAAAAAAAAAAAAAAAAAAACAAAGCGTGTATGCAGTAAATAACACATGGGTTAAAAAGTCCAGGGCCTAACAAAGAAAATACAGTTTTTTTTTTTTTTTTTTTTGGTTCATCAACGTAATCTCCAGCAAGAGCAACGCAATCACTTCAGTGCCGCTCTAACATTTCAATACCACTTTTGTAGAACGATTTATCTTTTGCCTTAAAATAGGCCTCAGTTTCAACAATAACATCTTCACTCGTGCGAAATTTCTTGCCGACCAGAATTTTTTGCGGGTCTGCGAATAGCTCGGTAGTCGCTGGGAGCCAAACCTGGCGAATACGGTAGAAGTGGGAACATCGATACCAATAAAAATTTCCAAAGTCTACTGATGATTAGAGTAGCTCCTATGAAATGTCGACATATAGATAGCTGGGAAACATAGAAAACAAGCTATTTAAAATTTTTTTTATTGGTATCAATGTTAGAAGCTAAAATAGTGAATAAAAAATTCAATTGTTTAAAATTTGTTAACTTTTTGCCTTGACTGAATTTGTTTAAAATTTCTTATTGAATATTTTGTATAAACTGTTTCCTAATCCTCTAATACTAACAAAATCTGATACAATTTGATTGTTATGGTAGCTTAAAATTGTCTCAAATTTGAATAATTCGCATTCAATTAAGGTTTTCTCATAACAAATATCTACAAACTAAACTACTATTGGCGTCATGTGCCAAATAAGTGTCAGATAATAATTTAGCAATTTATATCTTTTTCAGTTTATGCCAGTCATAATTTAATAACACAATAACCGGGTTTTCCAAGTGGCGATTGAATTTTATTATTTTCGACTTCTTCAATTAAATTTGAGGTATAAAAACTGACATAAAATAAAATAAGATTAATAATAAATCTATTTAACTACAATATGGATATATTTTAAGCATTAAAGAGTCCCAACTCAAAATACTTATTATTTTTTAAATTTTATCACGACACATACCTATACACATCTAATAGCAGCGAAAAATTCTTCATCAAATTTAATGTGTACCTGGAAGTAGGCTTATATGCCAAAGATAGCAACTCTTTCTTACTAAACTATTTCCTCCTCACATGATTATCAAGCGCAATGTTCCACTTGGTAGGTATCTTTGCTTTACATATATTAGCTTCTTTCACACTGTCCTAGAATCACATATAACGCATATGTACATGCTGTGAGCGTCAAATTAAAGTGTACACAAATTTTTCTTAAAATATTGTTTTTTATTTCAGTCTTTATATTTATGATAACATTTTACATTTAGGGATTTTAAATTAGTATTCAGTTTTCTACCTTATTCTAAACAAAACAGCAAAAAATATTTACAACAACAAAAGTTTTTCAACAAAAATAAAAAATAGTTCATTAGTTGATCAATCAATAGTTCAATAGTTCGTTAGTTGGTTTTTCTTTTGCTTTAATTACGACATTTACGGCCTTATGTATAATCAAAACCGTTATGCTAACTAACTAGATGCTAAGTTTTTTGTGTGTAAATTCCCATAAGGGAAAGATAGCAGCTAGTTAGCTAGCACAAGGTTTTTTATTGTACATAAGGCCGTTAGTCTTCTGAGCAACGATTCTACTAATTTTTTAAGTTATATCAGAAGAAATTTTCCAACATTCCACCATTATAACGGATTTCAGCATATCATTATTGTCTATTGTTTTTTTTCGGAATTTGCGGTCCAAATGTCAAATTTGGAGAAACCAAATGTTCAATTGGATTTGAGTCCAGTGATTAGAGAGGATGATCCACTAAATTGGAAGTGCGATACAGGAGCCATTCTTTTACTATATCTTATGAATGTTTGGCGTCGTTCTCCTACTGAAAAATAGAAGATCTTTCCAACCCCATTTTCTCCACACTGGGTGGCACTTTATTTTGCAAAATGTTCAGGTAGTCCATCTTAATCATTATAATTTCAATAAAAACCAAATTTCCAACTCCGCTTGCTGCTACACACCTTTACACCATCACCCAACCCTCACCATGCCTGACTGTGGTTAATAAATTTTGGTTAGCATATCCATTATATTTTGTTCTCCATATTTTAACTGGTTTTTTTCTGGGAAAATACCTCAAATTTACTAAATTTAAACTAAAAAGCACATTACTCTATAAAGAAACATCTTTATTTTTATACCTTTTGGAGTATTCTAGGCGTTTTTCTTATTTAGCTGGCGATATACGTGGTTTCTATCGCAGGAATCGATCATGTAGCCCGTTTTCGTGTAATGCTCGTCGTATTGTACTAGCACTTAAGATAGCTCCTGATGTTGCCGACATTTCCTTTGATATTTTAACGGCACTTTTAAAAGAACTTTTTTTACATTACGCACTGTAGGTCTTATTTCAGCATCTTTCAAAAGTTTTCGCCAGACCGGCCGTGGGCGATTTTTTATTACGGCATATTTTTCGTATTTATCTAAAATTTTTTTGCAGTATTGCGGCTTCTGTTTATAATAATTAGAACCAATTTCTCTGAAAGTTTTTTCTTCATTCCGAAGTTTTATTGCTGTCTTATATCACTAGAAATTTGTTTACCCATTCCAAAGCACATACAAATTTACTTCACACGAGGAGTTTTTACTCTGCCGATCACAATTAATTAACATAAAATAATACAAACTTTTCAGCATCTTTCAAAACAGCCATACTATGTTACATTCAATCACATGAATATAGATAAATACATATATTGCATAGAAATGCAATTGAACAGTGCATTAATATTGTTGAAGCCTTTTGCGAAAATGGGTATTAAAATCCAAATGCATTTCTGGCACTTCATGGTTTTTTGTAGCCATAAATTGAAGATATGGAGCTGCATGACACAGCCAGCAAACAAAACAAAGACTCTTTTGCGCCAGAAATTCAATGGACGTATTATGTCACATCATGGCGATGTTAATTTCTCCTTTGGGTATATTTAAAAGCGAAAGTGTATATCAGTCAGCCCAGAATAATTCAAGAGCTGAAGAATAAGATAGTACGACATATTAACAACAGGTACCTGTCATTGATAAATGGAGATAGAAAGATAGAACTATATAGCACATAATTACCATTCTGTCATATTAAAAAAATATTAAGACAATTCTCTGAAAACTTTTTGTTTACAACTCTCAAATTATTTGGAATTGAAACTAAAGCTAAATATTATTGCAATCATGTATTAGTAGAAGAAAAACTTGAATTTTGTAAACAAGTGTAACTTTTAAATTTAAATGCTTTAATAATACTAAGTTTTAAAATAAACACCTCCTTCAGCAAGAAACAATAATTAAATTAAAAAGGGACGAAGTCTTAGCACCAAGAAAGTTTAGTGGAATTGTCTAATACTGTTGTGTTTTATCTACAAAACTTTTCGTGCAACTTAACAATATAACCGTCCCCTTAAGCCATATTTTAAGTAGTAAAATATCTTCAGAAATACAAAACACGAACTCTTTCCACTTAAGTTCTTTTCTTTGCGATCATTTTAAGTTTTTAAACAATTTTGTTGTATTGTGTTTCCTATTAAGATTTGAATTAGATTTATGATTTACATTTCTTGCAAATAAGCATATAATTTTATTATCTAGAATGTACACATTTTATGAAATTGTGTAGGATATTCATTCTGCTTTAAATGTTAAAGGAATTATGAATATAAAAAGTTTCTTTTGTGTAAATGCGAGTGTGTGTGTGTGTGGTTTTCGCCACGTTAAAGTTTTGCTCATTTTGTTAAAATCTGTTTTTTTGTATTTGTTGCCTCAAAAGCAGCGGAATTATTTGATTTTCAAAGTTTTGGTATTATTTATTCAACAAGGCCAGAGGGAGCGAACTGCAAACAAATATTTATCGGTGCTTTGAATTTAGTTTTTTTTGTTTTTACATATATACTCTTATATTTGTGTTACTAAGGTGTTATGCGGCGAAAGATATGGTGCAATTCTGAACAAAGCTACAGTTTAAGTCTACAGAAAGAACAGATACAAAAAGCGTTCAATGTAAACGTTTAAAGCATTATGGGAAATTACGATTTTTCCTTCTCCTGCAAAATTGCAATTATGTTTGTTAGCGCATGTTTGTTGAGGGCATGTAGCCCTCAACTTCCATTACAGGGTGGGATATTGCCGCTTTTAATTACTCTGCGTGCTGACTTGTACTGATATACTCATATATGTTTTATGCTAGGGACACAACTGCAACAAACGACGAATTTCGCCCATCATGACGAATTCGCCGGCAAATATTCGTTGTATAAATTCGCCATTTAAAGCACATCAACGAACATTCTTTACATTCCGTGCAAAGAGAAAAAAATGCATATAAATACTAAGGGGCGATATTAAAAGTAAACCTATATATGTAAATCCCACCCAAAAAGGGGATTTTAAACAAATTATCTGAGTTACTTTATATTTTGAAAACATCTTCACATATATTTTACTAGATGGATTAATACACAGGCGGTTCGGAAACTTCTTAGCCTATCAATGAAAGAGAATAGTTAGTTTTTCAAAAATATTTTTGAAAAACTAAATTTTCCTGAAGAAGACACACAACAGAGTGTCGAAATATTGAAAAATAAAAACCATACTTTTTACCAAAACAAGAAGACCACTAGCTCAACAACAAATAACAATTCGAATTAAAAAAGGGTCGAAAAATTAGAAGCAAGCAAAAATATTTTTATTTTTCATTATAATCTCCTGAAACATCAATACACTTAGTCCAACGCTTTTCTAGCAATTCTATCCCTTGATTAAAATAGTTTTCCTCAAGGTCTTCAAAATAGTGGTTTACAACTGTAATTGCATCTTCATTTGAGGTAAAACGCTTGCCAGCAAGGACTTTTTTTTAGATTTGTTTGGGAAACCAAAGTCACTGGGAGCTAAGTCAGGAGAATAAGGTAGGTGATCAAGCAACTCGTACTTTAATTCATAGATTTTAGCCATTGTTAAAACACTTTTGTGCGCTGGTGCGTTCTCTTGATGAAAAATTATTTTTTTGTGTTGTAAGCAAGAACGTTTTTCTCGAATTTGTACATTTAAATGATTCAAAAGGTTGCAATAGTACTCTAAATTAATTGTTTTACCCTTTTGCAGATAATTAATCAATAAAATACCTTCGAAGTCCCAAAAAAAAAAAACCGTTGCCACAACCTTACTAGCCGATTGAATTGTTTTTGCCTTCTTTAGGGCACTTCCTACAGCTTCAGTCCATTGTTTGGATTGTTCTTTTGTCGCTGGAGTATAGTGGTGGACCCATGTCTCATCAACAAGCTTAAAACGATCCCAACAAGCTTGAGAACTGTTCATTCTTATGCGTTTTTGATCGACTGTTAAATAATGCGGCACCCATCTTGCAGAAAGCTTTTTCATCTGTAGTTCTTCATGCAAAATTAAATGGACTCGGTCATTTGAGCTGCCCATGATATTAGCTATTTCCCGCACTTTTATTCGTCAATCATTTAATACCATATCGTTTACTTGGCTACAATTTCTGTTGTTGTTGCTGTTTTTGGACATCCACTACGTGGTTCATCTTCAATACTTGTACGACTACGTTTAAATAGGCTAAGAAGTTCCGAACCGCACTCGTATAAATATATGAAATATTATTTCGTCAGCTGATACTGCACGTAGAAAGAAAATATGGTCGATGTGACAATATTCTAAGGGGAAAATACTATTGTTGAGCTATATGTTTGGACACAACCACATAATGTGGTTTTAATCTGAAATTTATTCGCAAAACTAAGTATAGCCAAGAACCAAAACTATACTCTATCATGATTAACACTGTTATTGTAAAAATTAAAATTTTACTGTCTTATCAAACCTTATAATATATTTTAATTTTCCTCCCATATTATTGAAAAATTGTAAATTCTTTTGTCACGATCAATCGTAATAATGTTGAACGTCATATTATATGATTACATAATACACACACATAATTGACTTCTGTAATTAAAACAAAACATTTCTTTTATTTATTTCATGTAAATATATTTTTTAAAAACTTGAAACCGGTGCATCTTTGTTCTGGGTCACATATACACCTGTAAAGAAAACCAATATATATTAAAACACTATATATATTCGTATATTCTTATACAAACCTTTTTGTTTTTAAAAGTCTATTTTTATGATGTTGCTATTTTCGCCAAATAATAAATGTTTGAATAACACATACACCAAGAAACTTAAAAAAACTATGTACATAAAGCAAATGTCAACGGCTTGCATAAAACGAACAATAGTTAGATTATTCTGTAAACAAACATGAGCTGCAGATAAATCCATTAACCAAACGTATGTTTTAGATTAATAGTCTATTGTTGTATATGACAGAACGTTTTGTTGTATTCAAAATGTTTTTTTTTATTATAGCATCTAACTATGTTTTAAAATGATAGGATTATAACATAGAAAAGCGAAAAGTTCAACACCAATATAATTAAAGTGGACTAAACTATATTAAAAAAGGTAATTCGCTGCTAGCGGCAACAAAACAAATTGTGACAGAGTACATACTAATGTTATTACAACAATATTCCAAATTGTCTTTTCTCTGCGTGTGGTTTGTTCGTTGTTTGCTGACGAAACAATTAGAAATAATTCTATTTCAACTATTGCTGAGTATGACGCACTTCGACCAACACTCTGATTGTGTGCATTTTCATGTGTTTCAATGTGTTTTATTTTTAGCGACGAGTTTTCGCGACCAAAAATCGATATTCATCGCAATTGTGTTCCTACTCCTAGCATTATGTTAAAACAATTATTCTAGTTTTCAAAATTTATTGATAATTATTTCAAAAACAAACATAAAAGAAAAGCTGTCAAATTATTAATATGTATGTCTTTTATATTTACACCAAAGCGAAATCTGCTCATTCGAGATTTCAAGCCAAATCTAGTAGATTTTGAGAAGATTTCCCATACAAAATGAAATCTACTTTATGAGTAGATTTCGACGAAATCTCCTGAAATCTACACAGTACTAAGCGATGCAACTGTGATTTCTTGCAAAAAGTACTTAAAAATACTACGCTGCATCAAAAATTGCACTATAATGTGGTGTATGCAGTCTCTGGGCACAAAAAATATACAATTTAATGTTGGTGTATTCAGTCTCTGATAATATTGTATTGTCAAACCCGCATGCATAAATTATTTTTGAGCAAATGAAATCTTGCTAGATGTCAAAAAACGGTGGTGTAAACGATATAGATTTCGTTGTAGATTTCAATTCAAATCTACTAGATTTTGAGTTGGTGTAAATGCGCTATTATATTAGTACTGTCAACGTTTATTTCTACACAGCAAGTTTTGGTATAAAAGCATTTTAAAATTGAAACGCTAATTGCACTTTATTGTTTTATACAATATTTTGTGTTCTTTCGTAAACGTAAAATATGTAACACTTTTTAAAAATCAGGTTAGCATTTGAAAATGTTTTCTAATCACATGTAACATTTTCTTTTTTACAAAAGAAACTGTTATTAATGCTATGAAATTATTATAGTTAATATATTCCAGTGTCACTATTAGCGTTCGTCCATTTTATGCTTGAATTAGAGTTTTGCTGCGTTCCCTCCTAAAATCCTCAAAGATATTTATTTGACTTACTCTAGGATTCTAAAATTATTGCTCACTTTTTCCCTTCTTTGCGCTATCTCCGACAAAGTATTGTTATTTTATTGCTATTGTTTTCATGACCACTTTGAATTTTCGTATAGAGTTTTAAGAGCATCAGCCCTTAACCCCTTGCTGAAGAGTTTGGACCTTCTAATCCCTACTGTACGCAGACAGTCAATGGAAGACAAGGCTTATGAGTAATATGCTGAAACCCATTAAAAGCATCAGCTCTTAAACAACTCACCCGTGCAATCATCACTCCTGGGATCTTTCATTACAACTATCTCTTGCAAGGCAACAGCACCTCGGGGCTTATTAGCCTCCGAAAATACAAGAACTTAAGAATCAAGTACAGTGTTTTGTGTTATGTCTGTCGACATAAATGTCGACATATATGACAGATAGTATAGGCTGACATGGACCAGGTATGATAATCGGTAGACTATTATCCTTAGGCGGTTCTGATACATAGGCACGCGTGCTCGAAGATTAACTCTTCCATTCAAAGATTTCTGTAGAATTTGTGCGGATGAGGAGGAAGTAAAGAGTACTAGCACTTTCGCTGCCAAGCTCTGCTGAGATACATACCACGCTCAGGAAACCTAACTAGACCAAATTGGACTGAAGTGGACTGGCTTTTAAATGGCTGACAGTCTATTAAACCTAACTTACTTTCGCAACAGTTTTTTAAAGGCTGTGTTGTTTTTGTATTTTAGTAGTTACTGCAATTTCAGTATTATGTACTGACGAGAACCTGATATTGTTCATTGAAAGTGTGAAATTTTGCCACATATGCAGCTGCATTTAATATAATAAGTTATGATATATACATATTTTTTCATTGAGAATACAATTTTTTTTTTTTTACAAATGTGACATTATTTTATTATGCTAACATTGTGTAAATAAAAAAAAAAATGTTTTTCACATTTAAATTAATTTTCTCCCAAATTTATATTCTCTTGACTTATTATTCACGAGATATGTTTTTGTCTATTGTACTGGAATTTATTAGCTGTGGCGGCTGTGGGGCTGAATACATCTGTGGCATAGACACATCCATAAAATACACATCTAATTTATTTGCACGTAGCAATAAACATTAGAATATTTAATATTATGTGCTGTTTACACAAATAAATTTAAAATATTTTGATAACAACTAGCTCACATTTCATTTTCGTCACATTCATTCATATATTAAAAAAAGGTGTTAATATACACACTTAAATACATACATATGTACAATGAAAATAAAATTACTTAAATCAAGCCTAAGAGGTATCAAAAGTGATGTAGTGTTCTGTTTCTCATCCTGTACACACGTATTTTGTTACTGCTATCCGCATGTTCATTATTTAAATTCCAATGAAACCAAATTGCACCGGAATAGGTAGCAAGTTGTGTACACGTGTTTTTTTTCTCCCTCTTTTTTTCACCGTTGTCAATATTGTCTGCATATATATGTCCATTATTAACTTCGTATGAATCCAAAATGCACCCGAATAGGTAGCAAGATGTGCACATGTGTATTTTTTTCTCCTTTTTCACCGTTGTCCGTGTTTTCTCTATATATGTTCACTATTAATTTATTTTCAATGCATTTCATTACCTTGTAGTATGGAAGGTGTTGGACTAAGTTTTGATAATCTGAGCAGTGTCGAAGGTATATACACTGGGCACTGATCAGTTTTAACTAATTTAATTCCAACATTCTAAATGCTGTAATAGAGTTTTAAATGCTGTAATAGAGTTTCCTTTGGTCGTTCATGTTATTATTGTTGAAGTTAAACCTTGACAAACACTACTCACTCTTTCCTCCTCATCATAACCTATTTTCCCAGTTCCAGTACAATGCACTGCATATGTAGGAGTCATCCCCTGAGTACTGGTCCAAGATAAAAAAAAGTACGGTAAGTATTTTTAAACTAGACTTACGCTTGGCTCAAGTACGGGTTATTCAAGCACTAATTACTTACTTTTAGACATACTTAATCACAAATTTGTACTTTAAATAAGCTACAAAAATTATTGATTTGAGAAAAACCGTTCAATCCCAATCTTAAAATTCACTTGGTTCAACAATTATGAAGTCGATTAAATCCCCAGTCCGTATAAAAATTTTAAAAGTGATTTCATGCTCAATCCGTACTTGCAATAAACTGAATAATAGATTCCATCTATTATTCTCAAAGAACAATTGAGTCTATGCTACTAATATTTATAACAATCAAAATTTATATACAGCTTGTTTTAGTGTGTCTTAGCTGTCTATATGTGAACATTTAATAGAAACTACCCTAATCATTAGTAGACTTGGAAAACTTCCAAAAATATTTTCAAACATTTACGTAGTGTTTATGGGACAGGCATATTTCATACAAATTTTCCAGACTTATCACTCATTCGTGTCCCATAAACACCACACTAGTTATATATTCCATTATTTCAAATAATTTAAGAGGAAAATACTCTAATACAATAATATTTCTCAAGCACAACATACGCCATTTATGTCGAACAACTTTTAATTCTTATATCTCAGTAAATCATTCATATAAATATCGTAATTTCTTTGGTTTTTTACTTAGTTTAAGAATCTTGCTTTTAAGTCGAGATTTTGTTCGTGACTCATGAATTGTATACTTATTTTAAAACATCACAGAATTGTTTTTTTAACCATCCCATTTTTGGCTTATTCTAAATACACTTGTGTGCAAGGCGACTTCATAACAGGCGAAATTGACAGCGCAGCAGATAACTTTTTTTAATTTTAATCTGTTTCAGATGTCAATGGCGTAATTAAAACAAATTTGAAAAAAAAAAAAAAATTAATTTAAAACAATTTTTAAAATTATGTATTTTATCTTGAGCGCCAGATACCATCCAGAATCCTCCCCAATCTAGCTGGCCATTTTCACGTTTTCAAGCATTATGATCCGAGACTTTAATTTTCACTAAATATTTAAAAGTTTCACGAAATAATTAAAAATTTGTCTTTTATTGTAAATTTTTTTTTTTATTATATTTTTTGAATTCCTTTTTGTGTTTATATTTTTCCCCTGACATTTGAAAAATATTTATTTTTTGTGGTGTTGTATCTATTGCTCTTGCATATACCTGTTATGAATTCGCCTTGCATGTGTGTTATTTGTACTTAAATTTTTTTTAGTATGACTCATATTAACAGCAAGTAGAAAAATGTGCGAGCTGTTTCTTGCTGTGTATCTACTCGTATCTATGTATGTATCTATGTTATTAAATTTGTATTTTTAATTCGATAAACGTGTAAAATATTGCTTTCAATGCTTACTTATCTAAATCAGTTTTTGTGATGATGGATATATATTTCTGCTTTAAGATTGGAAAGGGTTAATGGAAAGAGCTGTTACTAATTCAGCAGATAACAACTTTTCAGAAAACATAATTACATATTACAAAAGAAATTCTTACATGAAAATTGCTCTATTCACAAGCTCGTGCAAATGGTATTGCGTCATTATGAATGTTTGCATTTGCAAAAAGGCTAAGTATATTTTTACTCTACAGTAACAAACTACACAGCGACGCACTTGCTACACTTATGTGCGTATTCGGTACTTAAAATCAATAGTTTTTGTTTGCTCTATGTAAGCAATACTTAATTGTAAATTGCCTGCTGACAACCTGTAATTCCAGTCAATCGTATCATTGAGTAAGTTTTATGGACTGGTTTTGCCTTGGCGTATTCCTAACTTGGGCACTCTGTTTTTCAGGTATAGAGGGGAAGAGGTCTCTTATTGACTTATGCTGTCTTGGCTTCCAAAACCCTTACCAAGGGTATAAATTAGCAGAACGGGGATCAGCCTGGACCCGGGTGGCTCTGTTTGCAGTTCAACCCGGGCTGATCATGGTTGAGGAGCCTACCTTGGCTGAAACGTTCTGGCTGTGGTTGAAACCTAAAATGCAGGAAGGGGGTGTTAGTATCCTTGATAATTGCTCCGCATGGCTTTTGTCGGGGACTAACAAACTCCCGAGGGTCTGCTGCTTTTACAACAGATACCTGTACTGTGAGGAACCAGTGGTGATGGTTGACGGGTAAGTTAGTTTAACGGCTGATGCTACTAGTGGGCTTCGGCCTACCAACTCATTAAGCCTTGTCTGCCATTGATTGCTGGGAAATTGCATACAGAAAGGATTAGAAGGCCCGAACTCCTCAACAAATTTGCCCCCCCCCCCCCTACTACGACGATAGTATGTTTAGGCTACGACGATAGTATGGTTAGGTCCAACTATAATATGGTTGGTTGGATGTATGGTTGATTACATCATAAGAAACACCGTTTATGATGACAATAATAAGTTTATTTAGAAAACATACTTTTGTTGTACGTTAAAACATTAGATAAAATATATTTTGGTAAAAGTATTATTGTGTGTCAAAAATTTACTTAAATGCTAATACTAAAATTTATTTTGATATGAACAGGGAGTAAAAATAGAATTACATATCACATTTATGGTCAAATAAACTATAATTAAATCAATGATACACTGTTTTAACAATAATATACTATTTTATAGAGTATGTGCTAATGTTGATGTAACTGTATTTTAATTTGCTTTTTCTTTGAGTGTAGAGTTCTGCTATTAAACAAATACCAAAAATAAAATATCAAAGAATTTAAAAGCGCACACTTCTTTCATCCCTTTCACATTAAAAGTAATTTTTAAATGTGAAGTTTTAAACTTTTACTTGTGTCCGATTTTTTCCAGCTCACAGAAGGTTTGACCAAAATGCCTTTTATTATTCCTCTAATACATACATATTTTCCTTAAATCGCCTACTTAGGTATCTTTTTTGACATCCTTTGCTTTCCACGTGTTTTAAGGGGGTAAACAAACACAACTAATTGTACGTCATCAATTTATACGTCTTTATATTATTCATGTCACCCCCGATAATGATTTATGGGCTTTTTGTTTATTGCTTAGAAAGTAATTTCTTTGCATACTTTAGAAATTTTAAATTAAACACAATAAGTGATGCTTGCAAAGCTATTAGGGAAATTATTTGCAATCCATAAAACCACAAGATGACAGATCTGTGCAAATTAATCAAAACAAATTACTTTGTATGCAATTGTGGAAATGAATTCGTATTTCAAATGCAAAACAAGATAAATGATTTCTATTGAATAAACAACATTTTATTTAAAGTATATTGAGTTGTAATTATATTTTAATTTAGTGCAGTTTATTTGCATTTAAGAAAACTAAGTTTGATTTATGTTCAGCTGCACATTGGGGCAGAAGTAGATTACGCCTTATAAATTTTTTTTTTTTGCTGTCTTTCAAATAAAACTATGTGTACTGTGTAGATTTTAATGCGCTAAACTCAAATCTGCTTTTCTCCATCACGTAGCGACTTTTTTTATAAATCTGATTAATTTTACCCCAAAAATTAGTCGACTACTCAAAAAATAAATTTTACGGAACGATAAAAGGTTTGTAATGCATTTTTCGTCATTTTGCTTACTGAATGCGATGAAGCGTTCTCACCGCTTTCTACGGTCGGCTCATTTAGCCGACTGTAGAAATTGTAACTGTAACGTAAGTGTAGTAGCACTTATAGAATACTTAAAACCGTATCATATGTTTTTGACATAAACAAAAAACAAAAGTGCATGTGAAGAAAAGGTGTCCTGCTTATCAGTTTTATATTATTTGTTGAATTCACAAGCTCAGTCGTATCGTGTATCGATGTATTTGGAGAGACAATTTCAAACACAAAATTAAACTCACAAAAAATATATTTGAAAATTGTTTTTGCTTTAAAGTTTTGTGTTTGAAATTTTCTCTTCAAATACATCGATACACGATACGGCTGAGTTTGTGAATTCAGCAATTGATTGTTCAAGAAAATAATTAATTTTTCATCGTCCATATCCTTATATCAAATAAATTACAAATATAATATAATATAAAATAAAATAAAAGAAAATAAAATAAAATAAAATAAAATAAAATAAAATAAAATAAAATAAAATAAAATAAAATAAAATAAAATAAAATAAAATAAAATAAAATAAAATAAAATAAAATAAAATAAAATAAAATAAAATAAAATAAAATAAAATTAAATAAAATAAAATAAAATAAAATAAAATAAAATAAAATAAAATAAAATAAAATAAAATAAAATAAAATAAAATAAAATAAAATAAAATAAAATAAAATAAAATAAAATAAAAGCTGTTCATAGCAGTGAAAATTGTTTAAATGGTACCTAAAATTTCTAATATTTCCTTTTCTGTCTATATGTCCCAGCTACAGCTGGGAAATATAAAAAACAAGCTGTTTATAATTGGTACCAATGTTCGAAGCTAATATAGCGAATAAAACTTAAATATTTGAATTTTTGTTCTCTGCTTTTTAATACTTTCAAAAAAAAAAAAAAAAAAAAAAACAAATCGTAAAATTCAATTACTTATAATATATAACAATATTAATATATAACAATACTAAAATACTAGTTACATATAATTATTAGTTTATTATGCTTAAAAAATATTAAACATATTTTATTATTACATTTTCATTTCATCACAGACCTAAATTTAATACTGTATTACATTTATATCAGCATAACTCTATATTATGAACCAATTTTTAAAATTAATTTTATCGTTGGAAGATTGTGCTTGAGGAATAAATTTTTGGAAATCGGGCGAATAAATGTTATGATTACATATAATGTGACAGTAAATGTAAATTATATCCATTTTGCGTATTTTAAAGAAAAGTCTTAAATTTATTAAAATATATTATACCTATGTGTATACAAATATAACTACTTAAGTAGTTCAATTCTCAAATAAACATAAAGTACTAAAACAGGGTTTGCTGCCACTCACAATAATATATACCATCACTGACTACATTTGTCACGTAAACACGTAATGAAATTCTATTTTCCACAGGTTGAGCCGTTACGGTTATATTTCATTACAGTTGTGAAAAAGATTTATATCAGCACCTGCCTTGCGGCCTATATCTGATGATGGACCAGTTCCACGGAGTGAATTATTCAGGATTTACCAGCGTTCCCGTGTGGCTTACCAGGCTCACACAGGTAGCAATTCTTGCCATATGTTTGCAGCCATATGAACAACTTATTGTTAAGGAGTTCGAGCCTTCTAATCCCTCCTGTATGCAATTTCCAAGCAATCAATGGAAGACAAGGCTTAATGAGATGGTAGGCCGAAGCCCACTAAGAGCATCAGCCCTTAAACCAACTCACCCGTCAACCATCACCACTGGTTCCCTACAGTACAGGTATCTGTTGTATAAGCAACATATCCTCGGGAGATTGTTAGTCTCCGAAAAAAGCCACACACCAAACAATTATCAAGGACACTAACACTCCCTTCCTGCGTTTTAGGTTTTAACCACAGCCAGAACGTTACAGCCAAGGTAGGCACCTCAACCATGATCAGCCCGGGTCGAACCGCAAGCAGAACCACCTGAGAGCCATGCTGATCCCCGTTCTGCCAATTTATACCCTTGGTAACGGTTTCGGAAGCCAACACAATATAAGTCATGCGGCTTCCTCGATTTTTGTTTGCCGCATCAAACGAGGGACCCCTTCCCCTCTTTATCACGAAAAACGAAGTGCCAAAGTTAGGAATACGCCAAGGCAAAACTTGTTCTCCGGGGGGTATATTTCATTACAGTCAGATAAGCGTTTTCATGGTTTCTCCTATAACAAAAACGATGAGCCGTTTCGACTACATTTACATTTCTACATTTACGGTGGGCTAAATTCGCCTTAAGTCGTTGAATAGTTTTTGGGGTAAACTTAACCAGTTCTGTGAAAAAAACTCTACACTGTAAGAAATTAGTATAAAGGCATCCATATAATTAAATATTTGTCGTTTATTATGCATATTGCCCTATAGTACACGCAGTAGAACTTTTACAAATACTAACTCATTTATTTCGACTTCAAGGCGATGCGTTTTCAACACAACAGTCACTTTTAGCAAAATTTATTAATTTACTGGTTACTAATGTTTTGTTGGAGCCATCAAAACTTTTGATTGAATCGTTTTCAATTGTTATATTTAATATTTGCAACACAATATGTATGCCTCTATCCTAAAATAAACTCCTCATTGTAAATCACTTTGATTTAGATAAAAGAAAAATCTTTATGCTGATTTTTTAAATTGGCATTTAAATGCTTTTGATCCATTATGTTTTGCATTTATGCATATATTAACTCACTAATAATTATAAAGAAGATTGCATGTTGAAAGTGATTTTAGAAATATTATGAAAATTATATAATTAATAATGATAAATTATTAATGAAATTAACTTTCAATTAAGAAGCTTCTAGTAAACTTAATTTTCTATGTTTCCTGATTTTCTGTTAGTAAATAAATACACATGTGCAAATCTATATGACAATTAAAGAGACTCCCAAAAGAAATTATTTTTATTGAATCATATATTACGAGAAATCTATTTAGAGATTTTTTAAATTTTATAGCATACACTTGATATAAAGCAGTAAATTGGAATATTTTTATATATTATTACCTTCTTCTAAAATTATTTCCTTCGAATGTTCGCAGTTAAATTCTCAATCTCTTTTGCCAACACTTTAACCAGTATCTCCTGAATTATGCGCCTGCATTTGCAATCACTGCATACATACGAATATTTTATACTCATTTCGAACCTCAAATTCATTAAAGGAATGTTTTTTTGAAATGTTTTTTCTTTGCCAACAAAAAGTTAATCAATAATTTCAAAAGCAATTGTACGAGTATGATCATCAAAATATAAGACTGGCCAACATTTACGTGCGATCTTATGGGACAAGACCTTAAAGGTCAAATTATAGAGTATAGTACAGCTAATACTGCATTTACACATAAAAGTAACTTACACAGAAAAAATTATAGTAAAAATAAAATCAAAAAAATTTTTGTCTGAAAAAATAATTTGTGTGCATATACATAAATATCAAAAACATAACTTTGGATATCGCATTTTGTTGTTGTTTAAAAAAATAGTTGTTTTGGATCAATAATAATGTTTTTAAACTTTCGTTTAAATCCACGAATTTCTTTACAGGTCCGCATTCAAACAATTTATTAATTGATTCAACGAATTTCGTTATTGAACACGAAAAAAAAAATTTTTTTTTCTGTGTTACAGTAAGTTTAGTGTACAATTAATATCGAAAATGTCGGCAAATTCTCGAATGTCTCGCAACTTTACATAGGTAAGTGCAAGTTCATTTTTAAAATGTCGTCACAGCGTAAAAATCGATTAAAAATTGCTTTAAGTTTGTATTTAAATATGTTAATTATACAAAAATGAAAGCGAAATTTATTTAACAATTTCTTGTTCATATATTTTTTTTATTTTGTATTTGATGAAAAATATTTTATTTAAAATAATATTTGATGAAATAAATATGGATCAAGTATTGTCGTTTTGTCCTTATTGGAAAAGTTCAGAAAAACATATTTGCCTGAAATGATCTTTTTCAAAAAAACATGTTATTTATGTTTAGTACTGCTATTGAAATATGTTGCTATATAGCTATGTTATTTCTTTATTTTTCTTGTTATATAAATATATTAAAAATCAGCTATAAACAATATTTTTAATTTAATAATTAATATCAATTTCATTTAAAACTCATTTTCGGCAACACTGTTTTATTATTTGTCATTTTACTTACTGTAAGTATCCAAAATTTTCTTACAACTGAATTTGATTGTAAGTAAGAAAAATGCAAGTTTGAGTGCATTGACTTTTTCGAACTTGGAAATAAGTATAAATTATTGAAAGAGTTAAATTAATGGGTTTCGAATTATCAAGAGATGACTGTACGCCCTTAACACCTTGAAAACAAGGAGATGAAGTTTTTGGTTTGGGAAATTAGACTTAAAATATTTCTGTGCAGATATTTATTTTAGATCGACCATAAGTTCGTCACATGAGTAATTATCTCCCCTGCCAACTAGCGTAATTAATATTTAAACTTTGTTTTAGCTTTATTTTCGAACGCATATTTTCAACTAGGAAATAATAGATACAGCAATAGAATTAAGTGCAAGAGCAAAAATAATCGTTCAAAATTTTGCCCGATAGTGAATTCTGCGAATCCTATTCAGACATTGCCATGATAGTCAGGCAAAAATGTTCAATTTAAAGAAGCAGTTACAAAGTGATAGCTAAACACAATCCAATGAGATTTTCACAGATATTATTTTTAACATGCTTATATTAGCTTCACTTGTATGGCTGTAGTTTTCACAACTGTTACATACAGTTCGGCTATAGAAAAGAGAAAAATTGCAGTCGACATATTGGTTCCGGGATTGCCACTGAGAAGTTAGCGGATTTTGATATCTTTCGGAAACTCCCAAAAAAGCTCGTTGACTAACCGAATCGGATCTACCGATTTTTCCCAGTTTTCGGCCGGT
Source organism: Thecocarcelia acutangulata (assembly GCA_914767995.1). Classification (NCBI taxonomy): domain Eukaryota; kingdom Metazoa; phylum Arthropoda; class Insecta; order Diptera; family Tachinidae; genus Thecocarcelia; species Thecocarcelia acutangulata. Next base: position 161,938,187 of record OU612094.1, on the reverse strand, counting down.
TTTTTACCCTTTTTGCCCGTTTTATTTTTTACTTTTTACCGATTTTGCGCGGTTTTTGTGCAACGCAGTAGTGCTTTTCAATGTTTCTTGTCGGTTTTTAGTATCTAAACAGCTATTACATATATGAACATCTGGAGCAGTTATTAACACGTTTAGTTTCAATTGCATGTTTGTATGGTGGTAATTCCCGCGTCCATTGTTGTATGAGCGATTATTTATAGGGAGAGATAAGAACATTATTACTCATACGCATAATCATATACGCTTTCATAGTACATCAAACTAAAAAAAATTAAAAAATACTCATATAGTTTTCTTCTAAATTTTCCAGCTAAAGATCTTGATTGATTTTTGTTTTTATAAAAAAGGTTTAACGGTATTTTATTTTCAATATTTCGATAACAATTTGTTATCATCATCAGGAAAATTAATTTTAAAATACCGTTAAACCTTTTTTATAAAAACAAAAATCAATCAAGATCTTTAGCTGGAAAATTTAGAAGAAAACAATATAAACAAGATCAAATAATACGAATATTTAATACTCATATAGTTTAAAATAAAACTACAGAGCACGCTTCCATATCTAAGTGAAAAGTAAGAAATAATTTTGAAAATATTCTTTTATTTATTACAATAGTGAAAACTTTTAATTATTGGTTCGACATCGAAGCGTGTTTTTAGTTTTTTTTAACTAAATTTATTTAGTAAAAGGCGGTTCAACCAAAACGCACGATGTTAATCCTTAGTAATACTTTTTTTTTAACTTGGATCAGTACTCAGGGCAGGTAACTTATTCTACATGCAGAGCGTAGGGCTGAAAAACGAATTCTCTCTATTCGAGTCTGTACAATCGACCACAAATGAATGAGCTCTGAACGATGCACGCGTGCTGCGTAAAAAAATTTATGAATTTCAGGAACAAGGTCCCTAATCTCGTATAATTTAAATAAGAGGTCAATTACAAATAGGCCATCAATTTTAAATATGCCACCCCAGCAGTCAAACACCATTTCCCCAGGAAAAAAAAGTAACGTATTTTTTTTTTATTTGTTTCGATATTTCGCTAACAAATAAAAAAAAAATACGTTACTTTTTTATAAAAAAAACAACAAAAGATCTTAAGCTGCAAAAATTTTAATAATTTAACATAAAAGAAGATCAAATAATAGTAGGATAAAATTGATGTTGGAATTAAATTAGTTAAAACTGATCAGTGCCCAGTTTACTCGTATATACCTTCGACACTGCTCAGATTAGCAAAATTTAGTCCAACATCTTCCACACTACAAGGTAACGAAGTTGTATTTAAAGGTGATTGCTGTTACATGGAATTTTAAAGGACTTCGTCCTAATTTAGTTCACAAAACTTATACAAAAATGGCAATGTACTTCATATATACAGGTCATCCCCTATGTACTGATCCAAGATAAAAAAAATCTGTTTATGGGCAAAGAAAAGAGAAGGACGTAGAAGGTGAAGGCTTGGTTTTGAATCAGCAAAAGAAATTTCGAGCTTAATTGTCTACTCAATAAATCTTAAGGGAATAAAAATATTAATTTCAATCGCTATTTTTGTGAGTATCGTGCAACTTTACAGAAACTAAATAAGTACGGCGTCTTTGTGACACCTTTTTTTTTGCTGACAAAGTAAAAACTTGGGAAAACACCTATAACAATATTTTATTGGCTCAAAAACATCTTTGGTTCAAGCAATATTTTTCGTCTTGGTGAAAAAATGGTACAAAGTACTTGACATGAAAAATAAAATATTTTTGCAATAAACAAATAAAGTCGTGTCGTTCATTTAACATGTCTGGAAAACTCATTTAGCCATATATTCATCTCTCCCTTTTTGTGTCTTTTTATTTTATTATTTTTAATATTTTTGGTTAAAGCACTGCTGTCTAGCGTGATAAATCAGAAAGTTTTTTTTTCGGGGTTTTTATGCTGTGTCGAATGTGTGCTTTGGAATACCAAGACAACGCGTGGACAGAATTACAAATATATGGAAACAAGCTTTCCCACATGCATACGCACTTATATACATTTATTGATTAATAAATATCTAAATATTTACAAAAGGTTGAATATTTTTTTATATTTTACCTTTTTTCTGAGTTTTGTGGGTTCGCAGATTTTCATGTATCAAAATAACCCTGTGATTTGTTTACCATATTTTTAAGCCATTTAAATTAAACTGAAACTTTGTTTTAAGTAAAAATTTAAAAACATATTATAAAATGGATTCCGATAGGCCGATTTTTATTCCATTTTCCCGTTTCTAAGGACAATACATTTTAGTAGAAAAAGAGAACACCACACGCTGCTGTAGTGATTTATTGAGGTAAATTGCTGGCTTTCATATGAAATGCTTTATTCAAGACCAAATTTATTAAATTGAAAGTTTTGGAATCAAGCGTATTCATATTAACTGAGCTAAGACGCTGAGTTTTTATTGCAAATTTGAACTCATAAATTAGCCACTTTAAAATATTGTTTCAGTTATTTAGTTCTTTTATTTTTAGCGGCTGGTGACTATAACGCCAAGCACACTTTTTGGGGATCACGTTTAATTTCTCCGAAAGGCCGTGTGCTTTTCGAAACAGTTTCCAAACTGGGCTTAGATGTGATTTCAAGCGGACATCCCACTTATTGGCCCTCAGACCGACGAAAGATCCCAGATGTTATAGATTTTGGAGTTGCAAAAAATTTTCCTTTAGAAGGGATGCAAGTAGAGTCTTCATTAGATTTGTCATCGGACCACTCACCCACTATAATATCTGTTTCATTCCCCCAGGAGGTTGGCTCCCCGTTTAGTGACTTGACGTTCGCCATCACTAGAGTTAATTGGCTAAAATATAAGAAATATTTGAGTACTCATTGTACAGAAAATATTGCCTTGAGAACCCCTGAGGATGTTGATATATCAATTAAAGATTTTTCTGAAGACCTTAAACTGGCCGTACAACATGCTACCACTACCCATACGAGTTTCAGAAATGAGAACAATAGAACTTATTCGTCTGAAATTGAGCTACTTTTGTCAGAAAAAAGAAGAGTTAGAAGAGAGTGGCAACTTCGAAGGTCTCCCCAGCTTAAAAGCAGGCTACGGGAGTGCATAACTCAATTAAGAAATCTGCTTGAAATCCAAAGAATGGCTTCCCTCAAAAATTATCTAGAAGGTCTTGATGGTAGCCCGCAAACCGACTATTCTCTATGGAAAGCGACAAAAGGTCTGAAAAGACCCGTAATAGGTAAGCCACCTTTGCGAACTTCATCTGGCGACTGGGCAAGAAGTGATTCTGAAAAAGGGATGGTGTATGTTAATCATTTGAAAAACGTTTTTACTGCAAATGATACAGTGGATGATGTAGCTGAATTGCCGCCATATGCTGTTAGACCGCCTGTGCGTTTGAGACTTAGTTTCCAAGATGTCGAAAACGTTATAAATAAAGTAAACTCAAAAAAAGCTCCAGGTTTTGACAAAATTACTGGCAAAATGCTAGTACAGTTACCTCGTGTTGCTAGAAGAATTCTTCTTTTCATTTTTAACGCTATTTTGCGCCTAGAATACTATCCTGCAGAGTGGAAGGTGTCTATGGTTACTATGATACCCAAGCCAGGGAAGGATCCCACTAAAGTAGAGTCATATAGACCAATAAGTCTACTGCCAACAATTTCAAAACTTTTCGAAAAATTGTTAATGGCGAAGTTGACTCCAATACTGAATGATGTAGGATGCATCCCTGATCATCAATTTGGTTTTCGGGCTAAACACAGCACCATTGAACAAACGCATAGACTAGTTAATGTTATAAGAAAGACTTTTGAGGATAAAAAGTATTGCTCAGCTCTATTCATTGATGTTTCCCAAGCTTTTGATAAAGTGTGGCACGAGGGATTAATGTACAAAATAAAGTTGAACTTGCCTGCAAACACTCACAAGCTTCTGGAAAGCTATTTATGCGGCCGGTAGTTTGTTATCAGAGAAGGCGACTTTATAAGCCCAACACAGCCAATCGAGGCAGGAGTTCCCCAAGGTAGCATTCTGGGACCCACTTTATATTTAATTTACACTTCTGACATGCCAACCAGATCTGGTATTCACACTTCAACTTTTGCAGATGACACAGCATTCTGCAGCGTACATGAAAACCATCAAGTAGCTTCGCGAAATTTGCAGGAGTATATTTCAATATTAGAGATGTGGTTAAAACTTTGGAAAATTAAAGTTAATGAACAAAAGTGTACTCACGTTACATTCACACTGCGTAGACAAACATGTTCACCTATCCAAATTAACAATTTACCTATTCCGCAGCAAAGTGAAGTCAAGTACCTTGGTATTCATCTCGACCGTAGGTTAACGTGGAAGTCTCACATAGATGCGAAAGTTACTCAGTTAAAGTTAAAAGCAGCGCAACTGAATTGGCTTATGGGCAGAAATTCGACATTGAAGCTGGATTGCAAACTTTTGTTATACAACGCAATACTAAAGCCTATATGGCGCTACGGAATTCAATTATGGGGCACCGCCTCAGCGTCAAACATTGAAAAAATTCAAAGGCGACAAAACAAAATTCTTCGAACAATTACTGCAGCACCATGGTACGTAAAAAACTCCCGAATTCACAAGGATCTGTGTGTTCCACTGGTAAAAGATGAGTTTTCAAAGCATGCGACAAGGTATGTCAGCAAATTGGAACTTCACCCAAACCCTCTCGCATGAAACATACTTAATTTCAGTGGTCACACTCGGTTGAAAAGAAGGGATACCGTTGCCACCATCAGAGTGTTAAGTAGGTGATTCTACCGATATAATTGGCGCAAAATAAAACTTTTTGTCTAGCATTGGCTGGACATAGTTAATTTATTATATTTAGTATTAAGATTTGAATACTTATTGTTAGTTCACATTGTGAAGATTCAATAAATAAATAAAAGCTAAAAAAAAAAAAAAAAAGTTATTTATTTCTGAGACTGACCAGAAAGCCGTTTTTTTGTGTGCAATTAAGAAAATTTTGCGTAGAAAAAAGTCGTCAACGAAAGCCCGTTTTTTTAAATTAAATTTTTGATTTGTACAACGGGTTATAGTTCAAGTTTTTTCCTTTCTTAAGTTTTTTTCTTAAGAAGGATTTTTTACAATACAAATCTGCTGTGATCAATAATTTTTGATTGAAAAACTCGTTTGAATCGATTGAAAACTCGTTTTATTTGTGGAGGAAGTGATGCATACATAAGAACACTGAAATGGGAAAAATTTAGTGGCCATAGTGCTGTTCTAGACAAACAGTGAATTTATAATTATCGAACTTTTTTTTTTTTTTTTTTTTTTGCTTAATTCAAATGAGAGTTAAGAAAAAATTTTACTGTAGTATTATTCCCATTAGCTTTAAAGACCGTTCTGAAAACCTGATAGTATTATGTATTCAATATTAAAATACACATTATTAAAATAAGTTTTGTTTTTTTATTTAAGTTTTGTTTTTTTATTTTACATTATTAAAATATTTCGCAAACATTAAAAGAAACGACAATTTTTGGGATTTCTACAAAAATACAGGGGCAGGCACTTTTATGATAAGTATTTTAGGTGGATAGATTCCACTCTTTTTAATTATATTAACTAAATAATTTGATTATCGTTAACTATAATAATTGTCCCTAAATACTCACTGTTTTTTCTCTTGATTAAGAAAACAAATTTGTTTTAAATTCTTAATTTTTGGAAATTTTTGAATGTTTGAGAATATCTTTCAAAAACGTCCAAAGTCTACTGATGATTAGGGTAGCTCCTATGAAATGTCGACATATAGATAGCTGCTGGGAAACATAGAAAACAAGCTATTTATACTTTTATGTTTATATATGTTTTCAGCCATTTGTTCGCCACGGCAATAACTAATTAAAAGTCGATGCTTCATTATCTTTGGTTTATACCATAAAGCATACCAAACAGTAACGTTCTATGAATGTAAAAGTAATTCAATAAAAGCTTGTCTGTTATTAAGTTTGCTAATTTACGTGCACGTTTAACCCAAAAATATGTTTCACCGGAGAACATAATTCGAAATTTAGTATCAATATATGTACTTATATACGAATATACATATGTATATTGAAAAACAAAATCATTATATTCATAAAAATTTCAACAAATTTCAAGCATTGCTCTGGTGTAAGTCTATCCGTAAAGAAGTATCACATCAAACTCAACAAAATATAATTATCAGCTGTTAAACGGCTGGTGAAATAAAGCAGGGAAGCCAACTCAAAGTTGTGAACTCGAAACATAATAAGCCTGAATAACAACCCGTTGCTCAGATATGCATCTTTGCATGGTTCAAATTGAGTTAGTCTGAAATTGAGAAATGTCAAATGAAATGTAGAAAAGGCCTGACGTTTAGGTGTTTTTCACATTCAACATCGGCCCTTAAAATTTGACCACCCGATGTATGTATTTAATATTCTCTTACTAAATCTTAATTTTCATCCCATAATTCGAAAATTTCCATAATAATTCATCTTGTTAATCAAACCACAAGTAAATTGATTTCTTGTGGTAAATGTCAATCACTATAAATTGTGGCCAGAAATTGTATATACTATTTGAAAATAAATAATGAAGAGATAAGAAGACAATCGAATTATCCACAAGAAATTTTTTTAAACATGGAATTTGTAAAAACACTTGTATAATTTTTAACATAAATGATAGAATAATACCATTATAGATTACGACAACCAGCACACAAAAAATTGTATTTAGAAAAAATGTTTTTTGGCTCCAATTTGATAAATATGCACCCTATTGCAAAAATAAGCAAAATTTTGTTGATACAATTTTGCTTTCTTTTGCGATAGGACGCATATTTACCAATTTAGAGCCAACAACATTTTTTCATAAAATTTTTAGTTGATACCAAATTTTGCTTATTTTTGAGATCGTCACACTCGACGACACTTATCGTCTAATATAATATAATGTTTGCTTTCAAAAGTTTTAGGTTGTACTATGTAGACATCGTCTTCTAGATTCCTATCAACAAAGGCAAGTTTTTTTTGTTTGTTATAATTTACATTGATTTTTGATGTTTATTCGTGTTGTCCATGCCAAAAAAAAAAAAAAAAAAAAAAAAAAAAAAAAAAATATATATATATATATATATATATATATATATATATATATATATATATATATATATATATATATATATATATATATATATATATATATATATATATATATATATATATATATATATATATATATATATATATATATATATATATATATATATATATATATATATATATATATATATATATATATATATATATATCCGTCCGTCTGTCGGTCGTTGAAACACCGTTTCTGAGAAAACCATTAGACATAGAAACTTTTTTCTTTCATCATTCTATTACCCCATCGTGCCATGTGTTTGCTATTGAAATTCAGTAATATCAGTTCACGCATAGCTGAGATATATTCAAAATTCCGAAAAAATCCACTATTTTTTGAAATTTAGTATCAAAATTTTTGAAAAAAAATGTTTTGTTTTGTTTGATATCGGTCCATATATACCCGAGATATAGCCTAAACCGGGTTGTTCATGAAAATGTCGCGTGAGCGAACTTAAACAACTTTTTTTTTTTTTTTTTTTTTTGCTTAAAAGCAGTTTTGGTAATAAAAGAAGGTTATATAAATATGGAAAATGAAAATTTCCGATATCGGTACATACATATATACGAGAGATATAGTCTAAACATATTTTTCCGAGAAAAAATTTTTTTTCTTTAAAGGCAGTTCTGGCTATAATAAAAGGTTAATAAAATGCACAAAATGAACATTTCCGACATCGGTCTACAATGGATTTTTTTTTGCTTAAAAGCAGTTCCGATTATAGAAGGAGGTTAGTAAAATACAGAAAAAGAAAGTTTTCGATATCGGTCCATATACATATACCCGAGATATAGAATAAACCGATTTTTCGAAGAACATTTTTTTTTTGTTTTTGCTGAAAAGGAATTCTCGTTATAAAAGAAGGTTACTATAATACAGAAAATGGAAAATTCCGTTATCGGTTCATATATAACCCAGATATAGCCTAAACAAATTTTGCTAAGAAAATTTCCATGGTCGATTTCGTTTCTGGCATGGTGATTACAAGGCAAATTTATTTTTTTCTCGATATCGATTCATATATGTATATCCGAGCATATTTAGTTCAAATATGTAATATATACTACACATATACGTGACTATCGTGAAGGGTATTTTAAATTCAACCCAGCCCAACCCAGTATACTCACACTACACTCTTACTTGTTATTTATATTATTATTGACGCTTGCAACAATACCTGATGTCTAATTCAAAACTGAAACTCTTAACGTAACTTGTCAATTTTTATTTATTTGTAAAGCATTATTCAAGGCAAACTTTCTTGATCTACTAACTCAAAATAAAAAAAAAAATATACGGTAATATTTTATGTCCTTATTGGAATACCTATTAACGAGATAAACGGATAAACCAGATAATAGTAAAAGCTTAACATTTTTTATTTTGTTTTGAGTAAAACTTAAACAATATATTCATGGAAACGCTTTTCTATTGTGGTGAATTGCAGCGATATTAAATAAATTTGGTTTTTCAAATTCATGGAGCATATTTCCAGTAATTAAGCAGTTTATAATTTGTTGTCAAATCAATACATATGATCATACAAGAGCACATTAATATTTGTTTTATTTTTTAATAAACGACATATCTTTGTATTTTTCATATATATCTTGTATTAATCCGTTTAAAAACCAAAAATGTTAAACATTTGACTTTAAATGCTACGGCACTACGTTATTACTATATTGCCATCTTTTAAAACCCCCACAATCTATTCAAATCTTCCAACATATAACGAAATTTATCTATAAAAAAAGCTATAACACTATCCAAAGTTCACAGAAATGTTAACTTCCTTATCTTACGTTTCTATGTTTTTAAGAGGTTTATGTAAATATTACTGTTAATATTAATGCTAAATAGCATTACTGTAGTACATGCGCCATTACAATTTACTCTCCTCGTCATATTGTTTTGCTCGACTTGTTCGTAAACGAAAACACGTGTTCATACTTTTAGAATTAAAACACACATATTTCATACAAATGAGTGTAAAAGCGTAAACATATGTAAAAAAGTAAACATATGTTTGTATGTATGTTCTTTGGTGTGAGTTTCAGTATAAAAGTCTTAACACAATGCAACGATAATGTACTGCGGTGCGATTTTTCATACGATTTTGAAGTACAAAATCGCACTGCGGAGCGGCATAAAATTAAATTTGATTTTTATGTAAATCATTAATAAGTGAACTTTTAGTTATATACATATGTACGATATTAACTAAGTAGTTGTGAGTTCGAGTCCAACTTCAGTCAAGAAGAATGATTATTTTTAAGTATAACAATAATTGCTGTGAAACAATAAGACCAAAGAAGAACAGAAAAATAATTGAATACCATATAGCTGGGGGACAACCAGCTGTTTCGTAGTCGCTAGCCTACTCATCAGCACCCACTGAGATTTGAACTCGGGATGTTTTACTTCAATTTAATAAAAGTTCGGTAATGCGAATTTAATAAAAGTTCGGTAGAGCGACTCAAGTTGTATGGAAACGAAATTCATGCAAGGTGTGCCCCTTAAAATAAACATTAGTATTTTTTATGTTTACAGCTAAAATATTTGGGTTCTAGCTTTGACCTCTCGTGAGCTGGAAAATTTTGAAAAAGGGTCTATTTTTGTATGTTTTGTCAATTTGAGAATCTGTCTTCTTCCCAAAATATACGATATGGATATCATAAGAAAGGGGTTTTTAAGGCGCGTCCAACTATATATACAATTTTTCCAAGGACAATCACACATGCCCTCTTTTTTAAAGATATTCTGTAAAAGATAATGGCTTTTTGTTCGGCGTTGTTTCTAATAAAAACGCCAAATCAACATATTTGAATCTTTAGTTGATTTAATTAAATACGGGTCTCAGCTTTATTTAGAATTCACGCTAGCTCACGTTTTTGACAAAATTGCAATGGGGTGGTAAGCCTTCATTTTAAATAGGGAAAACAAACAATTAATAAATCGAGAATAAGCTGTTTTAAATAATAATACACAAGATTATGGCATATAAAATAATGTTGCCGTAATCATATTTCAAACTGCCTTTTCTTTGCGTGTGGCTTCTACTAAATTAACAATTTTTTTAAACAATTTCTTCTAAATTCTTCCAGCTAAAGATCTTTGTTTTTGTTGTTTTGTATAAAAAGGTTATTTTCAGTATTTTGACAACAGTTTGTTATCATCCTCTAGCTGGAAGAACTAAAAAAAACAAGTAAGAGTGTGGTATATACGGGTGGGTCGAATTTAAAATACCCTTCACGATAGTCACGTATATGTCGGAAATGAAAATTGTAGAAACTACAAATTTTTTTTATATAATATGCAAATTTTGAAACCAAAAAAAATTTTTTTTTTGCCTTATTTTGCGTTCTATAGCAAAAATAACAAAATTTTTTTCCAAAAAATAGTTTTTGTCAGAAAAAAACTGGTACCAAAACAAAATTTCTCCAAAAAGTTGTTTGGCCTTATTTCACTAAAAAAGCATCCTAGAGCAAAAATAACCAAATTTTGGTAATAAAAAAAATTTGTTACAAAATTTTATTTTTTTTTGTGGTTTTATTTTGCTAAATAAGCGTCCTAGAGCAAAAATAACGAAATTTTGGCATCCAAAATGTTTTTCTTCCAAAAACACTTTTTTTGGGTTTATTTGCTAAACAAGCGTCTTAGAGCAAACACTACCAAATTTTGGTACCAAAAAATATTTTTTTTTTCCAAAAACAAAGTTTTTTGGCCTTATTTCATTAAATAACAAAGTTTTGGTACTAGAAAAATTTTTTTATAAAAAAAGTTTTTTATATCTATTTCATAAAATAAGAGAGCGAAAACAACCATATAATGGTACCAAAAAAATTTTTTTGGTCTTATTTCACAAAACAAGCGTTCTAGAGCAAAAATAACCAAACGATATAAGCGTCCTAGAACAAATACAACCAAATTTTGGTACAAAAAAAAAATATTTTTTCCCATAACCAAATAATCAAATTTATTATAAAAAAAATTTTTTTTGGTCTAATTTCACTAAATAAGCGTTCTAGAGCAAAATTAACCAAATTTTAGTACAAAAACAAATTAAAAACAAAAAAAAAGGTTTTTTGTCTTATTTCACAAAATAAGCGTCTTAGAGCAAACATAACCAAATTTTGGGACCAAACAAAAGTTTTTTGGCCTTATTTCATAAAAGAAGCTTCCTAGAGCAAAAATACCAAACTTTGGTTAAACAAAAAAAAAGTGTTTCCAAAAAAAGTTTTTTGCTAAATAAGCGTCCTAAAACAAAAATTACCAAATTTTGGTACCAAAATTTTTTTTCCAAAAATAAGTTTTTTGGGTTTATTTTGCTAAATAAGCGTCCTAGAGCAAATATAAGGTCAAAAATAACCAAATTTTGGTATCAAAAAAAAAATTTTTCAAAAAAAAGTTTTTGTTAAAAAAAAAAAACCAAATTTTAGTACCAAAAAAACTTTTTTTTTGTCTTATTTCACTATATACGCACCCTAGAGCAAAAATAACCAAATTTTGGTATTAAAACATTTTTTTTCCAAAAACAAGATTTTTGGTATTATTTCACTAAATAAGCGCTCTAGAGCAAAAATAACCAAATTTTGGTACCAAAAATTGTTTTCCAAAAACAACAAGATTTTTGGTACCAAAAATTATTTTTGGTCTTATTTCACTAAATAAGCGTCCTAGAGCACAAATAACCAAATTTTGGTATCAAAAAATTTTTTTGGTCTTATTTCACTAAACAATTGTCTTAGAGCAAAAATAATCAAATTTTGGTACCAGAAAATTTTTTTCCATAAACAAGTTTTTTGGGTTTATTTTGCTAAATAAGCTTCCTAGAGCAAAAATAATAAAATTTTGCTACCAAAAAAAATTTTTTCCAAACAAAGTTTTTGTTGAAAAAAACCAAAGTTTGGTACCAAAAATGTTTTTTTGGTCTTAGTTCACTAAATAAGCGTCCTAGAGCACAAATAACCAAATTTTGGTACCCAAAAAATTTTTTGCAAAACTATTTTTTTTTTCTTATTTCACTAAATAAGCATCCTAGAGCAAAAATAACCAAATTTTGGTAACAGAAAAATTTGTTTTAAAAAAATTTTTTTGGTCTTATTTCACTAATTAAGCGTCCTAGAGCAAACATAACCAAAATTTGATACCAGAAAACTTTTTTTCCATAAACAAGCTTTTTGGGTTTATTTGGCTAAATAAGCGTCCTAGAGCAAAAATAATTTTTTTTTGGGTTTATTTGCTAAATACGCGTCCTAAAGCAAAAATAACCAAATTTTGATACCAAAATTTTTTTTTTTCAAAAACAAGTTTTTTAGTCACATTTACTGAATAAGCGTCCTAGAGCAAAAATAACCAAATTTTGTAACAAAAAAAGTGTTTTCCAATAACAAGTTTTTTGGCCTTATTTTACTAAATAAGCGTCCCAGATCAAAAATAACCAAATTTTGGTAACGAAAAAAATTTGTTTTAAAAAATATTGTTTTTGGGTTTATTTCACTAAATAATCGTCCTAGAGCAAAAATAACCACATTTTGGTACCAAAAAAAATTATCCCAAAAAAAGTTTTTGTTGGAAAAAAACCAAATTTTGGTACCAAAATCTTTTTTTTTTTGATATTATTTCACTAAATGAGCGTCCTGGAGCAAAAATAACCAAATTTTTTCACCAAAAAAATGTTTTCCAAAAACAAGTTTCTGGGCCTTATTTCACTAAATAAAGCAAAAAATAACCAAATTTTGGTACTAAAAATTTTTTTTTTACAAAAACAAGTGTTTTGGGTTTATTTTGCTAAATAAGCCTCCTAGAGCAAAAATAACCAAATTTTGGTACCGAAAAAGTTTCTTGATCTTATTTCACTAAATAAGCGTCCTAGAGCAAAAATAACCAAATTTTGGTAACAGAAAAATTTGTTTTAAAAAAATTTTTTTGGGTTTATTTTGCTAAATAAGCGTCCTGGAGCAAAAATAGCCAAATTTTGCTACCAAAAAAATTTTTTTCCAAAAAAAGTTTTTGTTGGAAAAAAAACAAATTTTGGTACCAAAAAATGTTTTTTATTTTTATTTCACTAAATAAGCGTCCCAGAGCAAAAACGACAAAATTTTGGTACCAAAAAATTTTTTACAAAAACCAGTCACAGAGCAAAAATAACCAAATTTTGGTACCAAAAAAAAATTTTTTCCAAAAAAAGTTTCTGTTGAAAAAAAAACCAAATTTTCGTACCAAACAAAATTTTTTTCACTTAATATGCGTCCTTGAGCAAAAATAACCATATTTTATTTATTTTGCTAAATAAGCGTCCTAGAGCAAAGATAACCAAATTTTGGTACCAACAAATTTTTTTTCCAAAAACAAGTTTTTTGGATTTATTTTGCTAAATAAGCGTCACAAAACAAAAATAACCAAAGAGCAAAGAGCAAAAATAACTAGAGCAAACATAACCATATTTATTGGTACCAAACAAAATTTTTCCAAAAAAAGTTTTTGTTGGAAAAAAACAGTTTTTGGTACCAAAAAAATTTTTTTTGGACTTAGTTCACTAAACAATGTCTTAGAGCAAAAATAACCAAGTTTTGGTACCAGAAAAATTTTTTCCCATAAACAAGTTTTTTGGGTTTATTTTGCTAAATAAGCTTCCTAGAGCAAAAATAACCAAATGTTGGTAAAAAAAAAATTTTTCAAAAAAATTTTTTGTTGGAAAAAACGAAATTTTGAAACCAAAAAATGGTTTTTTGGTCTAAGTTCACTAAACAATGTCTTAGAGCAAAAATAACCAAATTTTGGTTACAAAAAAATTTTTTGCAAAACAAGTTTTTTGGTCTTATTTCACTAAATAAGCGTCCTAGAGCTTACCAAGTTTTGGTAACAGAAAAATTTGTTTTAAAAAATTTTTTTTGGGTTTATTTTACTAAATAAGCGTCCTAGAGCAAAAATAACCACATTTTGATACCAAAAACATTTTTTCCCAAAAACAAGTTTTTTGGTATTATTTCACTAAATAAGCGTCCTAGAGCAAAAATATCCAAATTTTGGTAACGAAAAAAATTTTTCCCAAAAATAAGTTTTTTGGTTTTATTTCACTAAATAAGCGTCCTAGAGCAAAAATAGCCAAATTTTGGTACCAAAAAAGTTTTTTTTCCAAAAAAAAGTTTTTGTTGGAAAAAACCAAATTTTGGGACCAAAAAATTTTTTTTGTTTTTATTTCACTAAATAAGCGTCCTAGAGCAAAAATGACCAAATTTTGGTACCAAAAAAAATTTTTTACAAAAACAAGTCACAGAGCAAAAATAACCAAATTTGGGTACCAAAAAAATTTTTTCCAAAAACAAGATTTTTGGTCTTATTTTACTTAATAAGCGTCCTAGAGCAAAAATAGCCTAATTTTGGTACCAAAAAAAATTTTTTCTAAGAACATTTCTTTTTGGGTTTATTTCGCTAAATAAGCGTTATAGAGCAAAAATAACCACATTTTGGTACCAACAAATTTTTTTCCAAAAACAAGTTTTTTGGGTTTATTTTGCTAAATAAAATAGAGCAAAAATAACCTAACTTTGGTACCAAAAAAAATTTTTTTTGGCCTAATTACACTAAATAAGTGTCCTAGAGCAAAAATAAGCAAATATTTGCAAAAACAACTTTTTTGGGTTTATTTTGCTAAATAAGCGTCCTAGAGCAAAAATAACCAAATTTTGGTACAAAAGAATTTTTTTTCCCAAAAACAAGTTTTTTGGTCTTATTTCACTAAATAAGCGTCCTAGAGCAAAAATAACCAAATTTTGGTAAAAAAAATTTCCCAAAAACTAGTTTTTTGGTTTTATTTCACTAAATTAGCATCCTAGAGCAAAAATAGCCAAATTTTGGACCCTAAAAAAATGTTTTCCAAAAATGTTTTCTTGGCCTTATTTCACTAAATAAGCGTCCTAGAGCAAAAATAACCACATTTTTGTACCAAAAAATTTTTTTCCAAAAACAAGTTTTTTGGGTTTATTTTGCTAAATAAGCCTCCTAGAGAAAAAATAACCAAATTTTGGTACCAAAAAATTTTTTTCCAAAAACAAGTTTCTTGGTTTTATTTCGCTAAATAACCGCCCTAAAGCAAAAATAACCAAATTTTGGTAACCAAAAATTTTGTTTAAATTTTTTTTTTTTTTTGTTTATTTTGCTAAAATAACCAAGTTTTGGAACCAAACAAAATTTTTCCAAAAAAAAGTTTTTGTTAAAAAAAAACAAATTTTGGTACCAAAAAATTTTTTTTGGTCTTCGTTCACTAACTAAGCGTCCTAGAGCCAAAACAACCAATTTTTGGTACCAAAAAATTTTTTTACAAAACAAGTTTTTTGATCTTATTTACTAAATAAGCGTCCTAGAGCAAAAATAACCAAATTTTGGTAACAGAAAAATTTGTTTTAAAAAAATTGTTTTCGTTTTTTTTTTTGCTAAATAAGCGTCCTAGAGCAAAAATAACCCAATTTTGGTACCAAAAAAATTTTTTTCCAAAAAAAGTTTTTGTTGGAGAAAAAAACAAAATTTTGGTACCAAATAATTTTTTCTGTTTTTATTTCACTAAATAAGAGTCCTAGAGCAAAAATGACCAAATTTTGGTACCAAGAAAATTTTTTTACAAAAACAAGTCACAGAGCAAAAATAACCAAATTTTGGTGTCAAAAAAAAAAATTTCCAAAAAAAGTTTTTGTTGGAAAAAAAAACCAAATTTTGGCACCAAAAAAAATTTTTTTCACTTAATAAGCGTCCTTGAGCAAAAATAACCATATTTTATTTATTTTGCTAAATAAGCGTCCTAGAGCAAAGATAACCAAATTTTGGTACCAACAAATTTTTTTTCCAAAAACAAGTTTTTTGGGTTTATTTTGCTAAATAAGCGACCTGGAGCAAAAAGAAACCAAATTTTGGTACCTAAAATTTTTTTTGTTTTTATTTCACTCAATAAGCGCCCTAGAGCAAAA
Source organism: Thecocarcelia acutangulata (assembly GCA_914767995.1). Classification (NCBI taxonomy): domain Eukaryota; kingdom Metazoa; phylum Arthropoda; class Insecta; order Diptera; family Tachinidae; genus Thecocarcelia; species Thecocarcelia acutangulata. Next base: position 161,922,032 of record OU612094.1, on the reverse strand, counting down.
ATGACCAAATTTTGGTACCAAAAAAATTTTTTACAAAAACAAGTCACAGAGCAAAAATAACCAAATTTTGGTATCAAAAAAAAAATTTTTTCCAAAAAAAGTTTTTGTTGGAAAAAAAACCAAATTTTGGAAACAAAAAAATTTTTTTTTTACTTAATAAGCGTCCTAGAGCAAAGATAAACAAATTTTGGTACCAACAAATTTTTTTTTTTCTAAATAAGCGTCCTAGAGCAAAAATAACCAAATGTTGGTAAAAAAAAAATTTTTTTTCCAAAAAAAGTTTTTGTTGGATAAAAACCAACTTTTGGCACCAAAAAATTTTTTTGGTCTTATTGCACTAAATAAGCGTTCTAGAGCAAAAATGACCAAATTTTGGTACCAAGAAAATTTGTTTACAAAAACAAGTTTTTGGTCTTATTTGACTAAATAAGCGTCCTAGAGCAAAAAATAAAAAAATTTTGGTATGAAATAAAATTTGTTTAAAAAAATATTTTTTGGTTTATTTTGCTAAATAAGCGTCCCAAAGCAAAAATAACCATATTTTGGTACCAAAAAATATTTTTTTCCAAAAACAAGATTTTTGGTCTTATTTTACTTAATAAGCGTCCTAGAGCAAAAATAGCCTAATTTTGGTACCAAAAAAAATTTTTTCTAAAAACATTTTTTTTTGGGTTTATTTTGCTAAATAAAATAGAGCAAAAGTAACCACAATATTTTCCAAAGAGTTTTTGTTGAAAAAAAAAAACAAATTTTGGTACCAAAAAAATTTTTTTGCCTAATTTCACTAAATAAGTGTCCTAGAGCAAAAACTAACCAAATATTTGAAAAAACAACTTTTTTGGGTTTATTTTGCTAAATAAGCGTCCTAGGGCAAAAATAACCAAATTTTGGTACCAAAAAATTTTTTCCCCAACAACAAGTTTTTTGGTCTTATTTCACTAAATAAGCGTCCTAGAGCAATAATAACCAAATTTTGGTAACAAAAAAAATTTTTTCCAAAAATAAGTTTTTTTGTTTTATTTCACTAAATAAGCGTCCTAGAGCAAAAATAGCCAAATTTTGGACCCAAAAAAATGTTTTCCAAAAAATGTTTTCTTGGCCTTATTTCACTAAATAAGCGTCCTAGAGCAAAAAACCCAAATTTTGGTAACAAAAAAATTTTTTTTAATCTTATTTCACTAAATAAGCGTCCTAGAGCAGAAATAACCACATTTTGGTACCAATCAAAATTTTTCCAAAAAAAGTTTTTGTTGGAAAAAAAACAATTTTTGGAACCAACAAATGTTTTTTTGGTCTTAGTTCACTAAATATGCGTCCTGAAGCAAAAATAACCAAATTTTGGTAACAAAAAAATTTTTTGCAAAACAAGTTTTTTGGTCTTATTTCACTAAATAAGCGTCCTAGAGCTTACCAAATTTTGGTAACAGAAAAATTTGTTTTAAAAAAATTTTTTTGGGTTTATTTTGCTAAATAAGCGTCCTAGAGCAAAAATAACCACATTTTGGTACCAAAAAAATTTTTTCCCAAAAACAAGTTTTTTGGTCTTATTTCACTACATAAGCGTCCTAGAGCAAAAATATCCAAATTTTGGTA